>WNGS01001312.1:47954504-47971673 GCA_020271785.1 Procambarus virginalis
GGAATATACTGGCCACCCAACTGTGAATATACTGTCCACCCAACTGTGAATATACTGTCCCCCTACTGTGAACAGTGTCCATCCTACTGTGAATATACTGTCCACCCTACTGTGAATAGTGTCCATCCTACTGTGAATAGTGTCCATCCTACTGTGAATATACTGTCCACCTACTGTGAACAGTGTCCACCCAACTGTGAATATACTGTCCACCCAACTGTGAATATACTGTCCACCCAACTGTGAATATACTGTCCACCCTACTGTGAATTACTGTCCACCCTACTGTGAACAGTGTCCATCCTACTGTGAATATACTGTCCATCCTACTGTGAATATACTGTCCATCCTACTGTGAATATACTGACCACCCTACTGTGAATATACTGTCCACCCTACTGTGAATATACTGTCCACCCTACTGTGAATATACTGTCCACCCTACTGTGAATATACTGTCCACCCAACTGTGAATATACTGGTCCACCCTACTGTGAATATACTGACCACCCTACTGTGAACAGTGTCCATCCTACTGTGAATATACTGTCCATCTACTGTGAATATACTGTCAACCCTACTGTGAATATACTGTCCACCCTACTGTGAACAGTGTCCATCCTACTGTGAATATACTGACCACCCTACTGTGAATATACTGTCCACCCTACTGTGAATATACTGTCCACCCTACTGTGAATATACTGTCCATCCTACTGTGAATATACTGACCACCCTACTGTGAAATATACTGTCCACCCTACTGTGTGAATATACTGTCCACCCTACTGTGAATATACTGTCCACCCTACTGTGAACAGTGTCCATCTACTGTGAGTAGTGTCCATCCTACTGTGAATATACTGTCCATCCTATGTGAATATACTGTCCACCCTACTGTGAATATACTGTCCACCCTACTGTGAACAGTGTCCATCCTACTGTGAGTAGTGTCCATCCTACTGTGAATATACTGTCCCCCAACTGTGAATATACTGTCCACCCTACTGTGAATATACTGTCCACCCTACTGTGAATATACTGTCCACCCAACTGTGAATATACTGTCCACCCAACTGTGAATATACTGGCCATCCTGTTGTGGGGGTCTACCGAACCTGACAACATGGACACGGAACGTAACGAAGGGGAAAAAAATAAAAGATCCATTGACATTAAACAAAACGCTAACGAGAATAATTATGTAATCAGTTAATCAGCGCTCCTATGGGAGATGTTAATGTTTATAGTTACTTCCTAAAATAACTATATAAATATATTAACCATCTGTTAAATACACGACGCATCCTTCTAACGGAAGTAATCCTCGTACGGAATGTGTCCATAGTAAAGGGGCTGTAAACTGCCTTGTTTTACCTTCCCTTCACTAATGTTACTCGACGAACTTGGGAACAGGTGACATGAGCGTCTATTATGTTGTCTCTTAGTCAGCTGTGTCGACACAAACAGGGCAGACACTCAGCAGGGGAGGCACTCAACAGTGAAGGTACTCAGCTGGGAAAACACTCAACAGGAGAGAGAAGCATCAGCAGGGGAGGCACTCAGCGGGGAGGCACTCAGCAGGGGAGGCACTCAGCAGGAGAGGCACTCAGCAGGGGAGGCACTCAGCAGGAGAGGCACTCAGCAGGGGAGGCACTCAGCAGGAGAGGCACTCAGCAGGGGAAGGAGGGTGAGAAGAATGGGGTTCAAGTCTGCCAAGACTGTTGCCTCCAACAATCAACATAACGCACCATGAATTCTCTGGTGCTGTGACGTATTTTGGTCCCCGGTGAGCTAAGTGGAGCTAATATGATTTCCTTGGTGCATCCACCCCGGGCCAGCTCCCCGCCACCCCTCGCTCGCTCTGCTTCTCCACCTCTCTCTCTCTCGCTGCTTCTCTACCTCGCGCAGCTTCTGCACCTCGCTCAGCTTCTGCATGCTGCACGTCTGCTTCTGCACGCTGCACCTTTGCTTATGTGCATTGCAGCTCTATCTCTCTGCTTCTGCACCTTGCTCTGCTTCTTCATATTGCCCCCTCGCTCTGGTTCCGCTCGCTGCACCTCGCTCTGCTTCTGCACGCTGCTTTTGCATTTAACGATTCGCTTCAACTGCACGATAATTCCGTTATGATTCTCTGTCCTGGACAACATTTACCTCAACGCCGTTTCCTCGACTACACTTCTCAGCTCCATAGCTGGACGATAAGACCTAACAGAACACCACCAACATAACAGCACCTCGACACGAATGCAACACATCTCGAGCACACCACCGCCCTCATTAACCATGAGGTGAAAGACATTGTTCCCAAGATAAACGACGATAGTGGTGATGATGGGGTTCGAGTGGTAGCCTACCAGTACCCTTGGTACTGTGAAGCTAGCCTCTCTCTCTCTCTCTCTCTCTCTCTCTCTCTCTCTCTCTCTCTCTCTCTCTCTCTCTCTCTCTCTCTCTCTCTCTCTCTCCTTCTCTGCAGTGTGGCTGGGGGGGCGGTAGTGATGATGCTGGAGTGGCAGTGATGGTGACTAGGTATGGTGTCTGCGATAGTGGCAGTGATGGTGAGAATGCGTGGAGCGCGTGGATGGAGAGTCATTCCACACACTGATATACGGTGATGGGGCTCTGCCGGAATAAATGCCCACACACCGGATGAAAAACGCCCCAATTATCCGACAACAACGTATATTCGCAAGAATAGCGCAGTCCATCTCTGTTGACTATAGCCGGAGAGGAAAAACGAGAAGAGCAGAGCACCAGGCAAACGTTACCCTTACTGTGAAGCTATACACACACTCTCTCTCTCTCTCACAACATTATAAGACCATGCTACCTACCCTCCCTCGGCAGTCTACAGGACCTAGCTAACAACCCTTCGGATTCCTCTTCATCTGCATACTAAGTGCTAAAGAAACAAATCCGCACGCATTTCACTGTGTGAATCCCCACGAATGTGAACTCAACGCTAAGTCTATCTGCCTTCACGCACATTTGCGTATCTGCCTCTTGGAACTACGCACCTCACTGCGGCCGTCCTACTGCGCCTACACATCTCACTGCAGACGTCCTACTGCGCCTACACACCTCACTGCGGCCGTCCTACTGCGCCTACACATCTCACTGCGGACGTCCTACTGCGCCTACACATCTCACTGCGGCCGTCCTACTGCGCCTACACATCTCACTGCAGACGTCCTACTGCGCCTACACACTCACTGCGGCCGTCCTACTGCGCCTACACATCTCACTGCGGACGTCCTACTGCGCCTACACATCTCACTGCGGCCGTCCTACTGCGCCTACACACATCACTGCAGACGTCTACTGCGCCTACACACCTCTGCGGCCGTCACACTGCGCCTACACACCTCACTGCGGCCGTCCCACTGCGCCTACACACCTCACTGCGGCCGTCCCACTGCGCCTACACACCTCACTGCGGCCGTCCCACTGCGCCTACACACCTCACTGCGGCCGTCCCACTGCGCCTACACACCTCGTGTCTTTTCCTCGATGATCTCTCTAATATTATTGTTTTGGCGAGTAGTAACATTTCTTTAACCAGGTCAACAGCTGTCCCGGTCATCACAAGTGAATAATAACTACTATTATCTCAATTATGAAAAACAATGACAGGTAGGCTACAAGTCTAGATCGTCACTTGGTCTGACAATGGGGTTAAGACCCATCAACTTTTGGAGGGTAAGACCAAGGTAACAACTTACTGACCAACCCTCAAAACCACACTTAGAGCTGATCATAGCTCGGGAATGAAGCAAAACTTTTTGGATGCACAGAAAGAGAGAAGGGCGGAGACACCTTTCCTACATACTAATGTGGTCCTCACTCTTCCATTGTGCTCTCATACCTCAACTCAAATCCTCCCCAAATACTCAAAGTATGTTTGCAGGTTCGAGCTTGAGCTCTTGGATCCCGCCTTTTTATAGCTGTCGACTGTCTGATTTATTGACTCCCATTCCTCGTTTAATATTTACAGTTGAAACTATGTACAGACTTAGCCTCTGCCTGTTGCTGGTTCCTGGGATCATTGTCCCCACGGATCAGTCTCTGACCAGGCCTCCTCAACTACCTTTCTAGCTCATTCCACCTAACTGTTACTCTCCCACTGATGATATATTTCATTGCATCCTCGTGCCTCAGCTAGGTATCAAGTTTCGATGAATCAATTCTTATTTTGTGACTCGTATAAAGTAAGTCATCTTTCTGTTTCCATAAGAATCTTTATCTCAACTATATCTCTAATTCTTTAAGGGCTGGCTTCCTTAGCCTCGTCTCATAGTACAAATCTCAGACTTCTAAAATCAACGTTGCAGAAGATTTGTTACTTTCTAGAGTTTCTTCTGCTTCACGCAAGGGCTCCGCCACCTACGTCCATCACTGTTACACAGTGAAGTTATCTGAGAGTTTCTTTGTCCACTTCTTAAGGCTCTTACAATATTCACCGGTATATTAAGGTAATGTTTCCGTGTGTCTCCAGACATGGTCTTGTTGCTGTCTCAACCCGTTCTCTTAACTTACACGCCTCATTTTCTATGCTAGTCCCCAATGTACAAAATAAGGGGTATCATGAAAGGCAGAACCTCGCAAACATCCACGTTTTGTATGAGTAGGATGTTTAGCTTAGGTGGGTAGTTTGGGTTCGCGCGTTTCAGTATTTCGTATTTTGTACGTTATGGCAACTCAAGAGAACGGACTGTATGTCCGAGTAAGCAATTATCAAAGGAAAGCACTAAACAGTGTGGGGGAGTTTAATACGATGATGACAAAAGTTTCTAGATATCTCCCAGAATACCTATAACGGAGAAGAACGACAACAGTTTATTGACATTGATGGAGTCGGATTCCCTGAGGAATGCCTCCAGATACATTTGGTGTAATGGGAATGTTGAGAAACAGTTTCAGGAGGTTCAACTACAGTACCCATATGGTTGGAAGTTGAACGCTGCAGGTTGGACACTAAGTGGCCAGGTTTCCATCTTATCAAGTACCCATTACTTAAACTTGTGTGGACGAAAGGTAACCAGGTTAAGGACGTTTCCCATTTCTTGTTACGATTAAATACGGCGCAGGTCATGAGGATAATTCACATTTAATGACAGGAAATTTGCTCGCCAGCTACCCTTTCATCGGATGTGGATAATATTATTAATAATACGGTTGTATTCCGCAAAGGTACGAGTTTGTGAGACGCAGCACGATCTAACAGCGCCCGTAGTTCTCACATCCAATACGTCATTCCCAGCAACATCATTATGCTGAGTGCCTACTCACCTCTGTAATCCTTTACACCACCGCCCACGGGATGGGTATGGGGTGCATAATAAAGAAAGAAATTGAATTGCCTACTCACTTATACCTGCTGAAGATCAGATGTAACCAACGTTGTACTTTCATTACCACAGGTTTACAAGCGTAACAAGATTATGGTGACATTAAACTGCATTGAAGATGAAACGACGACTACAAATAAACATTAAAATGTACCATGTCAGAGAACATAAAATCGTTTAAGGTTCCACTGTCAGTGTCCTGACCTTCAAGGGAAGGTGCTACAAATGTATTGCACATTTCTGGATTTTGTTTTTTTTCCACGATGTGAGCTCCAGATCTCCTGTGCTTACGTGACGGTCGGTCCTGTGGAAGTCCAGCAGTGTTTTCTGGGCTAGGATTCATCAAGCGTTTACGCATCCATTACGAAACCTGTACATCTTTCAACACTTATGGCGGTTCTGTTTACATTTTTGAAACAATTTTGAGCTCCGAACGTACTACTTAGTTGTTTATATCAATGATACCCTTTGATTAACAAGTTTCTAACCTCGTAAACCGTTTAATAAATGTAAACAAAGCCGCAATGATAGTTGAAAAATGCACGGGGTTCGTAAATAGTTAAGTAAATATCTGATGACCTAGTCTTCCTCGTCTAGGTACCCAAAAGCTACCCGAATATTGACCAGTTTGCTGTACATGTTTTGTTTAGTGTTATATACAGGGACGGATATACTATTAAACCAATGAAGCTTAAGCTTCAGGGTCCTTCATCCCGGAGGGGCCCTAGAAGCCACTTTTAGTTGGATCTACATCTCAGATTTAATCAAAATCTGAGATATGGTGGTTAATTAAACATAAAAATATAAATTGTGGTGATCCCTTGTGGAACAATTACCCCCATGGAAGATAACAACGGTTGCCCAGACCTCGTTGTTGCTTGCCAAGCCCTCCCTCCCCCCTCCCTCCAATGACAGTTCAAGCTTCAAGAACCCACATGTTGTAGGTCCGCCACTGGTTACATACTCTCTGAACTTCACGGTACCTCTGATTCCAAAAGCTGGGCACCTTTTAACCTATCACATCGCTGGAATCTTCTTTACTCCTATTCTCCTTACTTTATTCTCATCACTGACCATTAAAAGATATGTAAAGGCTTGGAATGTCAAAACTACAACTAAATAACAATGAAAAAAAAATAATTGAAAAACTTTCTTTTATTAGTTATGCCCTATTAAACCAAAATATTGATTTGCTTGCATCAGGGTACATGCACTCCACAACTTGGGTCACGGCTGGAAATCCGAGGAAAACCTCTTCAGAAATTAAAACGGCATCGTACTTGTATATAATATAATGAACGCACACCTCGTGGCTCGGCAACATGGCCGGCCTCCACGAGACGGCCCCTCACCACTCCAAACCTGCAACAATTCATTCGCAACGTTTGTCGGACAACTGTCTACGAGGCACAGCCAACGGCACACCTTTAATGTTGATATCGAACTACGATTCTCCGAGCCAGCGTTGGAACACATCAAACGGTGATTATCAATTGAAATCAATATGGCGCCATCGGGTTTACATGGGACTATTGACGCAGCAGGAAGGGGGGAGGGGGAGAAGGGGGACAATACATGCCCGCGAGCCCACCTACTCGAGTGAGGGGTCACTAATGCTGAAAAAGCAAACACAATTATCTGGATAGGAGCTGGGTGTTGCAAAGGAGCATAATAGCGATTGCCTCGGATTTCTAAAAACAGAGCTTATTAGCATTTGCCTGATCCCGAATTAGATTTATCTTATAAAGCCACGGATTTCATCATTCCTCAATTGCATCATTCTACGCAATTCTGGCAAGAAATAAGTAACAATGAACACGTCAAATGAAAGGGCTAAGCCAGTATACAACGTAACACACTCCATGACTCTATGTCACATATTTCAAGATAATTTTATATACATACATGTTACTAGGAGATGAGTGACTAAATGGAAAATGCAATTTTGAGAGGTGCAGGTTACCGTTCCGTTCAGTGCCCTTGAGTTTATCTTGAGTTTAACTAGCGACGTCTCCCACTTCCTGTTGAGGTGATAACGCCTAAGCATCATCATCATTATCAGCAAGGTGAAAATAATTGTTACTAACAGTTAAGAGATCTCAGCGTCAAAACTCGCCGATGGGTCAGGTTCTCTCAACTAATACGACGTTATGATTCGTTAGGGTAACCAACGTTATAAATGCAACGTGCTATGAAAAGTAGCGGATCACAAAAATCCACGTTTTCTATGCATCAGTTAGTTAGGCTAGGTGGGTGGCTTGGGTTCGTGCATTACTGGCTATTATGACGTTAGATTCTTGTTCAATATGGTCAATTGCTGTTGGATTATTGTCTCGCCGGTAATACGCAGAATGCTACTCCGATAGCAACATAGTCTTCCTGGCTTCTCTTGCTCAATAATTACGGACGCTTAACTGGGAGAGAAGAGTCCTTGGCGTCCTAATCCGACCAGGTCGCTTGTAAGTTCCCACTTACCTGGTTAGTTTGACCAATGTCCGCTAAGCTTATCAAGCCTCACTTTCAGTACCTACACGCTCGTCGTCAGCGCTTAATTATAAAAATAAAATCAAAATAAAATTCCTAAACATATCCCATTAATTTTATGAGCCTGGCCCACATTTGGAGGAAATTTAATTAATTTAAATGCAAAACTATGATTTTTCTTTTTTGGATGCGGATGGGTGCCGTTAAATTAAAACTCCTTCAATACCCTTGCTAAATATATTCAACATTATTTTTTTCCTTCTCCTACGTATATAAATGAGCTTCATGTTAGGGTTAGCAACACAACTTATAATATATGCCTGCGCTGAAGACTTTAGACCTTAGGCGCCCCCAAGTCTAACAATACTACTACAGTATTATTAGTAACTTATATGTAAGTAAATTCATAATACATTTTAACATTTTAATATTAAAATGTTAAAATGCACATTTTAACTTCAAGCAGGTCTTTTATTTAACAAAACATCGTGTTCAATACGTTTCCCAAGTAAATGTTTAAAAACAGTGAAACTTTAAATAGTCCACATTTAATATATTTCAATACACAGACGATGTATCCTCGCAAGTCACCATGGTAACAGCTGTCGCTATAGTCGACAAGGATTACATTACTCATTCCGTAAATTATTCCCTATAATTTCCGTAGTTACATGAAGATCTAGACCGTTATTAGAATTATATATTAATAAGAGACAAGAGTTGACTAAAATTCGTTGAATCAAATTTAAATTCATTTATGTAAATTTAAAACTAAGATTGCAGATATTACATTTATGAATGACAAATCAAAGTCAACATATTTTTAGTCCATGAAGAACATGGATATAATCACTCTATTCCTTCTCTATCACGAATATGTACCAAATACGACTATGCCAGTCAGCCACAAGTCTTTTCTAAATACTTTCGTTGAAACATTAGCTACGATCTCCCGCCACGCGGTCACTTCCAACCCGTACTGTACACACACCTTAATCAACCTAACCTAATTTGTCGACAAGCGCCACAAGATGTATAAGTTTGCCCTGGAGAACCTGCACACTAATACCCCGGTTTCTCTCATCATTTGTTATTATAAAAGTTAAACCAAATAATGTTAGTACGCTGGCTAGTCTTTGGTCAGGCATGTATTGAAGCTTAGGTTGTGATAAGCTTCAGGCGAGTTGATTATTATACTAATTTCGAGACTATAAAAATTACACTTTCAAATCGAAGCGTTAATGGTTAAACTCTTTACGTGCACCTAGTGCACTTTCTGGTGTACATGCACCTAGTGCACTTTCTGGTGTACGTGCACCTAGTGCACTTTCTGGTGCACGTGCACCGAGTACACTTCCTGTACATCTTCTACAATCATGGCGAGTTTGTCTACGCCTATTAAAGTTTAAACAAAAGTAACGTTTGATTATGGATTTTCAAAGCTCGTAGACTGCTTGATAAATGTAAACAAACCGGCAGTGAATAAGGAAAGATGTACAGGTTTCGTAAGCGGTTCCGTAAATGCATAATGCTTCCTGGTCCAGAACGTCAACAAAAAGAAACCAATCATCTGATGGGATGGTATCCTATGAGACCATACAAATATGACAGCATCAACTCCAGCTGGGACATTTTCAATTCATTTAAAAGTTTAGGGGTCGTTTGATGTGACATTCTTTTATCTCGATTTTTCCTTTGAGAGCGTGAGGTGTTCGTTCCTCTGAGTGAGAGAATGAGAAACAGATCAAAGGCGCGTGTCTCACACCAAATTAGTGAACCGACAGGCTTGTTCGCTGAGACAACGTGTATTTGAATTGTGACTTCGACACCGGAACCTTCGCCTTGCATACTAAAGATTGTTAGCACAACGAAACGTAGGGTACAACTATGCCAATCACACTTCCTTAAACAGCTAAACAGTATTTAGTGTAATTACACGGATACAAGTCACATCATTCACAAGATGCTTCTCCAGTGGATTTTAAACCCTACCTAATAGTGGGCACAATAGTTAAGAGTAAAGGGTATTTCAACGTTGAATCAACGATGACAATCTGCTTCAACGTTACTCTTTTAAACTGTGCCTACTGGGCTAACCCAACCCAACTCACACAACCTAATTGTCAACGTATACGGTTTTGACAATCGGAAAACTAGCTTTGTTGAACCGTCTTGTGTACGCTTTGACCATGCACCAATTGGATACATCAGCTAACGATACTTTATCATGAATAATGTTTTCTGTACCAAAATACAGTATACTATCAATGTTCACCAACCGTCAACACAATAGATAACTTGATAACACTGTCATATCTCGGAGCACCTTCACGACGGCAGCGCGCGGCAGGCCAGCAGAGTGGTCGGTCCCCTTGGAAAACTAAATAATAGAGCCTGGGTGAAAGCGGAGTTGTGTAACCAATTCCCTGGTGTGTGAGCGACAACCAAGTGCTGCAGCCCGCCCTGGATGAGGAATTCATGGCAAGCAGAGCCCAGGTACACAGCGCCTAGGACCACCTGACGCCTCAACCCACTGGGCAACAACGCATACACTGCCATGCTTGAAGGGAACTTAAATGAACCAGGAGTGAGAAGACTGTAGCAGCTCAACCTGTTATCACAATCTGACCAGCGTTAAATCTGAAGTGGTTTCGCCTAACAACGTTATTGTTTTTATTGTGTGCGTGAGAACCCTGGAAACCTTATTAGTACGAGGTAGAGTCAATTCTGCGGCGACTTTTACATCACTGAACTACTCTAATTTTATTTTTCTGGTCGTAAAAATAACACCCAGATGTTTACGCCCGAGATGTTTTACACACTAGATCTTTACGCTATTTTTCGGTAGCGTAACTAAAAAAATTTTTTACATGAAGTGCGCGGCTCCAGCTCTGATCACCCAAGTTTTCAAGGAATCTGGAATAGTTCATCACCAAAGTTGATGTCGTTTGACATCAGCATTCATTATGCGGAATCTCTGCAGGGGCACAATGAAGCAAGCGAAAAAGATTGAATGAAGAGAAATTGCATAATGAGCTCATTAACAAGAGGAACTGACAACAGGTGAAAGCCAGCGTTGTTGTGAAGGTGGGTCAAGAGCAGGCCATGTGTAGGACCAAGGTCAAAATGAGTGCAAGAGGCGATGAAGAGTCCACAACTGTACAAGGAAAGGTAAGGTCAACTCAATAAGTACTGTCTTATTTACAAACCGAATTGTTTTCGGGGGTGGGGGGATATTTTCGTGCTGGCCCAATGCCTTTGGTTGGCTCATTAAGTGTTACACATTTCAGTCATACTTAGGCTGTCTGAGTGTTTGTGGGTGGTGTGCTGAGGTGCGTGGCTGAGAGAGTGCTATGTCCGGCCGCAAGACCAAACACCCAAAAAAAAAAGCACTGTGAAACTAACAATGTTGCTGTACCTTTGAACTGCAAAAGAAAATGAGCAAACTTGACTTTATGTCACCACAATCTTGGTGTTAATTAGTATCAAGGCTTTAATTATAAGAACATTTTTGTGACAAATTTACGATAAACGAAAAAGTAGAGATTATAAGATTAGAGAAGCCAAGTCAAATCATGACTAAATTGTAAAAAAAAAAAAAAGTAAAAATAATATTCAGCAAGAACCAGAGCCACATAATAAATTGTAGGTCAATTAAGTCAAAATCGAATAGGCAACCTAATAAATTAACTTTCGTATTTTACGCCCTACTTCACTAGTCTGTAATAATGCCTTGAGTTGTCACAGCAACGTGAAATATGCGACGTATTGGTCAAAATTAAAGCATTGTAATATTGACGTTCCCTACGCCCCGGCCTCGATAGGTTAGGTGGGTTGCTTGGGCTTGTACGTTTCTGGTTAGCAAAACAATTGCATTTTTTTTTACTAAGTCGAGAGAATGGACTGCTTAACTGCTGCCTGTATTGCTTAATACTAACATTCTAGTCACAATGAGATATGCTTTGATCGTAGCTAATCAAGAAATGCATTCATCAGTGAACATCAAACACTGGGAAATAAATCCCGCAGTGAATTAACCTGTGCTAAAAAAATGCTTACGTGACGATTAGTTCTATAGGTTATCTTGAGACTATTTTGGGGCTCAGCGTCTCCGCGGCCCGGTCTCATTTTTGTTATACACCCCCAGGACGCAGCACGTAGCAGCTGTCTAACTCCCAGGTACCTATTTACTGCTAGGTAACAGGGGCATCTGGGTGAAAGAAACGTTTTGCCCATTTATCTCCGCCTCCACCGGGGATCGAACCCTGAACCTCAGGACTACAAATCCGAAGCGCAGTCCACTCAGCTGTCAGGCGCCTCAGGAATACTACCGTTATCCTATCCGGTCGCAATTACATAACCAGAGCATGTCCACTGGCAGTGTACATAAGGCATATGTACATTATGTACATGAGGCGCCGTGATCCTGAAAGTCATTCGCGAGATACAAGTAAACACTGATTTGGCAATAGTCGTAGATGAGCGAAACAAACCGCCAAGCTCCTTTATTGAAACAAACTGCTAACTTTACACAATGATAGATACATCGAATGAAAACAAGTTCAATTCACAATACACTGGACCAACAGGTATACTAATTTCTTATTTGTTTCGAATTAAAGTGTATAGGACTACATAACAAAGCTTGACTCGTGTTTGCGGGCAACGAGTTCCAACACCCACAGCGCGTTTTAAAGCTTTATCCTATATGTTTTTCCCAGAACATGATCAGCAAATCGTTCTATATCCGTATCCCCCAAACCACTGCTAGGGGCACAAAAACAAGTTTATAGAGAAGGAACGGTACCAAATCGTCCCATCCTACCCAGGGTTTGATCCTAGGTCATCACAGGATTGCAAGGCGAGTGTGTGTGTGTGTGTGTGTGTGTGTGTGTGTGTGTGTGTGTGTGTGTGTACTCACCTAATTGTGCTTGCGGGGGTTGAGCTTTGGCTCTTTGGTCCCGCCTCTCAATCGTCAATCAACTGGTGTACAGATTCCTGAGCCTACTGGGCTCTATCATATCTACATTTGAAACTGTGTATGGAGTCAGCCTCCACCACATCACTTCCTAGTACATTCCATTTACTAACTACTCTGACACTGAAAAAGTTCTTTCTAATGTCTCTGTGGCTCATGTGGGTACTCAGCTTCCACCTGTGTCCCCTTGTTCGCGTCCCTCCAGTGTTGAATAGTTCATCCTTGTTTACCCGGTCGATTCCCTGAGGATTTTGTAGGTTGTGATCATGTCCCCCCTTACTCTTCTGTCTTCCAGTGTCGTAAGGTGCATTTCCCGCAGCTTTCCTCTCTGCCTCTTAGTTCTGGGACTAGTCTAGTAGCATACCTTTGGACTTTTTCCAGCTTCGTCTTGTGCTTGACAAGGTACGGGCTCCATGCTGGGCCGCATACTCCAGGATTGGTCTTACATATGTGGTGTACAAGATTCTGAATGATTCCTTACACAGGTTCCTGAACGCGTTCTGATGTTACCAGCCTCGCATATGCCGCAGACGTTATTCTCTTTATGTGGGCTTCAGGAGACAGGTTTGGTGTGATATCAACTCCTAGATCTTTCTCTCTGTTTCATTAAGTACTTCATCTCCTATTCTGTATCCTGTGTCTGGCCTCCTGTTTCCACTGCCTAGTTTCATTACTTCGCCTGGGCTAACACCACACCACACTCACATCACACCTAATTGTCAACTATATCGGTTTTGACAATCGGAAAACTAGCTTTGTTGAACCGTCTTGTGTACGCTTTGACCATGCACCAATTGGATACATCAGCTACAACGACTTTATCATGAATAATGTTTTCTGTACCAAACTACAGTATACTACTCAATGTTCACCACCGTCAACACAATAGATAACTTGATAACACTGTCATATCTCGGAGCACCTTCACACGGCAGCGGCGCGGCCAGCACGAGTGGTCGGTCCCCTTGGAAAACTAAATAATAGAGCCTGGGTGAAAGCGGAGTTGTGTAACCAATTCCTGGTGTGTGAGCGACAACAAGTGCTGCAGCCCGCCCTGGATGAGGAATTCATGGCAAGCAGAGCCCAGGTACACAGCGCCTAGGACCACCTGACGCCTCAACCCACTGGGCAACAACGCATCACCTGCCATGCTTGAAGGGAACTTAAATGAACCAGGAGTGAGAAGATGTAGCAGCTCAACCTGTTATCACAATCTGACCAGCGTTAATCTGAAGTGGTTGCTCGCTAACAACGTTATTGTTTTTATTGTGTGCGTGAGAACCCTGGAAACCTTATTAGTACGTAGAGTCAATTCTGCGGCGACTTTTACATCACTGAACTACTCTAATTTTATTTTTCTGGTCGTAAAAATAACACCCAGATGTTTACGCCTGGATGTTTTACACACTAGATCTTGACGCTATTTTTCGGTAGCGTAACTAAAAAATTTTTTTACATCAGTGCAGCGGCTCCAGCTCTGATCACCCAAAATTTTCAGGAATCTGGTACATTCACACCAAAGTTGTGTCGTTCTGACATCAGCATCTTATGCGGAATCTACAGCAGGCACAATGAAGCACGCGAACAAGATTGAATGAAGAGAAATTGCATAATGAGCTCATTAACAAAGGAACTGACACAGGTGAAAGCCAGCGTTGTTGTGAAGGTGGGTCAAGAGCAGGCCATGTGTAGGACCAAGGTCAAAATGAGTGCAAGAGGCGATGAAGATTCCCAAGTACAAGGAAAGGTAAGGTCAACTCAATAAGTACTGTCTTATTTACAAACCGAATTGTTTTCGGGGGTGGGGGGTATTTTCGTGCTGCCCATGCCTTTGGTTGGCTCATTAAGTTTACACAATTCAGTCACACTTAGGCTGTCTGAGTGTTGTGGGTGTGCGCTAGGTGCGTGGCTGAGAGAGTGCTATGTCCGGCCGCAAGACCAAACACCCACAAAAAAAAAGCACTGTGAAACTAACAATTTGCTGTACACTTTGAACTGCAAAAGAAAATGAGCAAACTAGACTTTATATCACCACAATCTTTGTTAATTAGTATCAAGGCTTAATTATCAAGCCATTTTTGTGACAAATTTACGATAAACGAAAAAGTAGAGATTATAAGATTAGAGAAGCTAAGTCAATCATGACTAAATTGTAAAAAAAAAAAAAATATAGATCAGCAACAGGCCAAAGTAGTCATTTCAAATCAAAACTAACTAACTTTCGTATTTTACGGCCTACTCACTATCTGTAATAGCCTTATGTCACAGCAACGTGAATATGCAGTTTGGAAAATTAACCTAAAATAATATGTGAAATATGTGACGTGCACTCCCATACTGAGCCCTCCGCCCTCGGCCTGGAAGGTTAGGTGGTTGCTTGGGCTTGTACGTTTCTGGTTAGCAAAACAATTGCATTTTTTTTTACTAAGTCGAGAGAATGGACTGCTTAACTGCTGCCTTATTGCTTAATACTAACATTCTAGTCACAATGAGATATGCTTTGATCGTAGCTAATCAAGAATGCATTCATCAGTGAACATCAAACACTGGGAATAAATCCCGCAGTGAATTAACCTGTGCTAAAAAAATGCTTACGTGACATTAGTTCTTAGGTTATCTTGAGACTATTTTGGGCTCAGCGTCTCCGCGGCCCGGTCTCATTTTTGTTATACACCCCCAGGACGCAGCACGTAGCAGCTGTCTAACTCCCAGGTACCTATTTACTGCTAGGTAACAGGGGCATCTGGGTGAAAGAAACGTTTTGCCATTTTCTCCGCTCCACCGGGGATCGAACCGAACCTCAGGACTACAAATCCGAAGCGCAGTCCACTCAGCTGTCAGGCGCCTCAGGAATACTACCGTTATCCTATCCGGTCGCAATTACATAACCAGAGCATGTCCCTGGCAGTGTACATAAGGCATATGTACATTATGTACATGGGCGCCGTGATCCTGAAAGTCATTCGCGAGATACAAGTAAACACTGTTTGGCAATAGTCGTAGATGAGCGAAACAAACCGCCAAGCTCCTTTTATTGAAACAAACTGCTAACTTTACACAATGATAGATACATCGAATGAAAACAAGTTCAATTCACAATACACTGGACCAACAGGTATACTAATTTCTTATTTGTTTCGAATTAAAGTGTATAGGACTACATAACAAAGTTTGACTCGTGTTTGCGGGCAACGAGTTCCAACACCCACAGCGCGTTTTAAAGCTTTATCCTATATGTTTTTCCCAGAACATGATCAGCAAATCGTTCTATATCCGTATCCCCCAAACCACTGCTAGGGGCACAAAAACAAGTTTATAGAGAAGGAACGGTACCAAATCGTCCCATCCTACCCAGGGTTTGACCTAGGTCATCACAGGATTGCAAGGCGAGATGTGTGTGTGTGTGTGTGTTGTGTGTGTGTGTGTGTGTGGTGTGTGTGTGTGTGTGTACTCACCTAATTGTGCTTGCGGGGGTTGAGCTTTGGCTCTTTGGTCCCGCCTCTCAATCGTCAATCAACTGGTGTACAGATTCCTGAGCCTCTGGGCATCATCATATCTACATTTGAAACTGTGTATGGAGTCAGCCTCCACCACATCACTTCCTAGTACATTCCATTTACTACTACTCTGCACATGAAAAAGTTCTTTCTAATGTCTCTGTGGCTCATTTGGGTACTCAGCTTCCACCTGTGTCCCCTTGTTCGCGTCCCTCCAGTGTCGAATAGTTCATCCTTGTTTACCCGGTCGATTCCCCTGAGGATTTTGTAGGTTGTGATCATGTCCCCCCTTACTCTTCCTCTTCCAGGTCGTAAGGTGCATTTCCCGCAACCTTTCCTCATGCCTCTTAGTCTGGGACTCAGTCTATAGCATACCTTTGGACTTTTTCCAGCTTCGTCTTGTGCTTACAAGGTACGGGCTCCATGCTGGGGCCGCATACTCCAGGATTGGTCTTACATATGTGGTGTACAAGATTCTGAATGATTCCTTACACAGGTTCCTGAACGCCGTTCTGATGTTAGCCAGCCTCGCATATGCCGCAGACGTTTTCCTTTATGTGGGCTTCAGGAGACAGGTTTGGTGTGATATCAATCCTAATTTTCTCTTCTGTTTCATTAAGTACTTCATCTCCTATTCTGTATCCTGTGTCTGGCCCTCCTGTTTCCACTGCCTAGTTTCATTACTTACTTTGCATTTACTCGGGTTGGTGTGCGTGTGCGGGGTGTGGGGGGGTGGGGGGTGATAACCACTACACTTTAGGATGCTTACGAATTGGCGCCAATTCGTAAGCATCCTAAAGTGTAGTGGTTATCACCCACCCCAACCCACACGCGCGCACACGCACACAACCCGAGTAAATGC
>WNGS01001312.1:48000205-48025578 GCA_020271785.1 Procambarus virginalis
GATAGCCGTGTGAAATAGCGAGATCTGCTATTTCCATTGCGTTACCTTGCCCGCTTGACACCCGTTGCCTGCACATTTGCTCAATCTCAACCATTTGGTTGAGAGGCGAGACCAAAGAGCCGAAGCTTAACCCCCGCAAGCACAACTAGGTGAGTACATCTAGGTGAGTACATTTGGTCCACTTGACACCTGCTTGTACAACATGCCGAGGTCAATACACCCCATGCAGGGGCAGACAGTGCCACACACCCATGAAGGGGCAGACAGTGCCCCACTCCCATGAAGGAACAGACAGTGCCACACACACTGTGTGTGTATATGTATGGGTATAAAGTATATATGGAAGCTGATCAGAATTACATTTCACCTTTGTAAATGTACATTAATGACACTATGTAAAAGACACACCGAACACTTTATGTAGGGCATACGTACATCTGTGTATCTTTGTATTTACGTATGTAGGTTAGCTTAGCATTTTAAAAGCACCGAATCACCTTCTGTGGTTGATTGTTCAATAACCCTTGAACTATGTGTTAACACATTTCTCACCCTGTCCATGGAAGACAGAAGAAAATGTATATATGCTCGTTAGCATTGTAAATGTGTGGCCACGTCTGTGGTAGAAAATAATATAATAAAAAAAAAGTGCTAGATGCAGCTTGTTCCTAGTTATAGTTAACGACTCGCTGTTAGTGGTAGTTATCTACGGACCACTTGCATAGTGTAATATTTATTATTTAATAATTATATTGGACAAACAGAATGTAATAAGGTTCTTTGGTCGCTGTAAATGTTTGTATGAGCCCCAGTGGCTGCTGTATGAGGCTCGTGGCTGCTGTATGAGCCCCAGTGGCTGCTGTATGAGGCTCGTGGCTGCTGTATGAGCCCCAGTGGCTGCTGTATGAGGCTCGTGGCTGCTGTATGAGCCCCAGTGGCTGCTGTATGAGGCTCGTGGCTGCTGTATGAGCCCCAGTGGCTGCTGTATGAGGCTCGTGGCTGCTGTATGAGGCTCGTGGCTGCTGTATGAGGCTCGTGGCTGCTGTATGAGCCCCAGTGGCTGCTGTATGAGGCTCGTGGCTGCTGTATGAGGCTCGTGGCTGCTGTATGAGCCCCAGTGGCTGCTGTATGAGGCTCGTGGCTGCTGTATGAGCCCCAGTGGCTGCTGTATGAGGCTCGTGGCTGCTGTATGAGCCCCAGTGGCTGCTGTATGAGGCTCGTGGCTGCTGTATGAGCCCCAGTGGCTGCTGTATGAGGCTCGTGGCTGCTGTATGAGGCTCGTGGCTGCTGTATGAGCCCCAGTGGCTGCTGTATGAGCCCCAGTGGCTGCTGTATGAGCCCCAGTGGCTGCTGTATGAGCCCCAGTGGCTGCTGTATGAGCCCCAGTGGCTGCTGAATGAGCCCCAGTGGCTGCTGTATGTGGCTAGTGGTTGCTGTATGAGGCTAGTATCTCTGCTGTATGAACCCCAGTGGCTGCTGTATCAGTCCAGTGGCTGTTGTATGAGCCCCAGTGGCTGCATGATCACCACATGCAAGATTCTTAGAGAAATTGATAGGGCAGATACAAATAACTTAACACAAGGGGCACATGAACAAGGGGACACAGGTGAAAACTGACTACCTAGATGAGCCACAGAGGTATTAGAAACAACTTTTTCAATGTCAGAGTAGTTAACAAATGGAATGCATTAGGCAGTGATGTGGTGGAGGCTGACTCCATACACGGTTTCAAAAGTATGATATGATAGAGCCCAGTAGGCTCAGGAACCTGTACACCAGTTGACTGACAGTAGAGCGGCTGGACCAAAGAGCCGAAGCTCAACCCCAGGAAGCACAACAAGGCGAGTACAACATCGTCCTCCCTCCCTGAAAGTCACCCGAGCTCAGATCATGGATTTTCAATATTCTGATTACATCATCAGTGAACAGTTTTATTACTCTCCAAGTTGGGAGTTTGTTATGACGAGGCCGGGTGCCGGTCACGCCTTCAACCAGGTGGCTGAGCGGACAGAACACTGTACGAGTGATCCCGTGGTCCTGGGTTCAATCCCGGGCGCTGGCGAAAAACAATGGGTATAGTTTCTTTCACCCTGATGTCCCTGTTACCTAGCAGTAGGTACCTGGGAGTTAGTCAGCTGTCACGGGCTGCTTCCTGCGGGTTGGAGGCCTGGTCTAGGACCGGGCCGCGGGGACACTAAGCCCCGAAATCATCTCACGATAACCTCAAGAGGAGAAGATCCCACTACCGGAGGCAGGGCAGGCCAGTCAGGTGGGCATTAAGGTCACCCGACCATATTATTATTGTATCCACTACAACCCTTTTACATTAACCTGTATTTAAAGAGCGGAGGTTAATGTCTGATAGAGAGCGAGTATATACACACCAATCTCACACACACTCCCTTAAGACACCCTCACAAACACTCACACCTCCCTTAGACAACGCGGAAACGCCTATACCTTAGACACTCATACCACACACAAACACCCCATCCCTCCTTATACACCCCTGCAACATGCAATCACTCCATTTAGACACCCTAAAACACGCAGAAACATTGAAAGCACTCTAGTACACAGCTTAATTACTTCGGACAACCGTTCACTAGTAGCATTAAGTAGCTTACAATCAAATAATAGCATACTTGACTCCGAAGCCACACAGATATATATGCACACGTAAGATAGGGGGTCAAAATTAAAATACTATAGATTCCCTTTCACATTGAACTGCAGGAACATGATAAAGATGATGACAATGAGACAATGTTGAACGTAATCTTGAGGTATCAAAGATATCCATGAATAATGTCATTGGAAGAGAACTCATAAACGAATATGAAGTAAAATAGTGTAAACAGGTACTGGAAGATCCATTGTTTACCACAGATATGTCAAACAAAACATGTGTACAGGGGGGGGGGGCAAACAACAGAATCATTAGACTAACGGACGTTGTCACAGCTCGAGTACGACTTGGCTACAAGCATCTCCGGCAGTTCCGCCTTGTATAGGGATCTAGATGAAGTAAAGTGTAAAGTGACAAAGACAGGGACACCATTACATCTTAGACTGCGGGAAGAACTGGTCCATCTAAGAGATAGATCTCAACTCACGCTGCGTGAAATGTCAAACCATCTTTATTACAAATGATAATATATCTGAAATCCTTGCACTGTATCCACATTTCCCTTCTAGCAGATAAATGCCACGTGAGACTAAGTCTTCACATTACAATGTTATTAGGTGAACATGGGTGAACAGTATGAGTCTCTGCGACCACTAGTGCCTCACCTTCCCAGAGGGATCAATCACGAGGAAAACTTGGAATTTAGCCTCGCATCACTGAAAGGCGGAAGAGCTGGGGGAGAAAAAGAATTACAAAATCCATATTCACGTGGGTATTGACCGGGGACGCAGATGGAAACTGAGTAGCCAAATAAGCCACAGAGATATTACAAATAATATTTTCAATTTAATCATATAATGATCTAATATGCACTGAAAGCACAGAGGCGGAGGCAGACTCCATACACCCGACGCTCAACCCCGCAAGCAGCAGAATTAAGCGATTACTCCGCCCCAAGCAACCGTCCCTGCACCCAACCACGCCTCCACCAATTTCCAACCATCCCATCCCTACTACAGTATACCCCCCATTCACCCCATTTCCCCACAAACACCTTTTCCAACTTATACTTGACCCCACCAACTACTACTCCTGCTACTCCCGCACCCTCCAGTTCGACATTCGCCTAATTGTGTTTGTGGGAGTTGAGCTTCAGCTCTTTGGTCACGCCTCTCAACCTAAGTTTTAGGTGGGATATCCTAAATGCGTTACAGCATATTTTTTTTTTACCATGCAGGTAAGCATCCATTTCTCTTAAGGGCACCCATGGCTCTATCCCAGGTACACCCATGGCTCTATCCCAGGTATACCCATGGCTCTATCCAAGGCACACCCATGGCTCTATCCAAGGCACACCCATGGCTCTATCCAAGGCACACCCATGGCTCTATCCAAGGCACACCCATGGCTCTATCCAAGGCACACCCATGGCTCTATCCAAGGCACACCCATGGCTCTATCCAAGGCACACCCATGGCTCTATCCAAGGCACACCCATGGCTCTATCCAAGGCACACCCATGGCTCTATCCAAGGCACACCCATGGCTCTATCCAAGGCACACCCATGGCTCTATCCAAGGCACACCCATGGCTCTATCCAAGGCACACCCATGGCTCTATCCAAAGTTTCAAACTCATTATGGTGGGAATATATGACATCTTGCCCCGAACTACTCAAAGACTGAGAAACTGCAAAATAGCTACAGATTTTTGTGTACCTAAGTTACTAATCAGTAATCACGGCTGTAGAGTCTAATTAATGGTTTCATTTACTGAATTCTGCAGGAAAGTTGCGTTACGATTATTATTAAATTATTGTTAATGATTTATTACATCAGTGTGTTAATAAGTTCAAAGAATTGTTTTAATAAATTCTCAAATCTTACACAAACACACAGAGAGTAATCACACTAACGTGACTGCATCACTGAGAATATCCGTAGTTCAAGCCCTCATAACGGCTCCTACGGACTTTCTCATTGATGAATCCTGTTTTGGCTTCTTATACCGGCTCTTTGGAGCCGGTCGGCCGAGCGGACAGCACGCTGGACTTGTGATCCTGTGGTCCTGGGTTCGATCCCAGGCGCTGGCGAGAAACAATGGGCAGAGTTTCTTTCACCCTATGCCCCTGTTACCTAGCAGTAAAATAGGTACCTGGGTGTCAGTCAGCTGTCACGGGCTGCTTCCTGGGGGTGGAGGCCTGGTCGAGGACCGGGCCGCGGGGACACTAAAGCCCCGAAATCCTCTCAAGATAACCTCAAGAAGATACCATGTCGTGGTCTAGTCGCTAGAAGCGTGTGCGCGGGAACATCAACCCGCTTAGGTTCGAACCCTCATCAGTGCTCCTACGGATTTTTTTACGCAAATATAAAATATTGGTAAAGGCGTATCGTTGCTTTTATATAATTGTTGCATCGGTATGGAGTAATTAGTGATGTTGTTGTTTTAGATCCAGCTACTGAGAACAAACTTTCCATGTAGCACGGGTTGTAGTGAGCCCGTAATAGGAGAGTGATTGACTGATGAAGATTAAGCTACCCAAGAGGTGGCACGGGCATGAATAGCCCGTAAGTGGTACAATTTTTTGTTCAGTAAATCTTTTCAGTGTTCTGAGGTTGCATTTAATCGTCAGGCTGCTATCGCGGGGGAGGATACTGCTTGACAGTCTTTATGAGGGTGTCCAGCTGTTGGACACCTTTTTTGACCATAAGAGTGGCTGTGTTGATGGCTTCAGGGTGGTCACTGCAAGATTTAGGGACTCTTAAAGCTCCTTTAAGATTGCTTCACATTCCAGGAGATAGTGAAGTAGTGACTTTTCTGTGACAGTTTGGCAGAAGATGCATTCTCTCTCTGTCGGGGTTCACAAATCTCCCAGTTGCATTTGTAACCTAGACGTATTCTATTTAACCGAACTGCTATTTCCCTGTGGTAGGAGAGTGATTGATTGATTGATAAAGATTAAGCCACCCAAGAGGTGGCACGGGCATGAATAGCCCGTAAGTGGTGGCNAGCCCAAGATTGACACAGTACAAAGGTTTTCAACAAGATTATGGCAGATCATGACATCACGATCCTGGAGGAAAGAAGAAAGAGGAGATATAACCACAACATACAAGATACTGATGAGAATAGACAAGGTGGGCATGAACAGCCTCTTTAAAGTGGGACAAGAGGACAAAGTGGAAGCAAGGAACGCAAATGAGTCGAAGAATATAAGGAAATACTCGTAACCGGTCCGTCTAATTACTCAAAGCTACCCAAGCTTCCTAGCATTATGAAAGTAATGAAGAATTATGATATATTTACTCACTATAAAGTTGCCTAATGTAGAATATAAAAAAGAAAACAAATTTTTACTCTGAAATAATATCATTTTATAAGGAAATTAGACGAAACTAAGTGCCAGGTGATGCCATAGGAAGTCGACGATCCGAGCGACACTATTGTGGCTTTGGGTAATTAGATGGACGCCATTTCGTTATAAAATGTTATTATTTCAGAGTTTTTTTTCATGTTCTACATTCAGCACCAACATTATAGTGAGTAAATATGTCATAGTTCTTCATTACTTACATTATGCTAGGAAGCTTTGGGCAGCTTTGGGTAATTAGACGGACCCTTCGTACATTGTACGGGTGGTCAGCAAGTGGAATGCACTGCACAAAAATTGTTAGAATGACAGAATAGTTAAGGTATAACACAACAGGTACAACAAGGGTAGTAGGCGGGTTATAAAGCTGTTGAGTACCTCACTCCCCTGCGAGTCACTGATGTTGTTGACCTCTCGAGTTGTGAGATGTCAACCCCACAACTACTGAAACAACGCCTCTCATATGACACACTCTTGACACTCTTGACACACTCTTGACACACTCTTGACACTCTTGACACTCACGAGGCGCCATCCTCTCATTAAAGCAGTTCTCGTCAGTTATGAAGAGCTCCAGGTGTATCGAACCTGCAGCTCTTCCTAACAAGGCCACTCGCTGCCTCGTCTGGTTTAATATTCAACCGGCGGGCAGTACCACGCATGTATCACCAGAGCTGGCGATGTCATACAGTACCCACGCATGTATCACCAGAGCTGGCGAGAGGTCATACAGTACCACGCATGTATCACCAGAGCTGGCGTGAGGTCATACAGTACCACGCATGTATCACCAGAGCTGGCGTGAGGTCATACAGTACCACGCATGTATCACCAGAGCTGGCGAGAGGTCATACAGTACCACGCATGTATCACCAGAGCTGGCGTGAGGTCATACAGTACCACGCATGTATCACCAGAGGTGGCGTGAGGTCATACAGTACCACGCATGTATCACCAATATTCCCTCAGTTTTAATATGACAACCGAAAATTAATCACTGAATGATGATGACGATTTTGTGAGATGTGTGTGTGTGTGGGTGTGTGTGTGTGTGTGTGTGGTGTGTGTGTGTGTGTGTGTGTGTGTGTGTGGTGGTGTGTGTGTGTGTGTGTATTTACTGTTTGTATCTGCAGAGCCCGGCGATTAGTTCTTACACCCCGCCTTTTTACCCAATTTATTTTTTCCTCTTATGTCTACTACACACACACACACACACACACACACCACACACACACACACACACACACACACACACACCACACACACACACACACCAGGGGCGGTGGCTGAGCGGACAGCACGCTGAACGCGTGAGCCTATGGTCCCGGGTTCGATTCCGGGCGCCGGCGAGAAACAATGGGCAGAGTTTCTTTCACCCTATGCCCCTGTTACTTAGCAGTAACTAGGTACCTGGGAGTTAGTCAGCTGCCACGGGCTGCTTCCTGGGGGGGGGTGTGTATGTCTGTGTCGGAAAAAAATAGTAGTTAGTAACAGTTGATAGGCGGGCCGAAAGAGGAGAGCTCAACCCCCGCAAGCACAACTAGGTGAATACAGGAAGCAGCCCGTAACAGCTGTCTAATTCCCGGGTACACTAGGAGAACAGGTGCACCAGGGTGAAAGGAACTCTGCCCATTTGTTTCTGCCTCTTCCGGGAATCGAACTGGAGCCCTTAGGACTACGACCCCAGAGCGGTGTTAACTGAGCCGCGAGGCCCGTGTGCACTGAGCATGCAACACTCCCTCCCCCCCCTCTCGTAATCCATCATTTGCGGGTCTTGACACTTGTGTGGATTCCTCTATACACTGTGAACACTCGACACGGGAGCCGTCATGAGGATTCGAACCTATACCCTGAGTATTCCCAAGCACACGCCTTAGGCAACTAGACCACGACATGGTCAAAAGGAATGCAACCTGGAGGATTCTCCTGAGTCCACGAGGGTTCCTGAGGCTTCCACTGAAGCCGAAATAGACTTTATTAAAAAAAACAACTACGCAGCAAAGGCACCAGGGTGTAGAATTCGACCGAAATATTAGGAGACCCAATGTTAGAAAGACGTCCCACTCCCTCAGGTGTGGGAGTGGGACGGTGGACCCGTCCCACTGGTGGCCCCACAGATCTTCTCGATGGAAACCAATCGCCACAATACATATCTCCAAGATGAGATACTGCCCACAAAACCCGCTCAGAAAAATGACCCTGAAACAGAACATCCAAACATACACATCTAAGTGAGTATATGTAAATGCTATACAATATTTATCTACAGACATCCACATATGTTGATATACATGTGAGGAACCTTACAAAACACTCCCTGTAAAAAGAGTACAGCCTAAGATTTCTTAACAAACATACATCGTGTCGGCAAAGAGGACAGCACGCCTGCTATCATAACTCACACTAAATTCGTATGTATGTATATACGGGATGTGTGGAAACTAGTCGGAATTGCATTTCACCTTTGTAAACGCGCATTAATGATATTATGCAAAAAGACACATCGAACACTGTTTATGTAGGGCTGGCGTAAATCTTTGTATTTATATATTTCTGTATGTATGTTAGAGTAGCATTTTATAAGCACTATAAATCACCTTCTGTGATTGATTGATCAATAAAAGACTGAACCATACGTTTACCAGCTCTCTAACCCTGTCCATGGAGGGTAGAAGAAAATGTATATATGCTGATTAGCATTGTAAATGTGTGGCCACGTCTGTGGTAGAAAAAACAACAACTGAATTCACCATTTCTAAACATTTTTTTGTATGTGAATCTCTCCATTTTCTTTACTAACCTCACCTCCTCCCCAAAATCCCACGGTCCATCCTAACCCCCACACCACCTATCGCCCTCGCTCTTCCCATGCTCAACACATCATTTATGCATTGGCAGTTCCTATTCCGGATATCTGAAATCAACCGCGCGGGTGTCGAAAAATAAATCTTTCACAGTGGGTATGGTGTTTTCATAGATATGTGCGATAGTTCACACGGAGCTGTGTTCAGCGGTCAAGCAATAACATGTGGAAGGTTCGTACTGGTGGTATCGTTGGTATCGGAAGGGCCGCTTAGTGGTATTGCAGCTGCAACAGGGAGAGAGAGAATAATATATATATATATATATATATATATATATATATATATATATATATATATATATATATATATATATATATATATTTCTTTATTATGTATTTGATGGTTACAAGATACGCATAGGTTGATACAAAATGAATATATATATATATATTGGTAGCAGTCTTTCTTGCAAACATATGTTGTTGAATATGACCGAAAGGGTAAGATTAATGATTTTAACACGAATCTTCTCAATATTTCTAATGTTTTTCTTCACTGTCGAGGGAAATTGAAAAATTAACTCTCCAAAGTTCATTTTCACACTTTTTATTATGGTCTGACGCCTAGGGATATATTTCCCAAGGTCACTGTATTTGGTATGTAAGATGTTACAGTGGTGGAAAGGAATGGAGGCTTTCATACTACAGTCTACAGTAACGAAATGAATATAGTAATGTGCCTCAATGCTAATAGTAACTGTCCGGACAGGTACAAGCGGAGTGTTGTCAACGCTTACGTCGACCGAGCTCTCACTCACAGCTCTGGTTGGAAGCAAGTCGACGAGGAACTCTGTAGACTAGGCAGATCCTAGTCAATAATGTTGTTATTATCACAACAACTACAAATGATGTACATCAGTACTATCATAACAACAGTACTCCGATACAGTCACTATCACAACAGTTACTCTGATACAGTCATTATCACAACAACAACAGTACTTCAGTAGTCACTATCACAACAACAACAACAGCAGCAGTAACAAATACCAAACAGAGTTGTTGCTTACAATAATCATCATGGTGAGGCCGGCAGCGGGGAAGGCGTCTCCCAACACAACTCGGCAGCAATTGTCATACCACAAGTATATCCCATCGCCATCAACCTTGAAGTAACACCCACACGGACAGGTTTTTGCTACCGGGCCTCAGTCTTTGCGTGTGACTATTTCCCCCACCATCACACCTCCCCACACACTGCCGACACATATATTCACTGTTCCCTCGCTCTTTACACTCCGCGAAGGTGCGTCACTAAATAACCAAATTATCTTAGAGCCGTCACTGTGATCTGTCCAGCGGGTATGTGCAAAGGGACGTTGAGGGAGGGGAGGATAGAGGGAGGGGACGAGGGAGAGAGAGGGAAGGGGAGGGGAGGGAAGGAGAGAGGCTTCATCTTTAAGTGAAGCCTGATTCCTCGATGTCCGTGAAGAAGCGCCTACTGGATAGATTGCACATGATAAACAAAAAAATGGTTGAAACGCGTGAGACAATTGGGTTGGTTGGGATGAGAGGGACTGGTAATGGGATGGAGCACCGGAGGAGCCAAGGTCAGGAAGGATGAGCACACGACAAGGTCAGGAAGCAGCAGCAGGTCAGGGTGGTACCCGGCGTCCTTCAACTCTGACTCTTGTGGTCACCGACCCACCTCTACCTTACCTAACCCCTCACGCCGCAGGTAACCCCAACACCACCCACCAAGACCTCAAGCCCACGCCGTTATAACCACTCCCCCCCCCCCCCATACCTTCTCGCCCACAACCAACCCCGTCCTCCCCACACATTCCTTTCTCACCGCCTACCATCCCAGATCTTCCTTACCCACCCTTTCCGCCTCCATCACCCCCCCCCCCGTAGGCCAAACAACATTGCTCCAATCCCCCACCCACCCATTCCGTCCTCCTAGAGCACTGTCCAACCTATTCCCCACCCACCACCCACCCATACAACTCATCTTCATCACCTGATTCATCCCCGCTGCGTTCTGAACACACACACACACACACGCACCTCATCCGTATACAGTAGTCAACCCTCTGGCTGCCCGCTGTACACAGATGCGCACTAAACATAAACTTAAGACTAAACGAACGGATGCGTGGTCAGCACGAATAACGGAACGTGTTGGGACAAATGTAGCGTAACGTGCGCTGCTTCAAATGTAGCGGAACGTGTGATGGGTCAAATGTAGCGGAACGTACACTACTTCAAATGTAGCGGAACATGCGATGGGTCAAATACAGTGGAACGTGCATTGGGTTAGAGGAACGTCTGATGGGTCAAATGTAGCGGAACATGAGTGAGGTGGAATGTAGGGAGAGGAGTCACCATAGGACGGACAAGATGATGCAACGCGGAGCGTGACCTTACTGGGCCGCCCTAATGTAGTATACCCGAGTGGTGACTAACTGGTTCACATCCCCTGCTACGGACTCGTCACCCTTGTCAGGGGGTAGAGCGGCAGTTCCAGCGCCATCTACGAGTCCGCACCCGAACTGCCCCGGGAATCGTACGTAATATAGACAATGCTATCTGGTGGTGGCTATCTAAAACTTGCAAATGGTTAAAGATTCCTGCCTTGGTCAGCCAGAGGGGTCGTTGTGAGTGACCTCTGGTGAGGTGACGCATCAAGACCAGCGCCACCTAGTGTGTGCTACAGAACACAATGTCAACTCCCCAGTGGGTTAGTGATATTTCCTAGTTCTCCAGTACCGGCTAGGTCATTGATGACGTTTTTGTGTCCACAGAGGTGACGTCTGGAGGCAGCGGTACTAAAGATGCCAGTTCATCTTGGGCAGTCCAGAGTCTCCCTACATGGTCCTGGAAACGACCAAGTAAGCCGCAGTGTGGTAGCTGCTAGTGATTTGGTGTTGAAAAGATCGGCGTACCTTTGGGACTGGCTTAAGGGAGAGACTGAGGATAGGGAGGTGCCTGTTGAGTAGTGCTGCTAGCTGGTCGCTAGAGACTGCTTCCAGGGGATCGCTACCCCTGTATTGTGACCCCGCTCAGCGTGTGGCTGAGGTACTCTGCCAGCGAGTAGCTGGAGAGCGGTCGTGAGGGTACAGGCACCTCCTGACACTGTCAGTGGGCTGGCCCACGTACAGGTGAACTCGCCGGTGTTCTTCCCAGGAAGGTTGGATACGCTACTGGACAGTGAAGAAATACTGGGGATTGATGAACTCTGCACGTGCGCACGTTTGATATCCTGAGCGAAAGGATTGTACATAGGTGTAGTAATAGCCTATCTGTTCTTTATATATTATTTATGGTGACGGTGTACACATATATACTTAACGGTGGTCGAAAGATATTTAATACATTGACGAAAGGAACATTGTTTGGTTCATCCCCTCCCTTTTTTTATGCACTACATAGCCACTTTCTTGAAAGCGTACTACCGACTTGGGGTCGGATACTATCATTTTGGTTCTACCATCAAAGAACCCGGTTGCGACCCATAGTGGCCGTAACATCCCCAGACCGCGGTAAGCGTCCGGACACATGCAGGCCTCGGACCACCCTCCCATGCCATGGACCACCCTCCCAAGGTCACGGACCAACCTCCCAAGGTCACGGACCAACCTCCCAAGGTCACGGACCAACCTCCCAAGGTCACGGACCATCCTCCCAAGAACTCGGACCAACAACTCCGGCCCCAGACCACCCTCCCAAGGCACCGGACCACCAACCCAGGCCCCGATAAACGTCAAGTCCGGGTTTAATTTTATTTAATTTATACGGAAATACACATTTAAAAAAATTCGCAGTAGCTATAGTATTCAACTTAATGTACGAGCGATATTAGTGTCACACTCTCCACCACACACACACACACACACACACACACACACACACACACACCAGTTGTATATACCACCCCAAACCCCTGCGGGGGCTGGGTTGGACAGAAGAGCAAGGGGAGACATGATCACTACCTACAAAATTCTCAGAGGAATTGACAGGGTAGATAAACTGTTTAACACGGGTGGTACGCGAACAAAGGGACACGGGTGGAAACAGAGTACCCAAATGAGCCAAAGGGACGTTAGAAAGAACTTTTTCATTGTCAGAGTAGTTAACAGATGGAATGCATTAGGTAGTGATGTGGTAGAGGCTGAGTCCATACACAGCTTCAAATGTAGATCCGATAGAGCCCAATAGGCTCAGGAATCTGTACACCAGTTGATTGACGGTTGAGAGGCGGGACCAAAGAGCCCTGAGTATTCTGGGCTCCACCTGTCTCGTTGTGCGTGTACCATCCATGTTAAATAATCCATCCTTGTCTACCCCTGTCAATTCCCCTGAGAGTTGTGTATGTGGTGATCAATCTCCTCAAATTCTTCAATCTTCCAACGACATGAGTTGCAATTCATACAGCCTTTCCTCGTAACTCGTGCGTCTAATTCTGGGAACTGTCTAGTGGCATACCTTTAAACCTTCCCCCAGCTTCGTCCTTTGCTTGACAAGGTACAGGCTCCATACTGGAGCCGCATACTCCAGGATTGGTCTGACATATGTGGTATACAAGGTTCTAAAAAAATCCTTGCACAAGTTTCTAGAGGCAGTTTTGATGGCCAGCCTCGCATGCCCCGCTGATGAGGGCTTCAGGAGACAGGTTCGGCATGATATTACCTCCTAGATCTTTCTCTCTGTTCGTTTCAAGGAGGGCATCGTCTCACGTTCAGTGTCATGTGTCTGGCCTCCTGTTCCCTCCACCGAGTTTCATTACCTTACATTTACTTGTTGAATTTCAGTAGCCATTTATTGGACCATTCCTTCAGTTTGTCTAGGCCATCTTGTAGGCTCTTGCTATAATCCTCCTCATAATGTTTTTTATCATCAGCAAACATTGAGAGGAACGTGTTTATACACCCTGGGAGATTCATTTCCATTCACCTAATGCAGCTGTTCACCTAGCAGTAAGTAGGTCCTCAGGAGTTAGTCAGCTTGTTGTGGAGTTACATCCTGGGCGGGGTCAGTAATTCGACCTTGGGGGGGGACCTCGATATAAGCCTAACGTGTATGAATACACTTTGGCTTCCTGTCCCCCCTGCTTGATGGAGTTCTGGGAGTTCTTCTACTCCCCAAGCCCGGCCTCAGGCTTGATTTGTGAGTTTGGTCCACCAGGGTGTTGCTTGGAGCGGCCCGCATACCCACTACAGCCGGGTTGATCCGGCACGTTTTTTAGAAAAGTCTAGTTTTCTCTTGATGTCCACGGTTGCTCCGGCATTATTTCTTATACTCGCTGGGAGGACGTTGAACGACCGCGGACCTCTGATGTTTATACAGTGTTCTCTGATTGTGTCTATGGCACCTCTGCTCTTCGCTGGTTCTATTCTGCTTTTTCTTTCACACCGTTTACTCCAGTATTTTGCTATTTTACTGTGTGGATTTGGGACTTGGCCCTCCAGTATTTTCCATGTGTATATTATTTGGTATCTCTCTAGTCTCCTTTCTAGTGAGTACATTTGGAGCGCTTTGAGTCGATCCCAATAATTTAGGTGCTTTATCGCGTCTATGCGTGCCGTATATGTTCTCTGTATTCCCTCTATCTTCTCCTGCTCTGAAGGGGGAAGTTGGTACTGAGCAGAACTCAAGACGGGACAACACAAGTGACTTGAAGAGTAAAACCATTGTGATGGGATCCCTGGATTCGAAAGTTCTCGTAATCAATCCTATCATTTTTCTGGCTTCCGCAATATTTGCTTGGTTATGCTCCCTAAACGTTAGGTCGTCGGACATCATTATTCCCAAATCCTTGACATGCTGTTTTCCTAATATGGACAGATTCGATTGTGTTATGTACCCTGTATTATGTTTCAGATCCTCGTTTTTGCCGTACCTGAGTACCTGGAATTTATCACTGTTAAACATCATGTTATTTTCTGCTGCCCAATCGAAAACTTTGTATCTGCTTTTAGTTTTTTAATAGTCTTCCGCAGAGGTAATTTTCATGCTGATTTTTGTATCGTCTGCAAAAGATGACACGAAGCTGTGACTTGTATTTTTGTCTATATCTGATATGAGAATAAGGAACAGCAGCGGTGCAAGGACTGTACCTTGAGGTACAGAGTTTTTAACTGCGCTTTGGCTCGATTTTATTTGATTGACTGTTTTGTGTTCTGTTCGACAGGATACTGAGTATCCTGTGTCTTACTTTACCAGTTATTCCCATTGACCTCATTTTGTATGCTATCACTCCATGGTCACATTTGTCGAATGCCTTTGCAAAGTCTGTGTACTACATCTGCATTTTGCTTTTCTTCTAGAACTTCTGTGATTTTGTCAGAGTGGTTGAGTAACTGTGACAGACAGGATCTTCCCGCTCTAAATCCATGTTGTCCTGGGTTGTGTAGCCCATTATTTTCCATAAAACTAAAAATTGATTCCTAATCACACTTTCAAAAACTTTTATGTGTGATATTAATGCAACTGGTCTATAGTTTTTTGCCAAGGCTTTACTCCCCCCCCCCTTGTGCAGCGAAGCTATATCTGTTGATTTAAGTGCAGCTCCTATCTTCCCTGTATCCAGGCTCTTTCTCCATATTACGCTGAGCGCTCGCGCTACTGGTACTTTGCATTTCATGATGAATATTGAAATCCACGTGTTCGGCCCAGGAGCGGAGTGCATGGGCATATTGTCAAATTATCTTTCAAAGTCTTCAGAGTTCTTGTTAATATCCGTTATTTTATCTGCACTAATTTCTTTGTTGTCCTCTGTCTACGTACCTTCAGTTGTAATTAAAGGTCCCGACACAATTAAAATATATCAGAAACAAGATAGGTCCAAGTACTGAACTCTGTGGAACTCCACTGGTGACGTCTCGCCAACCTGAGACCTCACTCCTCACAGTGACTCGTTGTCTTCTGTTGCTTATGTACACCTTTATCCAATTGAGTACCTTCCCTTTTACTCTGCCTGCATCTCCAGATTATGCACTAGTCTTTGATGTGGTACTGTGTCAAAGACTTTCTGGCAATCCAAAAATAAGTAGTATGCCCATCCTTCTCTTTCTTGCCTGATTTTCATCGCCTGGTCGTAGAATTCAATCAATCCTGTGAGGCAAGATTTGCCATCCCTGAACTCAAATGCCCCAATGTGTATACTCCCCTATTTGTGCCTGCAGGATCGAGCATTGACTCTTGGATCCCTCCTTTCTAGCCATTGGTTGTTACAGCAATGACTCCTGTCCCTTTTCCCTATCATATCTAGCTTTAAAATTATGAATAGAGTTTGCTTCCACAACCTGTTCCTTAAGTGCATTCCATTTTTCCACTATTCGCTAAAAGAAAACTTCTAACATCTTTGTGACTCATCTGAGTGTGTGTGTGTGTACTCGCCTAATTGTGCTTGCGGGGGTTGAGCCTGGCTCTTTGATCCCGCCTCTCAACTGTCAATCAACTGGTGTACAGATTCTGAGTCTACTGGGCTCTTATCATATCTACATTTGAAACTGTGTATGGAGTCAGCCTCCACCACATCACTTCCTAGTTAGTGGGAGGGGGGGGGGGGTTAGCATGATGCAGTAATGGTGGTAGGATGACGCCATGACGATGGCAGCATGACGCAGAGTGACGGTGTAGCAATATGATGACTTAAGTGGCAGGTCGTCGTGAGCACGATGATGATGGCCACTTAGGAGCCCCACTGGGACAAGCACGCTCGCCCTTACACGCGACGGTGCCTGCGTCACAGGCCGGGTCCCAGTACCTCACCCGTCACATGACTGATACACAATACTATCCCACCAAGTTGACGACGGAGACAGGTGTGGTGAGGGCACCTACACACGCCTCTAAGTGGACCAGTCACACGCGACATTGGAACGCCTCTCCTGCCTCACGGCCAGCCCCCTGCCTCAGGGCCTGCCCCCTGCCTCAGGGCCAGCCCCCTGCCTTACCTTCACCAGTGTCAAGAGTGTGGTGGTGACAGGCTCCAGTGACCGGTCAGTGACGGTAATCTGTGTTCCACTTGCTGGTGCCAGTCGCCTGTCACCGAGGTGCTGTGGGTATCAGCGCCGGGCGAGGGATTACCACCTGCCACTGCTGTGGGCTGTCTCCTTATCATATATTACACCACCCTTCAATGGGCGGCGGAGCAGAGAGAGAGAGAGAGAGAGAGAGGGCACAAAGGCTAATTGAAGGGCACGGCAGAGGGCAGCCAGGGGAAGGTTGACTATGCCTGGGTAAAGGGAGGGTGTCATGTGGGTGGGGGTATGGGTGGTGGGGTACAGTGGGTGGGTGTGGTGTCACACACACACACACACACACACACACGAGAGTGGACTGACCAGCAGCACCACCACCTGTTCCCGGGGTTACGCTGGCACTGTGGCCCTCCCGTGGCCCTCCCTGGCCACCCGCCAACCATACGCTGCTACCAGGCCGGGGCACTCCTCACCCCACACTTCATAACTAGCACTCCAACGACACCCCGCACGCACGCACGCGGCCTCACTCCCTGGTACCACGAACCACAGTCCGACCGCCATAAGAACGATAAGGACGACCGCCAGGAGACTTGGAGGGACCACACACTCGCCCTTCAGAGCAACTCCGGACTGATAACGTGGAGGAAGAACTGGCTTCATGGAACAATGTAGGCGTTCTTCCAGCTTGATATATAAGCATGGCGGGCTGAATGGTTATCTTACCCTCCTAACCAAGTCTAAGAGTTCGATTCGCGCTGAGGAGCCCGTTTTCTTTCGATGTCGATGTAAGGTAGTTAGTAGTGTGTGGCCGGATCCTCGCCGGCCTGTCGCAACAACTGAACAGTTTCACAAATATCCGACCAAATGTGGAAGATACACATTCTTATTTCGTCAGCGGAATGTATTCAAATAGAGACATGTGCACACGGAGGACGATGCAACACCTTGCAACTGTTAGCAACACGTGGACCCTGGAGCCTCTTCCCTTTACGGCTACTTTACCCTTTCACGTAGTTTATTGTTAGTTGTAGTCAGCAGGTTAGTGGTAGGTAGCAGCTTACTGTTGGTGTTAGCACCTTATTGATAGTGGTAGTTACAATTCACTGTTAGTGCTAGATATATACTGTGACTCGCAGAGTGCACTCCTGGCGTTGAACGCACATATCAGTGACACCCAGAAAATAGTCAGTGATATTCGAATGAATGCTTTAGCTGCTAAAGAAAACAGATTTGAAATTAAATTCCTATGTATACCATCACATGTTGGCATCTCAAGGCATGACACTGTTGATATGCTTGCAAAGACAGCCTGTAGAAAACCAGTGGTAGAAATGATATGGGTGTTTCATTAGCAGTGACAAAGAGAATACTTAAACAAATATGTAATGAAGATCTCGCCGACTAACAAATTCACAAAGACCTGAAAGTTGTAGCATTAAATATTATGATAGATATCGTGATGAAACATTCACATATGGGACTAATAGAACAAGAACCCGGCAATGTGATGTTATAGTGGCCAGAATACGCCTGGGATATAGACGTATCTGGCAGCTTTCTCAAAACCCAAATGTCGAGTACACAATGTGTCAACTTTGTGAAAGAGAAAACATGCACTCTCTTGAACATTATATTGTAGAATGTCCCATACTGACTGACTTTCGCCCTCCTGGGCTAAGGTATGCTGAACTGTGTAATTACTATATGAGTACTGGAACACTTGATGATATTTGGACTTGTATCCAAGATTGACCATGTAATATCAATTATACAATGTATATGATGTAACTATATAACCTGAGCTTGTAAAAGTACCTTAATCACCTTCAGTGATTAAGTGCTTAATTGCACACTAGTTTCCCTATCAGCTATCTCACCCTGTCAGAGTAAAAGAGACAATGTATGTGAATGCATGTGTGTATATATATGTGTATATATGTATGGGTATAAAGTATATATGGAAGCTGATCAAATTACATTTCACCTTTGTAAATGCACATTAATGACACTATGTAAAAGACACATCGAACACTTTATGTAGGGCATACGTAAATCTGTGTATCTTTGTATTTACGTATGTAGGTTAGCTTAGCATTTTAAAGCACCGAATCACCTTCTGTGGTTGATTGTTCAATAAACCCTTGAACTATGTTTAACACATTTCTCACCCTGTCCATGGAGGACAGAAGAAAATGTAATATGCTCGTTAGCATTGTAAATGTGTGGCCACGTCTGTGGTAGAAAATAATAATAATAAAAAAAAAGTGCTAGATGCAGCTTGTTCCTAGTTATAGTTAACGACTCGCTGTTAGTGGTAGTTATCTACGGACCACTTGCATAGTGTAATATTTATTATTTAATAATTATATTGGACAACAGAATGTAATAAGGTTCTTTGGTCGCTGTAAATGTTTGTATGAGCCCCAGTGGCTGCTGTATGAGGCTCGTGGCTGCTGTATGAGCCCCAGTGGCTGCTGTATGAGGCTCGTGGCTGCTGTATGAGGCTTGTGGCTGCTGTATGAGCCCCAGTGGCTGCTGTATGAGGCTCGTGGCTGCTGTATGAGGCTCGTGGCTGCTGTATGAGCCCCAGTGGCTGCTGTATGAGGCTCGTGGCTGCTGTTTGAGCCCCAGTGGCTGCTGTATGAGCCCCAGTGGCTGCTGTATGAGGCTCGTGGCTGCTGTATGAGGCTCGTGGCTGCTGTATGAGCCCCAGTGCTGCTGTATGAGGCTCGTGGCTGCTGTATGAGCCCCAGTGGCTGCTGTATGAGGCTCGTGGCTGCTGTATGAGGCTCGTGGCTGCTGTATGAGCCCCAGTGGCTGCTGTATTAGGCTCGTGGCTGCTGTATGAGCCCCAGTGGCTGCTGTATGAGGCTCGAGGCTGCTGTATGAGCCCCAGTGGCTGCTGTATGAGGCTCGTGGCTGCTGTATGAGCCCCAGTGGCTGCTGTATGAGGCTCGTGGCTGCTGTATGAGCCCCAGTGGCTGCTGTATGAGGCTCGTGGCTGCTGTTGAGCCCCAGTGGCTGCTGTATGAGGCTCGTGGCTGCTGTATGAGCCCCAGTGGCTGCTGTATGAGGCCCGTGGCTGCTGTATGAGCCCCAGTGGCTGCTGTATGAGCCCAGTGGCTGCTGTATGAGCCCCAGTGGCTGCTGTATGAGGCTCGTGGCTGCTGTATGAGCCCCAGTGGCTGCTGTATGAGGCTCGTGGCTGCTGTATGAGCCCCAGTGGCTGCTGTATGAGGCTCGTGGCTGCTGTATGAGCCCCAGTGGCTGCTGTATGAGCCCCAGTGGCTGCTGTATGAGGCTCGTGGCTGCTGTATGAGGCTCGTGGCTGCTGTATGAGGCCCGTGGCTGCTGTATGAGCCCCAGTGGCTGCTGTATGAGCCCCAGTGGCTGCTGTATGAGCCCCAGTGGCTGCTGTATGGCAGTGGCTGCTGTATGAGGCCAGTGGCTGCTGATGAGCCCCAGTGGCTGCTGTATGTGGCTAGTGGTTGCTGTATGAGGCTAGTATCTCTGCTGTATGAACCCCAGTGGCTGCTGTATCAGTCCAGTGGCTGTTGTATGAGCCCCAGTGGCTGCATGATCACCACATGCAAGATTCTTAGAGAAATTGATAGGGCAGATACAAATAACTTAACACAAGGGGCACATGAACAAGGGGACACAGGTGAAAACTGACTACCTAGATGAGCCACAGAGTATTAGAAACAACTTTTTCAATGTCAGAGTAGTTAACAAATGGAATGCATTAGGCAGTGATGTGGTGGAGGCTGACTCCATACACGGTTTCAAAAGTATGATATGATAGAGCCCAGTAGGCTCAGGAACCTGTACACCAGTTGACTGACAGTAGAGCGGCTGGACCAAAGAGCCGAAGCTCAACCCCAGGAAGCACAACAAGGCGAGTACAACATCGTCCTCCCTCCCTGAAAGTCACCCGAGCTCAGATCATGGATTTTCAATATTCTGATTACATCATCAGTGAACAGTTTTATTACTCTCCAAGTTGGGAGTTTGTTATGACGAGGCCGGTGCCGGTCACGCCTTCAACCAGGTGGCTGAGCGGACAGAACACTGTACGAGTGATCCCGTGGTCCTGGTTCAATCCCGGCGCTGGCGAAAAACAATGGGTATAGTTTTCTTTCACCCTGATGTCCCTGTTACCTAGCAGTGGGTACCTGGGAGTTAGTCAGCTGTCACGGGCTGCTTCCTGCGGGTTGGAGGCCTGGTCTAGGACCGGGCCGCGGGGACACTAAGCCCCGAAATCATCTCACGATAACCTCAAGAGGAGAAGATCCCACTACCGAGGCAGGGCAGGCCAGTCGGTGGGCATTAAGGTCACCCGACCATATTATTATTGTATCCACTACAACCTTTTTACATTAACCTGTATTTAAAGAGCGGAGGTTAATGTCTGATAGAGAGCGAGTATATACACACCAATCACACACACTCCCTTAAGACACCCTCACAAACACTCACACCTCCCTTAGACAACGCGGAAACGCCTATACCTTAGACACTCATACCACACACAAACACCCCATCCCCCCTTATACACCCCTGCAACATGCAATCACCCCATTTAGACACCCTAAAACACGCAGAAACATTGAAAGCACTCTAGTACACAGCTTAATTACTTCGGACAACCGTTCACTAGTAGCATTAAGTAGCTTACAATCAAATAATAGCATACTTGACTCCGAAGCCACACAGATATATATGCACACGTAAGATAGGGGTCAAAATTAAAATGCCATAGATTCCCTTTCACATTGAACTGCAGGAACATGATAAAGATGATGACAATGAGACAATGTTGAACGTAATCTTGAGGTATCAAAGATATCCATGAATAATGTCATTGGAAGAGAACTCATAAACGAATATGAAGAAAGAAAGTAAAATAGTGTAAACAGGTACTGGAAGATCCATTGTTTACCACAGATATGTCAAACAAAACATGTGTACAGGGGGGGGGGGCAAACAACAGAATCATTAGACTAACAGACGTTGTCACAGCTCGAGTACGACTTGGCTACAAGCATCTCCGGCAGTTCCGCCTTGTATAGGGATCTAGATGAAGTAAAGTGTAAAGTGACAAAGACAGGGACACCTTACATCTTATACTGCGGGAAGAACTGGTCCATCTAAGAGATAGATCTCAACTCACGCTGCGTGAAATGTCAAAACCATCTTTATTACAAATGATAATATATCTGAAATCCTTGCACTGTATCCACATTTCCCTTCTAGCAGATAAATGCCACGTGAGACTAAGTCTTCACATTACAATGTTATTAGGTGAACATGGGTGAACAGTATGAGTCTCTGTGACCACTAGTGCCTCACCTTCCCAGAGGGATCAATCACGAGGAAAACTTGGAATTAAGCCTCGCATACTGAAAGGCGGAAGAGCTGGGGGAGAAAAGAATTACAAAATCCATATTCTCGTGGGTATTGACCGGGGACGCAGATGGAAACTGAGTAGCCAAATAAGCCACAGAGATATTACAAATAATATTTTCAATTTAATCATATAATGATCTAATATGCACTGAAAGCACAGAGGCGGAGGCAGACTCCATACACCCGACGCAACCCCGCAAGCAGCAGAATTAAGCGATTACTCCCGCCCCAAGCAACCGTCCCTGCACCCAACCACGCCTCCACCAATTTCCACCATCCCATCCTACTACAGTATACCCCCATTCACCCCATTTCCCACAAACACCTTTTCCAACTTATACTTGACCCCACCACACTACTCCTGCTACTCCCGCACCCTCCAGTTCGACATTCGCCTAATTGTGTTTGTGGAGTTGAGCTTCAGCTCTTTGGTCACGCCTCTCAACCTAAGTTTTAGGTGGGATATCCTAAATGCGTTACAGCATATTTTTTTTTTACCATGCAGGTAAGTATCCATTTCTCTTAAGGGCACCATGGCTCTATCCCAGGTATACCCATGGCTCCTATCCAAGGTACACCCATGGCTCTATCCCAGGTAACCCATGGCTCTATCCCAGGTATACCCATGGCTCTATCCCAGTATACCCATGGCTCTATCCAAGTACACCCATGGCTCTATCCAAGGTACACCCATGGCTCTATCCCAGGTATACCCATGGCTCTATCCCAGGTATACCCATGGCTCTATCCCGTATACCCATGGCTCTATCCCAGTACACCCATGGCTCTATCAAGGTACACCCATGGCTCTATCCAAGGTACACCCATGGCTCTATCCAAGGCACACCCATGGCTCTATCCAAGCACACCCATGGCTCTATCCAAGGCACACCCATGGCTCTATCCAAGGCACACCCATGGCTCTATCCAAGGCACACCCCATGGCTCTATCCAAGGCACACCCATGGCTATCCAGGCACACCCATGGCTCTATCCCAGGTATACCCATGGCTCTATCCCAGTATACCCATGGCTCTATCCCAGGTATACCCATGGCTCTATCCAAGGCACACCCATGGCTCTATCCAGGTACACCCATGGCTCTATCCAAGGCACACCCATGGCTCTATCCCAGGTACACCATGGCTCTATCCCAGGTACACCCATGGCTCTATCCAAGGTACACCCATGGCTCTATCCAAGGCACCCCATGGCTCTATCCAAGGTACACCCATGGCCTCTATCCAAGGCACACCCATGGCTCTATCCCAGTACACCCCATGGCTCTATCCAGGTACACCCATGGCTCTATCCAAGGTATACCCATTGCTCTATCCCCAGGTAACCCATGGCTCTATCCCAGGTATCCCCATGGCTCTATCCAGGTATACCCATGGCTCTATCCCAGGTACACCATGGCTCTATCCAGGTATACCCATGGCTCTATCCCAGGTATACCCATGGCTCTATCCAGGTACACCCCATGGCTCTATCCAAGGCACACCCATGGCTCTATCCCAGGTATACCCATGGCTCTATCAAAGGCACACCCATGGCTCTATCAAGGCACACCCATGGCTCTATCCAAGGCACCCCCTGGCTCTATCCAAGGCACACCCATGGCTCTATCCAAGGTACACCCATGGCTCTATCCAAGGCACACCCATGGCTCTATCCAGGTACACCCATGGCTCTATCCAAGCACACCCATGGCTCTATCCAAGTACACCCATGGCTCTATCCCAGGTACACCCATGGCTCTATCCAAGGCACACCCATGGCTCTATCAAGGCACACCCATGGCTCTATCCAGGTACACCATAGCTCTATCCAAGCACACCCATGGCTCTATCCCAGGTACACCCATGGCTCTATCCAGGCACACCCATGGCTCTATCCAAAGTTTCAAACTCATTATGGTGGAATATATGACATCTTGCCCCGAACTACTCAAAGCCTGAGAAACTGCAAAATAGCTACAGATTTTTGTGTACCTAAGTTACTAATCAGTAATCACGGCTGTGGAGTCTAATTAATGGTTTCATTTACTGAATTCTGCAGGAAAGTTGCGTTACGATTATTATTATAATTATTGTTAATGATTTATTACATCAGTGTGTTAATAGTTCAAAGAATTGTTTTAATAAATTCTCAAATCTTACACAAACACACAGAGAGTAATCACACTAACGTGACTGCATCACTGGAATATCCGTAGTTCAAGCCCTCATAACGGCTCCTACGGACTTTCTCATTGATGAATCCTGTTTTGGCTTCTTATACCGGCTCTTTGGAGCCGGTCGGCCGAGCGGACAGCACGCTGGACTTGTGATCCTGTGGTCCTGGGTTCGATCCCAGGCGCTGGCGAGAAACAATGGGCAGAGTTTCTTTCACCCTATGCCCCTGTTACCTAGCAGTAAAATAGGTACCTGGGTTAGTCAGCTGTCACGGGCTGCTTCCTGGGGGTGGAGGCCTGGTCGAGGACCGGGCCGCGGGGACACTAAAGCCCCGAAATCCTCTCAAGATAACCTCAAGAAGATAACCATGTCGTGGTCTAGTCGCTAGAAGCGTGTGCGCGGGAACATCAACCCGCTTAGGTTCGAACCCTCATCAGTGCTCCTACGGATTTTTTTACACAAATATAAAATATTGGTAAAGGCGTATCGTTGCTTTTATATAATTGTTGCATCGGTATGGTATTAGTGATGTTGTTGTTTTAGATCCAGCTACTGAGAACAAACTTTCCATGTAGCACGGGTTGTAGTGAGCCCGTAATAGAGAGTGATTGACTGATGAAGATTAAGCTACCCAAGAGGTGGCACGGGCATGAATAGCCCGTAAGTGGTACAATTTTTGTTCAGTAAATCTTTCAGTGTTCTGAGGTTGCATTTAATCGTCAGGCTGCTATCGCGGGGGAGGATACTGCTTGACAGTCTTTATGAGGGTGTCCAGCTGCTGGAACACCTTTTTTGACCATAAGAGTGGTTGTGTTGATGGCTTCAGGGTGGTCACTGCAAGATTTAGGGACTCTAAAGCTCCTTTAAGGGTGCTTCACATTCCAGGAGATAGTGAAGTAGTGACTTTTCTGTGACAGTTTGGCAGAAGATGCATTCTCTCTCTGTCGGGGTCACTAATCTCCCAGTTGCTTTGTAACCTAGACGTATTCTATT
>WNGS01001312.1:48051740-48071043 GCA_020271785.1 Procambarus virginalis
CCCCCCCTCCGTTACCACAGTTCTGTTACTATTGAGACACGTGTGTACACCGGTCGTTGTATGCCATACACAAATGGACAGATGGAACCAATAAAGTTCACGTTTTGAACTATTCAATTAGCCTTGAGGTTATCTTGATGACTTCAGGGCTTAGCGTCCCCGCGGCCCGGTCCTCGACCAGGCCTCCTTTTTGTAACATACCCCCAGGAACTAGCCCGTAGCAGCTGTCTAACTCCCATGTACCTATTTACTGCTAGGTAACAGGGGCATCAGGGTGAAAGAAATATTTTGCCCATTTGTCTCCGCCCCCACCGGGAATCGAACCCGGAACCTCAGGACTACGAATCCGAAGCGCTGTCCACCCAGCTGTCAGGTGGGTGGACAGAGTTTTCATTTTCTAATATATATTAATACTGTATATTGTGGGTTTATACATAGGCCAAGGTAAGGTTAGGTTTTAGTTTAATTGATCTAAGAGAATTTTCAGTACATGTTGGATGTGAATGGAAAAAAGTTTAGAGTCACAACTTCGAACGTAATAAAGTTATCTAAAGTATAAAAACAGGTTATCGTTCATTCCTGCCAGTAAGTCAGCATTTGACATGTGTGTAGTGAGCCCGGCGGCCCTTTGTTGTAACGATGGGCCGGATACCAGGGGCCAGATTCACGAAGCAGTTACGCAAGTACTTACTAACGTGCACACCTTTCCCCAATCTTTGACGACTTTGTTTACATTTGTTAAACAGTTTACACGCATGAAAACTTCCCATTCAGTTGTTATTGTTATAAACAGCCTCCTGGTGCTTCGGAGCTCATTAACTGTTTAATAATTGTAAACAAAGCCGTCAAAGATTGAGAAAAGATGGACAGGTTCGTAAGTGCTTGCGTAACTGCTTCGTGAATCTGGCCACTTGTGGTCCACGTGACCATGCTGGACGCTGTGACTCCAGATGTCATTCACGTCCTCGCCGCCTATAACATAAACATTCCTTACAATAACGAAACAAAACACCTAACTTTGAATAGGCTGAATTATGCGTAAGTCAACAATATATATAATAATATTAATCTCTCGGTCTCTCTCGTTAAGAAACAAGTTTTATGAGCAAAGACTTTAAAAGGAAGTCAATTTAATGTTTTTAAAAGATGTTACTTGAGGTGTAATAACGGGAAACTTGATGCCTCTTAAACTATAAAATTTAATAGAACGCAAAAAGTAAAAAAAAAATATATAAAATTTCCTGGCCTATTAAGTCACAGAAAATAGACATAAACTACCCGTTCATAAGCGCCAGTGGGATACAGACCTTCAGGAACGGCTGCATAACATTTTGAGGCCAACTCCATTTCATAATACAATAATGACTATTCTGTGTCTGTAAGTCTCTTCCTCTTATCTTTCACCCCCAACTTTTTGAACATACTATTTTGATCTATCCAGGAACATTAAATTTCCCTCCACGATTAATCACGCGTCTTAACTGATCGCCACGAACAATGCATCTCCTTCCTCATTAAACTGCTTCAGCTGATCCTCCCCGTCAATTAATTTGCAACACAGTATTCACTTTGGTTGTGGCTCCATCTCTTCTCTACCCACACACCAGCCAGTGCCGCAGACTGCCTTCTCTCCCAACTAACTGCTGACACTTCAGAGCTAACTGTTGGCAGGTAAGAAGCAGTTAACTCGTTCTCTTGTGCCAACAGTTAACAGGCGTCACACTAGAGCCAACTGATGACATCTAAAAGCCAACCCGCTTACGGTACCTCAAAGCAAGTATTAAAAGAACCCGCCTTATAACACTGTGCGATTCACATATTCATTAAAATTAATATATTTTTAACATTAAAGAGACCTATGACGAAGAAGGATGGCATGTTTATCTGTGCTGAAGGCGTCTGATTTCCCAAGCACTCACATAGCCGCGCTTAATTTGTTGAAGCGGCTTGAAAATTAGTTGTTTGGTCGTTCTGAAACCCGAGGCATTAATAGCTAAACTACTGTACGATTAGTAATACAAACTATGCAACAGGTAGGTTAATTTTCCTTCAATATCCCATAAGTTATTCTTGTGGTTGATATGTACGATTATAATGAGGTCCGTGGATATAAATTAATGAGATCTTATGTGTGTATATAATTTGCGGGTACCCATCTTTCCAACGTTTGCTTAGCAGCATAAGCAATTTCTGTGACGCTAACGCCTTCATAAGTCAGTATAACTGCTAGCTAGTTGCTTTGTTTTATCATGTAAACCTCCTACTCCATGATACATATTCTCCAGACTGTGAGACAAGTACGGCGGGGGACGCTTAAGATCTTCCTCCTCCATATGACATCAAGAACATCTCCCCGAGATGTTCTTGATGTCATATGATCATGTTGCATCCATCACCAATATCTTCATAATAAGAGACATCATAAGCATCTCTATAAGCAACAAATGGCGATCATCTCCTCCATAAGAGACATCGTGAACATGTCAACACACAGTTCAACACATCATGCCGCCAGCATTCCACAGGTACCATAATTCACAACCCACACCATCAACTCCCCTAGTACGTTATTTGTTTCGCCTTTTCCTTCCAAATCCCAAACGGTTTGTAGGCTGGGATCTATTGTGTAGACTTGTAGGCTGGGATCTATTGTGTAGACTGTGTAGGCTGGGATCTATTGTGTAGACTGTGTAGGCTGGGACCTACGGACAAATATGATAATGGAGAATATATTATAACCAAGATGCTTATTCAGAGTATTTCACGTGAATCTTTTTGACTAGGATTCTTGAAGAACGGTATAATACGATTTTAGTAAAAATAATATCAATACATTTGGTAGGATTGAAAGTGATTGTAATGGCCATTACCTACATGTCCGTGCTTGTGTCCGTGCCCGTGTCCTCAGCACACAGCTACTGTCGTGCCTATCTATAAATTTATGGACCGAGTTGTGAAGCCAGCTGTTCATCAGTTGACAAGAGTAATACAATCACGAGCGTATCATCCAACCCCGCTCCTAAGTCAGTAATTATCAGAAGAGGGCACCGGGCCGGGAAGGCTGCGGAGCACCATGGAGGGTGCGGGATATGCCACCGGCGGTACATAACACTAAGGATGCCAATCAAGGTGACGCGCCAACACACCCAACACAGCTGGTAGACGACGCTGGTGATGCCATCATTTAGAGGGTGGTGGTAGGTTGATGGGCTCAAGCGTCGGGGCGGCGAGGGCCATCACTGTGTGTGTGTGTGACTTGGCGGGAGGATGACTTGCACAGCTCCGAGTGTACTCGCCTATTTGTATTCACCTATTTGTGCTTGCGGGGGTTGAGCTTTCGCTCTTTGGTCCGCCTCTCAACTGTCACTCAACTGGTGTACAGGTTCCTGTACACCAGTTTATTTGTGTGTGTGTGTGTGCGTGTGCGTGTGTGTGTGTGTGTGTGTGTGTGTGTGTGTGTGTGTGTGTGAGAGAGAGTATGCAAGCAAGTATTAAAGCCAGCAAACATGAGAGAAAGCGTAGGAGCGAACACTTCAATATAATCAATATTGACATGATGAAGGCTTGTTGCCCAGCACACGGGGCCACACGCCGGGTGGGCCGTGGACGTATCACCGCTGCTGCCAGTATATTACTGTCCGCCATACACTGTTGTGTGGCGCTCGCCTTCCCTGCTATTGTGCTCTGGTGTGCTTTCAATTTGTTGCCTGGATTTGTACAATTTGTTGAGTGCAATAATACCCCCCTCCTCTCTCTCTCTCAGACACACATACAGAAACTAATGGGCAGAGTTTCTTTCACCCTAATGTACCTGTTCACCTAGCAATAAATAGGTACCTGGGAGGTAGACAGCTGTTACGGACTGCTTCCTGGGGGATGTGTGTGTGTGTGTGTGTATTACATATAAATATATGTAGTAGACATAACAAAGACAAAATAAATTGGTTAGAAAGGCGGGATCCAAGAGTTAATAGCTCGATTCTCTAGATACAAATAGTAAAGACACACACACGCGCGCGCGCGAACGCTTCAAGCTGTGTAAGACAGTCGCATCATCCTCTCCCCACATATCAGGACATGTGTGAATTAGGACCGAACACAGAACCTCGGGAAAGGTACAGGAATGGAACACACAAGAGTTGACAGCAAGAGAAACTGAGACAAAAATATATTGATTTAGCAACAGGTGTGTCTCTTAGGAAATAATTTTCATGGTATATATAACAATGTATTATTAAGATCAACGAAAAGACACTTGTCGCTCGTACTTGGCATGCTTTAGATGTTACCAGCGTCCAATTTGTACGCGTGTACTGCACAATAGCGAATGACTCCACAACAGCCCATGGTGACCGACATCACTAATGCTCACGTGCCTAGAAAATCGTACGTTTCCAATGTGTTCATTTCCACAAAATACCATTCAATTTAAACACCTGTATTCTACCCGTATATTCGTGATGCAGTTGCAACTCGGCCAGCGTCATGTTAGTATTTACACTTTGCAAGATAATTGCCCGAACAATAGATTACTGATTGTAAAAAGGAAGGAGATAGACTGCATATATATCTATTGAACTCTTTTTTTTTTTTTTTTTTTTTTTTTTTTTTTTTTTTTTTAGCAGCAGCAGAAATCTGCATGTTAGGGATGAACGTCATTTAAATGATGTTGATATTTTCAGCCGATTTAAGTCAAGTTTTGAAAATTCCAACATTATCTCCAACTGAGATATGCATATGACATGACCACAGCTGTAACTGAGACGTTCAGGATCACAGCTCTAATGAAGATATGTATAAACACAAGATCACAGCTGTGATTCAGACACTTATAAACACAAGATCACAGCTGTGATTCAGACACTTATAAAACACAAGATCACAGCTGTGATTCAGACACTTATAAACACAAGATCACAGCTGTGATTCAGACACTTATAAAACACAAGAACACAGCTGTGATTGCGAGGACGAGTCTGCACGCAAGAGCACCTGACCACCTAGACAGGTGAGTACTGAGCGGAATGACCCGCGCCTGAAGGTAAGAGCCTCACAACACAGGTTGTGTACACAAACGAGAAACCAGTTAGGCAGCTCAGGTGGGCGTGAGCAACCAATGAGCTCAGGGTTCCCTATAGGTTGCAATACACTGTGATAATAATGACAACATATAAGTTTGGTGTTGCAAAACCGCATTATCATATAAAATTACTAAAAATTAGAACTTGTATATGGCGAAAATATACATAGTTTATATGTAACAATGAGACTAGTTATAGGCAGTATAATATGTCTAACGAGAATTGTTCCATAAATTTCTCGTTCTCTATTCACTCTATACATTCTTCACTCTGCTCACACCATACATTCTCACTCTGCTTACACCATACATTCTCACTCTGATCACACCATACATTCTCACTCTGCTTACACCATACATTCTCACTTTTGTCTCCGTACACTATTAAATCCATTACCTTTCCTTCCATCTCTCATTCTTTTCTCTTCCTTACACTTTTCAATGTCCCTCTCCTAACAATTTTTCTCTGGTCTCCCATTCCCCTTTATCCTTTCATTTTATTTCACGTTTCCCCCGTTCTCTCGTACCTCCCCCTCCGCCCATGAGAGCTAAGGAGGGAGGAAATGGGGAAGAGCCACCAAAAGCCTCAATAACAAGACGCGGCTTTACATCTTCACTCCCGTCATCATAATACTCCCAAGTGTTCCGCTTGATACAACGGGTTAATGGGGGGGGCTGAGGTGGTACTACTACCCCTCCCCCTATCCCACACGGAGAGCGTCCTCACCTGTCTCACACACCTGCCGGCTGGTAACGCTGTCACCTGTCACACACACCTGGCCGGCTGGTAACGCTGTCACCTGTCACACACACCTGGCCGGCTGGTAACGCTGTCACCCGTCATACACACCTGGCCGCTGGTAACGCTGTCACCTGTCACACACACCCCCGGCTGATAACGCTGTCACCGTCATACACACCTGGCCGGCTTGGTACCGCTGTCACCCGTCACACACACCTGGCCGGCTGGTAACGCCTTTAGTATTGTCTCTGGTTGATTCTGGTCACGTGACAGACACATCACGTGGTCACAGTACTAGCAACTACAGTACACCAAGAAGACTACAAACCAAAAACACCTGACAATCTTTACAGAATAAACGACGCAGGTAAAAATTAATTTAGCAGCAGAGAAAAATAGTGCGTGAAACTAATGAGAGTTGATATTACCACAGAACCAGCCCAGCTTCCAGCAACAGAGGCGTGCCAGCCTACGCAACAATTACCCATAATTACATCTAAATTATCTTGCTGATTACGAGACGTTCAGGTAAAGTAAGCCTATAATCGAGGATTACACTCACACACTCTCTCTCTCTCTGTCTCTCTGTCTGTCTGTCCTGTCTCTCTCTCTCTCTCTCTCTCTCTCTCTGTCTCTCTCTGTCTCTCTCTGTCTCTGTCTCTNTCCTCCATGTTTGCTGACGACGCCAAAATTATGAGAAGGATTAAGACAGAGGAGGACAGCTTGAGACTTCAAGAAGACCTGGACAAGCTGCAGGAATGGTCGAACAAATGGCTGTTAGAGTTTAACCCAAGCAAATGTAATGTAATGAAGATAGGGGTAGGAAGCAGGAGACCAGATACAAGGTATCATTTGGGAGATGAAATACTTCAAGAGTCAGAGAGAGAGAAAGACCTGGGGGTTGATATCACGCCAGACCTGTCCCCTGAAGCTCATATCAAGAGGATAACATCAGCAGCATATGCCAGGTTGGCTAACATAAGAACGGCCTTTAGAAACTTGTGTAAGGAATCTTTCAGAACATTATATACCACATATGTCAGACCAATCCTGGAGTATGCGGCTCCAGCATGGAGTCCCTATCTAGTCAAGCATAAGACTAAACTGGAAAAGGTTCAAAGGTTTGCCACCAGACTAGTACCCGAGCTGAGAGGTATGAGCTACGAGGAGCGACTGCAGGAATTAAACCTCACTTCGTTGGAAGACAGAAGAGTTAGGGGGGACATGATCACCACATTCAAGATTCTCAGGGGAATCGACAGGGTTGATAAAGACAGGCTGTTTAACACAAGGGGCACACGCACTAGGGGACACAGGTGGAAGCTGAGTGCCCAAATGAGCCACAGAGATATTAGAAAGAACTTTTTAGTGTCAGAGTGGTTGACAAATGGAATGCATTAGGAAGCGATGTGGTGGAGGCTGACTCCATACACAGTTTCAAATGTAGATATGATAGAGCCCATTAGGCTCAGGAAACTGTACACCTGTTGATTGACGGTTGAGAGGCGGGACCAAAGAGCCAGAGCTCAACCCCCGCAAGCACAACTAGGTGAGTACAACTAGGTGAGTACACACACACACACACCACAAACACACACACACCACACAACCAACATTCCAGATCTTCACAACAGAACGAGGTGAAGTCCCTGAAGTAGGAGAGGTGGCAGTAAACCAGGCGGCCTTGGAATGGCTCGAAATTACAGAGATGAGGTGAAGACACACCTGTTGGATCTGGACGTGAGAAAGGTTGTTGGACCGGAAGGAATCTCGCCATGGGTACTGAAGAATGCGCAAAAGCAGTTTGCTTGCACTCTCCATAGTGTATAGTAGTCACGCAGGCGACGGGAGACCTACCAGAAATATGGAAGACGGCTAATGTATCCCAATATACAAAAGGGGCGACATGCTAGAGGTACGGAACTACAGGCCAGTGTCCTTAACTTGTATACCATGCATGGTGATGGAGAAGATCATGAGAAAAATCTACAAACACGTCTGGAGATAAGGGACTTAATCTTTGTGACACACCAATTACACGGCTTCAGGGATGGCAAATCTTGCCTCACAGGTTTAATACAATTCTACGACCAAGTAACAAAGACTAAGCAAGAAAGAGAAGGATGGTAGACTGCATTTTCTTGGACTGTCAGAAAGCCTTTGACACAGTACCCCATAAGAGGCTGGTGCATAAGTTTGAGATACAGGTGGGAGTAACTGGTAGGGTGCTCCAGTGGATAAGGAAGTACCTAAGCAATAGGAAGCAGAGAGTTACAGTGAGGGGTGAGACCTAAGAATGGCGTGAAGTCACCAGTGGAGTCCCACAGGGCTCTGTACTCGGTCCTATCTTGTTTCTGATATACGTAAATGATCTCCCAGAAGGTATAGACTCATTCCTCTCAATGTTTGCTGACGACGCCAAAATTATGAGAAGGATTTAGACAGGACAACATGAGGCTTCAAGAAGATTTGGACAAACTAAAGAATGGTCCAACAAATGGCTGTTAAGAGTTTAAACCGATAAAATGTAATGAAAATAGGAATAAAGGAGCAAGAGGCCCGATACAAAGTACCATTTCGGAGTTGAAATTCTTCAAGAATCAGATTGAGAAAGACCTGGGAGTTGATATCACGCCAGATCTGTCCCCTGAAGCCCACATCAAGAGGATATCATCAGCGGTGGTATGTTAGACCAATCCTGGTCTGCACAGTACAAGCACAACTAAACTGGAGAAGGTTCAGCGGTTAGCCACCAGACTAGTACCCGAGCTAAAGGATATGAGCTACGAGGAGAGACTACGGGAATTTAACCTCACGTCGCTGGAAGACAGAGGAGTTAGGGGACACATGATCATCACATACAAGATTCTTAGAGGAATTGACAGCGTAGACAGATATTATATTATATTATATTATGTATATATATATATATATATATATATATATATATATATATATATAAATATATATATATATATATATATATATATATATATATATATATATATATATATATATTCAGACTTTCTTCTTGGCTCTTCTATCTCACTTCCTCTATTACCCTCTCCCCTTCTCACTTTACTCTCTCCTTTCTCCCCCACCTCACGTCCACTCCCCCTGGGCCCCCCCCCCCCCCGGGTAAGGGTAAGGGGTGGCTGAGCTCAGGCGCCCGCCACCCCTTACCTGCAGACAATTGGTAGTGACAGCTGGGACATGCTCTATGAAGTGGTGCCAAGTGGTTGAGCCGCTGGGGCCACAACCTCCCTCATCTCTCCTAAACCTTCTCAACCCCCTCCCTCCTCCCATAGCCCCCATCTTTTCCCGCCCCCCCCCCCCTACAACTGACCCTCATCTCAGTTCCCAAACATCACCTACACCTTCACCTCAGGTGAAGGTGTAGGTGATGTAGGTGATCACCACACCACCCACTCACTAAGCTGAGTGGTGGTGTGGTGATAGGAGTGTGTGTTGGAGGGAGGCAGTTGAGCCGGCGTAGGCTGAAGTAACCAACCAGGCTGTGACACGATGCGCTGTGTTGGGAAGCTTGCTGGCGCTGGCCAACACTTCCCGCGCCTCTGGTGACACCTGCCAGGTCACGTAATATAACACAGCGTGACATAATCTCTCTAACCTTTCACGTACTTTAGGGTCGTCGGATAAGTGCGGACGAATCCAACTATGTTAGTGTAAAAAAAGTAGTGTTCCTTGAGTCACATGTATAATAATGGCTCATACCTCACGCTCTTTTTCTCCCTCCTTCCCTTACCCTTAATCTTCTCTCCCTCCTCCCACTCACCCCCATTGCATCTTTAAGGAGTACACTCCTCCATCGTCTCCTATCTCCGTAAACAACATCTTTCTTCCCAAGAAAGACAAAACGCCGCTATAATGCTGCGATGCGTCTTTATGGAGCCAGAAGTGCGTCTTCATAAACCACCTTCACCGCCTTGCATCTTCACACCTCCTCCTCCTCCTCCTCCTCCTCCTCCGTGCACCTACATGCGTCACCTAATAAAATCTTCGCCTTCGCTAAACGAACCTTTTTCCTTTCTCGTCTCGTTGTCTCCCTCAAAATAAACTACCAAAAACTTCACTAAATTTCAAGACAATAACTCTAACTAAAAAAAAGTCAACTGAGCACTTACATATTATTCCAGAAATTATAATTAAATATATGAATGATAATATTTTTCCGGTGTATAGTGATCAATCTCAGAGACCACTTGGAAGTGTGCTTTAAACACTGCACCAGCAACTGCAGTCTATTATAATGTGGGCCGACGACAACGTTGCTGGAGCACCTGCTGGGGCACCTGCTGGGACACCTGCTGGGACACCTGCACCTGCTGGGACACCTGCTGGGGCACCTGCTGGGACACCTGCTGGGACACCTGCTGGGGCACCTGCTGGGGCACCTGCTGGGACACCTGCTGGGGCACCTGCTGGGACACCTGCTGGGACACCTGCTGGGACACCTGCTGGGACACCTGCTGGGACACCTGCTGGGGCACCTGCTGGGACACCTGCTGGGGCACCTGCTGGGGCACCTGCTGGAGCACCTGCTGGGACACCTGCTGGGACACCTGCTGGGACACCTGCTGGGACACCTGCTGGGGCACCTGCTGGGGCACCTGCTGGGACACCTGCTGGGGCACCTGCTGGGACACCTGCTGGGGCACCTGCTGGGACACCTGCTGGGACACCTGCTGGGACACCTGCTGGGACACCTGCTGGGACACCTGCTGGGACACCTGCTGGGACACCTGCTGGGGCACCTGCTGGGGCACCTGCTGGGTCACCTGCTGGAGGCATTTTTCTACGATAAAGTTGCTGAGTGCACCTTGTTTGGGGCACCATTCTAGAGGCATCTTGCTCAACCCGTTCTTGCAAATTCGTATAGTCAATATTGACTTATTAGTTACCTGCATAGGTGACATACTAAACATAATAGTTTCCCTTGAAAAGCTTCATAGAAAACACCGACCTTACCTAACCTACTTAGTATGTTAAAATAAGCATCTTATAGCTTCGTAATTACAATTGTTACTTAACCTATTATAGGTATAGGTTAGGTAATAATTGTAATTACGAAGCAATAAGATGCTTATCTTAACATACTAAGTAGGTTAGGTAAGGTCGGTGTTTTCTATGAAGCTTTTCAAGGGAAACTATTATGTTAAGTATATCACCTATGCACTTATTTAATAAGTCAATATTGACTTTACGAATTTGCGAGGACGGGTTGTCTTGCTAGATTCGCCTTGCTCCGGGGACACGGGATACCTTGCAAGGGTGGACATTGCTTTGTGGACACCTTGTAGGGGGGGGTATATGACCAGGACACCTTGTTAGGGGGTATAAGGCCAGAGAGACACCTTGTTAGGGGGTATAAGGCCAGAGAGACACCTTGTTAGGGGGTATAAGGCCAGAGAGACACCTTGTTAGGGGGTATAAGGCCAGAGAGACACCTTGTTAGGGGGTATAAGGCCAGAGAGACACCTTGTTAGGGGGTATAAGGCCAGAGAGACACCTTGTTAGGGGGTATAAGGCCAGAGAGACACCTTGTTAGGGGGGATAAATGTCTGAAAGCGCACCAAACTAGCGGGACGGGGGGAAGGGGGGGGAGGGGAATAGCTGAAAGGGCACCATGCTAGGAGAGTACATGACCGGAAAGACACCGTGCAGTTCTTGCAGCGGGTAAACCTGACGGGTACACAGTTGAGGTCGGGTAGGGGGGGGCGAGAACAGTGAAGCTGTAAATTATTATCAGGACCTAACTGGTGGTGGCGGGTGGGAGGCGCTGGTCTCCAGTCACAGACCCCTGAGATGGGTGGACGTTATCTCACCCGACACACTATTACCACCCTCACCCCCACCCCTGTACGTCCCCCCCCCCAAACCTTCCAGTCCCTGCCACAGCACACTGATAACACAGGCTCACCCAACACACACAAACGAACTGCCAAAGGCATGGAAGTCAACCAATGCAGTCCTGTACGCAACGAAAGAAAGGAAGGGGAGAGAGACCAGTGTGATAGCGAGCACTCCCTGCAAAGTACGAGAGAGGATCGTATGGAAACTACTCCTGGAACTCTTAGAAACAGGTTCCCTCGTCTCAAAGCACCAGTACAGCTCCTCTATGACTCTGTAATGTCCCCATTGGTCAAACTATTATGTATTAGCGATAAGACCTACCATTAATGTATGATAATTACTGTAAATATGTAGCTCCTGAAATAGCACTTTACTCTGTAACTAGCTGACATTGTAACTATATGGTGTGAAGGATAGATGAAATTGTTTATGAAATAATCTAAGATGAGGTCTGATAAAGACCTTTGTGCCCTCTGTAATGCTTTTGCGCTACCGCTCACAGGATGAGTATGGGGTGCACAATAAACTAGCCGCCTTCGGCGGCAACAATCAAAACAAATCAAAGCACCAGTACGGTTACAGTAAGAATAGCTAATGACAAATGGATCTATAAGTTTTGTGATGAAATGACAATGATTTAGCAGGAGAGAGAGAGAAGGACGGGATATGTTTTCTATGATTTCCAGTAAGTGTTTGGCACAAACCTGCAGGAAAGGCTCTTATACAAACTTGAAAACATCGCTGGTATAACTGGTAGACTGCTGGAACGTTGAGTGGAAATCTCTCGGATTGTAAACAGAAGCACCTGCTTCTTACTTCTCGGTGAGAGAAGTAAGAGTGGAATTTTTTTTCAAGAGGTGTGCCTTGAGGACTGTGTGTGAATGTCAACGCCATCTGTTGAGTGCACCCGTCCCCATTTTCTGGCCACCGATCACAACCGGTGGAAGGTTGTGGTCTTATTAACCCCTGTGTAGTTCTTACTATACAATGTTTACTCCTCATAAGTGATGTGGAAGGTACTGTGGTTGACAAGAGTCAGTTCACCCAGGGCAGTCCTGAACTCAGAGACTTGTTCCGGTAGGTAGGTTCCGGTAGAATGACTTGTTCCGGTAGGAACAAGTTGGACCGAGTCGGTGGAGACTGTGAATTGTCTGTGGTAACCAGTAAAGTATTGGTAATTGGACCTACGTATCCCGGGATGGCCCAGTTGAGTTACTAGATGGAATGAACGTCCGTCTGTTCTCTATGTTAAGGCTTGTTGTAGGTGAAGCCCTTTAGGGGAGGCAAGCCAGCCAGCGTGTTGCTGGAGAGCCGAAGTGGTGTTTTGACACTGTGGTAATACTGTGGAGGACTGGCCCATGATTTACTGAGAAAGTCGAACTCGCCGGCGTGAGTACCGTTGAAGAAAGGCTCGGTGAAGGAACATTGAGTGATAGAAGTGGGACTCGCCGGGATAAAAGATCGCAGAAGTTCTTTTGTAGTGTCCTGCGTGAAAGTGATACCTGCGATGTTATGTGTTGTACATATGTATTAACTGCATATAGTTAAAAGTATACATATTGATGGTTTTGTTTAGTGTTGTTTACCCCATTCCTGTTTGACTGACTGTAACTGCCAGTTCATCATAACTTACCTCTGACTCTGGGTTGGATCTGGTAAGAAGCGGCATTAAGACCCATATCAAGTTCGAATGGAAAGAACTCTGTGACTGGCTAAGTGAGGCCGTAACACACCGGTACTGAGAAATGCAATTTCTGATATGTTAATGACCCCGACAGATGAAACCGTCCTCTATACCTTGTTTACGGATGATGCAAAATTATGATAAATTAGAAAAACTGACGGCGTAAGACTACAGGGAATCTAGATGCGGTCTAGATTGATTGTTTACATTTAACTGTAACAAAGACAGAATAATGAGGATAGTTGGGGGGAAGAGAAGAGCCCAGGGACAGTACGGGCTGCTCCCAGAGGAAAGAGAAGAATCTGGGAGCAGATTGAACAAAACTTGTTGCTATAGGAACACATTAGCCAAAGAGCGTTAACAACAAACGCCAACCTAGCAAGTATTACGCTAACCTTCAGGATATAGACAAACATGGCTTCGGAAGACTATGTAGAACATATATAAGACCAATTCTTGAGTACGCATCACCGGCATGGAATCGACAACTAAAAAAAAAAACTACGGAGGTACTATGATTCATGGAGAGCTGCGGCGACCCACATACAATGCAAGTGTGAGCAAGTTGAAACTCGGCACGTGGAGGGAAAACTAATCAGGTGAGACATGGTAACAACATTCAAGATAATTGACGAACAGTAACAGAATGAACAAAGACGAAATGTTCAAATGAGATACGGCAGGACCAAAGTGGAAGCTGGAGACACAGATGAGCCTGAGAGATAATAGGAAAAAAACCGGAAACGAATACTAAAGGAGGCTGTTGACACCAATTCAACAAGCAGGTTCAAAAGAAATTACGACTGACTCTTTTGTAAGTATCGTTAATGTCTGTCTGTCTGTCTGTCTGTCTGTCTGTCTGTCTGTCTGTCTGTCTGTCTGTCTGTCTGTCTGTCTCTCTCTCTCTCTCATCAGGAGCAGGATACTGTTCTCTTAGTCAGTTCTAGGACTGAGCCAGGAATTAAAGTCTTCCTCGACATAAACACAGACAGACAGACAGATAGCCCAAGTATGAAGCGTGTACGAGTGTAGAGTGAGGGAGGTATAAGGAGACACAGTCAAGCCGGCACGGGCGCCCACACACTCCCGCCACCATCAAAGACACTGACGCAGGGGGACCCACACCAAAAATATTATAAACATTCGTCAGAAGGTTCCGTGAATGATGAAGGAAGAAGGTGATTATTGCATTCCATACATCCCTCCCCCTCCCCCATTATATATTTTTAATACTAGGTACGGAGGCGGCGGAGAGGCTGGACCCATGCAGAGAGTAGTAGTTAGGCATGAACAGAGAAGAGTTAGGTTAGTAGTTACGCAGTCCACGAACTGCGGTTGGGGGGGGGGGGATATGAGTGGGTGAGGGAGGAAGGGGATATAAGAGACATAGTGGGTTGCATCAATGTGGGGGCATGAGGGCATGACAAATAAATCTGGAGTTGCGAGCACAGAGCGCGCCCCGCCTACTGCAGAGGACGCGCATGTGTGTGTGGCCACACAGAGGCCACACACACACATAGGACGGACACACACACACACACACACACACACAGGACACACACACACACACACACACACGCCAAAATTATGAGAAGGATTAAAACAGAAGAGGACTGTTTGAGGCTTCAAGAAGACCTAGACAAGCTGAAGGAATGGTCGAACAAATGGTTGTTAGAGTTTAACCCAACCAAATGTAATGTAATGAAGATAGGTGTAGGAAGCAGGAGGCCAGATGCAAGGTATCATCTGGGAGAGGAAATTCTTCAGGAATCAGAGAAAGAAAAAGACTTGGGGGTTGATATCACGCCAGACCTGTCTCCTGCAGCACATATCAAGAGGATAATATCAGCGGCATATGCCAGGTTGGCCAACATACGAACGGCATTCAGAAACTTGTGTAAAGAATCATTCAGAACTTTGTATACCACATATGTCAGGCCAATCCTGGAGTATGCAGCCCCAGCATGGAGTCCATATCTAGTCAAGGATAAGACTAAACTGGAAAAGGTTCAAAGGTTTGCCACCAGACTAGTGCCCGAGCTGAGAGGTATGAGCTACGAGGAGAGACTACGGGAATTAAACCTCACTTCGCTGGAAGACAGAAGAGTTAGGGGGGACATGATCACCACATTTAAGATTCTGAAGGGAATTGATAGGGTAGATAAAGACAGGCTATTTAACACAAGGGGCACACGCACAAGGGGACACAGGTGGAAACTGAGTGCCCAAATGAGCCACAGAGATATTAGAAAGAACTTTTTTAGTGTCAGAGTGGTTGCCAAATGGAATGCATTAGGAAGTGATGTGGTGGAGGCTGACTCCATACACAGCTTCAAGTGTAGATATGATAGAGCCCAGTAGGCTCAGGAATCTGTACACCAGTTGATTGACAGTTGAGAGGCGGGACCAAAGAGCCAAAGCTCAACCCCCGCAAGCACAATTAGGTGAGTAAAATTAGATGAGTACACACACACACACACACACACACACACACACACACACACACACACACACACAGGACACACGCGTGTGTGGCCTCACAGCCAAGCCTGGCCCAAACTGAGACGCGCGTGTGATAACGATGACACGTGGCGACGGGTTTAACGTGATTATTTATTACGTGTTATAAGGTGTTTGTTGGAGCTGCAGACGTGTCGGGTCTGCCTCAACACGCACACGGGTGTCTGCTGACGTGGGCTGTGAGGACGGCAGGAGGGGCAGACCGCACTGTATTACCAACAAAGCAGACACTAAACCAATAAAGCAACAGGTACAACAAGGCCAGTAGGCGGGGTATAAAGAGCTAGACCTCACTGCCCGTTAGTCACTGTTAAGTTCTCCATCACCCATTCCTCTCCCTCCACCACCCCCACCACCCATTCCTATACACCTCACATTTGAACATATCTATACAGCTGGTTTCTCGGCAACCTGTCCCTCACGCTCCATAAATCATTTTTTGGACGCTATGGACCACACCGTCACAGTCCCGGTGCTACTGATGCTCCGCGGGCCAATGAGCCACCCCTCGATAGGTAAGGTAAGTTTCCTCGGTCCTTTCCCTTCTGATTAGGTAAGAACACTTCATATTTGACGCTTGTCAGAGCATATGAGAACAGGTAGTTCTGGGATGACTGCTGAGTGACGTGTGTCAGCGCTGTCATGTGGCTGGAGGCTGCCTGCTCTCGCGTCTGAGCAGGCAGCGCTGACACTCGTCATCGTGTGTCAGTGACGGATCAACTGCATGATCCGTGCTGGCAGTCAGGTCATGCAGACCTGACTGCATGACGTCTCTGGTTTAAACAGACCAGTGAAGATTGCATACATGGCCCACCACGGTGAAGTGGCGGTCATGCTCAGAACTAGGTATTATCAGTGTGTGTGTGTTTGTAATTACCTAAGTGTAATTACCTAATTGTAGTTACAGGATGAGAGCTACGCTCGTGGTGTCCGGTCTTCCCAGCACTCTGTCATATAACGCTTTGAAGCTACTAGCGGTTTTTGGCCTCCACCACCATCTCACTTAACTTGTTCCAACCGTCTACCACTCTGTTTGCGAAAGTGAATTTTTGCGAAAGTATATTTCTTCGGCATCTGTGTTTAGTTAGTTTAAATCTATGACCTCTTGTTCTTGAAGTTGCTGGTCTCGGAGAGGAAGATTATCCATATGTCTATGGGCTGGACCAGGAGACCGTCAGGACTCCCGCGGTCGGCCATGACTCTTCCTACAAAAACTCTACACCCCAGGAAGGATTCGAACCCAGACAGCCAGGAGCACTATGCACCTTGGCATATCTGGTTCCTTAGCCACTAGAGCAAACTGACTGTACAACACGTGTGTGTTTATTAATATTAAATAGGATAGAAAACTGCTTCTTGCCATGCTACTTCCTTCTCCATCGTGCTGCTTTCAATTTTATCCATACTCAAACTTGTACAATTCTCTATTAATTAAATCATCACGAACAACTCGATTAATTATTAAGTTAGAGTATGTTGACCTTTCCTCTCTACTATTCTCCCTCCCTTTATCAAGTTCCCTCGTCTTCCCTCCTTCCTCAAATAACTCTACTTTAACTAGTTCTCTTCCTTCGATTTCATCTTAATTAATCTTCTCTCTCTCTCAATCGATTTTTCTATAATCAGTCTCCTGCCTTTGTAGAACCTTCGTAATTAGCTCCACCCCCCCCCCCTCCGTTACCACAGTTCTGTTACTATTGAGACACGTGTGTACACCGGTCGTTGTATGCCATACACAAATGGACAGATGGAACCAATAAAGTTCACGTTTTGAACTATTCAATTAGCCTTGAGGTTATCTTGATGACTTCAGGGCTTAGCGTCCCCCGCGGCCCGGTCCTCGACCAGGCCTCCTTTTGTAACATACCCCCAGGAACTAGCCCGTAGCAGCTGTCTAACCTCCCATGTACCTATTTACTGCTAGGTAACAGGGGCATCAGGGTGAAAGAATATTTTGCCCATTTGTCTCCGCCCCACCGGGAATCGAACCCGGAACCTCAGGACTTACGAATCCGAAGCGCTGTCCACCCAGCTGTCAGGTGGGTGGACAGAGTTTTCATTTCTAATATATATTAATACTGTATATTGTGGGTTTATACATAGGCCAAGGTAAGGTTAGGTTTTAGTTTAATTGATCTAAGAGAATTTCAGTACATGTTGGATGTGAATGGAAAAAAGTTTAGAGTCACAACTTCGAAACGTAATAAAGTTATCTAAAGTATAAAAACAGGTTATCGTTCATTCCTGCCAGTAAGTCAGCATTTGACATGTGTGTAGTGAGCCCGGCGGCCCTTTGTTGTAACGATGGGCCGGATACCAGGGGCCAGATTCACGAAGCAGTTACGCAAGTACTTACTAACGTGCACACCTTTCCCCAATCTTTGACGACTTTGTTTGCATTTGTTAAAACAGTTTACACGCATGAAAACTTCCCATTCAGTTTGTTATTGTTATAAACAGCCTCCTGGTGCTTCGGAGCTCATTACTGTTTAATAATGTAAACAAAGCCGTCAAGATTGAGAAAAGATGGACAGGTTCGTAAGTGCTTGCGTAACTGCTTCGTGAATCTGGACACTTGTGGCTCACGTGACCATGCCTGGACGCTGTGACTCCAGATGTCATTCACGTCCTCGCCGCCTATAACATAAACATTCCTTACAATAACGAAACAAAACACCTAACTTTGAATAGGCTGAATTATGCGTAAGTCAACAATATATATAATAATATTAATCTCTCGGTCTCTCTCGTTAAGAAACAAGTTTTATGAGCAAGACTTTAAAAGGAAGTCAATTTAATGTTTTTAAAAGATGTTACTTGAGGTGTAATAACGGGAAACTTGATGCCTCTTAAACTATAAAATTTAATAGAACGCAAAAAGTAAAAAAAATATATAAAATTTCCTGGCCTATTAAAGTCACAGAAAATAGACATAAACTACCCGTTCATAAGCGCCAGTGGGATACAGACCTTCAGGAACGGCTGCATAGACATTTTGAGGCAACTCCATTTCATAATACAATAATGACTATTCTGTGTCTGTAAGTCTCTTCCTCTTATCTTTCACCCCCAACTTTTTGAACATACTATTTTGATCTATCCAGGAACATTAAATTTCCCTCCACGATTAATCACGCGTCTAACTGATCGCCACAGACACATGCATCTCCTTCCTCATTAAACTGCTATCAGCTGATCCTCCCCGTCAATTAATTTGCAACACAGTATTCACTTTGGTTGTGGCTCCCATCTCTTCTCTACCCACACACCAGCCAGTGCCGCAGACTGCCTTCTCTCCCAACTAACTGCTGACACTTCAGAGCTAACTGTTGGCAGGTAAGATGCAGTTAACTCGTTCTCTTGTGCCAACAGTTAACAGGCGTCACACTAGAGCCAACTGATT
>WNGS01001312.1:48074829-48093948 GCA_020271785.1 Procambarus virginalis
ACCTGATTAGTTTTCCCTCCACGTGCCGAGTTTCAACTTGCTCACACTTGCATTGTATGTGGGTCGCCGCAGCTCTCCATGAATCATAGTACCTCCGTACTTTTTTTTTTTAGTTGTCGATTCCATGCCGGTGATGCGTACTCAAGAATTGGTCTTATATATGTTCTACATAGTCTTCCGAAGCCATGTTTGTCTATATCCTGAAGGTTAGCGTAATACTTGCTAGGTTGGCGTTTGTTGTTAACGCTCTTTGGTTAATGTGTTCCTATAGCAACAAGTTTGTTCAATCTGCTCCCAGATTCTTCTCTTTCCTCTGGGAGCAGCCCGTACTGTCCCTGGGCTCTTTTCTTCCCCCCAACTATCCTCATTATTCTGTCTTTGTTACAGTTAAATGTAAACAATCAATCTAGACCGCATCTAGATTCCCTGTAGTCTTACGCCGTCAGTTTTTCTAATTTATCATAATTTTGCATCATCCGTAAACAAGGTATAGAGGACGGTTTCATCTGTCGAGGTCATTAACATATCAGAAATTGCATTTCTCAGTACCGGTGTGTTACGGCCTCACTTAGCCAGTCACAGAGTTCTTTCCATTCGAACTTGATATGGGTCTTAATGCCGCTTCTTACCAGATCCAACCCAGAGTCAGAGGTAAGTTATGATGAACTGGCAGTTACAGTCAGTCAAACAGGAATGGGGTAAACAACACTAAACAAAACCATCAACATGTATACTTTTAACTATATGCAGTTAATACATATGTACAACACATAACATCGCAGGTATCACTTTCACGCAGGACACTACGAAAGAACTTCTGCGATCTTTTATCCCGGCGAGTCCCACTTCTATCACTCAATGTTCCTTCACCGAGCCTTTCTTTAACGGTACTCACGCCGGCGAGTTCGACTTTCTCAGTAAATCATGGGCCGGTCCTCCACAGTATTACCACAGTGTCAAAACACCACTTCGGCTCTCCAGCAACACGCTGGCTGGCTTGCCTCCCCTAGAGGGCTTCACCTACAACAAGCCTTAACATAGAGAACAGACGGACGTTCATTCCATCTAGTAACTCAACTGGGCCATCCCGGGATACGTAGGTCCAATCACCAATACTTTACTGGTTACCACAGACAATTCACAGTCTCCACCGACTCGGTCCAACTTGTTCCTACCGGAACCTACCTACCGGAACAAGTCTCTGAGTTCAGGACTGCCCTGGGTGAACTGACTCTTGTCAACCACAGTACCTTCCACATCACTTATGAGGAGTAAACATTGTATAGTAAGAACTACACAGGGGTTAATAAGACCACAACCTTCCACCGGTTGTGATCGGTGGCCAGAAAATGGGGACGGGTGCACTCAACAGATGGCGTTGACATTCACACACAGTCCTCAAGGCACACCTCTTGAAAAAAAAATTCCACTCTTACTTCTCTCACCGAGAAGTAAGAAGCAGGTGCTTCTGTTTACAATCCGAGAGATTTCCACTCAACGTTCCAGCAGTCTACCAGTTATACCAGCGATGTTTTCAAGTTTGTATAAGAGCCTTTCCTGCAGGTTTGTGCCAAACACTTACTGGAAATCATAGAAAACATATCCCGTCCTTCTCTCTCTCTCCTGCTAAATCATTGTCATTTCATCACAAAACTTATAGATCCATTTGTCATTAGCTATTCTTACTGTAACCGTACTGGTGCTTTGATTTGTTTTGATTGTTGCCGCCGAAGGCGGCTAGTGTATTGTGCACCCCATACTCATCCTGTGAGCGGTAGCGCAAAAGCATTACAGAGGGCACAAAAGGTCTTTATCAGACCTCATCTTAGATTATTTCATAAACAATTTCATCTATCCTTCACACCTTATAGTTACAATGTCAGCTAGTTACAGAGTAAAGTGCTATTTCAGGAGCTACATATTTACAGTAAGTTATCATACATTAATGGTAGGTCTTATCGCTAATACATAATAGTTTGACCAATGGGGACATTACAGAGTCATAGGGGAGCTGTACTGGTGCTTTGAGACGAGGGAACCTGTTTCTAAGAGTTCCAGGAGTAGTTTCCATACGATCCTCTCTCGTACTTTGCAGGGAGTGCTCGCTATCACACTGGTCTCTCTCCCCTTCCTTTCTTTCGTTGCGTACAGGACTGCATTGGTTGACTTCCATGCCTTTGGCAGTTCGTTTGTGTGTGTTGGGTGAGCCTGTGTTATCAGTGTGCTGTGGCAGGGACTGGAAGGTTTGGGGGGGGGGACGTACAGGGGTGGGGGGTGAGGGTGGTAATAGTGTGTCGGGTGAGATAACGTCCACCCATCTCAGGGGTCTGTGACTGGAGACCAGCGCCTCCCACCCGCCACCACCAGTTAGGTCCTGATAATAATTTACAGCTTCACTGTTCTCGCCCCCTACCCGACCTCAACTGTGTACCCGTCAGGTTTACCCGCTGCAAGAACTGCACGGTGTCTTTCCGGTCATGTACTCTCCTAGCATGGTGCCCTTTCAGCTATTCCCCTCCCCCCCCCTTCCCCCCGTCCCGCTAGTTTGGTGCGCTTTCAGACATTTATCCCCCCTAACAAGGTGTCTCTCTGGCCTTATACCCCCTAACAAGGTGTCTCTCTGGCCTTATACCCCCTAACAAGGTGTCTCTCTGGCCTTATACCCCCTAACAAGGTGTCTCTCTGGCCTTATACCCCCTAACAAGGTGTCTCTCTGGCCTTATACCCCCTAACAAGGTGTCTCTCTGGCCTTATCCCCCCTAACAAGGTGTCTCTCTGGCCTTATACCCCCTAACAAGGTGTCCTGGTCATATACCCCCCCCCTACAAGGTGTCCCAAAGCAATGTCCACCCTTGCAAGGTATCCCGTGTCCCCGGAGCAAGGCGAATCTAGCAAGACAACCCGTCCTCGCAAATTCGTAAAGTCAATATTGACTTATTAAATAAGTGCATAGGTGATATACTTAACATAATAGTTTCCCTTGAAAAGCTTCATAGAAAACACCGACCTTACCTAACCTACTTAGTATGTTAAGATAAGCATCTTATTGCTTCGTAATTACAATTATTACCTAACCTATACCTATAATAGGTTAAGTAACAATTGTAATTACGAAGCTATAAGATGCTTATTTTAACATACTAAGTAGGTTAGGTAAGGTCGGTGTTTTCTATGAAGCTTTTCAAGGGAAACTATTATGTTTAGTATGTCACCTATGCAGGTAACTAATAAGTCAATATTGACTATACGAATTTGCAAGAACGGGTTGAGCAAGATGCCTCTAGAATGGTGCCCCAAACAAGGTGCACTCAGCAACTTTATCGTAGAAAAATGCCTCCAGCAGGTGCCAGCAGGTGTCCCAGCAGGTGTCCCAGCAGGTGTCCAGCAGGTGCCCCAGCAGGTGTCCCAGCAGGTGTCCCAGCAGGTGCCCAGCAGGTGTCCCAGCAGGTGTCCCAGCAGGTGTCCCAGCAGTGCCCCAGCAGGTGTCCCAGCAGGTGCCCCAGCAGGTGTCCCAGCAGGTGTCCCAGCAGGTGCCCAGCAGTGCCCCAGCAGGTGTCCCAGCAGGTGCAGCAGTGTCCCAGCAGGTGCCCCAGCAGGTGTCCCAGCAGGTGTCCCAGCAGGTGCCCCAGCAGGTGTCCCAGCAGGTGCCCAGCAGGTGTCCCAGCAGGTGCCCCAGCAGGTGTCCCAGCAGGTGTCCCAACAGGTGCAGGTCCCAGGTGTCCCAGCAGGTGTCCAGCAGGTGCCCCAGCAGTGTCCCAGCAGGTGCCCCAGCAGGTGTCCCAGCAGGTGTCCCAGCAGGTGCCCCAGCAGGTGTCCAGCAGGTGTCCCAGCAGGTGCCCCAGCAGGTGTCCAGCAGGTGTCACAGCAGGTGTCCCAGCAGGTGCCCCAGCAGGTGTCCCAGCAGGTGCCCAGCAGGTGTCCAGCAGGTGCCCCAGCAGGTGTCCCAGGTGTCCCAGCAGGTGTCCCAGCAGGTGTCCCAGCAGGTGCCCCACAGGTGTCCCAGCAGGTGCCCCAGCAGGTCCCAGCAGGTGCCCCAGCAGGTGTCCCAGCAGGTGTCCCAGCAGGTGTCCCAGCAGGTGCTCCAGCAACGTTGTCGTCGGCCCACATTATAATAGACTGCAGTTGCTGGTGCAGTGTTTAAAGCACACTTCCAAGTGGTCTCTGAGATTGATCACTATACACCGGAAAAATATTATCATTCATATATTTAATTATAATTTCTGGAATAATATGTAAGTGCTCAGTTGACTTTTTTTTAGTTAGAGTTATTGTCTTGAAATTTAGTGAAGTTTTTGGTAGTTTATTTTGAGGGAGACAACGAGACGAGAAAGGAAAAAGGTTCGTTTAGCGAAGGCGAAGATTTTATTAGGTGACGCATGTAGGTGTACGGAGGAGGAGGAGGAGGTGTGAAGATGCAAGGCGGTGAAGGTGGTTTATGAAGACGCACTTCTGGCTCCATAAAGACGCATCGCAGCATTATAGCGGCGTTTTGTCTTTCTTGGGAAGAAAGATGTTGTTTACGGAGATAGGAGACGATGGAGGAGTGTACTCCTTAAAGATGCAATGGGGGGTGAGTGGGAGGAGGAGAGAAGATTAAGGGTAAGGGAAGGAGGGAGAAAAAGAGCGTGAGGTATGAGCCATTATTATACATGTGACTCAAGGAACACTACTTTTTTTACACTAACATAGTTGGATTCGTCCGCACTTATCCGACGACCCTAAAGTACGTGAAAGGTTAGAGAGATTATGTCACGCTGTGTTATATTACGTGACCTGGCAGGTGTCAAGCAGAGGCGTGGGAAGTGTTGGCCAGCGCCAGCAAGCTTCCCAACACAGCGCATCGTGTCACAGCCTGGTTGGTTACTTCAGCCTACGCCGGCTCAACTGCCTCCCTCCAACACACACTCCTATCACCACACCACCACTCAGCTTAGTGAGTGGGTGGTGTGGTGATCACCTACATCACCTACACCTTCACCTGAGGTGAAGGTGTAGGTGATGTTTGGGAACTGAGATGAGGGTCAGTTGTAGGGGGGGGGGACGGGAAAAGATGGGGGCTATGGGAGGAGGGAGGGGGTTGAGAAGGTTTAGGAGAGATGAGGGAGGTTGTGGCCCCAGCGGCTCAACCACTTGGCACCACTTCATAGAGCATGTCCCAGCTGTCACTACCAATTGTCTGCAGGTAAGGGGTGGCGGGCGCCTGAGCTCAGCCAGGGGGGGGAAGGGGGAGTGGACGTGAGGTGGGGGGAAAAGGAGAGAGTAAAGTGAGAAGGGGAGAGGGTAATAGAGGAAAGTGAGATAGAAGAGTCAAATAAGAAATATATATATATATATATATATATATATATATATATATAATATATATATATAATATAATATAATATCTGTCTACGCTGTCAATTCCTCTAAGAATCTTGTATGTGATGATCATGTGTCCCCTAACCTCTGTCTTCCAGCGACGTGAGGTTAAATTCCGTAGTCTCTCCTCGTAGCTCATATCCTTTAGCTCGGGTACTAGTCTGGTGGCTATCCGCTGAACCTTTTCAGTTTAGTTGTGCTTGTACTGTGCAGACCAGGATTGGTCTAACATACCACCGCTGATGAAATCCTCTTGATGTGGGCTTCAGGGGACAGATCTGGCGTGATATCAACTCCCAGGTCTTCCTCAATCTGATTCTTGAAGAATTTCAACTCCGAAATGGAACCTTGTATCGGGCCTCTTGCTCCTTTATTCCTATTTTCATTACATTTTATCGGTTTAAACTCTTAACAGCCATTTGTTGGACCATTCTTTAGTTTGTCCAAATCTTCTTGAAGCCTCATGTTGTCCTCTGTCTAAATCCTTCTCATAATTTTGGCGTCGTCAGCAAACATTGAGAGGAATGAGTCTATACCTTCTGGGAGATCATTTGCGTATATCAGAAACAAGATAGGACCGAGTACAGAGCCCTGTGGGACTCCACTGGTGACTTCACGCCATTCTCAGGTCTCACCCCTCACTGTAACTCTCTGCTTCCTATTGCTTAGGTACTTCCTTATCCACTGGAGCACCCTACCAGTTACTCCCACCTGTATCTCAAACTTATGCACCAGCCTCTTATGGGGTACTGTGTCAAAGGCTTTCTGACAGTCCAAGAAAATGCAGTCTACCCATCCTTCTCTTTCTTGCTTAGTCTTTGTTACTTGGTCGTAGAATTGTATTAAACCTGTGAGGCAAGATTTGCCATCCCTGAAGCCGTTTAAGTGGTGTCACAAAGATTAAGTCCCTTATCTCCAGACGTGTTTGTAGATTTTTCTCATGATCTTCTCCATCACCATGCATGGTATACAAGTTAAGGACACTGGCCTGTAGTTCCGTACCTCTAGCATGTCGCCCCTTTTGTATATTGGGACTACATCAGCCGTCTTCCATATTTCTGGTAGGTCTCCCGTCTCCAGTGACCTACTATACACTATGGAGAGTGGCAAGCAAACTGCTTTTGCGCATTCTTTCAGTACCCATGGCGAGATTCCTTCCGGTCCAACAGCCTTTCTCACGTCCAGATCCAACAGGTGTGTCTTCACCTCATCTCTGGTAATTTCGAGCCATTCCAAGGCCGCCTGGTTTACTGCCCCCTCTCCTACTTCAGGGACTTCACCTCGTTCTGTTGTGAAGATCTGGAATCTCTGGTTGAGTTCTTCACACACCTCTTTGTCAGTGTGTGTGTGTGTGTGTGTGTGTGTGTGTGTGTGTGTGTGTGTGTGTGTGTGTGTGTGTGTGTGTGTGTGTGTGTGTGTGTACTCACCTATTTGTACTCATCTATTTATGTCTGCTGGATCGAGCACTGACTCTTGGATCCCGCTTTTCGAGCCATCGGTTGTTTACAGCAGTGACTCCGGTCTTATTTCCCTATCATACTTGGTTTTAAAATTTTGAATAGAATTTGCTTCCACAACCTGCTTCTTAAGTGCATTCCATTTTCCCACTACTCTCACACTAAAAGAAAACTTCCTAACATCCCTGTGACTCATCTGAGTTTCCAGCTTCCACCCATGTCCCCTCGTTCTGTTGCTATTCCGTGTGAACATTTCGTCTATGTCCACTCTGTCAATCCCCCTGAGTATTTTATACGTTCCTATCATATCCCCCCTCTCCCTTCTTTTTCTAGTGTCGTAAGGCTCAGTTTCTTCAGGCGCTCTTCATATCCCATCCTTCGTAACACTGGGACGAGTCTCGTTGCAAACTTCTGAACCTTTTCCAGTTTCCTTATGTGTTTCTTCAATTCAATTTCTTTCTTTATTATGCACCCCATACCCATCCCGTGGGCGGTTTCTTCAGGTGGGGATTTATATGTGCCTCAGGAGATAGATTAGGTGGTACGTCCACGCCCAGGTCTCTTTCTCGCGTCGTCACAGGTAGGCAGTTCCCCTTTCATTGTGTACTGTCCCTTTGGTCTCCTATCACTTAGTAACATTTCCATAACTTTAAATTTGCTCGTGTTGAACTCCAGTAGCCATTTCTCTGACCATCTCTGCAACCTGTTCAAGTCCTCTGGGAGGATCCTACAATCCTCATCTGTCACAACTCTCCTCATCAACTTTGAGTCATCCGCGAACATCGACATGTAGGACTCTACTCCTGTAAACTTGTCGTTAACATATACTGTACTAGAAATAGAATTGGTCCCAGCACCGATCCTTGAGGTACTCCACTTGTTACTGTTCGCCAGTCTGACTTCTCGCCCCTTACCGAAACTCTCTGGCTCCTTCCTGTTAGGTAGTTCCTTATCCATGTTAGGGCCTTTCCTCTCATCCCCGCCTGCCTCTCGAGTTTGAATAGCAGTCTCATGTGCGGTACTGTATCAAAGGCTTTCCGGCAGTCCAGAAATATGCAGTCTGCCTAACCATCTCTGTCCTGTCTTATCCTCGTTATTTTATCATAGAATTTCAAAAGATTTGTTAGGCAAGATTTCCCTTTCCAGAACCCATATTGGTGTTTGTTTACAAACCTAACGTTCTCTAGATGTGCAACCAGTCTTAGCTTAATTATTCTTTCGAGTATTTTACAGGGGATGCTTGTGAGTGATACAGGTCTGTCGTTAAGTGCCTCCTCCCTATCACCTTTCTTGAAAATCGTACAACATTTGCCCTCTTCCAGCAATTGGGCAATTCTCCCGACATAAGTGATTCATTAAAGATCCTTGCCCAGAGGCACGCTGAGGGCCTGCGCTGCCTCTTTTAGTATCCGCAGAGATACTTTGTCTGGTCCAACCGCTTTAGATGCATCCAGTGTTGTCAACTGTTTCATTACCTCCTCTGCTGTCACCTCTATATCTGATAGTGTTAGTCTTTCTAGATAGATGACAGTCTTTCATCTAGGGTAATCTCTTCTAACAATGGGAGCTGCTATGTGCGTGCGTGCGTGTGTGTGCGCGTGCATGTGTGCGTGTGTTTTGCCCGCCCTCTCCAGTTGTCACAACCTCACAAAAAGGATGTACTTAATTTACTGAACCTAACCTAACCGAGGACCCGCGAATAGAAAACGGAACAGCCCGTTAATTTTGCCATCGAGGCGCTATGATTTTTAGTACATTATTTTGGCCATAGGGGATTAATTCATCAAAAAGCGATGAGCTATTGGGAAGGACATGTTGGTGTGTGAGACCCAGGGAGGGGGGGGGGATTGTGGCTCCCAACTACGTATAGATAAGGTACGTGTTATCATCTTTAATTGGTGAAGGATAAGGATATGTTGGTGTTATCCTGCGCACAGCCCCGTCACGGACCTGTACTTCACAGACGCTTTGTTGCACCGATGCACGCACCTCCGTGCAACGGTACCAGACGCCCCTTGACCCGACAATACATTGCATAGTTCGATTCGACATTGCGGGAGACAATGATATATATGACGGTCTTTAACACAGTTCTATGCTATGATCTTTAACACAGGCCGATACAAAGATATTTAGTGCCGTTTGATGCGATAATATAAAAGAGCTTAAGGGGACGGGACACCAAACTTACTCAAATTATAAAATTGTTCTTGACTGCCTCAAGTGATTAAGTAATAACAAGTCGAGTCATGACAATATAAGCAAATACAAGTCCATGAAACTCTTCACACAGTTACACACGCTGAGAAGTGTGAGTTAAATAATCAATTGGTTATATATATATATATATATATATATATATATATATATATATATATATATATATATATATATATATATATATATATATATATATATATATATATATATATATATATATATATATATATATATATATGTACATATATATATATATATATATATATATATATATATATATATATATATATATATATATACACGTGCGTATCAACCCTGGCTAACACCTACATTGACCTCAGTGTTGCACAACCAGGTGGCGCTGCCACCCACAGGGAAGCAGCCAAATCCCGTAAGTATAGAGAACTTGATCACCACTACAATTTTGTCCCCATTGCTTCTGAGACACTCGGCGCCTGGGGTAAAAGTGCTACCAGTTTTTTGAAGGAACTGGGTTCTAGGCTCATTGAAACAACAAGGGACCCTAGAGCTGCCAGCTTTCTTTTCCAGCGCCTCAGCGTGGCGATACAGAGGGGAAATGCGCACTGCATCCAGGGTTCCTGCCCGCCATCTGAGGAGCTGGAGGAACTCGACAACCTATGATAACCATCTTTGTAACCTATATGTAACTCCTTTTTTGTAACACAGTTCAAATAAAGCAAATATATATGTGTACATACAAAAGAATGGGGGTGGTAGGAGAAGAAAATATTAGTGTTCAGTGAGAAACCACAAGGTCTCCTCTGAATACGTTTTATTTTCTTCTCCGAGGCTATGGGTCCCCACATTGGCACCAGAGGTGGTACCCTCACAAACTTTATATATATATATATATATATATATATATATATATATATATATATATATATATATATATATATATATATATATATATATATATATATATATAAACATGTGAACGTACCATTTAGGTTCGTATTCCGTCGTGCAAACAATGCGATTCAAACTGCAAAGTGAGCTTTATTTGTCAAATATTATAATAGTAAGACATCAGCTAGACACTTTACAAGCTAAATTTGGTGAGATGCATATATTTACAGACATAAACTAGTCATGATGTTGACTATTAGCCACGCTGAGTTAGAACCTTATGGTTATTATGGCCTTGAGCTGTACTCGCCTAGTTGTGCTTGCGGTAGCTTAGCTTTGACTAAACTGCCTCTCAAGCTCTCAATCTTTATACAACTGGTGCGTCAGGGCTTAAATCTTCCTGGGATGAGTCTGCATTCAAAATTCTTCGTTACTCTTGACACTAAACAAAATATTTTGAATTCTCTTTAGCTCACTTGGGTGCATATTTAGGTCTGTGTCCCTTCTGTGTTCCTCCCATTCCAAGTGATCTGTTCTTGTCTGCTGCCAATGCCCCTAAAATATTGGTATGTGGTAATCATGTCTCCCTTAACCTAATCTTCTGAATGTTTCAATAACGTTAAATTATGTTAGCCTTTCCTCATAAGTAATCCCTCTCAGCTCTGGCACTTGAGTGACGTGACAACAAGTGCCAGTTGTGTTGAGCCCAGACAGCCTCGACGCTTGGGTCGTGTCACTCGGGCCAGGTGTCACTGGCCAGGTGTCACTGGCCGGGTGTCACTGGCCGGGTGTTGAGAATGCGTGGGATGAACTTTGGCTCTTTGGTCCCGCCTCTCAACTGTCAAAATAAGTCTAACAGTCAATGTGTGTGTGTGTGTGTGTGTGTGTGTGTGTGTGGTGTGTGTGTGTGTGTGTGTGTGTGTGTGTGGTGTGTGTGTGTGTGTGTGTGTGTGTGTGTGTGTGTGTGTGTGTGTGTGTGTGTGTGTGTTAGTGTGACAATCCGTGGCTAGCGTGCGGAGGAGTGTCATATAGATGGCGCTGAATCCTGCCAGCCGTGGTGGTGAGACAGTAGTGGCGGAGGCTAGTACTGAAGGGACGGGTCTGGTATTACACCCAGTCACCACATAACAAAGGATGATAGATAATTCAGTGCTAGTGGTATCGGCGACGAGGAGATCAATAACTGATCAACAAAGGGCGGCCTTTCCCCTGGAGAGTGTGTGTCGCGCCCAGCTCTGGCTGCTAATGATGATGATGATGATGATGATAATGACAGAATGAAGGCCTCCTGCTATAGGGGTTAGTAGGCTTGCCAGTTCGGCCGGGCGTCAACTGATGTGGTTGTTGAGCGCGAGTGACGCGACGTAAGTACGGCCGGGGCGTCGAACCCCGTCATCTAAGCACGGGGTTGGGGTGGTGGATGTGAATATTGGCATCAGTGTCTGGTGGAGCGTCGCCCAGGCTTGCCCCAAGCTCCTCCTGGTCTTCGTGTCACAAGCTCTTCGTGTCACAAGCTCTCCGTGTCACAAGCTCTTCGTGTCACAAGCTCTCCGTGTCACAAGCTCTTCGTGTCACAAGCTCTCCGTGTCACAAGCTCTCCGTGTCACAAGCTCTTCGTGTCACAAGCTCTTCGTGTCACAAGCTCTCCGTGTCACAAGCTCTTCGTGTCACAAGCTCTCCGTGTCACAAGCTCTCCGTGTCACAAGCTCTTCGTGTCACAAGCTCTTCGTGTCACAAGGTCTCCGTGTCATCTCTCCGTCTCCCACCCGCCTTTGTCATTGTATTTGAGAACTGCGGTTCCGGAGTTGGACATGAATCAGTTTAAGGCAGTGATTCTCTTGTCTCGCTTTTGTTTGTCATATTTACCTATTCTTTCGTTTTTATTGTCCAACCACTTGGGCTGGACGATAGAATGACTGGTCTCGCTTCATGCAGGTCGGCGTTCAATCCCCGACCGTCCAAGTGGTTGGGGTTATCTTGAGATGATTTCGGGGCTTACCGTCCCCGCGGCCCGGTCCTCGATCAGGCCTCCTACCTTGTTGGCACCCAACCTCACGGGAGACATCTCCCGTCACGCAGGGTGCAGTCACACCTCCACAGATCTCCTGTATCATCTATTGATACTGGTAATGGCTCAAAAGGGCCACCACTTACGGGCTATTCATGCCCGTGCCACCTTTTGGGTGACTTAATCTTCATCAATCAATCACCCAACCTCGACCAACTATGGCTGGTCGCCATTCCTTTCCCCCCGTCCCATCCCAAATCCTTATCCTAACCCCCTTCCAAGTGCTATATAGCTGTAATGGCTTGGCGCTTTCTTCTGATAATTCCCTATCGTTTTTCCTAATCTATTTATGAGTTCTCTTATTTTTCTTATATTTATCTGTTCTCTGTTTTAAACCTTTGTCTCGTTTTTATTACCATATTTATCCATTTATCATTTTTCTTGTATTTATCCATTAATCTTAATGCAAACCGTCACGTCTGGGCTTAAACGTACATGTATTTACTATTTGTGCCTGTAGGATCGAGCTGTTAGCTCTTGGACTCCGCCTTTCTAACCGTTGAGTGTCTAATCTTCTGAAACTGAAGATTTTGATGCAGGCGATGAGTCACAATAACGTGGCTGAAGTATGTTGACCAGACCACACACTAGAAGTTGAAGGGACGACGACGTTTCGGTCCGTCCTGGACCATTCTCAAGTCGCTTGTGTCTCAGTCTCAGACCAGTCTCAAGTCACAAGCGACTTGAGAATGGTCCAGGACGGACCGAAACGTCGTCGTCCCTTCAACTTCTAGTGTGTGGTCTGGTCAACAAGATTTTGATATTACTTATATTATAAGATTATTACTTACTTATTATTACTTATTATTATAAGATTTTGATATTTGGTTAGGTTAGGTTAGGTTAGGTTAGGTTAGGTTAGGTTAGGTTAGGTTAGGTTAGGTTAGGTTAGGTGTTAGGTTCTGTTGGCGATTATTTGTATTTGTAGTACGTGGGTGAAGCATTTACAGCGTTGTGGTTCGAACAAAAGTCGTCACTTGTTCCGGAAGTGTTCGGACGTCATCAGTTGTGAGTCGTGTGTAAACCGTTTTTTATTCATAAACAGAAGGTTTGGCGGGTGGATGGAATGGTCTTTAGTCTTTGTTTATGAGGACGGGCTGCGAACGGGGACCCTTTTAAACTAGATTCCGGAGAGCTGTGCTCTCGGCAGCGATCATAAGCCTCGCCATTCCAGCTGTTGGTTAATACAATGGCTCGATTTCCGAATGTATCTTATTGTATTTGGTATAGAGTTCGCTTTAACGACATCACCTTTTTATCCATTCCGTATGTTCACAGCCTATACGAGGAAAAGGTTCTTCCTGGCGTCTCTGCGATTCATTTGCTGCTCCAGTTTAGAAGTGTCCATTGTTCCAGTAGCGTAGCTCACAAACCCCATACGCTCGCGGCTAGCGTTGAGCCGGGTATTGAGGGAGATGGGAGGTCGAAGCCTGGGAATTGATGCTTCGAGGACATGTGGCTCTCTCGATCAGCCTCCCAGCCTCCAGGGTGCTTTTAAGGGCGTGCGGCCATTGTTCATCGTTTGGTAGTGGGTGGGTGGTGCCGGTCAGGAAGCCTCCTGCCTCTCTTCCACCCACTAACAAGAGATATATCGGAGTCTGAATATTTCTATCCCGCTACTTCATGTCATTTAGCGCAGTTTGCCCCGGCGTTGACCCCGGTGTTGTGGAGTATGGAGCACTCCGTACGGTGTTCCTGGGCTGCGAGACATCCTAGCCGTGTTAGAACAAGAGAGAAGCTTTTATTTTCAGCGTCACAAAGCTTTTCATTTGTCGCATTCCTCGACCAGGCCGCCACTTCGGGGGAGGTGGTCAGCTGCTAACAAGAGGGAGGGAAGGCAGGGCGTAGGTGAGGGTTCCAACACGACTCCCCTGGACGACCAGAGGAAGGAAGGAAGGGTTTGAGCTGGACGGTCGTGGACTATGAGGGGAGAGTGAGGGGTTTCAGCTGGACGCCCCTGGACTATGAGGGGAGAAAAAGAGAGGGAACCAATTTCATGGAGTGCTTGCGGCCACTTGGGGGAGAGAGGCCGGTGTTCGGCTCAAATTACACAAATGATTTAGGTGATACAACACCGGCCGAGGGAAGGGAAGTCTAGTGGAGCGGTGGATCTGGATGGCTAGTGGACAATATGGAGGGAATAGTGTAGAGATGGACGGGGGGGGGGTAGCCTAGGAGAAGGAACCATGGTAAAAGTCAGGGAGAGAACCATGGGGGTAGCCAGGGAGAGAACCATAGGGGTAGCCAGGGAGAGAGAGAAGCATGTGGTAGTGATTATTTGTATTTGTAGTACGTGAGCGTAGCATTTGCAGAGTTGCGATTCGAACAGAGGTGGTAACCGAAGCTCTGTTCGAAAAATGTTCGAACGTCATCAGTTGTGAGTCGAGTGTAAACCGAAGCGGGGTTTGTCGGCTAGATTAATGAACATTTTGAACATAGATACAGTTGTATTGAACTTTGGTACTGTTCGATTTGATTTTAGTAATTTTTGAACTGAACTTTGGTGTATTTTAATGAGCTTTGGTACTTGCCGTGTGAACCTTGGTAATTTCCTCGTGAACTTCCACACTTTACAACGAACATTGGAGAACGATAATCTAAAACTCCACTGTTTTTCACAGATAGTTAATTCGAACTGCCGGCAATTTAGAACAAGCACGGTACATTTACAGAGTGGTTTGCACTTGCTAATTGGAGATGCTTATTCGTCCTGCCTGCCTGTCCCTATCATGTGTCATACAACCAGCCTAGTGTAGCTCTTGGAATGTCTATTGCAAATTGTTTATATACCTAGTCATAAACATATTTGTGTGTAGGTCTGGTAGCATACTACATGTGTAAAGGAAGAAATGTATATGTTTATCTCTCAGAATGTTCAGTAATATGTTTATTGTTTGTGATGTGTGTCTATACATGTATGAACACGTTGTACTGAACGGGGTGAGAATAGCTTGAGCTACCTCATCCCTTTGTGTGTATTTTACCTCAATAAACTTACTTCAATTTCAATTTCAATTCAGTATAGCTCTTTTTCTTCATAATTACCTTACCGTGTTCGTCCTGAGTACAATTTTGATAATTATTAATTTAAATTGTCATTGGATAACTCCAGGCATAGACTGACACAATCAATCAGTGTCATTAACTCTCTGTATTAAAATGTGTAAACATTTAATGCTCGCGGCTGACATGTTTAATTTTAAGTGAAATGTCATCAATTCATTTTATGGACGAGTTGACGAGATAGATGATGGGTGTCAGTGATTAAATGGTTTCATATTTCATCTTTAACTGGATTTTTCGGGTTACTGTTTTTTGTTTTCAAATCATTTATTCAGAAGTAAGAAACGTAGAGACAGTACCTGTACTCGGACTTATATACCAGATTGCTGGATTTCTATATATTCATCAAGACGACCACTGGCCCTAAACATCATTTGGAGACGGAGCCTAAATACTGGTGTCATTATCCCCAACACCCACACCAGCGCAGATCGCGCCACTCCACAAAGGAGGCAGGAAAGCAGACGCAGAAATTACCGACCTACACATCATCATACTATCTTTGTAAGACTATTAAGAAGTAATATCATAAAACACCCTCCTCCCTCTTACAGTTGTCACGCCAGTATTACATGTCCTTACCCTCCACGGAAGACAAGCATAACGCCGATGTAATATACACAGATTTCACGAAGGCTTTCGACAAATGTGGCCATGGTGTTATTGTACATACACTGAATTACTGGCAAGGTAGGAAAATGGATCTTTAATTTCTTAGCGAACAGAACTCAAGAGAGTAATAGTCAACAAAGTCAAATCCGGACCATCCACTGTGTTCAAGTCCTCCAGGGTACTGTGTACTCTTTCTCATTCTTCCTTGGACGGAAGTTTGGACTCCAAGTCTGACGGTTCCGGCGACGAAGGGAATTTAATCAAGTATAAGCAGAAATATTTTAGATTGATTATTATTTTATTATTATCATTCTCTTCGGAAAAGGTGAAATTTTGGTAGTAAGAATGGGCATTGTTTAGGTTAATATGTTTTTATGACGTCGACATTCTGAAAGTCAAATGTGTCTTATGGATGGTAGGATGTGTGGCCACTGAGAAATACAGTTGTTTTCTTCACAGAGAAGCTTGAAGCTTGTTTTTGAAAATACACTTACGTTTTCATTATTTCCTATTGAACCTTTTCGGAACTGGAATATTTATGGTTCACTGATGTATATGTTGAGTGAGAGAGTGGCTTCATGATAGAACCACTGAAGAGCAGGGGTACCATAGACACAATCAGAGAACACTGTATAAACATCAGAGGTCCACGGTTGTTCATCATCCTTCCTATAAGGATGGATGGAAGGACAGCGGCTATAAAAAATAATACCAGAACAACCGTGGACATCTTCAAGAGAAAACTAGATCATTTTCTCCAAGGAGTGCCGGACCAACCGGGCTGTGGTGGGTATGTGGGCTTGCGGGCCGCTCCAAGTAACAGCCTGGTGGACCAAGCTCACAAGTCATACCTGGCTTCGGGCCGGGCTTGTAGAGCAGAACTCCCAGAACCCCATCAACCAGGGTATCAAGCAGATAATACTTTGGGAGTGACTGTAGGATGGCACCGCCATAGTGCTGTAGTGTACCAATATTCTTCTAGTGTTATGGGCGTGTGGTCCGGTGCTGGGCTGGCTGGTAGGATGCTCTGAAATATCTATGACTGGAAATGCCAACCTTCCTGTGTTTATTCGTTACCTTCGATGATTCAAAGTATCATTGCTTTTGTATGAGTTATTTTGTGGCTTTCAAATGCCAAAGTTGATTCCATGATTGTTCGTTGTGGTACGCCAGCTGGTACAGGCAAGATGGTACTAAGCTGGTACGGTAAGGTGGTACTCCAGCGGTACAGGCAAGATGGTACTCCAGCGGTACAGGTAAGGTGGTACACCAGCTGACACTAGGTATAATGAGGCTGACACCATAAACACACCTGAACCTAACACTCCAGGGGTTTAAAACATGATATATGGTTACTCTTGTACTCTCGACATTCGCCGCACACTCCTGGGCCGCACACTCCTGGGCCGCACACTCCTGGGCCGCACACTCCTGGGCCGCACACTCCTGGGCCGCACACTCCTGGGCCGCACACTCCTGGGCCGCACACTCCTGGGCCGCACACTCCTGGGCCGTACACTCCTGGGACGTACACTCCTGGGCCGTACACTCCTGGGCCGTACACTCCTGGGACGTACACTCCTGGGCCGTACACTCCTGGGCCGTACACTCCTGGGACGTACACTCCTGGGACGTACACTCCTGGGCCGTACACTCCTGGGACAAAGGCAGTGGACTTATATACTGTGACTCGCAGAGTGCACTCCTGGCATTGAACGCACATAGTAGTGACACCCAGAAAATAGTCAGTGATATTCGAATGAATGCTTTAGCTGCTAAAGAAAACAGATTTGAAATTAAATTCCTATGAATACCATCACATGTTGGCATCTCAAGGCATAACACTGTTGATATGCTTGCAAAGACAGCCTGTAGAAAACCAGTGGTAGAAATTGATATGGGTGTTTCATTAGCAGTGACAAAGAGAATACTTAAACAAATATCTAATGAAAATCTCACCGACCTAACAAATTCACAAAGACCTGAAAGTTGTAGCATTAAATATTATGATAGATATCGTGAGGAGACATTCACATATGGGACTAATAGAACAAGAACCCGGCAATGTGATGTTATAGTGGCCAGAATACGCCTGGGATATAGACGTATCTGGCAGCTTTCTCAAAACCCAAATGTCGAGTACACAATGTGTCAACTTTGTGAAAGAAAAAACATGCACTCCCTTGAACATTATATTGTAGAATGTCCCATACTGACTGACTTTCGCCCTCCTGGGCTGAGGTATGCTGAACTGTGTAATTACTATATGAGTACTGGAACACTTGATGATATATTGGACTTGTACCCAAGATTGACCATGTAATGTATCAATTATACAATGTATGTATATGATGTAACTATATAACCTGAGCTTGTAAAAGCATCTTAATTACCTTCAGTGATTAAGTGCTTAATTGCACACTATTTCTCTATCAGCTATCTCACCCTGTCAGAGTAAAAGAGACAAATGTATGTGAATGCATGTGTGTGTATATATGTATGTATATATGTCTATGTACGTATGTGTGTGTGTGTGTGCATGTATATGTATGTGTATAAAGTATATATGTGGAAGCTGATCAGAATTACATTTCACCTTTGTAAATGCACATTAATGACACTATGTAAAAGACACATCGAACACTTTATGTAGGGCATACGTAACTCTGTGTATCTATGTATTTACGTATGTAGGTTAGCTTAGCATTTTAAAAGCACCGAATCACCTTCTGTGGTTGATTGTTCAATAAACCCTTGAACTATGTGTTTAACACATCTCTCACCCTGTCCAGGGAGGACAGAAGAAAATGTGTGTTGATTAGCATTGTAAATGTGTGGCCACGTCTGTGGCAGAAAAAAACTCCTCGGCCGCACATTCCCTGGGCCACACACACCCCTGGACTACACCCCCCCTGGGCCACACACCCCTGGGCCACACACCCCTGGACCCCCCTGGGCCACACACCCCTGAGCCACACACCCCTGGGCCACACACCCCTGAGCCACACCCCTGGGCCACACCCCTGGGCCACACACCCGTGGGCCACACACCCCTGGGCCACATATAGTTCCCACTTGCCAACACAACATAGCCGCCCCCTAATCACCACCCCTGGTTGTTCAATATTTAGTGTGTTTAACGAGAGCTCCCAATCATTAGTAACAGTGTGGCTGGTTTATTGGAATAGTTGAATAAAAGTTATATCTGGTTTATTAACCTGCTTGACGTCACTCCCTTCTTTATTAGCTCGTTCCTGCTTCCCTCCTTTACTTAATGTTCATTGTGTGAAGAAACGTAATAATAATTTTTAATTGTCTGTTAAGTGTGGTTATAAGTTATTGAGGTTCAGACGGTTTGAACTGTGAATCTCTTCAGTTTAAATATTAATTGAATGGGCACAGATTATACAGCCAAAATGTTATTAATTGTGTGGGTATGTACAGAGTAACGGCAGGATAATGTGGAGGAAG
>WNGS01001312.1:48106343-48118641 GCA_020271785.1 Procambarus virginalis
CTCCAAATGTACTCACTAGAAAGGAGACGAGAGAGATATCAAATAATATACTCGTAGAAAATACTGGATGGCCAGGTTCCAAATCTACACAGTAAAATAACAACGTACTGGAGTGAACGACATGGAAGAAAATGCAGAATAGAACCAGTGAAGAGCAGAGGTGCCATGGGCACAATCAGAGAACACTGTATGAACATCAGAGGTCCACGGTTGTTCAACGTCCTACCAGCGAGCATCAGAAATATTACAGGAACAACTGTGGACATCTTCAAGAGGAAACTAGATTGTTTCCTTCAAGGAGTGCCGGACCAACCGGGCTGTGGTGGGTATGTGGGCCTGTGGGCCGCCCCAAGCAACAGCCTGGTGGACCAAACTCTCACAAGTCAAGTCTGGCCTCGGGCCGGGCTTGGGGAGTAGAACTCCCAAAACCCCATCAACCAGGTATCAACCAGGTATCAACTGGAAGCGAAATATGGATACAATGCAAGGATTTCAGGTAATTTATCCATGGTAATAAGATAGGTTGCCATATCATACAGAGTGAGCTTAAATTTATCTCTAAATGGCTCAATTTTACTACAATCCAAATATAGTGCACGAGTGTGTGTCCCTGTCTTTGTCCACACACTTTACACTTTACTTCATCTAGATCCCTATACAAGCCGAACTACCAGAGATACTTGTAGCCAAGTCTTATACGAGCTGTGACAACATCTGTTAGTCTACTGACTTTGTTACTTGCCCCATACACATGTTTTACTTCACACATTTCATTGTGATGAACAATGGACCTGCTAGTTTCAGTTTGCACAGTTCTACTGTGCAAACTGGAACTAGCAAAAGTTCTTCAAATCCATCCAGGAGTTCTCGTCTAATGACACTTTTAAGGGACCTATTTGATAACTCAAGATTCCGTTCAATACTGTCTTTATTTACTGCAGCCTTAGCAAGGGCGTCAACTTTGTCATGTTCCTGCATGCCAATGTGAGAAGGAATCCACAACATTTTTATATTTACCCTCTTGCTAAGTATTCTTATATATCTATGTCTGACTTCTGAGACAAACACGTTATTACTTGATTGCAAACTGTTTATTGCTCGTAGTGAGGAAAGGGAGTTGGAAATAATTAAGCTGTCTATTTTAGTGTTGTCAATAATTTCGAGTGCTACCAGTATTGCTACCAACTCGGCTTGCATTGTGGATGCCCAATTACTAATTCGGATATTCCTTTGAATTGTGCTGCCATCGGGCTGATGAGCAATAACAGCACTTCCTGCCCGCCCTGTAGCTGTATTGAGTGATTCGTCAGTGTATATGGTCTGTGCTATGTTGTTTTCAGCTTGTATATTGTGAATGTGTTCTATGGTGCTTAATTTAGCAGCAAGCTGAGCATGAGGGTTGTTTGTGATTAGTTTCTTGGTGGGGTATGCAGGGGTCAGGATTTCAAAAGGTATTATCTGTCAGGGTGGAAGGAAGTGCTGTACTCTTTCATCTGTATATACATCGTGCAGTCCCATCATTTTAATATGAGTGGCTGTTCTTTGAATCCATTTAGACTCGCTAGTTCCATTTTGTATGTGTTCTAACAGTTCAACTGACACAATGTTGTTTTTGTTATCACGCAGAAGCTTTAGTCCCATCATAAGATTAATTTTGAATATTATGTATCGAATGTTAAGTATATTTAAATATTTCAGCATGTTGAGAACTTTAGTAGTTCTAGGACAGCCAAGTATAATTGTAGTAGCATCTGTGCTTCATTTTGCATTTTTTCCAGTCTATCAATACTTTTGCCATTTTGCAGGACCAAAGCTGGTGCATGATAGTCTATCAGAGACCTTATATATGCTAAATACATCACTTTTGCTATTCTAATATTAACACGGTACTTAGGGCTGTGTAGCCAGATGCCCCTACATCAGTGTAGCCAGACGCCACTACATCAGTGTAGCCAGACGCCACTACATCAGTGTAGCCAGACGCCACTACATCAGTGTAGCCAGACGCCACTACATCAGTGTAGCCAGACGCCACTACATCAGTGTAGCCAGACGCCACTACATCAGTGTAGCCAGACGCCACTACATCAGTGTAGCCAGACGCCACTACATCAGTGTAGCCAGACGCCACTACATCAGTGTAGCCAGACGCCACTACATCAGTGTAGCCAGGTGGCCGTGATCTACACCGTACACGGTCGGGTAACAACCTCTACCTGTCAACTGGGCTCAAACCCATTAGACTAAGACATCACGCAAGTCACCTTGAGAGATGCCTCACTTACTTGTCCGATTTGATCAGAGAGGCGACACCAACCCGGGTATACAGGTGCGTGTGTGTGCGTGTGTGTGCGTGTGCGTGCGTGTGTGTGTGCGTGTGTGTGCGTGTGTGCGTTGTGTGTGCGTGTGCGTGTGTGCGTATGTGCGTGCGTGTGTGTGTGTGTGTGTGTGTGTGTGTGTGTGTGTGTGTGTGTGTGTGTGTGTGTGTGTGTGTGTGTGTGTGTGTGTGTGTGTGTGTGTGTGTGTGTGTGTGTGTGTGTGGTCATGCGACCATACATTAGACACTCGACGGTTAGAAAGGCAGGGTCCGAGAGCTAATAGCTCGATCCTGCAGGCATAAAAAAGTAAAAACACACACAGAAATAGTGTGTGGAGGGGCGCCGGTAGCCGTGTGCACAGCACGCAGGACACGTAATTCTGTGGCCCGGGTTCGATTCCCGGCGAGAAAACAAAATGGGCAGAGTTTCTTTCACCCTGATGCTCCTGTTACCTAGCAGTAAATAGGTACCTGGGAGTTAGACAGCTATTACGGGCTGCTTCCTGAGGGGATGTGTGTGTGTGTGAAAACAAATTAGTTAATAACAGTTGATTGATTGACAGTTGAGAGGCGGGCCGAAAGAGTAGAGCTCAACCCCCGCAAGCACAACTAGGTGAATACATATACACACACACACACACACACACGCGCATGCATGACGCAAAATTCTCAGGGAATTGACAGGGTAGACAAGGATGGATTATTTAACACGGGTGGTACACGCACAAGGGGACACAGGTGGAAGCTGAGTACCCAAATGAGCCGAAGAGACATTAGAAAGAACTTTTTCAGTGTCAGAGTAGTTAGTAAATGGAAAGCATTAGGCAGTGATGTGGTGGAGGCTGACTCCATACACAGTTTCAAATGTAGATATGACAGAGCCCAATAGGCTCAGGAATCTGTACACCAGTTAGTTAACAGTTGACAGGCGGGACCAAAGAGCCAGAGCTCAACCCCCTCAAGCTCAACTAGGTGAGTACACACACACACGGGCGAGCGCCTCTGCTTCCTGCCACACAATTGCTAATGGATCTTTCTGCACAGACGTTTTTTCATGCCAGAAACACGAGATTCGGATACCAGGCTGGGTGTTCGGATACCAGGCTGGGCGTTCGGATACCATGCTGGGCGTTCGGATACCATGCTGGGTCATGGCGTTCGCCTACGTGGCCACGGTGGGCGTTCGTGGGCAATACCTACTGAACGAGGTGGCGGCTATAAACTGGTTTGTAACACACTTCAGCCAACGGTCCGTCGGCTCCGGACTAGATTTCGAGAAGACGGGCGATTCTGCCGTAAAACTGAGGTGCGATATTTCACTTTGGATGAGAAAGGCCCAGGTAGCGACGGGGGTCGACAGCGGCCGACACACGGAGACACCATCCAACATTTATTTATGTATCGTGCAGAGGGGACGACCAGACAACATTTTCACTTGAGGCCACACTGGATTGCCAGCATCGCCTCGCCCCCATCACTGTTGCTGTTGTTGCTGTTGCTGTTGTTGCTGTTGTTGCTGCTGTTGTTGCTGTTGTTGCTGCTGTTGTTGTTACTGCTGCTGCTGTTGTTGTTGCTGCTGTTTTTGTTGCTGCTGTTGTTGCAACTGCTGCTGTTGTTACAGCTGCTGCTGTTGTTACAGCTGCTGCTGTTGTTACAGCTGCTGCTGTTGCTACTGTTGTTGCTGCTGTTGCTGTTGTTGCTGTTGCTGTTGCTGTTGTTGTTGCTGCTGTTGTTGCTGCTGTTGCTGCTGTTGTTGTTACTGCTGCTGCTGTTGTTGTTGCTGCTGTTTTGTTGCTGCTGTTGTTGCAACTGCTGCTGTTGTTACAGCTGCTGCTGCTGTTGCTGTTACTGTTGTTGCTGCTACTACTACTCCTACTCTTCCTGGTCTTCCTCTTCCTCCACATTATCCTGCCGTTACTCTGTACATACCCACACAATTAATAACATTTTGGCTGTATAATCTGTGACCATTCAATTAATATTTAAACTGAAGAGATTCACAGTTCAAACCGTCTGAACCTCGATAACTTATAACCACACTTAACAGACAATTAAAAATTATTATTACGTTTCTTCACACAATGAACATTAAGTAAAGGAGGGAAGCAGGAACGAGCTAATAAAGAAGGGAGTGACGTCAAGCAGGTTAATAAACCAGATATAACTTTTTTTCAACTATTCCAATAAACCAGCCACACTGTTACTAATGATTGGGAGCTCTCGTTAAACACACTAAATATTGAACAACCAGGGGTGGTGATTAGGGGGCGGCTATGTTGTGTTGGCAAATGGGAACTATATGTGGCCCAGGGGTGTGTGGCCCACGGGTGTGTGGCTCAGGGGGTGTGGCCCAGGGGTGTGTGGCCCGGGGGGGGCAGGGGTGTGTGGCTCAGGGGTGTGTGGCCCAGGGGTGTGTGGCTCAGAGGTGTGTGCTCAGGGATGTGTGGCCCAGGGCTGTGGCCCAGGGGTGTGTGGCTCAGGGGTGTGTGGCCCAGGGGGGTCCAGGGGTGTGTGGCCCAGGGGTGTGTGGCCCAGGGGTGTGTGGCCCAGGGGGGTGTAGTCCAGGGGTGTGTGGCCCAGGGAATGTGCGGCCGAGGAGTTTTTTTTTCTGCCACAGACGTGGCCACACATTTACAATGCTAACCAACACACATTTTCTTCTGTCCTCCATGGACAGGGTGAGAGATGTGTTAAACACATAGTTCAAGGGTTTATTGAACAATCAACCACAGAAGGTGATTCGGTGCTTTTAAAATGCTAAGCTAACCTACATACGTAAATACATAGATACACAGAGTTACGTATGCCCTACATAAAGTGTTCGATGTGTCTTTACATAGTGTCATTAATGTGCATTTACAAAGGTGAAATGTAATTCTGATCAGCTTCCACATATATACTTTATACACATACATATACACACACACACACACACATACGTACATAGACATATATACATACATATATACACACACATGCATTCACATACATTTGTCTCTTTTACTCTGACAGGGTGAGATAGCTGATAGAGAAACTAGTGTGCAATTAAGCACTTAATCACTGAAGGTAATTAAGATGCTTTTACAAGCTCAGGTTATATAGTTACATCATATACATACATTGTATAATTGATACATTACATGGTCAATCTTGGGTACAAGTCCATATATCATCAAGTGTTCCAGTACTCATATAGTAATTACACAGTTCAGCATACCTTAGCCCAGGAGGGCGAAAGTCAGTCAGTATGGGACATTCTACAATATAATGTTCAAGAGAGTGCATGTTTTCTCTTTCACAAAGTTGACACATTGTGTACTCGACATTTGGGTTTTGAGAAACCTGCCAGATACGTCTATATCCCAGGCGTATTCTGGCCACTATAACATCACATTGCCGGGTTCTTGTTCTATTAGTCCCATATGTGAATGTCTCCTCGCGATATCTATCATAATATTTAATGCTACAACTTTCAGGTCTTTGTGAATTTGTTAGGTCGGTGAGATTTTCATTAGATATTTAAGTATGCTCTTTGTCACTGCTAATGAAACACCCATATCAATTTCTACCACTGGTTTTCTACAGGCTGTCTTTGCAAGCATATCAACAGTGTCATGCCTTGAGATGCCAACATTTGATGGTATACATAGGAATTTAATTTCAAATCTGTTTTCTTTAGCAGCTAAAACATTCATTCGAATATCACTGACTATTTTCTGGGTGTCACTACTATGTGCGTTCAATGCCAGGAGTGCACTCTGCGAGTCACAGTATTTAAGTCCACTGCCTTTGTCCCAGGAGTGTGCGGCCCAGGAGTGTGCGGCCCAGGAGTGTGCGGCCCAGGGGTGTACGGCCCAGGAGTGTACGGCCCAGGAGTGTACGGCCCAGGAGTGTACGGCCCAGGAGTGTGCGGCCCAGGGGTGTACGTCCCAGGAGTGTACGGCCCAGGAGTGTACGGCCCAGGAGTGTGCGGCCCAGGAGTGTGCGGCCCAGGAGTGTGCGGCCCAGGAGTGTGCGGCCCAGGAGTGTGCGGCCCAGGAGTGTGCGGCCCAGGAGTGTGCGGCCCAGGGGTGTGCGGCCCAGGAGTGTGCGGCCCAGGAGTGTGCGGCCCAGGAGTGTGCGGCCCAGGAGTGTGCGGCCCAGGAGTGTGCGGCCCAGGAGTGTGTGGCCCAGGCAACCCGTCCTCGCAAATTCGTATAGTCAATATTGACTTATTAGTTACCTGCATAGGTGACATACTAAACATAATAGTTTCCCTTGAAAAGCTTCATAGAAAACACCGACCTTACCTAACCTACTTAGTATGTTAAATAAGCATCTTATAGCTTCGTAATTACAATTGTTACTTAACCTATTATAGGTATAGGTTAGGTAATAATTGTAATTACGACGCAATAAGATGCTTATCTTAACATACTAAGTAGGTTAGGTAAGGTCGGTGTTTTCTATGAAGATTTTCAAGGGAAACTATTATGTTAAGTATGTCACCTATGCACTTATTTAATAAGTCAATGTTGACAATACGAATTTGCGAGGACGGGTTGCGGGCAGGAGTGTGCGGCGAATGTCGACAGTACAAGAGTAACCATATATCATGTTTAAACCACCTGGAGTGTTAGGTTCAGGTGTGGTTTATGGTGTCAGCCTCATTATACACTAGTATCAGCTGGTGTACCACCTTACCTGTACCAGCTGGAGTACCATCTTGCCTGTACCAGCTGGAGTACCACCTTACCTGTACCAGCTGGAGTACCATCTTGCCTGTACCAGCTGGCGTACCACAACGAACAATCATGGAATCAATCTTTGGCATTTGAAAGCCACAAAATAACTCATACAAAAGCAATGATACTTTGAATCATCGAAGGTAACGAATAAACACAGGAAGGTTGGCATTTCCAGTCATAGATATTTCAGAGCATCCTACCAGCCAGCCCAGCACCGGACCACACGCCCATAACACTAGAAGAATATTGGTACACTACAGCACTATGGCGGTGCCATCCTACAGTCACTCCCAAAGTATTATCTGCTTGATACCCTGGTTGATGGGGTTCTGGGAGTTCTGCTCTACAAGCCCGGCCCGAAGCCAGGTATGACTTGTGAGCTTGGTCCACCAGGCTGTTACTTGGAGCGGCCCGCAAGCCCACATACCCACCACAGCCCGGTTGGTCCGGCACTCCTTGGAGAAAATGATCTAGTTTTCTCTTGAAGATGTCCACGGTTGTTCTGGTATTATTTTTTATAGCCGCTGTCCTTCCATCCATCCTTATAGGAAGGATGATGAACAACCGTGGACCTCTGATGTTTATACAGTGTTCTCTGATTGTGTCTATGGTACCCCTGCTCTTCAGTGGTTCTATCATGAAGCCACTCTCTCACTCAACATATACATCAGTGAACCATAAATATTCCAGTTCCGAAAAGGTTCAATAGGAAATAATGAAAACGTAAGTGTATTTTCAAAACAAGCTTCAAGCTTCTCTGTGAAGAAAACAACTGTATTTCTCAGTGGCCACACATCCTACCATCCATAAGACACATTTGACTTTCAGAATGTCGACGTCATAAAAACATATTAACCTAAACAATGCCCATTCTTACTACCAAAATTTCACCTTTTCCGAAGAGAATGATAATAATAAAATAATAATCAATCTAAAAATATTTCTGCTTATACTTGATTAAATTCCCTTCGTCGCCGGAACCGTCAGACTTGGAGTCCAAACTTCCGTCCAAGGAAGAATGAGAAAGAGTACACAGTACCCTGGAGGACTTGAACACAGTGGATGGTCCGGATTTGACTTTGTTGACTATTACTCTCTTGAGTTCTGTTCGCTAAGAAATTAAAGATCCATTTTCCTACCTTGCCAGTAATTCAGTGTATGTACAATAACACCATGGCCACATTTGTCGAAAGCCTTCGTGAAATCTGTGTATATTACATCGGCGTTATGCTTGTCTTCCGTGGAGGGTAAGGACATGTAATACTGGCGTGACAACTGTAAGAGGGAGGAGGGTGTTTTATGATATTACTTCTTAATAGTCTTACAAAGATAGTATGATGATGTGTAGGTCGGTAATTTCTGCGTCTGCTTTCCTGCCTCCTTTGTGGAGTGGCGCGATCTGCGCTGGTGTGGGTGTTGGGGATAATGACACCAGTATTTAGGCTCCGTCTCCAAATGATGTTTAGGGCCAGTGGTCGTCTTGATGAATATATAGAAATCCAGCAATCTGGTATATAAGTCCGAGTACAGGTACTGTCTCTACGTTTCTTACTTCTGAATAAATGATTTGAAAACAAAAACACAGAACCCCGAAAATCCAGTTAAAGATGAAATATGAAACCATTTAATCACTGACACCCATCATCTATCTCGTCAACTCGTCCATAAAATGAATTGATGACATTTCACTTAAAATTAAACATGTCAGCCGCAAGCATTAAATGTTTACACATTTTAATACAGAGAGTTAATGACACTGATTGATTGTGTCAGTCTATGCCTGGAGTTATCCAATGACAATTTAAATTAATAATTATCAAAATTGTACTCAGGACGAACCGGTAAGGTAATTATGAAGAAAAAGAGCTATACTGAATTGAAATTGAAATTGAAGTAAGTTTATTGAGGTAAAATACACACAAAGGGATGAGGTAGCTCAAGCTATTCTCACCCCGTTCAGTACAACGTGTTCATACATGTATAGACACACATCACAAACAATAAACATATTACTGAACATTCTGAGAGATAAACATATACATTTCTTCCTTTACACATGTAGTATGCTACCAGACCTACACACAAATATGTTTATGACTAGGTATATAAACAATTTGCAATAGACATTCCAAGAGCTACACTAGGCTGGTTGTATGGTACATGATAGGGACAGGCAGGCAGGACGAATAAGCATCTCCAATTAGCAAGTGCAAACCACTCTGTAAATGTACCGTGCTTGTTCTAAATTGCCGGCAGTTCGAATTAACTATCTGTGAAAACAGTGGAGTTTTAGATTATCGTTCTCCAATGTTCGTTGTAAAGTGTGCAAGTTCACGAGGAAATTACCAAGGTTCACACGGCAAGTACCAAAGCTCATTAAAATACACCAAAGTTCAGTTCAAAAATTACTAAAATCAAATCGAACAGTACCAAAGTTCAATACAACTGTATCTATGTTCAAAGTTCATTAATCTAGCCGACAAACCCCGCTTCGGTTTACACTCGACTCACAACTGATGACGTTCGAACATTTTTCGAACAGAGCTTCGGTTACCACCTCTGTTCGAATCGCAACTCTGCAAATGCTACGCTCACGTACTACAAATACAAATAATCACTACCACATGCTTCTCTCTCTCCCTGGCTACCCCTATGGTTCTCTCCCTGGCTACCCCCATGGTTTCTCTCCCTGACTTTTACCATGGTTCCTTCTCCTAGGCTACCCCCCCCCGTCCATCTCTACACTATTCCCTCCATATTGTCCACTAGCCATCCAGATCCACCGCTCCACTAGACTTCCCTTCCCTCGGCCGGTGTTGTATCACCTAAATCATTTGTGTAATTTGAGCCGAACACCGGCCTCTCTCCCCCAAGTGGCCGCAAGCACTCCATGAAATTGGTTCCCTCTCTTTTTCTCCCCTCATAGTCCAGGGGCGTCCAGCTGAAACCCCTCACTCTCCCCTCATAGTCCACGACCGTCCAGCTCAAACCCTTCCTTCCTCCTCTGGTCGTCCAGGGAGTCGTGTTGGAACCCTCACCTACGCCCTGCCTTCCCTCCCTCTTGTTAGCAGCTGACCACCTCCCCCGAAGTGGCGGCCTGGTCGAGGAATGCGACAAATGAAAAGCTTTGTGACGCTGAAAATAAAAGCTTCTCTCTTGTTCTAACACGGCTAGGATGTCTCAGCAGCCCAGGAACACCGTACGGAGTGCTCCATACTCCACAACACCGGGGTCAACGCCGGGGCAAACTGCGCTAAATGACATGAAGTACGGGATAGAAATATTCAGACTCCGATATATATCTCTCTTGTTAGTGGGTGGAAGAGAGGCAGGAGGCTTCCTGACCGGCACCACCCACCCACTACCAAACGATGAACAATGGCCGCACGCCCTTAAAAGCACCCTGGAGGCTGGGAGGCTGATCGAGAGAGCCACATGTCCTCGAAGCATCAATTCCCAGGCTTCGACCTCCCATCTCCCTCAATACCCGGCTCAACGCTAGCCGCGAGCGTATGGGGTTTGTGAGCTACGCTACTGGAACAATGGACACTTCTAAACTGGAGCAGCAAATGAACCGCAGAGACGCCAGGAAGAACCTTTTCCTCGTATAGCCTGTGAACATACGGAATGGATAAAAAGGTGATGTCGTTAAAGCGAACTCTATACCAAATACAATAAGATACATTCGGAAATCGAGCCATTGTATTAACCAACAGCTGGAATGGCGAGGCTTATGATCGCTGCCGAGAGCACAGCTCTCCGGAATCTAATTTAAAAGGGTCCCCGTTCGCAGCCCGTCCTCATAAACAAAGACTAAAGACCATTCCATCCACCCGCCAAACCTTCTGTTTATGAATAAAAAACGGTTTACACACGACTCACAACTGATGACGTCCGAACACTTCCGGAACAAGTGACGACTTTTGTTCGAACCACAACGCTGTAAATGCTTCACCCACGTACTACAAATACAAATAATCGCCAACAGAACCTAAACACCTAACCTAACCTAACCTAACCTAATCTAACCTAACCTAACAACTAACCTAACCAAATGTCAAAATCTTATAATAATAAGTAATAATAAGTAATAATAAGTAAGTATAATCTTATATATAAGTAATATCAAAATCTTGTTGACCAGACCACACACTAGAAGTTGAAGGGACGACGACGTTTCGGTCCGTCCTGGACCATTCTCAAGTCGCTTGTGACTTGAGACTGGTCTGAGACTGAGACACAAGCGACTTGAGAATGGTCCAGGACGGACCGAAACGTCGTCGTCCCTTCAACTTCTAGTGTGTGGTCTGGTCAACATACTTCAGCCACGTTATTGTGACTCATCGCCTGCATCAAAATCTTCAGTTTCAGAAGATTAGACACTCAACGGTTAGAAAGGCGGAGTCCAAGAGCTAACAGCTCGATCCTACAGGCACAAATAGTAAATACATGTACGTTTAAGCCCAGACGTGACGGTTTGCATTAAGATTAATGGATAAATACAAGAAAAATGATAAATGGATAAATATGGTAATAAAAACGAGACAAAGGTTTAAAACAGAGAACAGATAAATATAAGAAAAATAAGAGAACTCATAAATAGATTAGAAAAACGATAGGGAATTATCAGAAGAAAGCGCCAAGCCATTACAGCTATATAGCACTTGGAAGGGGGGTTAGGATAAGGATTTGGGATGGGACGGGGGGAAAGGAATGGCGACCAGCCATAGTGGTCGAGGTTGGGTGCCAACACGTAGGAGGCCTGGTCGAGGACCGGGCCGCGGGGACGCTAAGCCCCGAAATCATCTCAAGATAATCCCAACCACTTGGGCGGTCGGGGATTGAACGCCGACCTGCATGAAGCGAGACCAGTCATTCTATCGTCCAGCCCAAGTGGTTGGACAATAAACGAAAGAATAGGTAAATATGACAAACAAAAGCGAGACAAGAAATCACTGCCTTAAACTGATTCATGTCCAACTCCGGACCGCAGTTCTCAAATACAATGACAAAGGCGGTGGGAGACGGAGAGATGACACGGAGACCTTGTGACACGAAGAGCTTGTGACACGAAGAGCTTGTGACACGGAGAGCTTGTGACACGGAGAGCTTGTGACACGAAGAGCTTGTGACACGGAGAGCTTGTGACACGGAGAGCTTGTGACACGAAGAGCTTGTGACACGGAGAGCTTGTGACACGAAGAGCTTGTGACACGAAGACCAGGAGGAGCTTGGGGCAAGCCTGGGCGACGCT
>WNGS01001312.1:48124313-48152276 GCA_020271785.1 Procambarus virginalis
AATGAAACTCAATGACAAATTTCTTCTTCAAAGATGCTATTAATTAATTAATGAGTAATATCATTCCTATCCTCAGTCATTATGATCATCATAAAAAATCACTGTCATCTCTGCCTCCAGTGTCACATTACCACCACTAGCCTCACTACCCACCATCAGCACAATCACCATTGTCACCATCAGCCTGCACCACTATTACCACCACCATCACTAGACTCACCCTTCACCACCATCACTATCAACACCATCACCATCATTATATACTATTATCACCACCACAATAAAGACACATAACTTTCACCATTCACCCACTCAGAAACTATGTGGGAGAAGGGAGGGGAGAATTGTATGATGGGAGACTGACTGCATTTTTCAGTGTGGTAATTTTTCGTTGACTTTGAATGAAACAAAAAGAAATAAATACAAATGATTTTATTTGTTATGGAAGGGAAGGGGGGGGGGTGAAGGACAGGAAAATGAAAACAATTTTGCTCCAACCTTTAAATAACAATCAAAACCAAACAAGAAAAATAAAGAATAACAAGAAAAGAATCAAAAACAACATGGCAATAACAATGGCAAACAAGAGCAATGTGAACGCCAAGCGTTCTGGTACACATGGACCAGCAGGAGGTACACATGGACCAGCAGGAGGTACACATGGACCAGCAGGAAGTACACATGGACCAGCAGGAGGTACACATGGACCAGCAGGAGGTACACATGGACCAGCAGGAGGTACACATGGACCAGCAGGAAGTACACATGGACCAGCAGGAGGTACACATGGACCAGCAGGAGGTACACATGGACCAGCAGGAGGTACACATGGACCAGCAGGAGGTACACATGGACCAGCAGGAAGTACACATGGACCAGCAGGAGGTACACATGGACCAGCAGGAGGTACACATGGACCAGCAGGAGGTACACATGGACCAGCAGGAGGTACACATGGACCAGCAGGAGGTACACATGGACCAGCAGGAGGTACACATGGACCAGCAGGAGGTACACATGGACCAGCAGGAGGTACACATGGACCAGCAGGAGGTACACATGGACCAGCAGGAAGTACACATGGACCAGCAGGAGGTACACATGGACCAGCAGGAGGTACACATGGACCAGCAGGAGGTACACATGGACCAGCAGGAGGTACACATGGACCAGCAGGAGGTACACATGGAACAGCAGGAGGTACACATGGAACAGCAGGAGGTACACATGGACCAGCAGGAAGTACACATGGACCAGCAGGAGGTACACATGGACCAGCAGGAGGTACACATGGAACAGCAGGAGGTACACATGGACCAGCAGGAGGTACACATGGACCAGCAGGAGGTACACATGGAACAGCAGGAGGTACACATGGAACAGCAGGAGGTACACATGGACCAGCAGGAGGTACACATGGACCAGCAGGAGGTACACATGGAACAGCAGGAGGTACACATGGACCAGCAGGAGGTACACATGGACCAGCAGGAAGTACACATGGACCAGCAGGAGGTACACATGGACCAGCAGGAGGTACACATGGAACAGCAGGAGGTACACATGGACCAGCAGGAGGTACACATGGACCAGCAGGAGGTACACATGGAACAGCAGGAGGTACACACCACGAAGGAGAAGAACCATCTCCTTGAACCAATTCTATAAAAGACCCAGGAGTGAATATAACACCAAGTCGCACCCCAGAGGCACATATGAGTAGGATAAAGTCACCGGTACACTCCAAACTAGCGAACATTAGAAGAAACCTTAGGAAGCTTAATAAAGAAGCACTCAAAACACGGTACACCACCTACGTGAGACCATTTCTTGAGCATGCAGCCTCCTTCGTGAAGTCCCTCAATTCAAATAAGATGTAGAAGGTGCAGAAGTTTGCAAGTACGGCGCACTGGGCACGAAGAAAAGCCAATGTTGCTGGAGATAATGGAAGACAAGAAGAGAAAGGAGACATGACATAACAACACACATAACAGTTAGAGAGCACCGCAGCTCATACTCTCTCTTCCGAGAGCACTGTCTCACCCGTCCTGTCAACCAAGAGGAGGCGTTTTGTTCCTTACGCTAACCAACGTACCAAATGCCACCTACTATTAAAAAAATAGCGGCTCTCAAATGTCCACGTTGTCTGTACACGGGACTCTGATAGCTTCGGCGGGTTGCTTAGGTTCGTATATTTCTGGCTAGGTTAAGAGGATGGATTCTGAAGGGAGTGTTAGAGTGAGAGAACAGGCTGCTGTATCACCGTTGGCAAGGGGCCCGTCGAAGGGGCCCTCACGAGGGGAAGCATGAGGCACAGGCGAGCCACAGGGATGCGAGGGAGTAATGCTTTACCGTAACTGAATTATGATGGAATACAGAAGACGAGAAGGTCTTCGACGCCAACTCTATCTACATTTTAAAAGTGGATATGATAGGAGACAACTGGACATTACGTTAGACCGCCTGCAAGTTGCAGAGGCGGGGTCCGAGTGCTGAAGCTCAGTTCTAGCAGGCACAAATAGGCGACTTCAAAAGCACACACACACGCCCGCCAGCAAATTAAAAAAAAATTGAAACGTTATTATTCAATAGAATTTTATTTCAGCTGTTGATAGAATAATTGGCCCATTGTTCCCGAGGCGTAAAAATGGTCCACGTGTCAATACCGACAAACAATGGCTTTATACGCCACTGATATCATAAACTCCCATATAAGGGCACCCAGGGCACCCAGGGCACCACGGTACCCAGAGCACCAACGGTAGCCAGGGCACCAACGGCAGCCACGGCACCAGGGATACCCAGAGCACCAACGGTAGCCAGGGCACCAGGGGTACCCAGAGCACCAACCAGGTATATTTGTGCCAGGGCACAAATGGTACCTAGGGCACCAAGGGTAGCCAGAGCACCAAGGGTAGCCACCCAAGGCCTTCATCAAGGTGAGGTGTTGGTGGGTATCACAGCCAGACCGCTGCGGGGTTATAAGAATGCCTGAAGTCGTCAACAGGTAAAGAGGCGTGCCCTGTACCCAGGGCACGCCTGGGAAGCACAGTCAGCTCGCCACTCGTCATCACACCTCAGTAGTGTACACAAGCTTCTCACAGAATTTAAATAATGTGAAACATTATATATTTAAATATTTTATGTTTCATTTTCTTCGTGGTCACACACACACACACACACACACACACACACACACACACACACACACACACACACACACACACACACACACACACACACACACACACACACACACACACACACAAATCACATCTAGGGGAACACACATCACCAGCATGAGTTCAGGGATGGAAAATCTTGCCGGCAGGTTTAGCAGAATTCCATGACAAGTAAATGTAAAACTCCATTAAATGTAAAGTAATGAAGCTGAGTGGAGGGGAGCAGGAGGCCAGACACAAGGTACTAAATAGGAGTCCTCCATGAAATTGAGAGAAGATTCTTAGATATCTTAGAAGATATCACGCCAAACCTGTCTCCTGAAGCCCACGTCAAAGGGTATGATGAGCGGAATGTGGGGGCTGGCTAACATCAGAACTGTCATTCAAAATATGTTTAAGGAATCATTTAATTATAATTCATTGTGTCATGGGACAGGCAGCCGGAGTGTATTCACCAGGCTTATATCGAGGCGGGACCAAAGAGCCGAAGCTCAACCCGAGCAAGCATAGATGAGTACACACACACACACGAAGGGAAAAATAAACAAGATATTCCTTGAGCGATTTCGTGTAAATCAAAACAACACCAAGAGCATAAACAAGGCAGACACTGTAGGCAACATATAGGCAGGAAAAGGAAGGTGACATGACAGGGGGGGGGGATAAAGTCTTAATAACTGATTAATTTAACATCAGGATTGTTTGAAACATCAATGAATTTGTTAACCAAATCTATGGAATTAGTCAAATGCGAACATTAAATAGTAATAAATTAGTTAAGAAAATAAACAATATTTCAATAAATCCTGATGTTCAAAATAATCAGTTTTGATGTATATTCTTTATTTACTGAAGTTTCCGTTGATGATGTTCTTGGTTACTTTGCTCGTGAATCCTATGATGTCCCTGTCAAACTTTTACAACTAAGTTTAAAATAATGTCAATTTACTGGTAATAATGAGCCTTATCTACAGACTTTAGGCACTGCAATGGAAATCTCCTATCTCTATTCCTTTCAAATTAGTACCTGGGATTCGTGTTAAAGACATCTGTTTGTAAAATTGCCCCTGGAATCATTCCATGGTTTAGGTATGTTGATGATGTTTTGTGTATTTGGCCATCAAATGTAAATTCAGATGATTTTTTTATGAAAACTTAAACGATCAAGTCATCTTTATAAAATTTGCTAAACTGAAATTGATAAATATCAAAGGTTTCTGTGTATCCTTACTCATTGAAAAGAAAAAATTCTGTTTATTTTTTTCATAAAGCCTGCAAACAATTTGTTATATGTTCATTACTGGGTATAGATATATAATGTTCAACAATCTATTTTCGTCTATATATCTTAAAGTTCTCCGAACTATTAATCTATAGTTCTTAAATGTAGAGTTTGAAAATATTGAATCTATTGGATTCAATTGAACAAATCCACAAGGGCCGTGATGAGGGTTCGAACCTACGCCCGGGATATTCCCAGATGCGCCTTAGTCAACTGTGACACGACATGGTCAAAAGAATTGCAACCTGGAGTGCTACCCAGTAAGTTTCTTGGAAGCTTGCCGTAACAAAGTTCAACATACATATTATAAGCAAATCAGAACTGAGAAAATACGCCCCAAATATGTGAGTTATGCCTACCATATTTTTCTTGGTTCGAAAACATTGTCAAAGCCTTCAATCTATTTGATTTACATGTGGTGTTTAATTATGAAAACACAATTAGAAAATTATTAAGATAGAAACAGCCCTCGTAGTGATAACTTTGATATTTACAAAACAACGTGTAAATATTATAATACATTTTATATAGGTCAAACATACACACGTTTAAAATATCGAATTTTTGCAGCATAAATATTCTGCAAGAAGTGGCCAAATATTATATTTTTAAATTGTCAGAAACTTGTCACCAAATTTGTTGGGAGAGGTCTTCTTCAATCGCAAGTTGTACAAACATTTTCCATGCATATATTATTGCATCTGCTTTAATACAAAATATCACATGAGTATTTGTGATGCTGTTGATCCTGTTTTAATTGATCAATTGCAAAACGATCCTAGTAAGATGATTAATAGACAACTATCCCAATACGGATATTACTTCCAGGAACATATATTGGTGATTAGGTCAGGTTATCTTGAGGTTATCTTGAGATGATTTCGGGGCTTTAGTGTCCCCGCGGCCTGGACCTCGACCAGGCCTTCACCCCCAGGAAGCAGCCCGTGACAGCTGTCTAACACCCAGGTACCTATTTTACTGCTAGGTAACAGGGGCATAGCGGTGAAAAAAACTCTGCCCATTGTTTCTCGCCGGCGCCTGGGATCGAACCCAGGACCACAGGATCACAAGTCCAGCGTGCTGTCCGCTCGGCCGACCGGCTCCCCATCAGGTGAAGCAGCAGGTCATCTGCAGCTTCTGGTTTAATTTTCCCTTTGTGGTTTTCCTTCGTTAGATGTATTGAAATACAAATAGATAGAACGATAGATAGATAGATAGATAGAGAGAGAGAGAGAGAGAAGAGAGAGAGAGAGAGAGAGAGAGAGAGAGAGAGAGAGAGAGAGAGAGAGAGAGGAGAGAGAAGAGATAATAATAATGGACGTTGATTATATTTTACCGGGCACTGGAGTGATAAATCTAATACAGACAAACTAATAACGAAGGTGTCTCGTTCTGGGACCACTCCACCGACGGTGCTGGGGCCAGACCCTACGAGGACCAGGGGCCCACTGGTGAGGTGTGCACCTAGTTGTGCTTGCGGGGGGGTTGAGCTCTCCTCTTTTGGCCCGCCTCTCAACTGTCAATCAATCAACTGTTACTAATTCACACACTACACACACACACACACACACACACACACACACACACACACACACACACACACACACACACACACACACACACACACACACACACAATCGACAGACATCGACAGGGAATCGACAGGGTTGATAAAGACAGGCTGTTTAACACAAGGGCACACGCACTAGGGGACACAGGTGGAAGCTGAGTGCCCAAATGAGCCACAGAGATATTAGAAAGAACTTTTTAGTGTCAGAGTGGTTGACAAATGGAATGCATTAGGAAGCGATGTGGTGGAGGCTGACTCCATACACAGTTTCAAATGTAGATATGATAGGGCTCAGGAAACTGTACACCTGTTGATTGACGGTTGAGAGGCGGGACCAAAGAGCCAGAGCTCAACCCCCGCAAGCACAACTAGGTGAGTACAACTAGGTGAGTACACACTGGGAAGACGGGACACCACGAGCGTAGCTCTCATCCTGTAACTACACTTAGGTAATTACACTTAGGTAATTACACACACACACACACACACACACACACACACACACACACACACACACACACACACACACACACACACACACACACAATAAATAATAAATAAACTAATCAACACTGGTGGTACGCGAACAAGGGAACACAGGTGGAAACTGAGTACCCAAATGAGCCACAGGGACGTTAGAAAGAACTTTTTCAGTGTCAGATCAACAGGTGGAGTGCATTGGGCAGTGATGTGGTGGAGGCTGACTCCATACACAGTTTCAAGTGTAGATATGATAGAGCCCAGTAGGCTCAGGAATCTGTACACCAGTTGATTGACGGTTGAGAGGCGGAACCAAGGAACCAAAGCTCAACCCCCGCAAGCACAATTAGGTGAGTACACACACACATACACACACTGGTAGTCTGGTAGCTGAGTGGACAGTGCGCGGAACTCGTAATCCTGTGGCCTGGGTTCGATTCCACGCGCCGGCAGAGACAAATGGGTACAATTTCTTTCACCCTGATGCACGTGTTACCTAGCAGTAAATAGGTACCTGGGAGTTAGACAGCTGTTACGGGCAACTTCCTGGGTGTACTCACCTAGTTGTGTTTGCGGGAGTTGCGCTCTCCTTTTTCGACCCGCCTCTCAACTGTCAATCAACTGTTACTAACTATTAACTCATTTTTTCCACACACACACACACACACACCCAGGAAGCAGCCCGTAACAGCTGTCTAACTCCCAGGTACTTATTTACTGCTAGGTAACAAGGGCATCAGGGTGAAAGAAACTGTGCATTTTGTTTCTGTCATCACCGGGGATCGAACCCGGACCCTAGGATTACGAGTCCAGAGCGCTGTCCAATCAGATATCAGACCTCCTAGATGTGGGGGGGGGGTCCCTAGACCACACCCTTGGAAGCTCTGAAGGACCAGACCACAGCAGAACACACACCCTCTGGTCCTCAAGTGTCCGAGTACTAGTATAAAAAGCTATGATTTGTTCAGATCTTAAACCTACATCTATGGGCAGCACAAAACGTCCACTAGACTGTGCGACACAGTGGTTGCAAGGATCAGGTTAGGTTACCATTACCTGTGGCAGGCGGCTGCAGGTGACGGGTCTCCCAATCCTGAGCACTCCAGTTGCAAACTCTGTGAGCAGGAACTACGGCACGATCTCCCGCACTACATCACCGAATGCCCAGTTATTGGACCTTTCAGACCAGTTGGCATGAGGTACCTGGAGCTTTGCAATTACTTTATTCACTCTCGTATTCTTGAAGATATCTTCACAGTGTACACAAAATTTGCCAGTGCAGGCTACTAAATTAGCATACTCAAATGCTCTAATCTTTCTAACAAACGTGACTTAACATAAGCTTACCCCTTCCATTTATCTTTCTTTCTCTTTCCTTTTCTTTCTCTCTTCTCCTACGCTCCCTTGCTATCCTCTTCTTATTCCTATTACTTTTCCTTCGGTGGTTATAATGGGAGCTGCCTCGTATGGGCCAATAGGCCTTCTGCAGTTCTCATTATTACTACTATTCTCTACACCTTACTTTCCTCCTCACCTCTCTCTTGCCTATTTATTACCCGTTCTCTACCTCCTCATCACAAGCGACTTGAGAATGGTCCAGGACGGACCGAAACGTCGTCGTCCCTTCAACTTCTAGTGTGTGGTCTGGTCAACATACTTCAGCCACGTTATTGTGACTCATCGCCTGCACAGGCTACTAAACATATGGCCCTGTATGACTAACCATCCTGCGAGATGGAGACCTTTATTACCACTGCTACCTTATTCACTCTTGTGTTGATGATATCCTCAAAATGCATCCGGAGTCTGCCAGTGCAGACTGCTTATCACATGCCTCTGTATGACTAACCATCCTGTGTGATGGGGATTTTTTAGCATCACCTAGTTAGCTTTTTTGACACACTGTACTCCACTTCATATAGTCTAGGGTAGCTGCACTAATGCAGATGTACCTCATGTACTAATAAAAAAAAAGGCAGACCGCAGACCCAGTGGTCTTCACGTGGTAAAATATACATACACTGGATCCCAATTTCTGGCCCTCCATCTTCCCTCCCCCAAGTGGCAGCCCTCGAGGGCCAGGGTGGTGACCTTCACAATAAAAATTGGTCTGGCTCTTCCCCTTCCCCCTTCCTGACTCCTCCCCCAGGTCAGTCACCTCTCCCGGCCCCTCCCCGCCCAGCCTCGCTCTCTAACCCCCTCCCACTGAAGCTCCGCCCTGCCCCACTCTCTCTCCCTCCCTCCCTCTCTCCCACGCACAACCTGTTGGTGCCAGGAAGGGGAGTAGGAGGGAATGTCAGAGGGTGGGGGGGGGGGGGGAGAGGAATCCGAATAATCCAACTCTCGTCTTCGCTGTGTCCCCTCTCTCTCCTCTCCCCTCGTCTGCCCCCAACGTCTTGGGGACAGCACCGCTCTCTCACCCTCCCCTCACATTAAGGAAGGGAAAAGAAATGGAGAATATTGGTGTCAGGCTTTTCCCCTCTGGTCAAGTGGAGGGAGGGAAGAGTACCTCCAGCTTTCCCTCCCTTTACACAGCCCTCCCTCCCTCCAGCAGTCAGGGATTACCTTCGTAATCCCCTCCTTCTTGTGGCATTTTTCGTCACCACACTCTCCCTCCCTCCTTCACCCCCCCCCACCGACTCACCCTCCTTCCGTTTTCAGACCCTCCCTCCTCCTACGTGACTCCCCCCCCCCCCTGCAAGGGTGGACTACCTCCCCCCCCCTGCAAGGGTGGACAGGGGGTGTGAGCAGTGAGGTGGATCAGGAGAAAAAAAACATAGGAGAAAGATCACATCCAGCGAACTCACAAAATCGTACCAAGCTTCAGTATCTTCATCCACACACTTCATCAACACCCTCCAAGCATCATCAACAACCTCCAATCATCAACAACAACCTCCAAGCATCAACAACAACCTCCAAGCATCAACAACAACCTCCAAGCATCAACAACAACCTAGAAGCCTCAATGTAAGGGTATCGACACCATCGTGGGAGTGTGGAGTGGCAATTTCAGCGCCCTCTATGGGTCTGCACTCCAACTCCCCTAGTATTGGGCGCTATGTAGACAACGCCATCTGTTGGTGGTGGCCTGGTGTCAGGGAATGGCTCCGGTTTCCTGCCTCAGTCAGAATGTGAGGTCGATGTGGATGACCTCCGGTTGGTGGTGTATCATGATCAGCGCCATCTAGGTTGTGGCTACAATGCATAATGTCAATTCCCCAGTGAACGAGTGTTATCCCAGGGTTACCTAGTGTATTGTCCATCTGGCTAATGACGGTTTATGTCCACAGAGGTGACATATGGAGGCGATTGAGCTGAGGAGGGCAGTTCACCTTGGGCAGTCCACGAACTCTTAGCTTGATCTTGCGAGAGAACTAAGTAGTCGTCGTCGATCCGAGCAGTGTTACCTGGTTGATGGGGTTCTGGGAGTTCTTCTACTCCCCAAGCCCGGCCCGAGGCTAGGCTTGACTTGCGAGAGTTTGGTCCACTAGGCTGTTGCTTGGAGCGGCCCACAGGCCCGCAGGCAAAGTGTTTATTAGCTGCTGATATATATATAGTGCTTTTGAAGATCGACGTACCCGGGATTGGCTTGTAAGAGTTAAGACAGACAGTGATGTGTCTATTGTGAAGTGCTGCTAGCAAGCTGCTATAGGCTTCTGCTAGGGTATTAATTACTCCTGCTTGTGTCTTAGTTTGGAACCCCTGTCAGCGTGTTGCTGAAGCCCTCTGCCAGTGAGTACCTGGAGAGCGAAGGTGGGGTGTTGGCACATTGTGATACTATGTGGGTGGACTGGTCCAGGTAGGTGAATTCGCCAGTGTTTGCCAGTGGACAACGTGTACCTGGAATGTGGGTTCACTTGGCTTGATGAACACTGTCGTTGTGTTGTTCCCCGAGTGAAAGGGACAGTTGTAGATACGTATGAATGGTGTCTTGCATATTTCCCCCCCCCCTTATTTATGCATTGCACTACTGCTTGATACAGCCAGTGTCTTGGAAGCCTACTACCGACTTGGAGTCGGATATAGAAAGAGGTTATAACATCAAGGACCCAGTTACTGGCCCTCGGTGACTGTAACACTGGACAACACCCAACAAGCCTCAACCAAACACCTGCAGCCCGTAGCTCCATATCATTCCAATGACAAAAATTTATCCTCAGTGATAGAGATGAAATACCAAAAAGCTTAAAAAAAACTATGCAGATTCCAAATGATCTCACTCAAGCGGCCGTGTAACACATCCGGATTCGGCTCAGGAACTGCCTTCTCCAGGAAAAGAAGGTACAGAGGCAGAAGGCGCTGTGCTCTTCCCCCCCCCCCCAAGACGGGTAAAGTATCTGGCTGGTGAAGGAAGGGAGGGATTGGGAAGGTCCCACGAGACGGGGAGGTGCCACAGAAAGGGAATGGGGATTGGGTGGGGGGGGGGGTGGAACAGATAAGTTCCACAACACATGCCTCACTCCCGGGTGCCTATTTACTGCTAGGTGACAAGAAACATTGGGTGAAAGCGGAAAGTGTCCACAACCATTTTTCTCCTGTCCAGGGATTGAACCCTGGTCCCTCGATCGTGAGCCAAGGACGACGACCACTGTGCAACAGGACCCAAAAGGAGTGGGGAAAACGGACCCAAAGGTAGATAGGAATAGGAACGCTAGAGGTCTAAGGATTTCAGAGGAGGGAAAGTGAGAGGGAATGGAGGCAGAGGAGGCGGATGGAAAGGGGAACAGAAGCAGCAAGGAAGGGGAAAGAGTGTGCCTTGGTGAGGGAGAGGGAGCCGAGACTCTCCTGGGGAGAGGGGAGGTATGCAGGGGGAGGAGGCTTTAAAATCTATTAAACATCGAGAGTTGGACCTCGTGGGAGAGAAGGGGAGGAGCAAAAGGAAGAGGAGAGAAGGGAATGGAAAGGGGGGGGGGAGAAATAGTGAAAGAAGAGAATGGAGAGAGAGAGAGAGAGAACAGAGGAGACAAAAGGATAGAATGGGGAGATGACAGCATAGAGAAGAAGAATAAGGGGATATGGAGAGAGTAGTAGACAGGAGGACGGAGAGAGGAGAGGAACGGGCAGGCTGGGGAAGAAGCTATGAGGTATGCTAAACTCGGCTAATATATTATTCTGGGGGAAGAGGAGATAGCTTTGATATAATAGGCTGTTGGAGAGGGCAATGTGCAGGGTTCTAGTGCTGGGGTTGGGGATTCAAGGACCGGGTTGTACAAGTAAATGTATATGAAGGTGCAGGCGGTAGTGCAGGGTGTATATGTAAAGGGGCTGCGTATATTGTATGATTGAAGACGTAGGATGATACAACACCCATTGTAGGATACAACACCCGTTCCTTAGGCAGTGGGTACAGTGTCGACATGAAGATTGTACGCGCCTTGTAACAGTATNCAGTGAGACTTGCGTCCGGGGCGATGATGGGGTCCAGGCTGTTGCTCTCCGCTAGTTGAATAAGACCAGAGATAATGCCTGCACGTGATGCAAGGGACAGTGTGGGTGCTGGTTAGTCCTTAGGTCGCCAGTGTGGAGGCCGGGTGATCTGTTGAGAGGGGCCAGTGTTTGGTAGGGCTGGTACGGTCGTAGTCTGCATCTGGCTTATAGAAGGGAGGCTCGGGAACTGGTCAGGTCTAAGGTCTAAGGTCGCGGCGACTTGCCTCTGGGTGGTCGGCGCCGTGGTGGTCTTCTCTTTAATCTTTTTCAGTTCCTCCTTCCGTTTTGTGCAGGGGTAGGAGGAGGCGGCGTGCTGGTCTCCACAGTTCGCGCATTTCTTGGTGGTGGCGGTACAGTCCATGTAGTTGTGAGTACCGGAGCATGAGCTGCACTTAGCCGTTTGTTGTGGGCACTTGCTGGAGAAGTGCTCATAGCTGAAGCACTTGTAGCGCTGTCTCACGTTGTAGACCTTCTCCATGGCGATCTTATTTTGGGAGGAGGTAATTCCAAAGCACTTGAACCCGTTCTTTACTGCTTCCTGGACCATGTTCTGTTGAATTATTATTATTAACATCTTTATTGACAAAATTAATTACAATTTTGCCTAATCTGAGGATTTCAATTAAGTCCTATTAAAGTGAGGATAATGCTGGTATTCACTGTCACGCAGGACAGAGGGTCATACACAAGACAATAGGTCTAAACTGGCACATATATATATATCATGGTTACAATCAATGTTTTAATGTATGAATATGTGAAAACAACTTTCTATTGTGCACTGCCACACAAGGGCAGGGATGGGTTCATAAGTGATGCAGCTTGAAAGTAATTTAAATAAAATTGTTCTTCATTCTTTAAAATGGACAAGCAAATTTTGGATAAATTGTTAGAATGTCGTCCAGAACACCTGAGTCAATGAAATAGTTACACAGTTGGTGGTACAAGAGGCCAGGAGGTCTAAAATCCTTTAAGGTTTCACATTCAACAATATAGTATTCTAGTGAATGCATTAAAGGTTTATCACAGAGTTTACAATCTGAATATTCTGGTAGTGGCTCAGCATCACTAACCTGCCAGATGTGTCTATAGCCAAGGCGAATTCGCGCAATGACTACATCACATTGCCTGGTCCGGTTACTGCGCTGACCATACGAATACCTATTATTAAAAAACTTGTCATAGCTTTTAATACTGCCGCTTTCAGGTCTCTGGGCATTTCTTAGTTCTTCTAAATCTGAATTAATTTCTTTAATTTGAATATTTCTAATAATTGCATTAGATAGTCCAAAGTCATAATCAGTGTTCTGTTGAAGGTCATCTTCATCGTGGGTCGAGTGGCGTCGTTAGTCTTGATGAGTAGAGTTGTCGTCGCTCTCAAGAGTAGGGTTTTCTCCCTTCACTCGCCGCACTATGGTGTCGGGGACCTCACCTGCTAACCAGCGGTTCAGCCTGTTCCCAAGTATTGTTTTCCCGGCAGTGATTTGTCTGGGAGGAATCGGTGAGAGGTTCGCCTCCAGTAGTGGGACCCGGCGTTCCTGATCCTGGCTCTTCTGCAGATCAGGTGTTGTTGCTGTGATCACCGTATCAGGGAGCCGGTCGGCCGAGCGGACAGCACGCGGGACTTGTGATCCTGTGGTCCCGGGTTCGATCCCGGACGCCGGCGAGAAACAATGGGCAAAAGTTTCTTTCACCCTATGCCCCTGTTACCTAGCAGTAAATAGGTACCTAGGTGTTAGTCAGCTGTCACGGGCTGCTTCCTGGGGGTGGAGGCCTGGTCGAGGACCGGGCCGCGGGGACACTAAAGCCCCGAAATCATCTCAAGAAGATAACCGTGGCCTCGGTACCATGCACATGGGCGTCAACTGGTCCCAGTGATGTTGCCTTGTCAATGGCTGCTGCAGTTTCGCGCTCAGAGCACTTGTAGACTCCGAGGAGTCGCACTTTCACTTTGTATGTCATGTTCAATGGGGGGATGATAAGGCCGAGTTTACCTTGTTGCCTCACGAATATTAGATAACGATTGTAAACAATGTTTTCTTATAGGGGGAAAATTTCATTACATTGTCTAGAAAACTATGAGGAAATTATATTATTAAAACATATACCAGTTTTCTAATATATTTAATAGGTGAAATGCTCATCGTTTTCAGAATTTGAAAAAATAAGCAGATTTGGACTAAAAAAAAATAGAAAGCAAACAAACAAAATATATTTGATTAATCCACAAAACGTCCCAACCTACAACATTAACATAAATTCAAACACACGAGAAATAAATACATAATCAAGCGTTGCTCCTCGAGCGCTCTGAAAGACTCCTCCTCTTTACACACGATACCCATTTAACTGCAAAATTTGTTAAGAGGAAATCGTGGTTCGCACAGCGCCAGTTGGCGAGGCATTGAAGTGTTCCACACTCTTCTTGGATTACAATCTTGCTTCGTGGCAGCTTCCAAACCTTCTTCTGCGTGTGCAGCTCTGTTCTTAACTACATTTGTTACTGGGAACCGGTGAGTACTCCCGTCTACATCACTGATGAGTGTATAAATGAATTGTATATAATATCTGTGACAGTTGTCGTCCCCTTAATGACAAAACTGGTCTTGTTACCAAGGTGGTCAGAGAGGTGGGCAGACGGGTATTTTACTGAGAAGGGATCAGAAATATATGGACTTTAGGAGAGCTCACCACTACATCCCAATTTTTTCATATATGATCTTAGGTTTATTTTGCAGGAATATACTTGTGAGAGGCTCTAGTGCACTGCTTCCCTTGTCAATATGCAATACTTACTGTACACTATTGATCTCAAGAGATCACCAGCTAATATCGCTGTGCAAATCAAGTAAATGAGCAAATCAGAACTCATTCTTAATTTTACTGGCGAAAAGTATTTTAATGAACTGGACTTGAAACTATCAGAAAGAAAATGAGATGTAGTCCATTGAGATGATAGTGATGAAGTGGTGATGTGGTGTGTAGGTGGTGAGGTGTGTAGGTGGTGAGGTGTGTAGGTGGTGAGGTGTGTAGGTGGTGAGGTGTGTAGGTGGTGAGGTGTGTAGGTGGTGAGGTGTGTAGGTGGTGAGGTGTGTAGGTGGTGAGGTGTGTAGGTGGTGAGGTGTGTAGGTGGTGAGGTGTGTAGGTGGTGAGGTGTGTAGGTGGTGTGGTGTGTAGGTGGTGAGGTGTGTAGGTGGTGAGGTGTGTAGGTGGTGAGGTGTGTAGGTGGTGTGGTGTGTAGGTGGTGTGGTGTGTAGGTGGTGTGGTGTGTAGGTGGTGTGGTGTGTAGGTGGTGTGGTGTGGTGTGTAGGTGGTGAGGTGTGTAGGTGGTGAGGTGTGTAGGTGGTGAGGTGTGTAGGTGGTGAGGTGGTAGGTGGTGAGGTGTGTAGGTGGTGAGGTGTGTAGGTGGTGAGGTGTGTAGGTGGTGAGGTGTGTAGGTGGTGAGGTGTGTAGGTGGTGAGGTGTGTAGGTGGTGAGGTGTGTAGGTGGTGAGGTGTGTAGGTGGTGAGGTGTGTAGGTGGTGAGGTGTGTAGGTGGTGTGGTGTGTAGGTGGTGTGGTGTGTAGGTGGTGTGGTGTGTAGGTGGTGTGGTGTGTAGGTGGTGTGGTGTGGTGTGTAGGTGGTGAGGTGTGTAGGTGGTGAGGTGTGTAGGTGGTGAGGTGTGTAGGTGGTGAGGTGTGTAGGTGGTGAGGTGTGTAGGTGGTGAGGTGTGTAGGTGGTGAGGTGTGTAGGTGGTGAGGTGTGTAGGTGGTGAGGTGTGTAGGTGGTGAGGTGTGTAGGTGGTGAGGTGTGTAGGTGGTGTGGTGTTCTGAGACTGTGTTGTGGTATTGTTGTGATTGTTATGGTGGTGGGTCCTGTGCTGCNTCTACTATCTAATTGGCCATTACGTCAAGATATGTTCAGTGGGCTACATAGTTACTATACGCTAGGTCCCGCTAGAGCAGTCGGCTTCGCTCTCGACTCACAATCGAGAATTTCGGGTTCGAATCCCAGGTGGGACAGAATGGTTTGGAGCATTTCCTATCACCTAATGCCTCTGTTCACCTAGCAGTAAGTAGGTTTCTCAGGAGTTAAATGGTCCTGTTCACCTAGCAGTGAGTAGGTTACTCAGGAGTTAAATGGTCCTGTTCACCTAGCAGTGAGTAGGTTACTCAGGAGTTAAATGGTCCTGTTCACCTAGCAGTGAGTAGGTTACTCAGGAGTTAAATGGTCCTGTTCACCTAGCAGTGAGTAGGTTACTCAGGAGTTAGTCACCTTGTAGTGGGGTTGCCTCCTGGGTGGGGTTAGTAATTCGACGATGGGGGGAGAGGAGGATATAAGCCTATCGTGTATGAATACACTCTGGCTGCCTGTCCCCGACACAATAATTTATTATTATTATTAGAATAAGTGGTATGTAAAGAGGAGGAGGACGAGTTGCATGATATTCAGTTACAGACGAGCCACAAGCACGAGGTCACACCTTACAGCTTGTCAGGTCGTCCCACACACACACAGCAGGTCGTCTGACTAACTTGTGACACACTAACCTGTGTAAGGAGTCTTTCAGAACCTTGTATACCACATATGTAAGGCCAATCCTGGAGTATGCGGCCTCAGCATGGAGCCCGTACTTTGTCAGGCACAAGACGAAGCTGGAAAAAGTTCAGAGGTATGCCACTAGGCTAGTCCCAGAACTAAGAGGCATGAGTAACGAGGAAAGGCTGCGTGAGATGCATCTTACGACACTGGAAGACAGAAGAGTAAGGGGAGACATGATCACTACCTACAAAATTCTCAGGGGAATTGACAGGGTAGATAAGGATAAAGTGTTTATCACGGGTGGTAAGCAAACAGGGGGACACAGGTGGAAACTAAGTACCCAAATAAGCCACAGACACCTCAGAAAGAACTTTTTCAGTGTAAGTAGTTAACAGGTAGAATGCATTAGGCAGTGATGTGGAGGAGGCTGACTCCATACATAGTTTCAAGTGTAGATATGATAGAGCCCAGTAGGCTCAGGAACCTGTACACCAGTTGATTGACAGTTGAGAGGCGGGGACCAAAGAGCCAGAGCTCAACCCCCGCAAGCACAACTAGGTGAGTACACCAGACCAGCCCCAGCCATGGAAGCCAGGTGTGTGTTCAACCTTAACACACACCTGGAAAACAACGCCTGTAAAACAACACTGGGGGAAGGTAGGGGAACACCACAGGCAATTAAAATCTAGAAACCTCTTCATCAATGGAACTCGGAGCAGCCATCTCCAGCTGCGGGCTTTGTACCCCCCCCCCGAGTCCAAATTACTTGGCGGTCATTAACCTGGCGAGATACATCAGATTCCTGCGCTCGAATTCCACTGTCCTGGATTCCTTTGAATAAGTTCCAGATTCCAGTATTTACGTCCTTCAACTTCATAAGCCAGAATTCCGTACACATTTCCGCATCTCCAGTCTTTCAAACCAAGGCTGTTTCTTACGGCCGGTCTTTGTAAATCAATTTCAAGACTACACTAAATCTAATAATCTCCCCGTGATCCATCACCCTGGCTCAGTCAGCCTTCGGGGTTGTTCAGGCTTCAATGATATCAGGAAATATTTCAAGGGTTCTAGGAGTTCTGTTTGTCGTGGCCATGTTCTATAGTACCCCCGTGGTTCAATTCCGGGTTTTATGGAACCAGAACGAGCAAAGTGCGACTAATTTTTATTTCCACCTTATTGGTTCTCTTGGAGTTCCAGTTAAAGGAGAGCGGGTGTGTTCCTGGATTTCGAGATACCAGATTCTAGGGCGAAGTATTAAAGAAGTCTGAGTTCGAGACCCGGGAAATCGGAGGTCCAATTCCAGAGGATCAATTCCACGATTCCTCATATTGGCGAACTCAGGATTTTTTTTTAATTTTTTTTTTAAATACAATTGAGTGTTGATGTAATTTAGAAATGTTTGATGGTGAGTTGTTTGTTTCAATGCGATGGTGGGGGGGGGGGGGGAATTCCATCATGCCTGCCGCCCACCACCCGTCCATCATGCCTGCCGCCCACCCCCCGTCCATCATGCCTGCCGCCCACCCCCCGTCCATCACGCCTGCCGCCCACCCCCCGTCCATCACGCCTGCCGCCCACCCCCCGTCCATCACGCCTGCCGCCCACCCCCCGTCCATCACGCCTGCCGCCCACCCCCCGTCCATCATGCCTGCCGCCCACCCCCCGTCCATCACGCCTGCCGCCCACCCCCCGTCCATCACGCCTGCCGCCCACCCCCCGTCTATCACGCCTGCCGCCCACCCCCCCGTCCATCACGCCTGCCGCCCACCCCCGTCCATCACGCCTGCCGCCCACCCCCCGCCCATCACGCCTGCCGCCCACCCCCCGTCTATCATGCCTGCCGCCCAGCTCTAAGTTATGGTGACTGATGTGTCATTACGAGGAAGGACTACACCGCCCGTGGCTCCATCCCAGGAACGTTCATGGCAGGACCCGCGTCTTCTGAGCATCCTGGAGCCGTTCCTTGTCGGTCCCTGAGACGGGAGCCGTTCCTTGACGGGTCCCCTGAGACGGGAGTGTTCCTTGACGGTCCCCTGAGACGGGAGTGTTCCTTGACGGTCTCTGAGACGGGAGTGTTCCTTGACGGTCCCCTGAGACGGGAGTGTTCCTTGACGGTCTCTGAGACGGGAGTGTTCCTTGACGGTCCCCGAGGCGGGATCGGGTGAACATTGAACACCGTATAACAGGCTCCATGTGCGACTACAATGTTGAAACTTCGTACTTTGTCTAAGATTCCTAAGTATCTTCAGGAAAATATTGAAGAACTTTCTTCATACCTGTCCTAGGATATAGATTGAGGATACAACATTACGAAAATCCTAGGATACAGTATAACAAAATCCTAGGATACAGTATAGCAAAATTCTAGGATACAGTATAGCAAAATTCTAGGATACAGTACAGCAAAATATTAGGATACAGTATAGCAAAATCCTAGGATACAGTATAACAAAATCTAGGATACAGATTTTGTTATTCTGTATCCTGTGGTCCTGGGTTCGATCCCAGGCGCCGGCGAGAATTAATGGGCAGAGTTTCTTTCACCCTATGCCCCTGTTACCTAGCAGTAAATAGGTACCTGGGAGTTAGTCAGCTGTCAGGGCTGCTTCCTGGGGTGGAGACCTGGTGAAGGACCGGGCCGCGGGGACACTAAAAATCCCCGAAATCATCTCAAGATAACCTCAAGATCCCAAAATTCTAGGATACAGTATTACTAATAAACAAATGAAATGAAGTATTATCAAATCCTAGGATACACTATTACACTATTATCCTACTACGGAAATACTTCTTTTCGGGTTTTAGTTCAAACTGAGACTATTGGGAACCTCTCAGGGCATCGGAAAACACATGTAACACATTTGGTGAATACATATTCTCACTGTCGCAGGCTCTATAAAGCTCATCCCCCAAACACGAAAGTTACAGTGGTAACTTATAACTCGTAACCACATAACCACTTGCTATGTATAACTATCTACATAACTCGTACAATGGACGGTCTTGCTTCTTGCAAGGTCGGCGTTCGATCCCCTGTAGTCCAAGTGGCTGGACCCATCCCGTCTAAGGGTCGTTCTTCTGATCTAATTAACGCTTTCTCCTAATATTTTAGTAATGACATCGTCAAATTACTCAAGACAAATTATTTTTTCCACTCCCGTTCGCAGTCGTCAGACGCCTCGGGGACAAAAGAACGAAGAAAGAAAAGAACTCTCTACCTCCCGACACACGCGAGTTCGATGTTGCCGAAGGTGCAGACTGCCCCACACTGACCTCCCAAAACAGTTCTTGTTAAATAAAAAAAAAAAATTCCTTATTATCTACATATTTGTTTCTAATACCAACGCATCACTGACAAACACAGCTTCGAAATCTTCGATTATATAATATATATAAATATAACGATGTCATGTTTATGGTGTCAGTATGATCTCCTCGGTAATTGTTGTGTAACAAATACCAATTACAAGTGTTCAAACATATACGAATTAAATTAAACAACTTGACTTTCGCAACATAGCAAGTAAACGAAGCTGTTAACTAGACAGTGACCTGGGAACAAAGCGATTATCTTGTTATCTTGTGATGGTGCAGGGGTAAGGCCCTCGCCTTCCAGTACCCCCGACGCTGGGCCCATCATCCCCCCCTCCCCCCTCCCGTCATTTTCTCCAAGCTTGGAAATGTATAAAAATCTTTGCAAATCCCAGAACTGCTGTACAGCTCTATAGAATGCAGGTGAATGACCAAGGATCCGGTTATCCAATTACCAGCTGTCAATTGTGCAACCCCAAAGCAAATGGGACCTTGAGTAATGGTGCTTCCCCTTCCTCTCGACAGGTGTCATATCTTATTAACATCTATGGCTCAGCTCTTCAGGCAACTTTTAACATGTAAACTGACGAATTCGTCCGGACGCCCTGGCTCGCCGCCCGACACACACACACACACACACACACACACACACACACACACACACACACACACACACACACACACACACACACACACACACACACACACAATCCCGAAAGCTCAACAGTCGTGTTTCTCCATACCAGTTAACCCGCGGCATCGCCAAAGCATCGAATATCAACGGACCAAAGACCCACTTCAAGATGCCGCACCAGGAGGCATTTGGTCAGCAGGAAGAGGGTCTCGTATGCCTGATGCCTGCATCCCTCACGGCGCATGGTGATCAGCCTCTGATGGTCGTGTTATACCTTTGTTAGTATTTATTACGTGACATTAAGGATCTTGGTTCCAGGCTCATCGGAATAACAAGAGACCCAAGAGCAGTGAGCTTTCTCTGCCAGCGCCTCAGTGTAGCGATCCAGAGGGGGAATGGCCGCTGTATCCCGGGTTCTTTATATATATATATATATATATATATATATATATATATATATATATATATATATATATATATATATATATATATATATATATATATATATATATATATATATATATATATATTTACATATATATATATATATTATATATATATATATATATATATATATATATATATATATATATATATATATATATATATTTATATATATATATATATATAAAAAAGTCACATTACCAAAGATACCAACTAACAACACGTCACTTATCAGGTCATAACCCTCCCCTCCCCCCACCAAATATGTCGAATTAGGTCACTGACTCTGCCGTGCAAACCACACTAATGAGAGGTCATGGAATATGTCGAAATAGGTCACTGAAAGAAATCCACTTCCGAAGGCCACACTTACGTTGCATGGCCACAGATGTTGCATGGCCACAGATGTTGCAAAGTCACAGATGTTGCAAAGTCACAGATGTTGCTAAGTCACAGATGTTGCAAAGTCACAGATGTTGCAAAGTCACAGATGTTGCAGGGCCACAGATGTTGCAGGGCCACAGATGTTGCATGGCCACAGATGTTGCATGGCCACAGATGTTGCATGGCCACAGATGTTGCATGGCCACAGATTTTGCATGGCCACACAGTTAACAAAGTTGAGAACAATGAGGGGACAGGAGCAGCAGCACACCAAGACGGCCATAACAAAGGAGGGAGGTCACCAGAAAAACAAAAAAATAAATTATGGGAAGGGAGCAGAGAGAGAGAGAGAACCAGAGAACAGAGGGTGATGCGAGAATGAGGAGGACGAGGAGAAAGTAGAGAGAGAGAGAGGATGAAGAGGAATGAGTAGAGGAGGAAAATGAGTAGAAGAATGAAGAGGAGGAGGATTACAAGACAAGAAGGATAAGTAGAAGAGAAGGAGGAGAAGAAGAACGATAAGTAATATAATAAAACTGAAGAGAACCAGAAGGATTAAGTAAAGGAGGTAGAAGAAGAGGAGACTGAGAATAAAAGGAGCACAGTACATGGAAGATAAACAGGAGGAAGGGATAAGAGGAAGAGTCAAGAGGACACATCAAAATAGGGAAAAGTCAGATAAACGAAGAACAAATTAAAATAAACGAAAGAAACCACAAAAATATACATATATAAGAACAATTAAGCAGAAATAACAAAGACACATCAAAAACAAGACAAACAAAGGAGACAAACAAACAAAAGATGAAAACAGGAGGCAGGAGTCTTCCCCCCCCCACAAAACAAACAAAAAACAGCCAGAACGAGACAAACAAAAAACTACCCGGGGAGGAAAAAAACAAAAACACACACACACAAAAACAAACAAAATTATAAACATAAACCATCGGACCAAACAAACAAAAGATAGAACAGCGAGCGAAAAAAAAATAATGAAATTAGCGCGAGCCAAAATGAAAAGAAAGAAAGAAAGAAAGACAAAATGCAATAAAGTAGCATGAAGCAGCAAGACTTGCAGAGAAACAAACAAACAATTACCTTTAGAGCTACAAGCCTGCTAATAAAGATCAAGCAATTACACTTTTCCTTAAGTTGTTGGTGCCCGTCTTAAGTAAGGCATTACGAGAGTTGTTATAAGTAAAGTGTCAAGCTTTACTCTTCACTACAACATCTGACACTTAGTCTCTGGCACTCGAGAACACACACACCTCTCACAACACTGTTACTGTGTTCACTACCCCTAGCTCCCCTAGCAAGTAGCTCCCCTAGCAAGTAGCTCCCCTAGCATGTAGCTCCCCTAGCAAGTAGCTCTCATAGCAAGTAGCTCCCCTAGCATGTAGCTCCCCTAGCATGTAGCTCCCCTAGCATGTAGCTCCCCTAGCAAGTAGCTCTCATAGCAAGTAGCTCTCCTAGCATGTAGCTCCCCTAGCAAGTAGCTCTCATAGCAAGTAGCTCCCCTAGCAAGTAGCTCCCCTAGCAAGTAGCTCTCATAGCAAGTAGCTCCCCTAGCATGTAGCTCCCCTAGCAAGTAGCTCTCATAGCAAGTAGCTCCCCTAGCATGTAGCTCCCCTAGCAAGTAGCTCCCCTAGCAAGTAGCTCTCATAGCATGTAGCTCCCCTAGCAAGTAGCTCTCATAGCAAGTAGCTCCCCTAGCAAGTAGCTCCCCTAGCAAGTAGCTCCCCTAGCAAGTAGCTCCCCTAGCAAGTAGCTCCCCTAGAAAGTGGGAGCATGTGTGTGAGGGCTGGGACCACGGGAGCATGTGTGTGAGGGCTGGGGACCGTGGGAGCATGTGTGGGAGGGCTGGGGACCATGGAGCATGTGTGTGAGGGCTGGGGACCGTGGGAGCATGTGTGTGAGGGCTGGGGACCATGGGAGCATGTGTGTGAGGGCTGGGGACCGTGGGAGCATGTGTGTGAGGGTGGGGGACCGTGGGAGCATGTGTGTGAGGGTGGGGACCATGGGAGCATGTGTGTGAGGGCTGGAGACCATGGGAGCATGAGTGTGAGGGCTGGGGACCGTGGGAGCATGTGTGTGAGGGCTGGGGACCGTGGGAGCATGTGTGTGAGGGCTGGGGACCGTGGGAGCATGTGTGTGAGGGTGGGAGAGGAGCGTAGGGAGGAGTGAGGGGGGGGCAGGGGTGCGTAGCGGCGTAAGAGAGGCTGAACGATCAATAGTGTTGGTCCTTCCTGCACCTTCCCCCAGACCCTGCCTCACCCCACACCTGCCTCACCCCCACACCTGCCTCACCCCACACCTGCCTCATTTCCCACCTGCCTCACCCCACACCTGCCTCACCTCACACATGTCTCATCCCACCTGCTTCACCTCACACCTGCCTCACCCCGCACCTCTCTCACCCCACACCTGCCTCACCTTACACCTGCTTCACCCCACAACTGCCTCCCCCCACACCTGCCTCACCCCACCTGCTTCACTCCACACCTGCCTCAACCCACCTGCTTCACCTCACACATGCCTCATCTCAAACCTGACACATTACACACCAGGTAGACAACACCAAGTTTTTCACACTACACATCACCCCATACACCTGGCACTATACGCCTGGTGTACCTGACGCAATATACCTGATACACTAAACAAAAGGTGAGGGGAAGTAGTTAAGGTGAGGGGAAGTAGTTAAGGTGAGGGGAAGTAGTTAAGGTGAGGGGAAGTAGTTAAGGTGAGGGAAAGTAGTTAAGGTGAGGGAAAGTAGTTAAGGTGAGGGGAAGTAGTAAAGGTGAGGGAAGTAGTAAAGGTGAGGGAAGTAGTAAAGGTGAGGGGAAGTAGTAAAGGTGAGGGGGAGTAGTAAAGGTGAGGGGAAGTAGTAAAGGTGAGGGGGAGTAGTAAAGGTGAGGGGAAGTAGTAAAGGTGAGGGGGAGTAGTAAAGGTGAGGGGAAGTAGTAAAGGTGAGGGGAAGTAGTAAAGGTGAGGGGGAGTAGTAAAGGTGAGGGGAAGTAGTAAAGGTGAGGGGAAGTAGTAAAGGTGAGGGGAAGTAGTAAAGGTGAGGGGGAGTAGTAAAGGTGAGGGGAAGTAGTAAAGGTGAGGGGAAGTAGTAAAGGTGAGGGGGAGTAGTAAAGGTGAGGGGGAGTAGTAAAGGTGAGGGGAAGTAGTAAAGGTGAGGGGAAGTAGTAAAGGTGAGGGGAAGTAGTAAAGGTGAGGGGAGTAGTAAAGGTGAGGGGAAGTAGTAAAGGTGAGGGGGAGTAGTAAAGGTGAGGGGAAGTAGTAAAGGTGAGGGGAAGTAGTAAAGGTGAGGGGGAGTAGTAAAGGTGAGGGGAAGTAGTAAAGGTGAGGGGAAGTAGTAAAGGTGAGGGGAAGTAGTAAAGGTGAGGGGAAGTAATAAAGGTGAGGGGAAGTAATAAAGGTGAGGGGAAGTAGTTCAGGTGAGGGGGAAGTAATAAAGGTGAGGGGAAGTAGTAAAAGTGAGGGGAAGTAGTAAAGGTGAGGGGAAGTAGTTCAGGTGAGGGGGGTGTAATAAAGGTGAGGGGAAGTAGTAAAAGTGAGGGGAAGTAGTAAAGGTGAGGGGAAGTAGTTCAGGTGAGGGGGAAGTAATAAAGGTGAGGGGAAGTACTGGAAGCAACAAAATTCAGCGTACCCGGTAATATTAGAAGGCAGATAAAGGAGGGGATAGTAAGTTGCCAAAGGTGAGGGGGAAGTAAAAGTAAAGGTAAGGGGAAAGGGGAGGGGAAGTAAAGATAATGGGGAAGGTGAAGAGAAGTAAAGATGAGTAGTGAAGCTGGGAGGAAGACAGCGGAGGGGAGGACAGCATCGGGTGATGGAGAGAGAAGAGACTAAAGATAAAAGCAGTAAACCAAGAGAGCAAAAGGTGAGAATAGAGGTAAGAAGGTGGAAGAGGGAGGATAGAGGCAAGTTTTTTTTCTATCTCAAACATGGCCACACATTTACAATGCTTACCAGCATATATACTTTTTCTTCTGTCCTCCGTGGACGGGGTTAGGTTAGGTTAAACATATAGTTCAGTGATTTATTGAACAATCAGCCACAGAAGGTGACTGCAGTGCTTTTAAAATGCTAATAAAAATAAATATATATAATACATGGATTTATGTCTTTCCTACATAAACAGTGTTCGAGTTGAGTTTTGTTTATATAATGTGATTAATGTGCACTTACAAGACATTAGTGTGCACTTAAGACAATGGCAATGTAAGATAAGAGAGAAAAGTATGGGTTGAGTCCATATTCCTGGACTGCCCAAAGGATTCAAACCATCCCTATTAATGTAGAAGACGGCTGGAATAACTGGAAAGGAGTTTGATGGGATTTACCTTGATTGTACCTGGATGAGGTTCTGGGAGTTCTTTTACTTCCCCCAAGCCCGGCCCGAGGCCAGGCCTGACTTGTGAGAGCTTGGTCGAACAGGCTGTTGCTTGGAGCGGCCCGCAGGCCTACATACCCACTACAGCCCGGTTGGTCCGGCACTTCTTGAAGAAAACTATTCAGTTTTCTCTTGAAGATGTCCACGGTTGTTCCGGCAATATTTCTTATAGTCGCTGGGAGGATGTTGAACAACCGCGGACCTCTGATGTTTATACAGTGTTCTCTGATTGTGCCTATGGCCCACCTACTCCGCCGACCACAGAGGCAGTCGCGCGACCTTAGACTTGACCTGACCCGTTCCCGAGCCTCCCTTCTATAAAGCCGAATGCAGACTCTAACGCCGTACCAGCCTACCACCGCCCTTCAACAGACACCCGTGCCTCCCACTGGAGACCATAATGACTGACCAGCACCACACTGTCTTCCTGCCATCCGTGCGGCAATTATCTCTGCGTCTTATCACTGCGGATAGCAAAGCCTGGACCCCATCATCGCCCGAGACGCAAGTCTCACGCCTGCCTCCACTACCACCAGGACGACCACGAGGTCGATCTCAACACAGACTCCAGAACCCCCAAGACCCGGGCGACAAACCAGAGGTAATTCCTTCTCCAGCTCCCAACACTCCTCACATCACCATCTCAGCAGACACGCTAGCAGACGCGCTGTCTACAAATACTCAGCACCACCATCGCTCCTAAAATAGCAATCTACCACTAATCTACGATATTGTGACCTACCTCAGGCGCGAGACAAAAGACAAAACACCAACTACGGATGTAGTTAGTGGTTTTGTACTCACAAATAGGTGAGTACACCTAGTTGTACTCACCTAGTTGTGTTTGCGGGGGTTGAGCTCTGGCTCTTTGGTCCCGCTCTCAACCGTCAATCAACAGGTGTACAGATTCCTGAGCCTATTGGGTCTATCATATCTACACTTGAAACTGTGTATGGAGTCAGCCTCCACCACATCACTTCCTAATGCATGTCCATTTGTCAACCACACTCTGACACTAAAAAAGTTCTTTCTAATATCTCTGTGGCTCATTGGGCACTCAGTTTCCACCTGTGTCCCCTATGCGTGTGCCCCTTGTGTTAAATAGCCTGTCTTTATCTACCTTCAATTCCCTCAGAGTCTTGAATGTGGTGATCATGTCCCCCCTAACTCTCTGTCTCCTGCGTGTGTGTGTGTGTGTTGTGTGTGTGTGTGTGTGTGGTGTGGTGTGTGTGTGTGTGTGTGTGGTGAGGAGAGAGAGAGCTGGAGTTGCCAAACTTGTGTTGATCTTAGACAACTTTATAAAGCTGTGTGTGTGTGAAGATTCTCAGAGGCCAGCGACGCGAGTCAGCTTACAGAGTACCATCAGTGTGACGGTACAGTGCAGACATAAGAAAGTCGCAGCGGTACAGGACGAGATACAATATGGGGAAATACAGAGAAGAAAGTACAGTAATGTACAGTGGCACAGGCACAGTAGGGAGTACAGTAATGTGTGAGAGAGTCAAGTGAGGTCTCCAACATACTCCATGCTGGAATAGGTATCCAGCAGACCCTCTCTCCTCTCTCTTCTCTCCCCCCCCCCCCCCCCCATCACCCTGTCTCAACAACCTCACCCACCCTCCTTATCCTCTTTCCCCCTCTCCTCTCCATCCATCTCCCCTCCCTCCCCTCTCCGCCCTCTCCCATCCCTTCTCACCCTAGATTCCCCATCCTTATCTACTGGTCGTTTCCTGTACTTTATGTCATATTTTAGCCCCGTCGTATATATTCCCAAATTGGTCTACTTCCTCACTTTATTTTCGTGTGTCTCTTTCTATGCTCCTTCCTTTTATCCCTGTAGCTTGCTTGTCTTGTATGTGGGGCGGTGAGCGGGTATATTGTGTTGTTACGGGCACGCTGGCTTGGTGATTATCACCTTCCTTACTGGCTCCTGGGGGGGGGGGTGGCGGGGGGGGGGGGATATTGGGTGTGGGGGGGGTGTTGTGGCAGTGGTACTGTCACCCACTGGTGCTGTCCCGTCTTGATACTGCTCAGTACTCACTTTCCCCTTCAGACAGGAGAGATTGCTGAAATAGAGGGAATACAGAGAACATATACGGCAGGCATAGACGCTATAAAGCACCTAAATTATTGGGATCGTCTCAAAGCTCTCCAAATGTACTCACTAGAAAGGAGACGAGAGAGATACCAAATAATATCACGTGGGAAATACTGGATGGCCAGGTCCCAAATCTTCACAGTAAAATAACACATACTGGATGAACGATGTGGAAGAAATGTAGAATAGAACCAGTGAAGAGCAGAGGTGCCTAGGTCCAATCAAGAG
>WNGS01001312.1:48180267-48207948 GCA_020271785.1 Procambarus virginalis
AGAAAATGAAGGGACGACGACTTTTCGGTCCGTCCTGGACCATTCTCAAGTCGATTATAATGAGGGAAGTTGTTGTTGTTTCAGATTTAGCTACTCAGAACAAAGTGTCCATGTAGCACGGGCTATGGTGAGCCGTAAATGAGGGAAGATTGATTGATTGATTAAGCCACCCAAAAGGTGGCACGGGCATGAATAGCCCGTAAGTGGTGGCCCTTTTGTGCCATTACCAGTATCAAGAGCTGATACTGGAGATCTGTGGAGGTGCAACTGCACCCTGCGTGACGGGAGATGTTTCCCGTCTTGAATGAGGGAAGTTTGTTGTTGTTATAGATTCAGCTACTTAGAACAAGTTCCAAGTAGCACGGGCTATGGTGAGCCCGTAACTTACCTGGCACAGGAGCTGGGCAAGAAGCACGGGCTATGATTAGCCTCGTGGACAGGAGATGTCTCCCGTCGAATGAGGGAATGTTGTTGTTATAGATTCAGCTACTCGGAACAAGTTCCAAGTAGCACGGGCTATGGTGAGCCCGTAGTGGACTTACCTGGCACAGGAGCGGGGCTGAATGTGTGACCGAATGAGGGAATTAATGATTGATGAAGATAAAGCCACCCAAAAGATGGCACGGGCATGAATAGCCCGTAAGTGGTGGCCCTTTTGAGCCATCACCAGTATCAATAGATGATACTGGAGATCTGTGGAGGTGCAACTGCACCCTACGTGACGGGAGATGTCTCCCATGAATGTGTCCAAGATGAACATTATGCCATCCAAAAGGTGGCACGGGCATGAATAGCTCGTAAGTGGTGGCCCTTTTGAGCCATTACCAGTATCAAGAGCTGATACAGGAGATCTGTGGAGGTGCAACTGCACACAGCTTGACGGGAGATGAACGGCAATAAATAGGCAAGAGAGAGGTGAGGAGCAAGGCAAAAGGTATGCAAGGTAAGGTGTAGTAGAGGGGATAGTAACAGGATAAAGAACAAAGGTAACTGCAGAAGGCCTATTGGCCCATACGAAGCAGCTCTTATTTATTAACCACCCAATAAGAAGGGGAAAGTAATAGGAATAAGAAGAGGATAGCAAGGGACCGTAAGAGAAAATAAAGGACAGAACACGGAAAGGGAAAGAGAAAGAAAGATAAATGGAAGGGTAAACTTATGTTAGGTCACGTTTGTTAGAAAGATTACAGCATTTGAGTATGACAGTGTCAGACCACGGAGGAAAATTGAAACAGGAATTTCCTTAAGTACTTTCGTATAATAATACATCTTCAGAAGGAATGAATACTGTGAAAGTATAGTTTGAGTATACTGTGAAAGGGAAGAGTCAACAACAACAAAGCCAGGACTCAAGTTCTGGCTTTGCTTTTTTTTATGTTTAATTTGTATGTTTCTAATAATTGCATTAGCTAGTCGAAAGTCATAATCAATGTTTCCTTTCCTGCAAGCCTCATTGGCCAATCGATCTACAAAGTCATGTTTCCAACTCCAACATGGGATGGGATCCACACAAGTTTTATACAATAGTTATAGTCATTGACCAAAATTACATTCCATTTAATATTACAAGCTACGTCCGACATACATTGTGATGGGTTATTTAAGGACTGCAGAGCACTTTTAGAGCCACAGAATATCACTCCATCACCATTGAGCTTAAGGTATTCAGTGGATAGATAAATGCCCAATAGCTCAGTCTGTGTCGCCCTTGACCAGGTGTTCAATCTCTGTGTACTTGATATAATGTTGGTGGTATAGGCTAAGTTATATATTTTTCAAGGCACTAACTCTTCTTTATAAGTTTTTAAACAATAGAGATTTTATACAAAATTTGACAATATCCTGAGTTACTTTACAATTTATTTAAATATTTTAGTTTTGTTTTATTATTTTTACAAAACTGTAATATCAATATAGGTATAGGTTAAATACTAATTGTAATATCTTAACATACTAAGAAGGTTAGCTTAGGTCGTGGTTTTCTATTCAGCTTTTCAGGTAAACTCAAATATTCACAATAAATTAGTATATCACATATGTACTTATTCATAAGCAAAATATTGACTATAGGCAAGTGCGAGAACGGGTTGCCCCAAAGAAAGCGAGCTTCCCGCCCATCATGACGGCCCCGGACACCAGCTCCTTGCCCCCCTTCCCCTTCCCCCAGCTCTCACGCAGTAACTGACAACAAAGCTCTCTCGCTGTACTAATACTAATTCACACCATTCAACATCATGATTAACAGCTGACTTCGTCTGGCCAAGTTGGCCATCTGGAGGCCAACAATATAGTCATGGCCTTGTATTTTAAAGGTGCCGTTGGAGCCACTGTGACCCCCAAGTTGTCAAGCGCGACCACCAATACTTCACGCACTTCCTGTCGGGGTAATTGCCCCCCCCCCCCCCCAGCCGGACGGGTCTCAGCGCACCTGCGCACCAGTCCTCCTCTCCGGGCGCTGCGCGAGCCCGGCGTCAGTCACTCCTCATTACCGCGGCTCTCAAAGCATTACTTTTACCGCCACGACTCCACCACCACTATCAAAATTTACTATATTTTGTAATGAAAACGAAAGTGTAAAATTATGATTTCTCCCCCCCCCCCCCCCGTGTGTGAATTTATTATTTGTACTCGCCTAGTTGTGCTTGCGGGGACTGAGCTTCCCGCCTCTCAACCGTCAATCAACTGATGTACATATTCCTGAGCCTATTGGGCTCTATCATATCTACATTATGAAATTGTGTATGGAGTCAGCCTCCACCACATCACTGCCTAATGCATTCCATTTGTTAACTACTCTGACACTGACAAAATTAATGTCTCTGTGGCTCCTTTGGGCACTCAGTTTCCACCTGTGTCCCCTTGTGCGTGTGCCCCATGTGTTAAATAAACTGTCTTTGTCTACCCTATCAATTCCTTTGAGAATCTTCTATGTGATGATCATGTCTTAACTCTCCTGTCTTTCAGCGACGTGAGGTTTAATTCCCGTAGTCTCTCCTCATAGTTCATGCCCCTCAGTTTGGGCACTAGTCCGGTGGCAAACCTCTGAGCCTTCTCCAATTTAGTTTTATGTTTGACGAGATATGGACTCCGTGCGGAGCTTCATACTCCAGGATTGGTCTGACATACGTGGTATACAAGGTTCTGACTGATTTCTAACACAAGTTTCTAAAGGCCGTTCTTATATTGGCCAACCTGTTATATGCCGCTGATGTTATCCTCTTGATGTGGGCTTCGGGAGACAGGGCTGGCAGACAGAGGCTTGACAGCTGAGTGGACAGCGCTTCGGATTCGTAGTCCCGAGGTACCAGATTCGATCCCTGGTGGAGGCGTTGACAAATGGGCAGAGTTTCTTTCATCCTGATGGCTCTGTTACCTAGCAGTAAATAAGTACCTGGGAGTTTGACAGCTGCTATGGGCTGTTTCCTGGGGGTATGTAACAAAAAGGAGGTCTGGTCGAGGACCGGGCCGTGGGGACGCTAAGCCCCGAAATCATCTCAAGATACTCATCAAGATAACCTATTTATCAACCCCCAGGTCTTTCTCTCTCTCCGATTCTAGAAGAATTTCATCTCTCAAATGATCCCATGTATCTGGCCTCTTGCTCCCTACACCTATCTTCATTACATTGCATTTGCTTGGTTTAAACTCTAACAACCATTTGTTGGACCATTCCTTCAGTTTGTCCAGGTCTTCTTGAAGCCTCATTTTGTCCTCTGTCTTAATCTTTCTCATAATTTTGACATCATCAGCAAACATTGAGATTATTCACTAAGAATTGTAATGTATAATTGCCTTGTAAAACTTTTGTATATTTGATTTATATTGTATTTTCTTAAATAAAGATAAAAAAAGAGGAATGAGTTCTCTCGTGCTTGCCCAGTACAGAAGCACATTCAGTACAGCTAACGGTACAGCGGTTAGAGAAGCTACAGTTGACGGTACAGAGGTCAGAGAAGCTACAGATGACGGTACAGAGGTCAGAGAAGCTACAGATGACGGTACAGAGGTCAGAGAGGCTACAGCTGACGGTACAGAGTTCAGAGAGGCTACAGCTGACGGTACAGAGGTCAGAGAGGCTGCAGCTGACGGTACAGAGGTCAGAGAGGCTACAGCTGACGGTACAGAAGTCAGAGAGGCTACAGCTGACGGTACAGAAGTCAGAGAGGCTACAGCTGACGGTACAGAGGTCAGAGAAGCTACAGCTGACGGTACAGAGGTCAGAGAGGCTACAGCTGACGGTACAGAGGTCAGAGAGGCTACAGCTGACGGTACAGAGGTCAGAGAGGCTGCAGCTGACGGTACAGAGGTCAGAGAGGCTACAGCTGACGGTACAGAGAGAGCTACAGCTGACGGTACAGAGGTCAGAGAGGCTACAGCTGACGGTACAGAAGTCAGAGAGGCTACAGCTGACGGTACAGAGGTCAGAGAGGCTACAGATGACGGTACAGAGGTCAGAGAGGCTACAGCTGACGGTACAGAGGTCAGAGAGGCTACAGATGACGGTACAGAGGTCAGAGAGGCTACAGCTGACGGTACAGAGGTCAGAGAGGCTACAGATGACGGTACAGAGGTCAGAGAGGCTACAGCTGACGGTACAGAGGTCAGAGAGGCTACAGCTGACGGTACAGAGGTCAGAGAGGCTACAGCTGACGGTACAGAGGTCAGAGAGGCTACAGTTGACGGTACAGAGGTCAGAGAGGCTACAGCTGACGGTACAGGTCAGAGAGGCTACAGATGACGGTACAGAGGTCAGAGAGGCTACAGCTGACGGTACAGATGTCAGAGAGGCTACAGCTGACGGTACAGAGAGGCTACAGCTGACGGTACAGAAGTCAGAGAGGCTACAGCTGACGGTACAGGTCAGAGAGGCTACAGCTGACGGTACAGAGGTCAGAGAGGCTACAGCTGACGGTACAGGTCAGAGAGGCTACAGCTGACGGTACAGAGGTCAGAGAGGCTACAGCTGACGGTACAGGTCAGAGAGGCTACAGCTGACGGTACAGGTCAGAGAGGCTACAGCTGACGGTACAGAGGTCAGAGGCTACAGCTGACGGTACAGAGGTCAGAGAGGATACAGCTGACGGTACAGAGGTCAGAGAGGCTACAGCTGACGGTACAGAGGTCAGAGGCTACAGCTGACGGTACAGAGGTCAGAGAGGATACAGCTGACGGTACAGAGGTCAGAGAGGCTACAGCTGACGGTACAGAGGTCAGAGAGGCTACAGCTGACGGTACAGAGGTCAGAGAGGCTACAGCTGACGGTACAGAGGTCAGAGAGGCTACAGCTGACGGTACAGAGGTCAGAGAGCTACAGCTGACGGTACAGAGGTCAGAGAGGCTACAGCTGACGGTACAGAGGTCAGAGAGGCTACAGCTGACGGTACAGACAGGGCAGTGTGGTTTGAGAGTGTAAAAACAGTCTCAGGCTCCTCAATTGTCACGGTCATGCGACCATGACAGTCGGTGACTGTCCTCTGGTTGTGCTCTTCGCAGTCACTGCCCATGACAGTCACTTTCCCTACCAAACACTTCCTATAACTGTCACTCCTCACGCCTGTCACTCCCCTCACCCGTCACTCCCCACACCCGTCACTCCCCACACCTGTCACTCCCCTCACCCGTCACTCCCCACACCCGTCACTCGAGTAAAGACAGGCCTAATCACCTGACCGGGAAAGTGAGGCTAAGATAGGCCTATTGAGAGGGATTAAAAAATAAAGAATAAATTATCTTAATAATAACGGCAAGGAATGTTTTGTTCAGCCTCGTGTTGTATTTAACTTAATAAGTTACGTGAAACAAATCTATACGCATATTACAAAAAAGATTAAATAAATCCCACAAACAAGTGATATGAAACTTTGATACAGGCCAATGATGATACGAAGCAATGCTGATATTATGCAATGATGATACAATGCAATGATGATACAATGCAATGATGATGCAATTCGGCTGCCAGTCTTCCCCACCAAGCTCAAGATTGGAACCAAGGTCTTCTTGCTTGAGGGACGAACCGATGAACTTACCAATACAATGAAGTTCAAGTTGTCAACTTCAGTTCAAAGACATTCTACACAACAATCACATATATGAATCTACATTATATACAGTTCTAAACAAACAAAACAAAAAATAAACAACACTCGTTGACCCAACTGTACCTGTTTCAAGATCAATGCCAAGACCCGTTTTTTCGCGCCGCTGAACGGAAAGTTTTTCGTAAGAATGAAACAGAAGAAATCTATACTCAACCGACTGAGGTTGCCAAGGCGACGACCCCATGGACCACCACTCACCTGAAATAAGAGAAAAACACGATCAAAACAAGTCTGCGCAAACAACAGGTTTGGATGNGGATAGTCCAGAGAGGGAGGGGGGAGGATAGTCCAGAGAGGGAGGGGGTGGATAATCCAGAGACGGAGGGGGGTGGATAGTCCAGAGAGGGAGGGGGTGGATAGTCCAGAGAGGGAGGGGGAGGATAGTCCAGAGAGGGAGGGGGGTGGATAGTCCAGAGAGGGAGGGGGGTGGATAGTCCAGAGCGGGAGGGGGTGGATAATCCAGAGAGGGAGGGGGTGGATAGTCCAGAGAGGGAGGGGGTGGATAGTCCAGAGAGGGAGGGGGAGGATAGTCCAGAGGACGGAGGGGGGTGGTGGATAATCCAGAGAGGGAGGGGGTGGATAGTCCAGAGAGGAGGGGGGAGGATAGTCCAGAGACGGAGGGGGGTGGATAGTCCAGAGACGGAGGGGTGGATAGTCCAGAGACGGAGGGGTGGATAGTCCAGAGACGGAGGGGGTGGATAGTCCAGAGACGGAGGGGGGTGGATATCCAGAGAGGGAGGGGGTGGTAGTCCAGAGAGGGAGGGGGGGGGATAGTCCAGAGAGGGAGGGGGTGGATAGTCCAGAGAGGGAGGGGGGTGGATAGTCCAGAGAGGAGGGGGGGTGGATAGTCCAGAGAGGGAGGGGGGTGGATAGTCCAGAGAGGGAGGGGGTGGATAGTCCAGAGAGGGGAGGGGGGTAGGAGGGAGGGGGTGGATAGTCCAGAGAGGGAGGGGGTGGATAGTCCAGAGAGGGAGGGGGTGGATAGTCCAGAGAGGGAGGGGGTGGATAGTCCAGAGAGGGGGGGGTGGATAGTCCAGAGAGGGGGGGGGGGTGGATAGTCCAGAGAGGGAGGGGTGGAGGGAGGTGGATGACTGGTAACAATGTGCTGACTCACGCCGTCCTCCAGGCGCGCTGACCGATCACCTTCCCACTCTTTCATAATGCTTCATATCTCTTCCGTTTTTTCCTCTTCACATTACCTCGGATTTTGACATTTCCTTTCCTTCCCCTCTCCCACTTCCACCCGTTAACGTCACGCAGCGTCGGATAAGGAAGGAGACACCAGGACAACCCGTGCTCAAAACAGAGGGCCCGGGTGCCGTGCGCGGACCAACCGGCCTCTTGTTTATGAATGAAATAAGCTCCGGTTAGCCCCCAAAGCCTCGTTCATAAATGTTTACGTTGTAAAGGAGAGAGGATATTGTGAATCCCACCTTCCTCTTCACAACGTAAACATTTATGAATGCAGGTCGGCGTTCAATCCCCCGACCGTCAAGTGATTGGGGCACCATTCCTTTCCCCCCGTCCCATCCCAAATCCTTATCCTGACCCCTTCCCAGTGCTATATAGTCGTAATGGCTTGGCGCTTTCCTTGATAATTCCTTCCTTCCTCTTCACCCATCCCTTCCCATCACAAATACGCAAAAAGGTAAACAACTGCTAAATTAACAAATTTCTAAATTATTTACTTTCAAAAAATTAATAGGAGATTCACCAATTACTAAAACACATTCTTGACTTCTGGTGAATTCACGGAAGGACAAATACCTGAATGGACTGTTGTCATCTCAGTAAATATACAATAATACATTATGATCCCCAACGTACAAATTACAAGGTACTATGAACAGTAGCGGCTCACATATATCTACGTTTTCTATGCATCGGCAGGTTAGGTTAGGTAGGCGGCTTGGGTTCGTGCGTGTCTTGTTAGGTTAACACTCTGTATTGTGTACGTTGTGGGGAAGTCAAGTTCAAGTAAGTTTAGTGAGGATCTCAGAAGGATAGAGTAGCTTAGGCTATTTTACCCTCGTCTATATAAAGTCCCACAAGCGGCTCACAAACCCATACACTACACAATTATTAATCGCATTTTACATTACACATTCTAATGGTTATCTTGAGATGATTGATTGACTGATTCCTCACACACCTGGTAATCACGCGGTACACTGTGATTACTTATTGATTATGCTGCACCTGTCATTTCCTGTTTTAGGTAAAGGTAAACTAGACACAATAAAGATGGTACAAAATGAAGCCATGAGGATAATCTTCGGGTGCCCAAGAAATACTTAAAAATTAAGATAATGAGGCTGGAATTGAACTTTCAGAGTATTGGGGGATAGAAGTTAAGAGATAAATGTAGCTTCGGCGATTAGATTAATGAGAGGCGAGGGATCCAATGGATCACTTCAAAAGGTGGGTAGAGATGAACAATGCATGATTAAGTATAATACGAGAGCATATATATATTCATGTTCTAATGTTACAAAGTATGATGTCTTTCAAGAATGTATTGCTTTTCCAACGCAAAGTCAACACCACCATCATGGGAGGAATGTAACGAACATGTGGTAATTATTCTCTCTATTTTCTTCCATGACCAGTTTTCAGACATTTAAATTTACTGCTGTCTGCAGAGTATACCTTGAGTATTCACACAGACTCTCAACATTTTCCCAGTGCTTCTTGCTCCACACTTGAGCACCCACTACAGTCAAAGGTAATGCTATTCTTAACCATGTCTTCAACTTCCATTTGTATAAACCATTTTACCTCAGCTTTTGCTTCAACATTTTCCTCCACATTGGGTTGAATACTGCCAACTCTAGTGGATCAACCTGTTCTCTTAAAAAAAACGTCGAATTTTGACACATTATTTACCGAAGGCCAAAAATTGTCGTACTAGAAAATGGTAGAAGTTCGCGAAATTGACAAACTGTCTCGTTTTCTGTTGTGTGTTCTCTGGTAGGTTAGGTTAAGGGCACTTTACTAAGACAATTTCTTGACGTTAGGAGGACTGTTGGTAGTCCGACCATTCTCAAGTCAACACAATCGACTTGAGAATGATCCAGGACGGACCGAAACGTCGTCGTCCCTTCACCTTCTAGTGCGTGGTCTGGTCAATTTAGCAGGACTGGTTGATTGGATAGTTCATTTTCCTGAGACTCTTCCATCAGTTACACCTCCATCCTCTTCCTAAATTTCTACCCCCCTCCGTTTCACTCCCAACTTCACCCCATCTGTTTGCCACAGCAAACAGAGTTCCAATCCTCTCGTCCAGCTTTTGTAGGTATTCCAATATCTGTGTACTGACCTCTGAATCCCCGACGCTGCTCAGCTCACCACCAGGATACACTTTCTCGGCTTCGTTTCCTACTACCACTAAGCTGGCCTTAATCGTCGCCGTGCCTTCCATCCAAACATTGCTCACAGACGCTACCTTTGTCCCTCCACTGTTTCTCCCTAGTTCCTGCTGAACGATCTTGCCTGCCTCGGGAGCTTCGTTTACCCTGCTTGTGGGTGCCGGCTTGGACTCTCTCACACGGGGCTTCATGGGACATGGAGACGCACCAGTATTGGGGATGCCTCGACAACCGCACCAAGATGACCAGAATCTTTCTCCTTTTTTCAGTTCTGACTCTTCACTCTCGCGGGTCGTGCTTCTTATCGCAGTAAAGAATGAAGATTTTTTTTATTTATATTACTTCTAAGCTGCATCAGTTATGAACCCATCCCTGCCCTTGTGTGACAGTGCACAATAGAAAGTTGTTTTCACATATCTATACATTAAAACATTGATTGTAACCATGATATATATGTGCTTCAACCTACAGTTTAGACCTATTGTCTTATGTATGACCCTCTGTCCTGCGTGACAGTGAATACCAGCATTTTCCTCACTTTAATCAGACTTTATTAAAATCCTCAGATTAGGCAAATTGTAATTAATTTTGTCAATAAAGATGTTAATAATAATAATAGTAACGACATCTGAGGACACACTGGCATTTCCGAGACGTATGTCCCAACTGAAAACACTGAATCCTGTCACGCCTCGACTAGTCCTGTCACACCACGACCAGTCCTGTCACGCCTCGACTAGTCCTGTCACGCCACGACCAGTCCTGTCACGCCACGTCCAGTCCTGTCACGCCACGACCAGTCCTGTCACGCCACGACCAGTCCTGTCACGCCACGACCAGTCCTGTCACGCCACGACCAGTCCTGTCACGCCACGACCAGTCCTGTCACGCCACGACCAGTCCTGTCACGCCACGACCAGTCCTGTCACGCCACGACCAGTCCTGTCACGCCACGACCAGTCCTGTCACGCCACGACCAGTCCTGTCACGCCACGACCAGTCCTGTCACGCCACGACCAGTCCTGTCACGCCACGACCAGTCCTGTCACGCCACGTCCAGTCCTATCACGCCACGACCAGTCCTGTCACGCCTGGACCAGTCCTGTCACGCCTGGACCAGTCTTGTCACGCCTCGACCAGTCCTGTCACGCCTCGACCAGTCTTGTCACGCCACGACCAGTCCTGTCACGCCTCGACCAGTCCTGTCACGCCACGACCAGTCCTGTCACGCCTCGACCAGTCCTGTCACGCCTCGACCAGTCCTGTCACGCCACGACCAGTCCTGTCACGCCACGACCAGTCCTGTCACGCCTCGACCAGTCCTGCCGCTGCATCCCAACCTGTTCAGTCGTAAGCCGTTCGATCCCCCTCAATAGAGACCTTGCTGCCTCCCGCCCCGCCAATACCTAGGAGGGGGAGGGGTGGGTGGTAGTGAGGGGGAAGTGGGAGAGGTGGGAGGGGGTGGGGGATAGAGAGGGGGAGTGGGAGAGGTGGGAGGGGTGGGGGGACAGAGAGGGGGAGTGGGGGTGGGGGGAGAGAGAGGGGTGCCACACATCCACCCTACTTGTTGCACCTCGCCACAAGCAGCTTGGTCTGTGGCAGCCTTGCATAGGCAAACTCTCCCTCACCATCACTACCATCGTCCACCATCATTACCATCCTGAAGCATCACCGTCACCTCTAACGACCAGTGTCATACTTCACCATCAACCATCAACGAGTCATACACCGCCTAAGTAAGACAGAACCGAGAAATGAGTAAATACGTAAGTGGACCAGCCAAAGGCTCAGGGCCCTCGCAGGAATATCCCCACAAAAAAAAATTATAACTCATCGTCAACATTACAATCATCGTTATCATCAGCATCATTATGATGATGGTGATGTCTCAGGGGCATTTATGAGTTTCGGGGCGCTTCTTATTCCCAACGTGGAGTACATCATCACAAAACTGCTACCCAGGATAAGCACTTGAGTGGTTCATGACACTGTGAAGGTGTGAGTGGTGAGCAAGGTTTCCAGGCTGCCAAGACCTGGCGGACAGGGGCTGTGTGGTGGTGGTGTTGGAACCCTAACATCGCTTCCGATCGGCTTCCAACACCACTCCTAGTTACGCAGTGAACAACGGCAGACGGGCCAGGCGGCCCAGGCGGGCCAGGCGGGCCAGGCGGCCCAGGCGAGCCAGGCGAGCCAGACGGGCCAGGAGTGCCACCCTCCTGGCCGCCTAGTCGACAAAGAGGGCGACCAGGGGCCCTCAGTGTTGGGACCACTCATTAGGATGGTCTTAGGAGCGCCCTCACTCCTCAGGTTACTGGTCATATATAAATGAGATAGTACAGGTGTATCCAGTTTCCCCAGCTTGCACCCTATTAGGATACGGGTGCCAGCTGGATAGTTCACTACACACACACACACACACACACACACACACACACACACACACACACACACACACACACACACACACACACGGGGTGAGGTCTCAGATTGGCGAGACGTTACGAGTGGAGTCCCGCAGGGGTCAGTCCTTGGACCTATACTATTTCTGATATATGTAAATGATCTCCCAGAGGATATAGAATCGTTTCTCTCAATGTTTGTCGATGATGCAAAAATTATGAGTAGGATTGAAACGGAGGACGATAGTAGGAGGCTACAGGATGACCTAGACAGACTGAGTGAATGGTCCAACAAATGGCTGTTGAAGTTCAACTTCATATACACGGGAATCAATACGTCTCCATAATGGATGAAATTGAGATTGTATGAATGGAAGAGAATAAGCAGCAAAACTAGATGAAATATCATCCTGGGTCTTGATAGAGTGTGCTGAAGAACCAAGCAAGCCCCTCTTGCCAACCTACAGTAAGCCCCTGAAGTAAAGAATATTACAGATACTGTGGAATATAATCGTAGCAATGTTCAGACAATTAGATAATTATATGAGAAATTCAGTAAACTACCTTGATAGTTTCGATTTATTAAGTACAATTAATATGGATCTAGTTTAGCGAAATCTTGTGCATAGAAACTCTATTTATAAGATAAATCTACAGAGATAACCAAGAAAATACTTTGATCTAAAAAAAGTAAATGACTAATGTGAAAAACAACTAAGTGGTATAACGGGTATACTCCCAAAACAGATCGACAAACTTCCTTGACGAAAATCAAAGAAATCCAACGTAAGAGAAAGAATTCGCATAATAAGGACACCGATTAAATAGAGTAACCCTGGTTAACCCCCACTATATGCCTGTTAAATATAAAATAACTTGCCCAGTAGACCATAACTATAGGAACATTTTTCAATAACGATGCAAAGATATATAGACAAAGCGCAACTCCCTAGATAAGATTTTGAGTAAAGTGGCTTAGTGACCTCCATGGAGAAATGTACCAAATAATGGAGCTGGTTGAATACAGGTTGGGGATACCTTGATACCTTGAGGTGCTTCCGGGGCTTAGCGTCCCCGCGGCCCGGTCATCGACCAGGGGAGGGGGAAGATTATGAAAACATCAGGGGAAACAGAAGAATTTGATCATAAAATATATACAATAAATTGTCTCCTTCATCTGTTCATCAAGTTCAAATGCAACGATAACCAACTAAATGGAATATTCCGTTATAAGGGGGTTAACGTGAGCTGAAAAGCTCATCTGTAACTTTCTTCTGACCAAAGTTGGATCATGCAGCCTTTCATCCTGGCCTGAATAAACACCCAATAAGTTAGGCGTACAAAAGTACGCAATGAAATGGGTGCCGGAATTGAAAGGCACGAGCTATATAGACGTTCAAGCAGACAGAGCTCAGTGAGCGAGCTGGGAAGACCAACAACTGGAGACACCAACCCGTCCTCGCAAATTCGTATAGTCAATATTGACTTATTAAATAAGTGCATAGGTGACATACTAAACATAATAGTTTCCCTTGAAAATCTTCATAGAAAACACCGACCTTACCTAACCTACTTAGTATGTTAAGATAAGCATCTTATTGCTTCGTAATTACAATTATTACCTAACCTATACCTATAATAGGTTAAGTAACAATTGTAATTACGAAGCTATAAGATGCTTATTTTAACATACTAAGTAGGTTAGGTAAGGTCGGTGTTTTCTATGAAGATTTTCAAGGGAAACTATTATGTTTAGTATGTCACCTATGCAGGTAACTAATAAGTCAATATTGACTATACGAATTTGCGAGGACGGGTTGGAGACACAGGAGACGGTGTAGGTCCTTCTCCTTCCACGCCTCCTTCTACCTCAAGTTCCTCCTGTCCCCCCCCCCCTCATTCTCTCCCGCTTCTCCTTCCTCTTTCAGAGATAGAGGAGGGTAGAAAGAGCGTAAGCTGCTCTGTCCTTCTGAGATGTGAATCTTATGGTCTCAATAAACGAACTTCTCTTTCCTCACCCTTATTCCGTTTCATTCTGTATCATCCCATACCCTTCCTTTCTTTTATCATCCCTTCTCCCTCATCCTCCTTCTCTCCCATTCCTTGTCGTCATTCTTCCTCTTCCCCATTCCATTACACTTTCTTTACTCGGATCCTTCTCTTCTCTTCCCTTCCCGCTCTCTCTTCGTGCTCCTCCTCCCCTTCCCCCGCCCCATCTCCCGCCCATTTTTCTCACTCTAAAACTGCCCTGTTCACGTTTCCCAGACTTAAATTGCCTTGCCCCATTTTTCTTTTCTTTTACAGCCTCTCGGCCCATTACTATTTCAGTAACACTTTCCCATCCTACACACTTTTCTATCCAATTCCATCTCTCCTTACTTACATGCACATTCTTCCTTCCCTATCCCTTCCCTCCCAGAGATTTCCTTCCCAATTTTTTTTTACCAATTTTAACACTCAACCTATTCCATAATTCCACAAAATTCCCCCCCCCCCCTCTTCATTCGACCCCCAGTCCAAAACTGTGTACTTCCCATTCCCTCCCTACCTAGACTCTTCACCCCCGCCCTCCGCGCCTCGGCCCCCCACCCTTCTCCACCACTACCTCCTGGAACATACCTGGAGCGGGTTTCGGGAGTTCTACTCCCCGAGCCCGGCCTGAGGCCAGGCTCGACTTGTGATAACTTGGTCCAACAGGCTGTTGCTTGGACGCGGCCCGCAGGCCACATATCCAATACAGCTTGGTTGTTCCGGCACTTCTTGCAGAACCTGTCCAAGTGCCTCTTGAATACATCGACCTTCGTTCGGGCAATATTTCTAATGCTTGCATGGAGGGTGTTGAACAGCCGTGGACCTCTGACAGTGCTCTCTGATTGTGCCTGTTGCACCCCGTGCTCTTCACTGGTTCTATTTTTCATTTCCTTCCGTACCTTTCGCTACAGTATGTTGTTATTCTACTGAGCAAATTTGGGACCTGGCCCTCCAATATCTTCCATGTATAAATTATTTGGTACCTTTCTCCTCTCCTTTCCAGAGAGTATATTTGAGAGTTTTGAGACGGTCCCAATAATTCAGATGTTTTATCATTTTTATGCATGTCGTATATGTTCTCTGTATTCCCTCTAATTCAGAGATCTCTCCCGCTCTAAAAGGGGAAGTGAGTACCGAGCAATACTCAAGACGGGACAGCACCAGTGATTTAAAGTGTTAGCATTGCTGTGGGGTCTCTGGATTTGAACGTTCTCATAATCCATCTTATCATTTTCCTGGCTGCCGGTATATTTGCTCGTTTTTTTTTTTTGAGTAAAGATGATGAAGAGGCATAGGTGAAGGGAAGTTTAGAAGTGGGAAATACAGTGAGAGTTATGAAAGCAGGCGGGCTGTCCGCCTTGCTGACACGATGTGTGGGTTTTGGCAGCTAAGCTAAGCTTGCTCTCTTGTCAGGGAGGTGTGAGTGTGTGAGAGGTTCTTCACATATATTTCAGCATATATGGATGTCTATAGATGAATACTGTGTAGCATTCATATATACACACTGATGCTTCCACACATGTTGTTCTGATGCTTCCACACATGTTGTTCTGTTTAAGGCTATTTTATTATTATTATTATTTAGTGCTTTATTTATACGTACATACATGTTGTCTGTATTCCCAGTATTTCATCTGGGAATTATGTACTGTGGGGCGGGGCTTTCATCTAGTGAATCAAGGCTCTTGGGCCACCAGCTGTGGGAGCGGGGCGTCTCATCTTGGAGTGATCTTTCTAACATTGGTTCCTCTAACATTTCGATGGTGTTCCACACTCTGATGGCTTGGTGCTGCAGTCTGATGTTTAGTGATTGTATGTTCGGTTATGTTCACTAAATGTCAGGTCGTCAGACATCATAATTCCCAGATCTTTTACATGTTGCTTTCCTTCTATGAGTAGGTCTGATTGTGTCGTGTACTCTGTGTTTCGTTTAAGTTCATCGTTTCCACCATACCTCAGTACCTGGAACTTGTCACCGTTAAACATGTTATTTTCAGTTGCCCAATTGAATACTTTATTTATATCTGTCTGTAGTTTTTCAGTGACAATTTTCATGCTGATTTTTGTATCATCTACAAAGGATGACACGAAGCTGTAACAAGTATTTTTGTCTATATCAGAGATAAGAGAGAGAAATATCAGTGATGCAAGGACTGTGCCCTGGGGGTACAGAGCTCTTCACTGCATTCTGTTTGACAGAAAGTTGAAAATCAAACGCCCCACTTTACCTGTTATTCCTCTTGATCTCATTTTATGGACTATCACTCCATGGTCACACTTGTCGAATGCTTTTACAAAGTCTGTGTACCCAACATCTGCATTTCGCTGTTCCTCTAAGACTTCTGTGATTCTGTCATAGTGGTTGAGGAACTGTGACAGACAGGATCTTCCCGCTCTTAATCCCTATTGTCCTGGGATGTGAAGTTCATTATGTTCCATACAACTTGGAAATTTGACTCCAAATCACTCTTTCAAAAACTTTTATTATGTGTGATATTAGTGCAAATGAACTATAATTTGTTGCCAAAGCTTTACTACCCCCCTTGCGCAGAGGAGTTACATCTACTGATTTATTTACTTTATATTTCTTTATGAATATTGAATTCCACGAGTCAGGACCAGGCGCATGGGCATGTTGTCAATTTCTCTTTCAAAGTCTTCTGAGTTCGTGTTAATATCGGTTATATTATCTACCGCTTGGATGTCATTCATAAAGAAACTGTTTGGATCTTTAACTCTAACTCCCTACCCCCATTCTCAGCGCAGTTAAGGCGATGTGTCTAGTCGTCAGTGAAGTATAGATTCACGCGAGGTACAATTTTTCCAACTCAAAATGCTAGGGGGAGGCAGGTGATTGTTCACTGGCCAACACCTCCGCTGAAGCAGTCACACACACACACACACACTCGCCTGTGTACACATTCGAGTGCGTGCACTTTCGTGTGCGTACACACTCCCGCACGCACTCTAACACTCACACTCTCACATATGCGCTCATTTCTGCTCGCGCTCATTGCCACACAACCAAAAACGTGAATGCACACACACTCCTGCACGCAAACATTCACTCGCGTACTAATTGGCGCAAACACCACCACGCGCACGCACTCATGCATGCATTAACCCACACACGTGTGCAGGCACTGACCGTGGTACACATGTGCGCACTCACGCGCGCGCGCACCCCCCCCACACAGAAACACACACATTGGGGCCGGTGGTTGAGTGGACAGCACGCTGGACGCGTGATCCTGTGGTCCCGGGTTCGATTCCCGGCGCCGGCGAGAAACAATGGGCAGAGTTTCTTTCACCCTGATGCCCCTGTTACCTACCAGTAAATAGGTACCTGGGAGCTAGTCAGCTGTCACGGGCTGCTTCCTTGGGTATGTGTGTTTGGTGTGGAGACAAAAATATATAATAGTTAGTAAGAGTTGATTGACAGTTGAGAGGCGGGCCGAAAGAGCAAAGCTCAACCCCCGCAAGCACAACTAGGGAATACAACTAGGTGAATACACACACAAAGACAACACGCCCGTGCACCTGTCCACCTATAAAGTGGGTCTCTTGTCCCAATTAAAGTCGGTAATTTATAAAGCACGAGACTGTGCCAAACAAGCACCCCCCCCCCCTCCTTTACTAAACAGTCTTTAATCGCCCTCCTTCTAATGCTGGCTTTTATGGTAGTTTTGTGGGGTTTGTTGCGCTAGTGTGAGGGGGGGGGTTGTCTGTGGGGGGGGGGTCTGCTGCTGCTGCTACTGCTGTTGTTGTTGCTGCTGCTGCTCCAGCGGGTGCTGTTCCTCTTTCTCTTCATCGTCCTACTGCTGCACCAGCATATATACATTCTCTTGTGTCGTCCGTCGACGGGGCGAGAGGTGTGTTAAACAAGACGTAGTGTAGTGATTCACTGTGCACTCATCCACAGACGGTGATGTAAGGGCAACGCTGAACAATTATATATATATATATATTCGTCTGGCTTGCTGGTGTAGCAGTTAGGAAGAAGGAAGTGTGCACTGGATGCCAGCAGCCGTCGTCACCACCGCCCCACGCCCACGCCCACACCCATAAAGCACCACCACGCCCACACAACCTCACCATCACCCCCCCCCCCATGTCACACCCACACAATGGAACATGGTCCCATGACAAGCTGAGAACAGCTTGAGATACTCATCCCTTTGTATGTATTTATATCTCCATAAACGTATTTCAATTTCAACTTCACATTCCATCAACACATTATCACAAACAATATCACCAATCTTCTGCAATCAGACTAGACCTAGAACTGAGAGGCATGAGTTACGAGGAAAGAATAAGAGAAATTAACATCACATCACTTTAAAACAGGTGAATTATGGAAGACCAGATTCCCACACACACAAGAGCACGCAGTTATCCTGGGACAACAGACAGGGGCAGATATGGACACGCGATGAAGACAGCTGGCACACGGTCGCCGGCCGCCGCTCCAAACTCCACGGAGATTTACTTCTTTTCGTTTTTTTGTTTTGTCATTGTAGAGGTAGTAAACAAAATATGTGGACGCAAACTCCATCCAAAGGTAACACACACACACACCACACACACACACACACACACACACACACACACACACACACACACACACACACACACACACACACACACACACACACACAGAACTTTTCAGTGTCAGAGTAGTTAGTAAATGGAATGCTCTAGGAAGTGATGTGGTGGAGGCTGACTCCATACACAGTTTCAAGTGTAGATATGATAGACCCCAGTAGGCTCAGGAATCTGTACACCAGTTGATTGACGGTTGAGAAGCGGGACCAAAGAGCCAGAGCTCAACCCCCGCAAGCACAAATAGGTGTTTGCGGGGGTTCACACACACGCTAGGGTGGGTGGTGGCCGAGTGGACAGCGCTCTAGACTCGTGGACCTAGGGACCGGGATTCGATCCCCCGGCACCGCCGGAAAAACAAATGGGCAGAGTTTCCTTTACCCTGATGCCCTTGTTACCTAGCAGTAAATAGTTTCCTGGGAGTTAGACAGCTGCTTCGGCCTGTTTCCTGTGTGTGTGTGTGTGGGCCGAAAAATTAGTAGTCAGTAACAGTTGAGAGGCGGGCCGAAAAAGCAGAGCTCAACTCCGCAAGCACAACTAGGTGAGTACACAGGGCCTCGCGCCTGTCACTTAATCTACCAACAAAGACCCTGGTCTACCTGGTCTACCAACACAGGGGCCACTAAAGACAAAAATTTAATTACAATTTTGCCTAATCTGAAGATTTCAATTAAGTCTTATTAAAGTGAGGATAATGCTGGTATTCACTGTCACACAGGACAGGGGGTCATACATAAGACAATAGGTCTAAACTGCAGGCTGAAGCACATATATATCATGGTTACAATCAATGGTTTAATGTATGAATATGTAAAATCAACTTTCTACTGTGCACTGCCACACAAGGGCAGGGACGGGTTCATAAGTGATGCAGTTTAAAAATAATATAAATAAAATTGTTCTTCATTCTTTAAAATGGACAAGCAAAATTTGAATAAATTGTTAGGAAGTCGTCCAGTACACCAGAATCAGTGCAATAGTTACACAGTTGGTGGTACAAGAGGCCAGGAGGTCTAAAATCTTTTACGGTTTCACATTCAACAATATAGTGTTCTTGTGAATGCATTAAAGGTTTATCACAGAGTTTACAATCTGAGTATTCTGGTAGTGGCTCGGCCTCACTAACCTGCTAGATGTGTCTATAGCCAAGGCGAATTCGCGCAATGACTACATCACATTGCCTGGTCCGGTTACTGCGCTGACCATACAAATACCTATTATTACAAAAGTTGTCATAGCTCTTAATACTGCAGCTTTCAAGTCTCTGAGCATTTCTTAGTTCTTCTAAATCTGAATTAATTTCTTTAATTTGTATGCAGGCGATGAGCCACAATAACGTTGGTGAGGTATGTTGACCAATCCACACACAAGAAAATGAAGGGACGACGACTTTTCGGTCCGTCCTGGACCATTCTCAAGTCGGTTGTGATGAGGGAAGTTGCTGTTGTTTCAGATTTAGCTACTCAGAACGAAGTGTCCATGTAGCACGGTCTATGGTGAGCCCGTAAATGAGGGAAGATTGATTGATTGATTAAGCCACCCAAAAGGTGGCACGGGCATGAATAGCCCGTAAGTGGTGGCCCTTTTGAGCCATTACCTGTATCAAGAGCTGATACTGGAGATCTGTGGAGGTGCGACTGCACCCTGCGTGATGGGAGATGTTCCCTTGGGGATAATGAGGGAAGCTTGATTGATTGATAAAGATTAAGCCACCCAAGAGGTGGCACGGGCATGAATAGCCCGTAGGTGGTGGCCCTTTTGAGCCATTACCAGTATCAAAAGATGATACTGAGATCTGTGGAGGCGCGACTGCACCCTGCGTGACGGGAGATATCTCCCGTACCAAATGGTGACCAAATGGTCGGAAAAAAAAAGAGGGAAGGAGATGACGGCAATAAATAGGCAAGAGAGAGGTGAGGAGCAAGGCAAAAGGTATGCAAGGTAAGGTGTAGTAGAGGGGATAGTAACAGGAAAAAGAACAAGGTAATTGCAGAAGGCCTATACGAAGCAGCTCCTATTTATAACCACCCAATAAGAAGGGGATAGTAATAGGAATAAGAAGAGGATAGCAAGGGACCGTAAGAGAAAATAAAGGACAGAACACGGAAAGGGAAAGAGAAAGAAAGATAAATGGAAGGGTAAACTTATGTTAGGTCACGTTTGTTAGAAAATTACAGCATTTGAGTATGACAGTGTCAGACCACGGAGGAAAATTGAAACAGGAATTTCCTTAAGTACTTTCGTATATTAATACATCTTCAGAAGGAATGAATACTGTGAAAGTATAGTTTGAGTATACTGTGAAAGGAAGAGTCAACAACAACAAAGCCAGGACNGGGGACTCCATGCTGGTGCGGCATACTCTTAGACTGGTCTCACGTAGGCAACATAAAGCGCCCTAAATGCCTCTTACTTAGGTTTCTGAATTATGTTCTAACTTTCGCCAGTGTAGAGCACGCTGCTGTCATTATCCTATTTATATGTGCCTCAGGAGATAGATTAGGTGTTACGTCCACTCCCAGGTCTCTTTCTCGAATCGTTACAGGTAGGCAGTTCCCCTTCATTGTGTACTGTCCCTTGGTTGCCTATCACCTGATCCCATTTCCATAACTTTACATTTACTCGTGTTGAACTCCAGTAGCCATTTCTCTGACCATCTCTGCAACCTGCCCAGGTCCTCTGGGAGGATCCTACAATCCTCATCTGTCACAACTATTCTCATTAATTTTGCGTCATCCGCGAACATTGACATGTAGGGCAATACTCCTGTAAACATGTCATTTACCTAAATTAGAAATAGAATGGGTCCCAGCACCGATCCTTTAGGTACTCCACTCGTTACTGTTTGCCAGTCCTACTTCTCGCCCCCTTACCATTACTCTCTGGCTCTTCCTGTTAGGTAGTTCCTTCCCATGCTAGGGCCTTTCTGCTTACTCCTGCTGCCTCTCGAGTTTGAATAGCAGTCTCATGTGCGATACTTTATCAAAGGCCTTTTGGCAGTCCAGAAATATGCAGTCTGCCTAACCATCTCTGTCCTGCCTTATCCTTGTTATTTTATCATAGAATTCCAAAAGGTTTGTAAGGCGTGATTTCCCTGTCCGGAACCCATGTTGGTGTTTGTTTACAAACCCAATGCTCTCAAGGTGTGCAACCAGTCTTAGCCTAATTATTCTTTCAAGTATTTACAGAAGATGTTTGTCAGTGATACAGGTCTGTAGTTAAGTGCCTCCTCCCTATCTCCTTTCTTCAAAATCGGTACGACATTACCCTCTTCCAGCAATTGGGCAATTCTCCCGACATAAGTGACTCATTAAAGATCATTGCCAGAGGCACGCTGAGGGCCTGCGCTGCTTCTTTTAGTATCCACAGAGATACTTTGTCTGGTCCAACCGCTTTAGTTGCATCCAGTTTGTCAACTGTTTCATTACCTCCTCTGCTGTCACCTCTATATCTGACAGTCTTTCATCTAGGGTAATCTCCTCTAACAATGTGTGTGTGTGTGTGTGTGTGTGTGTGTGTGTGTGTGTGTGTGTGTGTGTGTGGGTGTGGTGTTTGTGTGTGTGTGTGTGTGTGTTGTGTGTGTGTGTGTGCGTGCGGGCGCGCGTGAGTGTGTGTGTGCCAAGTGTTCCCTATAAATACTTTTGAAACGCGACTCCGACACAATGATCTCTGCTGCCCCCCCCCCCCCCACACACACCACAACGCCTCACCTACATCAGCCTGCACCGTCCTGTAGGCTGTAATATACAAAAATTTCTTCCCTGCAAAATTGACGTGCTATTTTCCTCTCCTCCCGCCCACACCCCATTTTAGGAGCCTCACGACACACAAACTACTGAGCCTCCCAGATTGTCTATGTAACTGCCCTTTCACCCAAACCCACGAGACTGACCCCCACAGCCCACGAGGCTGACCTCCCACAGCCACGAGGCTGACCTCCCACAGCCACGAGGCTGACCCCCACAGCCACGAGGCTGACCCCCCACAGCCACGAGGCTGACCCCCCACAGCCACGAGGCTGACCCCCCACAGCCACGAGGCTGACCTCCAACCGCCACGAGGCTGACCCCCAGCACAGCCACGAGGCTGACCCCCCACAGCCACGAAGCTGACCCCCCACAGCCACGAGGCTGCTCCCCCCCCCACCACAGCCACGAAGCTGACCCCCCACAGCCACGAGGCTGACCCCCCACAGCCACGAGGCTGACCCCCCCACAGCCACGAAGCTGACCCCCCCCCCCCCCACAGTCCACAGGGTGCGCCTGGTGCGCTGATGGCCACTTTGCTAAACACCTGCGGTACCAGCTCACGGTAAACCAATTTCTCTTAAAAATGATTATTAGTCCGCCGGAATCCAGGAAATTTAATCGCGAACACAAACAGACCGGTGGAACACTGCCCGGGGGGGGGGGGAGGGGGAAGGGAATATAAAGATTTGGTAGTGGAATGTTGCTTGCGGTCCCCGGAAACGACCCGATCCTCCCACGTGCAGCTACCTGGCCGTCTCACCCTCCCACACACTCTCCCACACTCCCTCCCACACACTCTCCCACAGTCCCTCCCTCCCACGTAGTATCTCCCGCGGCCCAACGACTCGGTTTCAGGTTACCTTATATTAAGTTTAAGCTGTTCCTGTCACGCTCTTCTTTTTTTTAAGCTCTCTCACCCCTTCCCTCTCCTTCTCTGCTTCTTCTCCCCCCCTCCCACAATGCCCCCACCCCCCACTCCTCCTCCCATCCTTCCCCACCTCCCTCCCACCACACTGGGTAATACTGACTGGCTGAGCGCACACAGCTGCCTCAAAGCCAACTGTTTACACACTGGCCGGGGGGGGGGGGCGGTGTCCTTCACTACCTCACATGGGCACTCATAGGCACCCCTCACTACCTCACACTGGCACTCATAGGCACCCCTCACTACCTCACACTGACACTCATAGGCACCCCTCACTACCTCACACTGGCACTCATAGGCACCCTCACTACCTCACACTGACACTCATAGGCACCCCTCACTACCTCACACTGACACTCATAGGCACCCCTCACTACCTCACACTGGCACTCATAGGCACCCCTCACTACCTCACACTGACACTCATAGGCACCCCTCACTACCTCACACTGGCACTCATAGGCACCCCTCACTACCTCACACTGACACTCACAGGCACCCCTCACTACCTCACACTGGCACTCATAGGCACCCCTCACTACCTCACACTGACACTCATAGGCACCCCTCACTACCTCACACTGACACTCATAGGCACCCCTCACTACCTCACACTGACACTCATAGGCACCCCTCACTACCTCACACTGACACTCATAGGCACCCCTCACTACCTCACACTGGCACTCATAGGCACCCCTCACTACCTCACACTGGCACTCATAGGCACCCCTCACTACCTCACACTGACACTCATAGGCACCCCTCACTACCTCACACTGACACTCATAGGCACCCCTCACTACCTCACACTGGCACTCATAGGCACCCCTCACTACCTCACACTGGCACTCATAGGCACCCTCACTACCTCACACTGGCACTCATAGGCACCCTCACTACTTCACACGGGCACTCATAGGCACCCTCACTACCTCACACGGGCACTCATAGGCACCCTCACTACCTCACACTGGCATTTGGAGACATTAATTAGTACCTCACGTGCTGGGCTGCCGTGTCGGGCTGGCATGCCAGGCTGCCATGCCGGGCTGCCGTGCCGGGCTGCCGTGCCGGGCTGCCGTGCCAGGATGCCGTGCCGGGCTGCCATGCCAGGATGCCGTGCCGGGCTGCCATGCCAGGATGCCGTGCCGGGCTGCCATGCCAGGATGCCGTGCCGGGCTGCCGTGCAGACAGAAGCTGCGACCAGATCCGATAGAAACACAGATTAGCTGCGATAATTGTCCCGATTGAAACTATTTCGTGACAAGTTTCTGCCCGTCACCTTTCCTGGCCTTGACACACTACACAGCTTCAGGCTTTAGCCTCGCTTACAGCTGCAAGCCAGTGGTTGTTCTTGCTCACAGTGAGTGACTATAGCTTGAGATTAGTTAGGATACCTTAGGACCAGGTAAGGAAGTGTTAGCTTAAGATCATGTAAATATATATATATATATATATATATATATATATATATATATATATATATATATATATACATATATATTTTATATATATATATATATATATATATATATATATATATATATATATATATATATATATATATATATATATATATATATATATATATATATATATATATATATATATATATATATATCTACTGCGCCCTAGGTCTGGTGGTCCAGGTGATTCAAGGCCTATTTACTGTGATCTGTTTTCACTCCTGTGTGTGTCGAACACGTTCTTTAAAGCATCCACTAGGTCGTAGGTCTGAAATCACCCCCTTCCCCCCCTCCCCCCAAGGTCGTAGATGTGAAATCACTCCAAGTCGTGATGAGTTATAACACTCATAACGTTTGCTTAGTCAAGTTTACGCCGGGATAACTAAAGTTAGGGGGTAAGTTAGGTCTGGTAAGTCGGATTAGTTACTTACAAGGTTATGTTGGGGTAAGATTAATGGGAGAACACGTGAAGAACAGCCACGGGCTGACCTACCAGGGAGGAGGACGGACGTCCCTGTGACACGGGCGAGATGCTCTTGCCAGTAATCTGCAAGTCAAACAAAGCTCCGAGAGAGTAATAAAAGATCAACACAAGAAGAGCGCGGCACCAGCACGTGGCCCCCAGGCACCCCTCCGTCAACACACACCAGCCTACATGAAGCTACCAGCCCAGACACACACACCCCGCTGATGGTTCATACTGATACCTGCTTGATACCTGCTTGATGGGGTTCTGGGAGTTCTTCTACTCCCCAAGCCCGGCCCGAGGCCAGGCTTGACTTGTGAGAGTTTGGTCCACCAGGCTGTTGCTTGGAGCGGCCCGCAGGCCCACATACCCACCACAGCCCGGTTGGTCCGGCACTTCTTGAAGAAAACAGTCTAGTTTTCTCTTGAAAATGTCCATACTGGATGGGGTTACTGAACTTACCTATTTCCTCAGCCACATATCTCTCTCTATTGGCGACGAGAGAGGTCTACCTGGATTGTGCCTGGATGGGGTTCTGAGAGTTCTACTCCTCCCCCAAACCCGGCTTGTTGCTTGCTTGGAGTGGCCAGGCCGCTCCAAGCAAGCAACAGCTTGTTGGTTCAAGTTATCACAAGTCGAGACCGGACTCAGGGGAGTAGAAGAACTCCCGAAACCCTGTCCAGGTATGCTCCAGGTATGGTCCAGGTATGGTCCAGGTATGGTCCAGGTATGCTCCAGGTATGCTCCAACCCATCCTCAGGCTATGATTGGCCAACCTGCGGCCGGACCCAAAAACGAATTCGTCAATTTAAACGAACTGCGTTAACCATAACAATAATTTCTCAAATGAATATAATTGCAGTATACGAACGAATCCTATTGAGAGGCGAAATTCGAACCACAGGAAGCGTGCGTGTCGCTGACCAGGAAATGTTCGAACGTCATCAGTTGCGCGTCGTGTGTGAAGTGTTTTTCATTCATAAACAGGTGGTTTGGCAGCGGAGTTAACGAGCAGTTGGCCCTTGTTTATGAGAAAGGGCTGGTGCTTAGAGGGGTAAAAATATTTTGGTGTTGGGCTTGATAAGTGTCAACACATAAAGGACTATTAAGGCCACCACACACTCGCTCACTGACGCCCACCTCACGACACAAGTCAACTCTTAAGAGTACGTACACCCAGCAGGAAGTGGGCGTACACCTGTGTATGTTATGCTGGGGGGGGAGGGGGGGGGATAGCCCAGAGAGGGAGGGGAGGGAGGATAGTCCAGAGAGGGAGGGGAGGGAGGATAGTCCAGAGAGGGAGGGGAGGGAGGATAGTCCAGAGAGGGAGGGGGAGGGAGGATAGTCCAAAGCAGGAGAGAGGGGGGATAGTCCAAGCAGGAGGGAGGAGGATAGTCCAGAAAGGGAGGGGAGGATAGTTCAGAGAGGGAGGGGGGAAGGATAATCCAGAGAGGGAGGGGGGGGGAGGATAGTCCAGAGAGGGAGGGGGTGGATAGTCCAGAGAGGGAGGGGGGTGGATAGTCCAGAGAGGGAGGGGGGAGATAGTCCAGAGAGGGAGGGGGTGGATAATCCAGAGACGGAGGGGGGTGGATAGTCCAGAGAGGGAGGGGGGAGGATAGTCTAGAGAGGGAGGGGGTGGATAATCCACAGACGGAAGGGGGGTGGATAGTCCAGAGAGGGAGGGGGAAAGGATAATCCAGAGAGGGAGGGGGGTGGATAGTCCAGAGAGGGAGGGGGTGGATAATCCAGAGACGGAGGGGGGGTGGATAGTCCAGAGACGGAGGGGGGTGGATAGTCCAGAGAGGGAGGGGGAGGATAGTCCAGAGGGAGGGGGGTGGATAGTCCAGAGACGGGGGGGTGGATAGTCCAGAGAGGGAGGGGGTGGATAGTCCAGAGAGGGAGGGGGTGGATAGTCCAGAGAGGGAGGGGGTGGATAATCCAGAGACGGAGGGGGGTGGATAGTCCAGAGAGGGAGGGGGGAGGATAGTCTAGAGAGGGAGGGGTGGATAATCCACAGACGGAAGGGGGGTGGATAGTCCAGAGAGGGAGGGGAAAGGATAATCCAGAGAGGGAGGGGGGTGGATAGTCCAGAGAGGGAGGGGGTGGATAATCCAGAGACGGAGGGGGGGTGGATAGTCCAGAGACGGAGGGGGGTGGATAGTCAGAGAGGGAGGGGGAGGATAGTCCAGAGGGAGGGGGGTGGATAGTCCAGAGACGGGGGGTGGATAGTCCAGAGAGGGAGGGGGTGGATAGTCCAGAGAGGGAGGGGAGGGAGGATAGTCCAGAGAGGGAGGGGTGGAGGGAGGTGGATGACTGGTAACAATGTGCTGACTCACGCCGTCCTCCAGGTCGCTGACCGATCACCTTCCCACTCTTTCATAATGCTTCATATCTCTTCCGTTTTTTCCTCTTCACATTTACCTCGGATTTTGACATTTCCTTTCCGTCCCTCTCCCACTTCCACCCGTTAACGTCACGCAGCGTCGGATAAGGAAGGAGACACCAGGACAACCCGTGCTCAAAACAGAGGGCCCGGGTGCCGTGCGCGGACCAACCGGCCTCTTGTTT
>WNGS01001312.1:48210479-48223013 GCA_020271785.1 Procambarus virginalis
GTTTTGATATTTTTGATTGGGAGGGAACTGCCTTAAGCCTGTGTTTTGGTTGGCTAATGGCTTTCAAGTCTTCCTCTGCACTCTCATATGACCTGTCTTACCCTTCCTTAATCTAGTTTTGACAAGACGAGACGCGTGTCTTCCGCCATATGCTGTCGGACAGGGGAAGGGAGGGAGGGAGGGGAGGAGGGGGCGAGGACAGGGTCAGGCTCCAACCAAAGGGCTCCGGCTCTCACCTGTAAGCTGGGGGATGTATGGGTAATATTACAAAGGGGGGGAAACCGCCCTACACAGCAGTTGACACATGCAGCTTGTATGAAGTTAACAGGACTTCTATATAGAGAGAGTTGACACAGGACTTATATAACATAAGAGTGATAATAACAGCGCCAAACTTTACACACACACACACACACACACACACACACCCACACACACACACACACACACACACACACACACACACACACACACACACACACACACACACAAGAGGCATGAGTTACGAGGAAAGGCTACGGGAAATGCACCTTACGGCACTGGAAGACAGAAGAGTGAGGGGAGACATGATCACAACCTACAAAATCCTCAGAGGAATCGACCGGGTAAACAAGGATAAACTATTCAACACTGGTGGGACGTGAACAAGGGGACACAGGTGGAAACTGAGTACCCACATGAGCCACAGAGACGTTAGAAGGAACTTTTTCAGTGTCAGAGTAGTTAACGAATGGAATGCACTAGGCAGTGATGTGGTGGAGGCTGACTCCATACACAGTTTTAAATGTAGATATGATGGAGCCCAGTAGGCTCAGGAATCTGTACACCAGTTGATTGACAGTTGAGAGGCGGGACCAAAGAGCCAAAGCTCAACCTCCGCAAGCACAAATAGGTGAGTACAAATAGGTGAGTACACACACACACACACAACTCATCTAACATCAATCTGACTTCCATTGGACTCGAATTCCCTGCCAGTAATCCACATCTGTGTGGCAGTATAGTCCCTTCATAATCCCAAATATCCAGCTGGGGGGGGGTTATCCCTCCTCTCCCTGCTGACCAGCTGTGTTATCCTATCATGTGTCATCCTGTTATCACCTCCAATTAAAAACATAATTCACAATCGACTTGAGAATGGTCCAGGACGGATCGAAACGTCGTCGTCCCTTCACTTTCTAATGTCTGGTTTGGTCAACATATTTCAGCCACGTTATTGTGACTCCTCGTCTACATCATTCTTAAGTTTGTAAAGTTTATATTTCTGCAGGAGTGGGAGTAGACAATGATAATTGAGTACGTGGGGGTAAACAACTGAACAAAACAATAGTTGATTGAGTTTTCTAGATAGTTGATTTCTTTGAGACAAAATGATATCATTCGTTTGTGAATTATTTCCCCACGTGTGGGTGTGGACGCGAGGCTGCAGTTTAACATAGTCTTCACGCACGCAATATTATCTATTTCCCAGCCTGCATTACAAGCTTTTAAGACTTCACGCACGCTCACGAAAGGCTTAGTGGACATCCGAACGCAAACATGAAATGCTTAATGAACAACCGCACGCAAACATGAAAGGCTTGACGAACACACACACACACAAACCAACACAGCCAACCACAGTGTCGCCACATCCCGTACTTCCATTCCAATACCCCTCAATATTTGACAAAATCGACCAATCCGTTCACAAGACGACGCAGTCGTCAAACTTAAAGCACCGTAATATTGACGATTTCAATATATCGGCCACGACAGGTTAGCTGTGTGAGGTTGCTTTGGATTTGTACGCATCTGGCTATAGGGAAAACAGTTGCATTTTGTTACGGAGTGGCGGATGGGGTTAACGGCCGGTTACAGCGACACGCGGCAGCTTTAACCTGAGGGCTAATGACCTCGTCCAGCTGTGACCTCGACCTTGACCCCTTCTCGTTATAAATTCTGCGGCTTTATCCAGGGGTAAGTTAATTCGCTCAACTTTGTACAAAAGGCGTATCTTGCATATTCATACACAGGTATACATATGTATAACGCTTGGAATACGCACGTAGGAATGAGGATTAGGATGTTAGCTTGCTGTTGGACTGAACTAGCCACATGATGAAGAATTTTTGTCTGAAATCTAATCATCCACATATCCATATATATCCAATTTGCATCCATCCACTCACCCGGCTACATAAATATGCATGCACCCATCCATCTATCCACCCCCCAACCATCCACCGAGCCTCATCCACTCGACAATAGGCTATTCCAATCAGTTAATCCTTCCATTGTCTCAACCATTACCCTTCTCCCTCTATATCTCCCCTTCTCCTACCCAGTCAACCATCCACCTCCCTACCCCCACCCAGCCAACCATCCACCTCCCTTCTCCTACCCAGTCAACCATCCACCTCCTTTCTCCTACCCAGTCATCACCATCCACCTCCCTTCTCCCACCCAGCCAACCATCCACCTCCCTTCTCCTACCCAGTCAACCATCCACCTCCTTCTCCTACCCAGTCAACCATCCACCTCCCTTCCCCCACTCAGTCAACCATCCACCTCCCTTCTCCTACCCAGTCAACCATCCACCTCCCTTCTCCCACCCAGTCAACCATCCACCTCCCTTCTCCTACCCAGTCAACCATCCATCTCCCTTCCCCCACTCAGTCAACCATCCATCTCCCTTCCCCCACTCAGTCAACCATCCACCTCCCTTCTCCCACCCAGTCAACCATCCACCTCCCTTCTCCTACCCAGTCAACCATCCACCTCCCTTCCCCCACCCAGCCAACCATCCACCTCCCTTCCCCCACCCAGCCAACCATCCACCTCCCTTCCCCCACCCAGCCAACCATCCACCTCCCTTCCCCCACCCAGCCAACCATCCGTCCACTAATCTAGCCACTCAACCAGGCGTGTTCGGGTCGCCTTGCTCTGGTGATTGTACTCAACAAATTCCCGGGAGTCAAGCTCGAATGACCTCAACTACCGTAACACCTCTACTGCAGCCACCAGAGGAGGAGGAGGAGGAGGAGGAAGAGGAAGAGGAAGAGGAAGAGGAAGAGGAGAAGAAGAAGATATGGAGAAGCATGCGGGATATAATAGAGAGACGAAAGAAGGAGAACTATAAACACGTGGACCAAAGAAAAACGATTATTTCATCCGAGGGGTTCGCGCCTGTGCGTGCTTGCGCGTGCGTGCGGCGTGCGTGCTTGAGTGCGCAAGTGCACGCACGTGTGCAAGGTATACTCACCTACTTGTGCATGTAATGCAATGATTTCCAACCAATTTTCCTGACAGATTTTCTTTGAATTTATGAATAGCGTTGGTTGCCAGAGCCTGCTTGTTCAGTCAATTTGTTGCCTGCCAGTCTTACGCTAACGCAACAATTTCTAACATCACATTGCTATCCTCTAACATCACATTGCTATCCTCTAACATCACATTGCTATCCTCTAACATCACATTGCTATCCTCTAACATCACATTGCTATCCTCTAACATCACATTGCTATCCTCTAACATCACATTGCTATCCTCTAACATCACATTGCTATCCTCTAACATCACATTGCTATCCTGGCAGTCATCTGCGAGCTATGGCTCTTTATGCCCCGCCTACGAGCTTTGGGGCCAGATTCACGAAGCCGTTACGCAAGCACTTACGAACGTGTACATCATTCCTCAATCTTTGACGCTTTGGTTAAATTTATTAAACAGTTTACAAGCATGAAAACTTGTCACTCAACTGTTGTTATTGTTATAAACAGCCTCCTGGTGCTTCGGAGCTCATTAACTGTTTAAATAATTGTAAACAAAGCCGCCAAAGACTGAGAAAAGATGTTCAGGTTCGTAAGTGTTTGCGTAATTTCTTCGTGAATCTGGCCCCTAAGTTGTGGATGGAGGTGGCTTCCACAACTTGCTCTTTTAGTGCTTTCCATTTAAGTGCCCGTACAGGGTATGAGTGTGCTTTCTTGCGTCGCTTCCGCTCACTGGTGATTCCAGCTTCCACCTGTGTCCTCTTGTCCTGCTTCCTCGCAATCTGGAAAAGCTAAGACCTTATCTATTCCCGCTCAGTATCTTGAATGTCGTGATCATATTCCGTCTATCCTTTAGGGTTGTCAGATTTAGGTCCATTAGTACTATTTAGGTCCTCTGTAGTTTGTGAATTTTGCCTTCACAGGGTACGGGTTCCATACCGGTGCTGCATATTCCAGTATTGGTCTAACGAACTTTGTGTAATGATGACCGTACCACGCACCAGCAGATGAAGAGACGACGACGTTTCTGTCCGTCGTGGGCCATTATTAGAGTCGAAAATCGCTATGAAACTCTAGCAAGACAGCAGACACAGTAGCTGAGTATGTGCTGCGTTCACTGCATAACGACTCTGAGCCTCACATGACACCGCTGGTTGTTGTGGTTGGCACCTGGTTAGTGGTAGATGCTGGTGGTGAGTGCTGGTCAGGTCAACCTGCCTCACCCTGCCATACTAGTCACTTCACAATGTGTTGCGACACTTGTTTAACTTAGTAATGTATGCGTCAGGTCGCCAGATATTGGTTCACTCGTGTACACTTCTTCACGGCGATATTGCCTCATTATCCCTCCCCATATTAATATAAATGTTGCTGGAAACGCTTTGTATAATAGTGACTTTATTAGTATGTGTAACGCCTCTCCCTACACGTGTACGTTATTCTTATGCTCTTTGTACACACATTCTTACGAATAATTATTATTATTATCATTATTATTATTACTGTATTATTATTATTATTATTATTATTATTATTATTATTATATTATTATTATTATTATAGAAACACTGTAGCTCCCGAGCCCCCGACCCCCTCCACTGGCCAGGTAATCACAGGTGTGTGTGTGCTCACCTATTTGTGCTTGCAGGATCGAGCATTGACTCTTGGATCCCACCTTTCCAGCCATCGGTTGTTTACAACAATGACTCCGGTCATATTTCCCTGTCATACCTGGTTTTAAAATTATGAATAGAGTTTGCTTCCACAACCTGTTCCTTAAGTGTATTCCATTTTTCCACTACTCTCACGCTAAAAGAAAACTTCCTAACATCTCTGTGACTCATCTGAGTTTCCAGCATCCACCCATGTCTCCTCGTTCTGTTATTATTACGTGTGAACATTTCGTCTATGTCCACTCTGTCAATTTCCCTGAGTATTTTATACGTTCCCATCATATCCCCCCTCTCCCTTTTTTTTCTATTGTCGTAAGGTTCAGTTCCTTCAGGTGCTCTTCATCTCCCATCCCTCGTAACTCTGGGACGAGCCTTGTCGCAAACTTCTGAACCTTATCCAGTTTCCTTATGTGTTTCTTCAGGTGGGGACTCCATGCTGGTGCGGCATACTCTTAGACTGGTCTCACGTAGGCAACATAAAGCGCCCTAAATGCCTCCTTACTTAGGTTTCTGAATTATGTTCTAACTTTCGCCAGTGTAGAGCACGCTGCTGTCATTATCCTATTTATATGTGCCTCAGGAGATAGATTAGGTGTTACGTCCACTCCAGGTCTCTTTCTCGAATCGTTACAGGTAGGCAGTTCCCCTTCATTGTGTACTGTCCCTTTGGTTGCCTATCACCTGATCCCATTTCCATAACTTTACATTTACTCGTGTTGAACTCCAGTAGCCATTTCTCTGACCATCTCTGCAACCTGCCCAGGTCCTCTGGGAGGATCCTACAATCCTCATCTGTCACAACTATTCTCATTAATTTTGCGTCATCCGCGAACATTGACATGTAGGGCAATACTCCTGTAAACATGTCATTTACCTAAATTAGAAATAGAATGGGTCCCAGCACCGATCCTTTAGGTACTCCACTCGTTACTGTTTGCCAGTCCTACTTCTCGCCCCTTACCATTACTCTCTGGCTCCTTCCTGTTAGGTAGTTCCTTACCCATGCTAGGGCCTTTCTGCTTACTCCTGCCTGCCTCTCGAGTTTGAATAGCAGTCTCATGTGCGATACTTTATCAAAGGCCTTTTGGCAGTCCAGAAATATGCAGTCTGCCTAACCATCTCTGTCCTGCCTTATCCTTGTTATTTTATCATAGAATTCCAAAAGGTTTGTAAGGCGTGATTTCCCTGTCCGGAACCCATGTTGGTGTTTGTTTACAAACCCAATGCTCTCAAGGTGTGCAACCAGTCTTAGCCTAATTATTCTTTCAAGTATTTTACAGAAGATGTTTGTCAGTGATACAGGTCTGTAGTTAAGTGCCTCCTCCCTATCTCCTTTCTTCAAAATCGGTACGACATTTACCCTCTTCCAGCAATTGGGCAATTCTCCCGACATAAGTGACTCATTAAAGATCATTGCCAGAGGCACGCTGAGGGCCTGCGCTGCTTCTTTTAGTATCCACGGTGATACTTTGTCTGGTCCAACCGCTTTAGTTGCATCCAGTGTTGTCAACTGTTTCATTACCTCCTCTGCTGTCACCTCTATATCTGACTGTCTTTCATCTAGGGTAATATCCTCTAACAATGTGTGTGTGTGTGTGTGTGTGTGTGTGTGTGTGTGTGTGTGTGTGTGTGTGTGGTGTGTGTGTGTGTGTGTGTGTGTGTGTGTGTGTGTGCGTGCGGGCGCGCGTGAGTGTGTGTGTGTGCCAAGTGTTCCCTATAAATACTTTTGAAACGCGACTCCGACACAATGATCTCTGCTGCCCCCCCCCCCACACACACCACACACGCCTCACCTACATCAGCCTGCACCGTCCTGTAGGCTGTAATATACAAAAAATTCTTCCCTGCAAATTGACCGTGCTATTTTCCTCTCCTCCCGCCCACACCCCATTTTAGGAGTCTCACGACACACAAACTACTGAGCCTCCCAGATTGTCTATGTAACTGCCCTTTCACCCCAAACCCACGAGACTGACCCCCCACAGCCACGAGGCTGACCTCCCACAGCCACGAGGCTGACCTCCCACAGCCACGAGGCTGACCTTCCACAGCCACGAGGCTGACCTCCCACAGCCACGAGGCTGACCTCCCACAGCCACGAGGCTGACCCCCCACAGCCACGAGGCTGACCTCCCACAGCCACGAGGCTGACCTCCCACAGCCACGAGGCTGACCTCCCACAGCCACGAGGCTGACCTCCCACAGCCACGAGGCTGACCCCCCACAGCCACGAGGCTGACCTCCCACAGCCACGAGGCTGACCCCCACAGCCACGAGGCTGACCTCCCACAGCCACGAGGCTGACCTCCCACAGCCACGAGGCTGACCTCCCACAGCCACGAGGCTGACCTCCCACAGCCACGAGGCTGACCTCCACAGCCACGAGGCTGACCCCCCAGCCACGAGGCTGGCCTCCCACAGCCACGAAGCTGACCCCCCACAGCCACGAGGCTGACCCCCCCCCCCCACCACAGCCACGAAGCTGACCTCCCACAGCGACGAGGCTGACCCCCCACAGCCACGAAGCTGACCCCCCCCCCCACACACAGTCACAGGTGCGCCTGGTGCGCTGATGGCCACTTTGCCTAAACACCTGCGGTACCAGCTCACGGTAAACCAATTTCTCTTAAAAAATGATTATTAGTCCGCCGGAATCCAGGAAATTTAATCGCGAACACAAACAGACCGGTGGAACACTGCCCGGGGGGGGGGGGGAAGGGGGAAGGGAATATAAAGATTTGGTAGTGGAATGTTGCTTGCGGTCTCCCGGAAACGACTCGATCCTCCCACGTGCAGCTACCTGGCCGTCTCACCCTCCCACACTCCCTCCCACACACTCTCCCACAGTCCCTCCCTCCCACGTAGTATCTCCCGCGGCCCAACGACTCGGTTTCAGGTTACCTTATATTAGTTAAGCTTGTTCCTGTCACGCTCTTCTTTTTTTTAAGCTCTCTCACCCCTTCCCTCTCCTTCTCTGCTTCTTCTCCCCTCCCACAATGCCCCCACCCCCCACTCCTCCTCTCATCCTTCCCCACCTCCCTCCCACCACACTGGGTAATACTGACTGGCTGAGCGCACACAGCTGCCTCAAAGCCAACTGTTTACACACTGGCGGGGGGGGGGGGCGGTGTCCTTCACTACCTCACATGGGCACTCATAGGCACCCCTCACTACCTCACACTGGCACTCATAGGCACCCCTCACTACCTCACACTGACACTCATAGGCACCCCTCACTACCTCACATGGGCACTCATAGGCACCCCTCACTACCTCACACTGACACTCATAGGCACCCCTCACTACCTCACACTGGCACTCGTAGGCACCCCTCACTACCTCACACTGGCACTCATAGGCACCCTCACTACCTCACACGGGCACTCACAGGCACCCCTCACTACCTCACACTGGCACTCATAGGCACCCTCACTACCTCACACTGACACTCATAGGCACCCCTCACTACCTCACACTGGCACTCATAGGCACCCCTCACTACCTACACTGGCACTCATAGGCACCCCTCACTACCTCACACTGGCACTCATAGGCACCCCTCACTACCTCACACTGGCACTCATAGGCACCCCTCACTACCTCACACTGGCACTCATAGGCACCCTCACTACTTCACACGGGCACTCATAGGCACCCTCACTACCTCACACGGGCACTCATAGGCACCCTCACTACCTCACACTGGCATTTGGAGACATTAATTAGTACCTCACGTGCTGGGCTGCCGTGCCGGGCTGGCATGCCAGGCTGCCATGCCGGGCTGCCGTGCCGGGCTGCCGTGCCGGGCTGCCGTGCCGGGCTGCCATGCCAGGATGCCGTGCCGGGCTGCCGTGCAGACAGAAGCTGCGACCAGATCCGATAGAAACACAGATTAGCTGCGATAATTTTCCCGCTTGAAACTATTTCGTGACAAGTTTCTGCCCGTCACCTTTCCTGGCCTTGACACACTACACAGCTTCAGGCTTTAGCCTCGCTTACAGCTGCAAGCCAGTGGTTGTTCTTGCTCACAGTGAGTGACTATAGCTTGAGATTAGTTAGGATACCTTAGGACCAGGTAAGGAAGTGTTAGCTTAAGATCATGTAAATATATAATATATATATATATATATATATATATATATATATATATATATATATATATATATATATATATCTACTGCGCCCTAGGTCTGGTGGTCCAGGTGATTCAAGGCCTATTTACTGTGATCTGTTTTCACTCCTGTGTGTGTCGAACACGTTCTTTAAAGCACCCACTAGGTCGTAGGTCTGAAATCACCCCCTTCCCCCCCCTCCCCCCCAAGGTCGTAGATGTGAAATCACTCCAAGTCGTGATGAGTTATAACACTCATAACGTTTGCTTAGTCAAGTTTACGCCGGGATAACTAAAGTTAGGGGGTAAGTTAGGTCTGGTAAGTCGGATTAGTTAGTTACAAGGTTATGTTGGGGTAAGATTAATGGGAGAACACGTGAAGAACAGCCACGGGCTGACCTACCAGGGAGGAGGACGGACGTCCCGGTGACACGGGCGAGATGCTCTTGCCAGTAATCTGCAAGTCAAACAAAGCTCCGAGAGAGTAATAAAAGATCAACACAACATGAGCGCGGCACCAGCACGTGGCCCCAGGCACCCCACCGTCAACACACACCAGCCTACATGAAGCTACCAGCCCAGACACACACACCCCGCTGATGGTTCATACTGATACCTGCTTGATACCTGCTTGATGGGGTTCTGGGAGTTCTTCTACTCCCCAAGCCCGGCCCGAGGCCAGGCTTGACTTGTAAGAGTTTGGTCCACCAGGCTGTTGCTTGGAGCGGCCCGCAGGCCCACATACCCACCACAGCCCGGTTGGTCCGGCACTTCTTGAAGAAAACAGTCTAGTTTTCTCTTGAAAATGTCCATACTGGATGGGGTTACTGAACTTACCTATTTCCTTAGCCACATATCTCTCTCTATTGGCGACGAGAGAGGTCTACCTGGATTGTGCCTGGATGGGGTTCTGAGAGTTCTACTCCTCCCCCAAACCCGGCTTGTTGCTTGTTTGGAGTGGCCAGGCCGCTCCAAGCAAGCAACAGCTTGTTGGTTCAAGTTATCACAAGTCGAGACCGGACTCAGGGGAGTATAAGAACTCCCGAAACCCTGTCCAGGTATGCTCCAGGTATGGTCCAGGTATGCTCCAGGTATGCTCCAACCCATCCTCAGGCTATGATTGGCCAACCTGCGGCCGGACCCAAAAACGAATTCGTCAATTTAAACAACTGCGTTAACCATAACAATAATTTCTCAAATGAATATATTGCAGTATACGAACGAATCCTATTGAGAGGCGAAATTCGAACCACAGGAAGCGTGCGTGTCGCTGACCAGGAAATGTTCGAACGTCATCAGTTGCGCGTCGTGTGTGAAGTGTTTTTCATTCATAAACAGGTGGTTTGGCAGCGGAGTTAACGAGCAGTTGGCCCTTGTTTATGAGAAAGGGCTGTGCTTAGAGGGGTAAAAATATTTTGGTGTTGGGCTTGATAAGTGTCAACACATAAAGGACTATTAAGGCCACCACACACTCGCTCACTGACGCCCCACCTCACGACACAAGTCAACTCTTAAGAGTACGTACACCCAGCAGGAAGTGGGCGTACACCTGTGTATGTTATGCTGGGGGGGAGGGGAGGATAGTCCAGAGAGGGAGGGGAGGGAGGATAGTCCAGAGAGGGAGGGGGGAGGATAGTCCAGAGAGGGAGGGGAGGGAGGATAGTCCAGAGAGGGGAGGGAGGGAGGATAGTCCAGAGAGGGAGGGGGGAGGATAGTCCAGAGAGGGAGGGGGGAGGATAGTCCAGAGAGGGAGGGGAGGGAGGATAGTCCAGAGAGGGAGGGGGAGGATATAGTCCAGAGAGGGAGGGGGGAGGATAGTCCAGAGAGGGAGGGGGAGGATAGTCCAGAGAGGAGGGGAGGGAGGATAGTCCAGAGAGGGAGGGGGAGGATAGTCCAGAGAGGGAGGGGAGGGAGGATAGTCCAGAGAGGGGGGGGGGGAGGATAGTCCCAGAGAGGAGGGGAGGGAGGATAGTCCAAAGCAGGAGAGAGGGGGATAGTCCAAAGCAGGAGGGAGGAGGATAGTCCAGAAAGGGAGGGGAGGATAGTCAGAGAGGGAGGGGGGGAAGGATAATCCAGAGAGGGAGGGGAGGTGGATATAGTCCAGAGAGGGAGGGGGTGGATAGTCCAGAGAGGGAGGGGGGGTGGATAGTCCAGAGAGGGGGGGGAGGATAGTCCAGAGAGGGAGGGGTGGATAATCCAGGACGGAGGGGGGAGGATAGTCCAGAGAGGGAGGGGGGTGGATAGTCCAGAGAGGGAGGGGGGAGATAGTCCAGGGAGGGAGGGGGTGGATAATCCACAGACGGAAGGGGGTGGATAGTCCAGAGAGGAGGGGGGAGGATAGTCCAGAGAGGGAGGGTGGATAATCCACAGACGGAAGGGGTGGATAGTCCAGAGAGGGAGGGGGGAGGATAGTCCAGAGACGGAGGGGGTGGATAATCCAGAGACGGAGGGGGGGTGGATAGTCCAGAGACGGAGGGGGGTGGATAGTCCAGAGAGGGAGGGGGAGGATAGTCCAGAGAGGGAGGGGGGTGGATAGTCCAGAGAGGGAGGGGGGTGGATAGTCCAGAGAGGGAGGGGGTGGATAGTCCAGAGAGGGAGGGGGTGGATAGTCCAGAGAGGGAGGGGGGGATAGTCCAGAGAGGGAGGGGGAGATAGTCCAGAGACGGAGGGGGGTGGAAATCCAGAGAGGGAGGGGGTGGATAGTCCAGAGAGGGAGGGGGGAGGATAGTCCAGAGACGAGGGGGGGTGGGGGGTGGATAGTCCAGAGACGGAGGGGGTGGATAATCAGAGAGACGGGGGGGTGGATAGTCCAGAGACGGAGGGGGTGGATAGTCCAGAGACGGAGGGGGGTGGATAGTCCAGAGAGGGAGGGGTGGATAGTCCCGAGAGGGAGGGGGTGGATAGTCCAGAGAGGGAGGGGGTGGATAGTCCAGAGAGGAGGGGGGGTGGATAGTCCAGAGAAGGAGGGGGGGTGGATAGTCCAGAGAGGGAGGGGGGTGGATAGTCCAGAGAGGGAGGGGGTGGATAGTCCAGAGAGGGAGGGGGGTGGATAGTCCAGAGAGAGGGAGGGGGTGGATAGTCCAGAGAGGGAGGGGGTGGATAGTCCAGAGAGGAGGGGTGGATAGTCCAGAGACGGGGGGGGGTGGATAGTCCAGAGAGGGAGGGGGAGAAGGATAGTCCAGAGAGGGAGGGGTGGAGGGAGGTGGATGACTGGTAACAATGTGCTGACTCACGCCGTCCTCCAGGTCGCTGACCGATCACCTTCCCACTCTTTCATAATGCTTCATATCTCTTCCGTTTTTTCCTCTTCACATTTACCTCGGATTTTGACATTTCCTTTCCTTCCCCTCTCCCACTTCCACCCGTTAACGTCACGCAGCGTCGGATAAGGAAGGAGACACCAGGACAACCCGTGCTCAAAACAGAGGGCCCGGGTGCCGTGCGCGGACCAACCGGCCTCTTGTTTATGAATGAAATAAGCTCCGGTTAGCCCCCAAAG
>WNGS01001312.1:48254929-48266938 GCA_020271785.1 Procambarus virginalis
CCGCGGGCCTACATACCCACCACATACCCGGTTGGTCCGGCACTTCTTGAAGAAACGATCCAGTTTTCTCTTGAAGATGTCTACGGTTTTTCCCACAATATTTCTTTAGACCGCTGAGAGGATGTTGAAGCAAACCGTAGACCTCTGATGTTTTATACAGTGTTCTCAGATTGATACAGTGTTCACCAATACATCAGCTGCAGCATTAGTGGGCATCATCATCTCCAGACATGAGTAGACATCATCATCTCCAGCATGAGTAAGCATCATCATCATCACCATCATCATCACTCAGCATCATCATCATCATCATCATCATCATCATCCATCATGTCCCGCACGAGTAGGGAGGTTATATGGGAGAACACGGTGTGCACGCTTAGTGCACTGACTTGCTTAACCTACAAGACTGAAGTATAGAACTTTAGACACACACACCCACCACGAGACTTAAACCCGGGCCTTCAAGATGGCAGTTACGCCCTTAAATCCACTACACCATACTCGTAGCCCTAAAAGAGGTGGGAATTCTGCCGTATTTAACCACCAGATATTCCACACACCTCTCCAGGCCAGAGACAGTGAGAGGTCGGGTGGGTGGTGAAGGAGAAGCACTACAGGAGGGAAACACACAGAGACACGTCTAAATAACCACGAGGGCAGTTAGAACCACGACCCGTCAAACAGCCTGGGTCAATGTTTACATCTCTCTCTCACTTCTCTCCCCTCACTTTAAGCCTCTATTCTACTCCTCCTCCTCCTCCTGGCCCTTTGCCCTCCTCTACTCCTCCTACCCCTTCTCTCTGTCTCTCCTGTTCTCTTCTCTTCTCTCCCTCTCTCTTTCTCATCCTGTTCTATTCTCTACTACCAATTACCTGTTATCCTTTTAATATACCATCGCCTGGTACGTTATTTTATCTATTCTTGCCCTCTATCTCCTCCCCTCACTATCTTTACCTTTCATTCTTACCTATCTACCAATCTTATATATCTATCCCTTCTCCCCCTAGCCCCATCCGAACTCATACCCCATCAGATATACTCTATCCACCTTGGTCCCCTCGTCTATCCTCACACATACGTCAATATCTGACGCATTATTAACGGCGCGTTACGCAGGAGGGCGGGGTCGTCTTCTCTGGCTCCCCCCTCCCTTAACCCACCCACCCTTAACCCCATTAACTGTTAGCCCACCCACCCCTTAACCCATTAACTGTTAGCCCAACCCACCCCTAACCCATTAACTGTTAGCCCACCCACCCCACTTTCTGCACACCTACATTAACTGTTAGCCCACCCACCCTTAACCCATTTAACTGTTAGCCCACCCAACCCCTAACATATTAACTGTTAGCCCACCCCCCCTAACATATTAACTGTTAGCCCACCCACCCGCTAACCCATTAACTCTTATCTCACCCACCCCTTAACATATCAACCCTTAGCCCAACCACTCCCTAACCCACGAAACCCACTTAACACTCTACTTCCAATCCCATTCATCAATGTATCCGGGCCGTCCCAGCGACCGGTGGGATCTCGGTCGTGAGAAACTGTGAAGAAGTTGTTCCAATGGTTCCGTATCTACCAGCCGGTCTTATAGGGTCCATATCTACCAGCCGGTCATATAGGGGTCCATATCTACCAGCCGGTCATGTGGGGGTCCATATCATCCAGCGTCCATGGGGCTCTCCTGGTCATGTGGGGGTCCATATATACAGCCGGTCCTATGGGGGTCCATATCTACCAGATGCAAGACAACCAGTGAGCCCAGGTGAGTGGTAATTAGTGAGCAGCGTAACTCACACCTGTGGGCCAAGATGCTTCCACACACACCACACACACACACACACACCACACACACACACACACACACACACACACACACACACACCACACACACTCACACACACACACACTCACACCCACCAACACACACACACACACACACCACACACACACCACACCACACACACACCACACACACACACACACACACACACACACACACACCTTATCATTAACCACACACGTGAATGATAATATATCAGGGGCCACAGGTGAGGCAGAGGATGCAATTACTTCCCCTGTACCTCACAGCCTCTCTGTACCTGAGGCTGTAAAATACAGTGCAATCATTGATCCGTTTTTGTTTTGTATTAAATTGATGCTATGCGCCTGAGTGTTGACATTGTTGTTAAGAGAATTAGTATTATAATATTCTTAATCCATTAGTCTTTTTAAGTTCACATGGGAGTCGTGGTGGTGGTGTGTGGTGGCAGGAAGCCATCGGTGGAGGCATTCTTTGGTCAGTGGTTGGTACAGCGACCAGCATTCCTTCTGGCTGGGGTTGACTATCATCAACCATTAACCCCCAGATGATCCAAATGGTTGATCATCGATCTTTCAATCTGTCTTCATATTTCAGCTCCTTGTCCTCATATCCCAGCTCCTTGTCCTCATATCCCAGCTCCTTGTCCTCAGATCCCAGCTCCTTGTCCATATATCCTATCTTCAAGACATCATACGGCATCTCCTTATCCTCACATCCTAGATCCTTGTCCTCATATCCCAACTTCTAAAGCTTGGATCATTTCCAAGAGCTGCTTATAGTTATATTGGCTTAGCACCTTCAATTGATAATTAACTTACCTAACCTTGAAATGTGTAAACAATATAGCTGACATGAGAGTATTACCTTCTGTTTACCTAGAGCTGGTAAAGGGAAACAATACCCCGGTAGCGCGGTCTCTGACCAGAGGTTTTGGATGAAGATGGGGTCGATCTGTTGGGGTGTGGGAATGGCTGCGAACCCGTCCTCTTAAAAATAATGTCGCTTTTCTCTCGTATGCGCGCTATGGCCAAAAATGGACGTAATTTGAAATGAAATCGGCTCATGAAAGTGACGTACTGTCCCGTTTTCTGTTTGAGTCCTCCGGCTTACTCGGTAAGGTTAGGAGAGGAAACTTTCAATTAACGTTTTTCATGACGTTTTGAAACTTTTGGAGAATTTTCTGCCCTCCTAACCTACCAGAGGACCCTTAACTTACTGTTTTGGAAAACAAAAATATTTTCAATTTTTTTAATCTTTTCAAATAATTTTCAAATTTTCGTCCATAAGGGCAAACAGGCAAATTCAGACGTAATTTATAAGAAGGCAGGTTGGGGGGTTGGCGTCTTAACTGGGCTCCACAATGGAAATTTAAACAATTACATCTCTCAGACCCAAGCATTCGTATATGCCACCTCTGTATCTGACGACCTGGTTAAGGAAATCCAACCAAATTACTAAGGCCACTTAGCAGAGGAAAACGACCCCAGTTTTTTCCTCACTGAACCCCTAATTAAGTTTCTCTCGCAGTCTCAACATTAGCAAAACTCCACGTAAAGCTCTCAGCCCCATTGTAGAGAAGCTACAATGGGGCTTTTTTGGCAGTTTCGAGAAGTGTTTCGAAACTGCACCAATAAAACATGATTCTGTTCATTTCACTGCAGTTATGGCTCCTAATGCAGGGTATTTTCTATTAGCCGACACTAATGTCAGCAAGAGGAAAGCCTTTCGTTTTGCATTACCCCTCTGCCTTCCTGCCCAGGTCCACATTAAATATAGGCGTATTTGTGGCAAGGCAGAGACAACATTGTCTGCTGTGCCAGAGCACAGGGAGCTAGCACTCACACTACCCAACACAGTCTCATTATTTAATGTTCTGCAATTTGCCGTACCCGCTGGGCGTCCAAGTGTGCAGTGCACCCTGCAAGAATGGTAGGCAGCTGGTGTGGAGATATATATATGTGAATCAACCTTGGCTGATACTAACACTGACTACAGTATTGGGCATACAGGCAGTGCTGCCACCCATAAGTAATCTGCCAAAACCCTTATGTATAGAGAACAGGATCATTAGTACAGTTTAAATCCGATTGCTTCGGAGACTCTTTATCTCATTTGGATAAAAATGGCAAAAGCTTTCTGAAGGAGCTGGGTTCTTGACTATTCGAAACAATAAGAGACCCAAAAGCTGCCAGCTACCTTTCCGAGCACTCAGTGTAGCACTGCAGAGGGCAAACGTTCACTTTCTATGTTCTATGCATTCTATGTTCCTGTGTATGTAGAACCTGAAACGCTCTACTACATCCTATGATGAAATACTGTGTTCCTCTATGTAACCAAACCTGTAACCGATCTTATATATAATACATTTTCAAATAAAGTACAAAGTAAGTTGAGAGTCAGGATGTCCCTAGTTAACAAGTATTGTTGCTAGCAACTTGTAGGCAAGTTTCCACAACTCAGAGTAGCCAACTTCATCAACAAAACCCAGCTTGCAAAACTCGTCAATTGCCTGAAAATTACCATATCAGGTTGACCAGTTTACAACGTCAGCTGACAAGTCTATCCACGTCAGGTGACAAGTATACCACGTAAAATGACAGGTTTACCATGTCAGGGTGACAAATGACCATGTAAAATGACAGGCTTACCATGTCAGGGTGACAAGTATACCACATCACGTTACATACAAGTTTACAAATCCACGTGATACATTCATCACGTGAGGTGACAACTTACAACGTCAAGTTTACACATAACTTAACGTCTGAAATAAGAAAGGAGATAATGAGAGACATAAGAGTCTTCCTATTTATTATTACGCCAAAAAAAAAACACCACCACCACCGTCCTCTTATAGGGTCTCCCAACGTCAAGAATCGGTCGTGCTAAAGTGCTCTCCCCCCTTATCCTAACCTACCAGAGGACCCAAAACAGAAAACGGGACAGTATATGTCAGTTTCGCGAGCCGCTACCATTTTCTAGTACGATAATTTTTGGCCTTAAGTGGCGTATACGTCAATATACGACGTGCTATTAGCAGGACGGGTTGCTTTGCCCAGCTGGAAGCAGTTTGCTTGGGTAATTTACAACTCCACCGACATATATTTCATTTACAAATGTGCCAAGACATTACATCAGTTCTCAAAGTATTTACCCACAATTTACAATACTGATATGACATTTACAACTAATATACAACATCATACCCTTCACTTACAACTAATTTACAACACAAAGAAGATTATTATGTCAAATTTACAACATTGCGAGACATTTATATTTAATTTACAACTCTTGTAAATACGTCCCACAGGAAACACGCGATCCCCCACCCCATACCTGAAGCGTACCTGCAGTGGGTTTCTAGAGTTCTACTACCCCCCCCCCCCCCACCCCTAGTCCGGCCTACATTATTAATTACCAGTAGGAGGGGTAGTCACCCCCCACTACCTCACTATCACCACCACCCCCTCACTATCACCCCCTCCCTCACTATCATCACCACCCCCTCACTATCACCCCCCCCCCTCACTATCATCACCACCCCCTCATTATCACCCCCTCCCTCACTATCACCCCCCTCCCTCACTATCATCACCACCCCCTCACTATCACCCCCCTCCCTCACTATCACCCCTCCCTCCCTCATTATCACCCCCCTCCCTCACTATCACCCACCCTCCCTCACTATCACCCCCCTCCCTCACTATCACCACCACCCCCTCACCATCACCGTGAATAACATGAAAACATTGCAAATATCGGATAACAATGGCGCCCAATCGGTACCCCTGATGACACGATATACTGGTATACTCGCCACATTATCCACCACAAGTATACCTAGCTCAGGTGAAGGAAAAACCAATAAGAAAATACCCAAAAATACCCAGCTGGCCCTTTGCCGGAATTGAATCCCATATATATTTCCAAATTACTTTCAATTACCTTTTCTTCCAGAAACTGGCCACTGGCACGCAAACAGCGGATTTGTTTTATCCGGTTTCCATACGTTTAATTCAACCGGCCACTTAAGAGTTATAGAAGAAAACTGACAATAAAAGGCAGCAGCAGCTTGCAAGGAACAATGATAGCAACAGCTAGCAAGGAACAAAGATAGCAGCAGCTTGCAAGGAACAATGATAGCAACAGCTAGCAAGAAACAATGATAGCAACAGCACTCAAGGAACAATGATAGCAACAGCTAGCAAGGAACAATGATAGCAACAGCTAGCAAGGAACAATGATAGCAACAGCTAGCAAGGAACAATGATAGCAACAGCACTCAAGGAACAATGATAGCAACAGCTAGCAAGGAACTATGATAGCAACAGCTAGCAAGGAACAAAGATAGCAGCAGCTAGCAAGGAACAAAGATAGCAACAGCTTGCAAGGAACAATGATAGCAACAGCTAGCAAGGAACAATGATAGCAACAGCTAGCAAGGAACAATGATAGCAACAGCTAGCAAGGAACAATGATAGCAACAGCTAGCAAGGAACAATGATAGCAACAGCACTCAAGGAACAAAGATAGCAACAGCTAGCAAGGAACTATGATAGCAACAGCTAGCAAGGAACAAAGATAGCAGCAGCTAGCAAGGAACAAAGATAGCAACAGCTTGCAAGGAACAATGATAGCAACAGCTAGCAAGGAACAATGATAGCAACAGCTAGCAAGGAACAATGATAGCAACAGCTAGCAAGGAACAATGATAGCAACAGCTTGCAAGGAACAATGATAGCAACAGCACTCAAGGAACAATGATAGCAACAGCTAGCAAGGAACAATGATAGCAACAGCTAGCAAGGAACAATGATAGCAACAGCTAGCAAGGAACAATGATAGCAACAGCTAGCAAGGAACAATGATAGCAACAGCACTCAAGGAACAATGATAGCAACAGCTAGCAAGGAACAATGATAGCAACAGCTAGCAAGGAACAATGATAGCAACAGCTAGCAAGGAACAATGATAGCAACAGCTAGCAAGGAACAATGATAGCAACAGCTAGCAAGGAACAATGATAGCAACAGCTAGCAAGGAACAATGATAGCAACAGCTAGCAAGGAACAATGATAGCAACAGCTAGCAAGGAACAATGATAGCAACAGCTAGCAAGGAACAATGATAGCAACAGCTAGCAAGGAACAATGATAGCAACAGCTAGCAAGGAACAATGATAGCAACAGCTAGCAAGGAACAATGATAGCAACAGCTAGCAAGGAACAAAGATAGCAGCAGCAGCTTGCAAGGAACAATGATAGTAATATCTTATTATACATCTTAGAAGAAGTCAAACATGAGGTTGAGAACGGTGCAACTATGCCAGGTATTTACAACTATACCTGGTATTTACAACTATGCCAGGTATTTACAACTATACCAGGTGTTTACAACTATGCCAGGTGTTTACAACTATACCTGGTATTTACAACTATGCCAGGTATTTACAACTATACCAGGTATTTACAACTATGCCAGGTGTTTACAACTATCCCAGGTATTTACAACTATGCCAGGTATTTACAACTATGCCAGGTATTTACAACTATACCAGGTATTTACAACTATGCCAGGTATTTACAACTATGCCAGGTATTTACAACTATGCCAGGTATTTACAACTATGCCAGGTATTTACAACTATGCCAGGTATTTACAACTATACCAGGTATTTACAACTATGCCAGGTGTTTACAACTATCCCAGGTATTTACAACTATGCCAGGTATTTACAACTATACCAGGTGTTTACAACTATGCCAGGTATTTACAACTATGCCAGGTGTTTACAACTATGCCAGGTATTTACAACTATGCCAGGTATTTACAACTATACCAGGTATTTACAACTATGCCAGGTATTTACAACTATGCCAGGTATTTACAGCTATACCAGGTATTTACAACTATACCAGGTATTTACAACTATGCCAGGTATTTACAACTATACCAGGTATTTACAACTATGCCAGGTATTTACAACTATACCAGGTATTTACAACTGTACCAGGTATTTACAACTATACCATGTATTTACAACTATGCCAGGTGTTTACAACTATGCCAGGTGTTTACAACTATACCAGGTATTTACAACTATGCCAGTTATTTATAACTATGTCAAGTATTTACAACTATACCAGGTATTTACAACTATACCATGTATTTACAACTATGCCAGGTGTTTACAACTATACCAGGTGTTTACAACTATGCCAGGTATTTACAACTATGTCAAGTATTTACAAGTATCCATCACAGAGCATACCTCTGGTACTGACAGCATATGAAGGTATCGACAGGTATGATATCAAAACTAAGCCAGTATGATAACCACGAAGAGAGACTAAAACAGGGGAGGTAGGGAGGGGCGGAGGGTTCTTAACAAGGGTGAGATCCATACCCCCTAAGGGGTAGGGGGGGACCATACAAAAAGGGGTATATATATATATATATATATATATATATATATATATATATATATATATATATATATATATATATATATATATATATGGGACTTAATCTCTGAACAGTTTAATAACAAACTGCTGTTGTTTGCTGGTAATTAACATTTAACGATCACCGTCTGTAACTGTACGTCGTTTGCATGATTTTATTGACCAAAAAATAATCAGCAGCACTATTTTTTTCTATAAATTAATGACAACATCACTATTATTTTCTTTAAGCTGTTGTGTGCCTGGCTTTTCATAATAAAAAAAACTAAGCTATTGGCATCTTTTGAAGTCACACCTTGTGGGATCGGTGATGTCTCACAGCTCAACACTCTGGCGATCTGAGATGTGCGGACATATTGTGCAATCAATTTGGGATCTGTGGTGGAATGGGGGGGGGGAGGTTTATGGGGCCGCTGGATTAAGAGTAGGGATGTGAGGGAGGAGTGAATGGGCGTCAATCCAGAGAAATGTCCTAATCAACACCACCATCTTAAGGGGTGATGTTAGTGCGACCGTGTGTGTGTGTGTGTGTGTGTGTGTGTGTGTGTGTGTGTGTGTGTGTGTGTGTGTGTGTGTGTGTGTGTGTGTGTGTGTGTGTGTGTGCTGTAAACACACACAAACACACACACACAGCAGGGGGTGTCTATGGCTGTGTGGATAACATGCTAGACTCTTAATCTTGTAGCCCGGGTTCAATTCCCGGCGCCGGCGGGAAACAAAAATGGGCAGAGTTTCTTTCACCCTGATTCGCCCTGTTACCTAACAGTAAATAGGTACCTGGGAGTTAGACAGTGATTACGGGCTGCTTCCTGGGTGTGTGTGTGTGCGTGTATGTGTGAAAAAAAATAGGTAGTAGTTAGTAACAGTTGATTGATTGACAGTTGAGAGGCGGGCCGAAAGTGCAGAGCTCAATTCCCCCGCAAGCACAACTAGGTGAATACAACTAAGTGAATACACACACACACACACACACACACACACACACACACACACACACACACACACACACACAGGTGCCAAGAGACATCTCTGGCACCACCACGGGCCAAGGAGACAATCAACATACCCGGGAGAGGTCAAAAGAATACCTCGCCTCCAAGAATCTCCACACTCTCCACATAGCGTTAGAAACCACAATTTTAACTTGACTTTTGCGACCCCCCCCCCTCATTTTTTTCCATTTTTTGCCATTTGTTCCTGCAATAGCACGCGACACGATAGTTTGTGCTATTAGGAAAGCTGAGTCTCGCGCTGGCTCGTCGCTAGTGTCTCAGGTGGTGATGACTCAGCCAAGGTGAAGTAGGACCTCTCAAGGTGGACTAGGACCTCTCAAGATGGAGTAGGATCTCACAAGGTGGTGTTGGAAACCGGCTGGAAGCGAGGGAAACACACACATGCTGCAAGAACAAACTATACATTGCTCAGGGTTACGCTAGGTAGCCCGAAAATTACACCAGATGGATGGGGGACTACACCAAGTTGCCTTAGACTACGCCTGGTAGCCCAGGACTACGTCAAGTGACCCAGGCCTAGGCCACGTAGCAAAGAAATAAGCCATGCGGCGCAGAAATAAGACAGGTGGCGCAGGTGGGAGAGAATGTATAACGTGGGAGGAGCAGGATGCGCTCAATACCCACACCCCCGAGAGAGCCATAAGCGTTATTGGACCACCGCTAGCCGAAATAAATCCTGGCGCTGCTCCTATTGTTTACAAGGAGGAGGGAGGATGGGTGCCCCTTTACCATAATATCTCCGACACCTCCCACACCATCATGGTCTGGCGGGTCAGACGAATATAGGGCAGAGAGAGAGAGGAAAAGGAGAGAGGGTGGGAGAGCGTGTGTATGTACTCACCTACATGTTCTAGCAGGAATGAGATTCGGTTCTCTGCTCCCGTTTCTCAACTGCAACTCAGTTGGTGTACAAGTTCCTGAGCCTATTGGGCTCTATCATAACTACCTTTCAAACTGTGTATAGAGTCTGCCTCCACCATATCAGTTGCTAATGCTGTTAATTACCATTTGTTAACTACCTTGACTCTGAAGAAAGTCACTATTGCTCATTTGGGTACTCAGTTACCACCTGTGTCCCCTTTGCGTGTACACCCTGTGATAAATCAACTTCATCTACCCTATAAATTCCTCTGAGAATCTTGTATGTGACGATCATGTTTCCCCTAACTCTTCCGTCATCCCCTCCAATGATGGCATCTGTGGAAATGAACGAGCAGATGTGCTGGCTGCCTAAGGCGCTGAAGGAGACCATATTGAACACTTCATACCCAAGACTTCTACAAATTAGAGGTATTGTCAGGCAACATCACCGTGATAAGGTAACTGAGGAAAGGAAGATAGAAGAACAAACCAGTGAATCTGTACGATGGTACAACATGGTTGCAGCTGGCAATCCCAATCATTATGGCCGAAGAGGAGGTGGCCGCGGGAGAGAATCAGTAATAGCAAGAATTCGTCTGGGATACAAATATCCATGGAGATTCGGGATGGAAGCAACAGTTGAGCAGCGGAGTTGCAGAATCTGTGATGAGAGTGACGGACACCGCCTTGACCACTACCTGAGAGAGTGTGGACATCTCAGAGACATTAGAAATATGTGTAGAATAATAAACCCCACATTGTTTGAGTTAGGAAAAGACTATTTGTCAAATATTGATATTGTTCTTAAAAGATTCCCCCATTTTGCACCCGCAAGATAACTTAAGATTTTAAGGGTTGACGAATGTTAATCTTCTTGTTTGATAAGCTGTTCACTTGAGACAGTTAAGCAAGTCCCAGCTGTGTCTGGGTACAAGTGACAGGATGAATAACCCAGCGGGTTTTCTTCCTATTGGGGAGTGTTGTACATGCTGCTATAGTGGTATATCCACTCACAGGATGAGTGGCGCTGCTCAATAAACTCACCCCACGGTGCAAAATTAAAAAAAAAATATATTTCTAATGCCCTATGCCTCATTTGGGTACTCAGTTACTACCTGTGTCCCTTGTGCGTGTACACCCTGTGTTAAAACAACTTTATCTACTCTATCAATTCCACTGAGAATCTTGTAGGTGACGATCATGTCTCCCCCTAACCCTTCTGTCTTCCAGCGACGTGAGGTTTAGTTCCCTTTGTCTCTCCTCGTAGCTTATACCCCTCAGCTCGGATCCTAGTCTGGTGGCGTACATTTGAACCTCCTTTAATTTAGTCTTGTGCTTGGCGGTGTGAGGTGAGGTTGTGGGCGGGTCACAGAGCACAGTCAACAAGTGCCATATTATACAGAAATCTTCCCCAATAGCCAAAATGGCAACTCTCAACATTTTACTCAGTAGCCCCTGCGATACTGAGCGCCTGCGATACTGAGCGCCTGAGATACCAGGACGAGTCCACAAGATGGGAGGAAGTCGAGAAGATACGGGCAAGTTGGCTTGATGTGCAGGACTCTACGTGATACAGAATATTGAACGTGATAGAGGGAAGTTGAGGTGAGGCAGGGAAGAGAGATACACCCTCTCCCTCACCTCTTTCACCTCACTCTTTCTCATCACCAATCCCCCCCCCCTCATCTCTTCCCCCTTACTCAATGCCTCATCACAAACCCTCATCTATCCATCCATAACAAAAAAAAATTCTCTCCTCCCCACCCCCAGACCTTCAGGCACTTTGCGGCAACCGGTTCCCACTTTGCAGGAACCGGTTAAGTGCTGATATCAA
>WNGS01001312.1:48279977-48291765 GCA_020271785.1 Procambarus virginalis
GCAGTACCCTGTGCTTTGTCGAAGGCTCCTTTGATGTCAACAAATACAGAGTACCTAGCTGTGTCATTAGCCAAGTAATTAGCTGTACTATTTATTTATTATGCACTGCATACCCATCCCGTGGGCGGTGGTGGAAAGGGTTACAGAGGCACATAACCGGAACAGAACCCTAAAGTTCGTTTAGCTAAGCAAGTGACAATCTTTTGAAGCTAGTTGCACAATTGTTAACGTTACATACACATGTACACACACACACACACACACACACACACACACACACACACACACACACACACACACACACACACACACATATATATATATATATATATATGATATATATAATATATATATATATATATATATATTATATATATATATATATATATATATATATATATCATAGACAACAATAAAGCAATAATCACGCTTGTTACAGAGAAGAACCCGTTCCTCATGGTAAATATATTTATGGGTTTATAATGACAGAAAATAGCACATGCTACCCCAAAGACAGGAGAAAATAGCGGCTTAAATTATTCTGAAGCAAATACGGCAAAGATCTAAATTAACAAAGTTGCATTTATATTTACTGTCCAAAAGTTAAAGATGTATTCCTTAATATCATCATTAATTGCCAATGACGAAATGGTTCCTCTGACTGCAACATTTGTATTCAGGATGCACTGTTTAAATAAAACAAAAGTAAATGATATTTGCTGTTCGTGACAAACTATATCTGATAATATTAAAGAAGATCGAAAATTAAATTGCAAAACCTCTGACGATACTTTTTAATGTCACTCAAAATGATAACAGTTTCCCTAGAGACGTAATTTCAAAATGTCGCTCCAATCTCTACAAAAAAATGCAATATGGAGCTCTTGTAATTATGGACTAATAAGCTTACTTTCAGTGGTTGGTAAAAATCGGCGAAACAGTCAATCAAAATCAAATACTGTAACATTTACCGTTATCAATTAACAGTTTTCTATATTTAGTAAATCACTTCAGATTTATTCATGATGTGTATTTAATTTAATTTAAACGTATATGGCAAAAGCCAGGGAATAGGTGTTTTGCATCTCTATTTCCAGAAAGCTTCAAATAAAATTCTTTATCAAAGCTAAGCTGATAATCTGAAAGAAAAAAATCAAACTTGGTCGATGTAACAAGTATGGATCTACAGGACTCGGCCTTATTACAAGTTTTATTCCGAATTTATATAAGTGATTTACCCAGTTTACCGGATACAATATCAAAACTCACCGATGACACAAGACTAGGATACACGGTCAGACCACCACTGCCACAAGGCTAGGATACAAAGCCACACCACCACTGACTGACACAAGGCTAGGATACAAAGCCACACCACCACTGACTGACACAAGGCTAGGATACAAAGCCACACCACCACTGACTGACACAAGGCTAGGATACAAAGCCACACCACCACTGACTGCCACAAGGCTAGGATACAAAGCCACACCACCACTGACTGACACAAGGCTAGGATACAAAGCCACACCACCACTGACTGACACAAGGCTAGGATACAAAGCCACACCACCACTGACACAAGGCTAGGATACAAAGTCACACCACCACTGACTGCCACAAGGCTAGGATACAAAGCCACACCACCACTGACTGACACAAGGCTAGGATACAAAGCCACACCATCACTGACTGACACAAGGCTAGGATACAAAGCCACACCACCATCACTGACTGACACAAGGCTAGGATACAAAGCCACACCACCACTGACTGACACAAGGCTAGGATACAAAGCCACACCACCACTGACTGACACAAGGCTAGGATACAAAGTCACACCACCACTGACTGCCACAAGGCTAGGATACAAAGCCACACCACCACTGACTGACACAAGGCTAGGATACAAAGCCACACCATCACTGACTGACACAAGGCTAGGATACAAAGCCACACCACCACTGACTGACACAAGGCTAGGATACAAAGCCACACCACCACTGACTGACACAAGGCTAGGATACAAAGCCACACCACCACTGACTGACACAAGGCTAGGATACAAAGTCACACCACCACTGACTGCCACAAGGCTAGGATACAAAGCCACACCACCACTGACTGACACAAGGCTAGGATACAAAGCCACACCACCACTGACTGCCACAAGGCTAGGATACAAAGCCACACCACCACTGACTGACACAAGGCTAGGATACAAAGCCACACCACCACTGACTGACACAAGGCTAGGATATAAAACCACGCCACCTCTGACAATAGCCTAGAATCCACGGCTACTATTACTGAAGGATCAGAGATTATAGAACTACTTACTACTACTTAAAACTACTACAAATTAATAAACTGACCTGCAAATATGTTGAAATATTGATAAGTACATTTTTAAATATTAGAAACAACACTGAAAATACAATTTGATGAACACCACAGACTAAGTACAATAGAATACAGATTGAGATACAGATAAATAAAGAGGGCAGTACGGAAGGGCAGGAAAAATTAAACTAACAGGTTATTCGACTTCGTTGGTGGAACAAGCTAGTGTGCATCCGAGAACATCGTACTGTGTACGGTTTGCTGATACTGTACGATCTAGAGGATCTTGAATATTGTTTACAGTTTGGGTCGCATATTTACCGAGAGAAAATACCATCTGAAACCCAGAGACGACGCCCGGATTCAGATATCAGCAGTATAAAGCCTTGTTGAAAACAAATTAATTTATTATTATCAGTCATAAGCCTTTCATTGTTAGCGGTGCCATAAGCCGTACATTGCGCGCGTTTACCATAAGCATTACATTATAACCACCACCACTCATTATAACCACCATCATCCTCATTATAACCATCACCATCGTTATTATACCCACCACGTGGTCATTATAACCACCACCATCGTTTTATAATCACCACTATCGCCATTATAACCATCGAGAGAGAGAGAGAGAGAGAGAGAGAGAGAGAGAGAGAGAGAGAGAGAGAGAGAGAGAGAGAGGGGGGGGGGGGAGAGGGGGGGGGAGACTAGTCACGACTAGTTGGGAAGCATACGCAAGATATTGTGAGTAATTGTGGCATGATAATCACAGGCCGAGATGTGCCAGTGTTTACTATACTAAAATGTCTTTTAAACTAAGACCAAGACTCAACAGGAGTACAATTGTTGTTCTTAATGAAACAATAACCTACTAATGTGTTAGATAAAAAAGCGAACCAAACCTGTTGACAACGAAACAGAGAAGCACTAAAAGTTGAATTAACCGCAGATAACATTGAACCTGTAAGACCTTTATCAAATTGATGAGATGTGATTAAGAATCACAGGATACAAGTTATATGTAAGTAAATTTTGCTTTCAGTGTGGCTATGCAGTGTTATATATAAAGATGATAAAAACGAAAAAAACGATTCATTGCATTGAACAATGGTTCTCGAACGAACCATTCGTTCGGAAATGAATGGTTCGGGTTCACGAACTGACACTTCTAGGTGAGCCCATACGGTATATACACACCTTGTGGGACGCTTCTGGTCCAGTGTTCACCCTGGTGAGTTCTGGACCAAAAAAAAATAATTTCTTGATTTTTGATGCAAGAACGAGGAGCAGGAGCTAAGCCCCAACAAGAACAACTAGGCAAGCACAACTAGTAAAGTACACGCCTGAGAAAACGACATATAAAAATGAAAAACAGACAGAGCAACACTCGCGTCATTAAACCAGCCACACTGACGTCAAGCATCAATCCCGACCAACCCATCACTCGACTCGTTCATTTTCTCCTGGAAATTGATCTCGTTCGACGCACGCCATCATTTTATGCTGATTCCAAAAAACGAGTAAATTTACTGCTTTAACGAAGCGGCCAATTAATGTGTCTCTATTTTTTGTGTTGCTTTCCTCAGACGTGAGATGTGATTTTGATCTACAGGTCTCACGCATGCACACACACACACACACACACACACACACACACACACACACACACACACACACACACACACACACACACACACACACACTATGATAACAGACAATCTTTACCAGGAATGTAAACAATTTCCCCACAACTATTATTATTATTATTGAATCCTCGGGAGGAATATCTATGGGTTTCATTAAATTTATTAAGTGTTTTTCTAAACCAATTGATTTTCAAAATAGTTCCGTTCGGTATATCGAGAGCCTCATCGCTTGTGCTTGACATTTTAATGTACTTATGTTTGATCCCAAATGATTGAGTGTTATTGAAATTGAGCGATGGAGCCGCATGACATTATTTTTGTGTCCGTCCCAAACCTCCTCTTGCCATATACATACTTTATTTACTTAAGATATTAGGGCATTCTTCACTGTAAACTCTTGTTACATCAATATTGTATTTAAGATATTATTCTAGCCAAGGTGTTAGAATAACATTACAACTTATTAGTATCATCATTTTATCTGTATTAGATATACCCACGTCAGCTCTGGGATTGTGGTCAGCTTCAACGTCAGCTCTGGGACGGTAGTCAGCTCAACGTCAGCTCTGGGACGGTAGTCAGCTCAACGTCAGCTCTGGGACGGTAGTCAGCTCAACGTCAGCTCTGGGACGGTAGTCAGCTCAACGTCAGCTCTGGGACGGCAGTCAGCTCAACGTCAGCTCTGGGACGGCAGTCAGCTCAACGTCAGCTCTGGGACGGTAGTCAGCTCAACGTCAGCTCTGGGACGGTAGTCTAACTACCGCGTCAGCCTTGAGCCCCTGAATTAAGCGTTGGCCTAATTGTGCGCCATGTTTTATGTACGAATGCTGATAAAATCTATTTTTTTTATTATTCCTTATTCAGAAGCGGTCCTTTTAAATTGGGACATTTGAACTCATTTCTCGGCTTTTGCCGTTGAACTTATAAGCTGTAAGAGAGTGTGAAACCTTAAATTCGATGTACTTAATTGACATAAACCCCCATCAAAAATATTCGAGCCATGGTTCTTGAGAATCCAAAACAAAATCCTGAACCAGCTTCATGTTTTGTGAGAATCTCTATTGTAAGCAAAGCTTCAAAAATCATTCCCTTAATTAATTAATGTATAATCCATGATTAATTATGAACTTCGCTGAACGCCAGGTAAAATAAATTCAAACCATTTGTACGTTGGGGAAGTCGAGGGCTGACGACGCCAACGCTAATTGATAATTACGATATGGTAACCGGGCGCCGTAAAACAGTTGACTGGTCAAAACAATTGACTGGCGTCTTGCGCAAATAGCCAAATTCTTGTTAACCTTTTTTTTTTCTTTTGTCCCCATCAAGAGGCTATTTAACGATCTCGCTGCTTAATTATGGATCTATAAGGGCATCGTTCCTGATCCGAAGTGAAGGAGGCGGAGTCTACTTAATACTCGGCTAAAGGTCGCCCTCAAAGTTGAGGCAGATGTCGAAGATCGTGGTCAAGATTCTTCACAGGTCAAAGTCGATGTCAGAGGCAGTGACCAAGGTCGAAGTCAAAAAGTCGTGGTTAAGGTCAATGTAAAAGGCCATCTACCCCCCCCCTCTCTCTCTCTCTCTCTCTCTCTCACTAATTTTCTGAACAAATCCACAAGGGCCGTGATGAGGATTCGAACCTGCGTCCGAGAGCATCCCAGACACTGCCTTAATCAACTGAGCTACGACAGGGTCAAAAGGAGTTGAAACCGAAGTTCTACTGAACTTACTGGATCCTGCAGCCTCTCCGAGACACAAACCAGGGTTTTACACAACTCCCCCCATGCACCCGAGCTATGTCAATAGGCCGTTCTCCCTCTTCGCCCTTACATCATTACACACAGAGATCACAATTGCGTGATACATCAAATGAACTAATCCACAAGGGCCGTGATGAAGGCCCTTCGAACCCTCATCACGGCCCTTGTGGATTTGTTCACTTGCCTAACTCCCCGGGATTACTGCTAGGTGAACAGAGGCAATAGGTGAAAGGAAATGTTCCCAACGATTTCTGTCTCGCCCATGCAGGAATCGACTCCAAGATCGCCGACATTGAGTCGAGAACGAAGCCAACTGATATTAGTATTTACAAGCTAGTATGCATACCTGTATAACCACTAGTATGCACACAAATTATAGGAATAGGCGAGCGGTTAACTATGCAACATAAAAAAGTCTTATAAGTATAATCAGCTGCTGTTTTATCTTAATACCGCAGAGCCCTAAAAGAGGGTCGTCCAAGCCACAAAAACAGATCTTCCCAACAAAATCTCATCTTCTTGTGCGAGTCTTTAAGCAGGAAATTGGCATTAGTGCCGCTTGTCACGACAATTGACAAGCTTGAGTCTACGGACTATGTCAGGCAGGACAGTGTTCAAATTCCCGCCATACGTCTTGCACGATATTTCTAATACACTAAACTGTTTGCAATAACCTTACTAAAAATATAAGCAGTATGCTAATAGAACGTAAAACTACGCAACGTAACACTACTGATTGCTAAAGGTAAGACATCCGAAGTATATATATATACGTATATAATGAAGCGGAAGTCAGGGACGCACACATCCTCGAAACGCGAGATGGAACAGCTGACTGGCTCACGTGTTTTCCCGCGTTATCTCTTCATCCCGGTACAGTTGTCAGAATTTCTTATGATGCAATTCGTCACAGTCAATATGGAACAAATTTGCACATGAAGAAACGTATGGTTTTATGCAACACGAGACAGCTTCTGGAAACAACGGCAAAATCTAAAACAAAATTTTTTTGAATACATTAACTTCATATTAGTCAGTTCTCCGAAAACACGACAAAAATAGAATACAAACACGTAAGAATTATTTACTCTGATATTTAAGTTTTCTCTAATGTAATTGGCCTAATTTGGTCATTATATTTATGGACAATATTTGGGAGACATTACGAGTCAGGGGAAAGGATACATAATTATGATATCATTTCTATGTTTACAAGGAGGCTGGACCACATCAAAGACTTGAGAACCAAATGACGATATTATTTGTGCAAGATAAGATAACTTAACTGTGTAGGAGTGGACAGTGGGGTAATTTTGTTAAGAGGCTCAGGATACTTCCTTGTCAGAATTTAGGGCGTTTGATGTGTGTGTGTGTGTGTGGTGTGTGTGTGTGTGTGTGTGTGTGTGTGTGTGTGTGTGTGTGTGTGTGTGTGTGTGTGTGTGTGTGTACTCACTATTGTGCCCGCAGAATCGAGCATTACCTCTTGGACCCGTCTTTCTAGCCGCCAGTTGTTTAAAGCAATGACTACTCTCCTATTTCCTTATCATATCTACTTTTAAAATGATAATTGAGTTTGCTTCTACAACCTGCACCTTTGATTCGTTGAGGTACTGATCCTTGAGGTATTCCACTCGTCCCTCGTGTTCGTGTATTCCACTTGTCACTTGTCGACATGTGTTCGCATGTCTGATGTCTTGCTGGATAGGAGGATAGAAATAGCCTAAGCTACTCTATCCCTTTGATATGTATTTTATTGTCTCAATAAACGTACTGAAGTTGAACTTGGTGCCTGCCTGTTAGGTAATTCCTTACCCATGTAAGGAATTATAGGGCTTTTCCGCTTCCCCGCCTGCCTCTCAAGTTTGTATAGTAATCTTCTATGTGGTATTCTATCAAAGACTTTTGGAAGTCTAGCAATATGCAATCTGCCCATCCTTCCTGTCCTGCCATATTCTTGTTACTTTATCATAGTTGCCATCCCCAGTTATTGGAATGTGTTGAACACATATCCATTCTTTATATACTCTTATACCTATCACATATCTCACCAATTCTAAAGCTATCCAATTTAAACAATGCTGGACTTACATTAATATTATCTAATTCACTACTTTTATAAATTAAGATGCAATTTTTTCACTAACGGATTACATTAAAAAATCTTGCATGAATTAGTGCAGTCAATTGCATAACTACAAAGTCTTTAGTGACCGAACAATCCATTGAACTCTTATCCTGTCCTAAGATCTATTCGTGTCCCTTTATTCTTTGGTCCCTTTATTCTTTGGTCCCTTTATTCTTTATTCTTGGTTTTCCTGTTTGGCCAACATACAACTTATTACAATGAACAAATCCACAAGGGCCGTGACGAGGATTCGAACCTGCGTCCGGGAGCGTCCCAGATACTGCCTTAATCGACTGAGCTACGACAGGGTTAACAGAGTTAAAACCGAAGTTCTGCTGAACTTACTGGATCCCGTAGCCTCTCCGAGGCACAAACCATGGTTTTACACAACTCCCCCCCTGCACCCGAGCTATCTTGAGGTTATCTTGAGATGATTTCGGGGCTTTTAGTGTCCCCGCGGCCCGGTCCTCGACCAGGCTTCCACCCCAGGAAGCAACCCGTGACAGCTGACTAACACCCAGGTATCTATTTTACTGCTAGGTAACAGGGGCATAGGGTGAAAGATACTCTGCCCATTGTTTCTCTCCGGCGCCCGGGATCGAACCCGGGACCACAGGATCACAAGTCCAGCGTGCTGTCCGCTCGGCCGACCGGCTCCCTATGTCAATAGGCCGTTCTCCCTCTTCGCCCTTATTAACTTATTACAATCTTTGCATGGAATTTTATGCACACAATCATTGCAACTACTTTGGGAATGTTGCTCAGCATTTTTATGATATTAAGATTCTTAAATGCTACATTTATATTAAATTGTGTTAGTAATTTCATATAAATGTAGCATTTAAGAATCTTAATATCATAAAAATGCTGAGCAACATTCCCAAAGTAGTTGCAATGATTGTGTGCATAAAATTCCATGCAAAGATTGTAATAAGTTAATAAGGGCGAAGAGGGAGAACGGCCTATTGACATAGGGAGCCGGTCGGCCGAGCGGACAGCACGCTGGACTTGTGATCCTGTGGTCCCGGGTTCGATCCCGGGCGCCGGAGAGAAACAATGGGCAGAGTATCTTTCACCCTATGCCCTGTTACCTAGCAGTAAAATAGATACCTGGGTGTTAGTCAGCTGTCACGGGTTGCTTCCTGGGGGGAAGCTGGTCGAGGACCGGGCCGCGGGGACACTAAAAGCCCCGAAATCATCTCAAGATAACCTCAAGATAGCTCGGGTGCAGGGGGGGAGTTGTGTAAAACCATGGTTTGTGCCTCGGAGAGGCTACGGGATCCAGTAAGTTCAGCAGAACTTCGGTTTTAACTCTGTTAACCCTGTCGTAGCTCAGTCGATTAAGGCAGTATCTGGGACGCTCCCGGACGCAGGTTCGAATCCTCGTCACGGCCCTTGTGGATTTGTTCATTGTAATAAGTTGTATGTTGGCCAAACAGGAAAAACCAAAGAATAAAGAATAAAGGGACCAAAGAATAAAGGGACCAAAGAATAAAGGGACACGAATAGATCTTAAGGACAGGATAAGAGTTCAAGGATTGTCGGTCACTAAAGACTTTGTAGTTATGCAATTGACTGCACTAATTCATGCAAGATTTTTAATGTAAATCCGTTAGTGAAAAAAATTGCATCTTAATTTATAAAAAGTAGTGAATTAGATAATATTAATGTAAGTCCAGCATTGTTTAATTGGATAGCTTTAGAATTGGTGAGATATGTGATAGGTATAAGAGTATATAAAGAATGGATATGTGTTCAACACATTCCAATAACTGGGGATGGCAACTATGATAAAGTAACAAGAATATGGCAGGACAGGGAAGGATGGGCAGATTGCATATTGCTAGACTTCCAAAAAGTCTTTGATAGAATACCACATAGAAGATTACTATACAAACTTGAGAGGCAGGCGGGAGGAAGCGGAAAAGCCCTATAATTCCTTACATGGGTAAGGAATTACCTAACAGGCAGGCACCAAGTTCAACTTCAAGTACGTTTATTGAGACAATAAAATACATATCAAAGGGATAGAGTAGCTTAGGCTATTTCTATCCTCCTATCCAGCAAGACATCAGACATGCGAACACATGTCGACAAGTGACAAGTGGAATACACGAACACGAGGGACGAGTGGAATACCTCAAGGATCAGTACCTCAACGAATCAAAGGTGCAGGTTGTAGAAGCAAACTCAATTTATCATTTTAAAAGTAGATATGATAAGGAAATAGGAGAGTAGTCATTGCTTTAAACAACTGGCGGCTAGAAAGACGGGGTCCAAGAGGTAATGCTCGATTCTGCGGGCACAAATAGGTGAGTACACACACACACACACACACACACACACACACACACACACACACACACACACACACACACACACACACACACACACACACACACACACATCAAACGCCCTAAATTCTGACAAGGAAGTATCCTGAGCCTCTTAACAAAATTACCCCACTGTCCACTCCTACACAGTTAAGTTATCTTATCTTGCACAAATAATATCGTCATTTGGTTCTCAAGTCTTGATGTGGTCCAGCCTCCTTGTAAACATAGAAATGATATCATAATTATGTATCCTTCCCCTGACTCGTAATGTCTCCCAAAATATTGTCCATAAATATAAATGACCAAATTAGGCCAATTACATTAGAGAAAAAACTTAAATATCAGAGTAAATAATTCTTACGTGTTTGTATTCTATTTTGTCGTGTTTCGGAGAACTGACTAATATGAAGTTAATGTATTCAAAAAAAATTTTGTTTTAGATTTTGCCGTTGTTTCCAGAAGCTGTCTCGTGTTGCATAAAACCCATACGTTTCTTCATGTGCAAATTTGTTCCATATTGACTGTGACGAATTGCATCATAAGAAAATTCTGACAACTGTACCGGGATGAAGAGATAACGCGGGAAAACACGTGAGCCAGTCAGCTGTTCCATCTCGCGTTTCGAGGGATGTGTGCGTCCCTGACTTCCGCTTCATTATATACGTATATATATATACTTCGGATGTCTTACCTTTAGCAATCAGTAGTGTTACGTTGCGTAGTTTACGTTCTATTAGCATACTGCTTATATTTTAGTAAGGTTATTGCAAACAGTTTAGTGTATTAGAAATATCGTGCAAGACGTATGGCGGGAATTTGAACACTGTCCTGCCTGACATAGTCCGTAGACTCAAGCTTGTCAATTGTCGTGACAAGCGGCACTAATGCCAATTTCCTGCTTAAAGACTCGCACAAGAAGATGAGATTTGTGGGAAGATCTGTTTTTGTGGCTTGGACGACCCTCTTTTAGGGCTCTGCGGTATTAAGATAAAACAGCAGCTGATTATACTTATAAGACTTTTTTATTTGCATAGTTAACCGCTCGCCTATTCCTATAATTTGTGTGCATACTAGTGGTTATACAGGTATGCATACTAGCTTGTAAATACTAATATCAGTTGGCTTCGTTCTCGACTCAATGTCGGCGATCTGGAGTCGATTCCTGCATGGGCGAGACAGAAATCGTTGGGAACATTCCTTTCACTATTGCCTCTGTTCACCTAGCAGTAATCCCGGGGAGTTAGGCAAGTGAACAAATCCACAAGGGCCGTGATGAGGGTTCGAAGGGCCTCATCACGGCCCTTGTGGATTAGTTCATTTGATGTATCACGCAATTGTGATCTCTGTGTGTAATGATGTAAGGGCGAAGAGGGAGAACGGCTATTGACATAGCTCGGGTGCATGGGGGGAGTTGTGTAAAACCCTGGTTTGTGTCTCGGAGAGGCTGCAGGATCCAGTAAGTTCAGTAGAACTTCGGTTTCAACTCCTTTTGACCTGTCGTAGCTCAGTTGATTAAGGCAGTGTCTGGGATGCTCTCGGACGCAGGTTCGAATCTCGTCACGGCCCTTGTGGATTTGT
>WNGS01001312.1:48302257-48316228 GCA_020271785.1 Procambarus virginalis
AACACGACACGATACACTGGTGGGTCAACACGACACGATACACTGGTGGGTCAACACGACACGATACACTGGTGGGTCAACACGACACGATACACTGTGGGTCAACACGACACGATACACTGGTGGGTCAACACGACACGATACACTGGTGGGTCAACACGACACGATACACTGGTGGGTCAACACGACACGATACACTGGTGGTTAACACGACACGATACACTGGTGGGTCAACACACACAACGGGACACGATACACTGGGGGTCAAACACGACACGATACACTGGTGGGTCAACACGACACGATACACTGGTGGGTCAACACGACACGATACACTGGTGGGTCAACACGACACGATACATGGTGGGTCAACACGACACGATACACTGGTGGGTCAACACGACACGATACACTGGTGGGTCAACACGACAGCGATACACTGGTGGGTCAACACGACACGATACACTGGTGGGTCAACACGACACGATACACTGGTGGGTCAACACGACACGATACACTGGTGGGTCAACACGACACGATACACTGGTGGGGTCAACACGACACGATACACTGGTGGGTCAACACGACACGATACACTGGTGGGTCAACACGACACGATACACTGGTGGGTCAACACGACACGATACACTGGTGGGTCAACACGACACGATACACTGGTGGGTCAACACGACACGATACACTGGTGGGTCAAAAAACCACTGATGAGTCAACATAAAATGAGAACCTATCGTGCTAACAAAATTAATGAAATTCACAATATTTATTTACCATTTTTTTATTTAATAGAATTTATCCATCTTTTTTCACATTTAACATATCAATCGATTTTTGTTTGTCTATTATAATAAAATATTAAATGAAGAACATGACGTCAGAGCGAGGAACGGTAGAGAGTCATTTGACTAATGGAGCGAGGCACGCATAGAGACATATCTTGCCCCCAAAGGATAAATATCTTCTCGACTGTTGGCTATGCATCATAAGCGAGGCCTCTTTCAAACAGTATCTATACCAACGAAATATTATCTCTCCATCGCATATATCAAGACGTAGAACTCGGGAATGCGAACAGGTGGAGCCCAAGGCGACCCGCGCGCTATCGCTCAGTGATCGGCTGCGATGCTCATTTGTCAGGAATAAAAATGATGAAGTCTGATAGGTGGTGCGAGATAGGGCAGCAAGGCATCTGAATCATTATCGAGGCATGTTTTATGCCCACATTGTGCCGCTGAACAGTCTTGTGGGGGGTGCTGTTTCCTCACGCTAGGCTGTAAAAAGTCCCGTCCGAAAATGGAGTCGAAATTTTTGAAGCATTTACAGAAAGTCGTTCGTATTCAGAATCCAATATGGTAACACCAAATGATGGCCAGATTATTCCTTTTGATATTTAGTGTTTCTTAGTTCAGAATTGAGAAGATGTGTAGCAAAGTTCCGTAAAATAAAGAAGAGGGGCCCCTGTACTCCCGCCGCTATTCTCACGTAAAATTTAAAATAGTTTTGTTTTTTAATTTAATAAATAAATATCAATTAATAATTTGGTTAGGATTGGAGTTTAAACAAAATGTGTTGCTAATGGGACTGGCTTCCTTCCGAGGCACTTAATTTTTGTGTTTGGTATTGGGTTAAGGTCTATCAACCACATGAAGGTTGATATGTGGTTGACAGACCTGCATAAACTTAGGAGAGTCGGCTGTCATTCCACCAAAGACCGAAAAATAAAAGACAGAGTCCAGGAGCTATAGGCCAAAGCTCCACCCGCTTACACACACACAACTTGGCATGGACACACACACACGGGCGAGCACAGCTGAGCCCATTGAACCGCACGGAGTGCGCGCACCACCACACGAGAAACAGGGAGTGGAATGGATTCAATGTAGCGTGTGTATGGGTGGCAGTGATGTTGATAATGTTGCTCGCCTCGATGAACATCACTGACGAAGACTTTTCACCCTCGTGTCATTATCACAGCGTCGGCCGCCACAGTCAGCTGGGGGCAAGGGGCTCAGTTTTAACAAGGAGTAAGTAATTATCAAATAAATCGTCAAGCCGGGAAGACTATGTAGCAGCTTTAATAGGAAGTCTCACCTATTTGTTATTCAATGGAGATTAGGGGGATAATTATTTTGACATTATATATGGGTGATTTTACACAAGATTTCCAGTGAAGTCGAATATTAGATGCAGAAGCGGCCGTTAGTGTAAAGCTCAGGGAGGTGTGACAATGAAAAACGTGGATAATATACGGAAATTATTTGGAAAATATTTGAAAAATATTGGGAAATTATTTGGAATTTTGTTGGGAATTATTTGGAAAATATTTGGCCAATATATTTCGAAACGTCCATAGAGTATCATTCTCACTTTTGTGAATCTGCTCTTATGTATACCACTCCATTAAAGAAAAAGTATTTGGCTTGGTTCACTGATATTACTTGCTTATCATTTTAATATTGCTGTTGAACGTTAAATTTACACTTTCCTGAACCAAATTGTCATAGCCTCTGATAATTATATATACTGTACTTTTATCATTGCCTCTTATTATCCGCCTTTCGAGTATAAATGTGGATCTTGCGAGAGGCTGTTTAGTCTGGTCCTGGCGTTCTGAGGACACCTACCGCTGCCTTTCTAAGTTGGTCTCATGTGACCTACCTAGAAAGTCCCCTGAGTAGGTTACGGAGGTCAGTGTGACCAGTGTGACCTTCCTAGATGACGGTCTGGTCAGTCAGGCTGTTAGACGCCGCTACACGTAGTCAGATGCACTGTACTAGTTCCAGCCCGGTTGATCAGGTACCCCTTGGAGGATCTTATCAAGTCCCTTCTTGAAGGCCTTGGTTATCATCATGCTAACTCCCCCGCAACATCCAGCAGCGTGTCAATATCCTTGCTCATATATGGTTGTTATACTCAAATTATATGGCGGTTGAGGCATAACCAATCACAGGCGAGTAGGCCTCTGACGTCATGCCAGACAGAGGAGCACCAGCCGTGCTTGCAGCAGGCAGCAGTATCCCCGACAGACTCAGAGTAGGTGGCAAGTAGGTGACAAGGCAACGAATATGGTGACAACGACGACGATAGAGGAACCCCCGAATTGGCAGATGACTTTACTGACCATGACGTTTATTGGGTCCTCTCAATAAGTAATACTGGCTTTGTGCTTCTCATGATGATCTAAATAGAGGAACTTACAAGTTTCTCAACTTCAATGGTTCTCAACCTCGTATATCTCGTTACCCCCTTATCCAACCACGGTCTCACCCGAGGAGCACTGCAACACAATATATCAAAGTAGAAAAGTTGACAGTTGCAGTTGCTGCGACTAGTACACACATGCATGTCACAACCTCGCATTGTTATTCTTAAGTTAAAACTGCATGCAAGTGAAAACAGGAAACATTCTTTTCAGCACATATGCTTTTTGAGTAATAATTCAGGTAAAATAAAAACAAAATATATATATACAATATATTTTATATTGATTCACAATCGACTTGAAAATGGTCCAGGACGGACCGAAACGTCGTCGTCCCTTTACTTTCTAGTGTGTGGTTTGGTCAACATATTTCAGCCACGTTATTGTGACTCCTCGTCTGCATATATATACAATTTCCATGGACATGAAATTCTCCGATGGGGGTCCACGACCCCCATCGGGAACCTCTGCTCCACTTCATTTCCTTCCAGTTGCTGTTAGTCAGTGCATTAAATCGTATATATATCGTTTAGCATTCCCAGTCGATCAGGTGACGTTAAACTCTGTTCCCTGTTGGGTGTTAGTTACGTCACTTATTATGCACCCAATTCCCATCCCGTGGGCGGTGCTGGAAACGGCGTCAGAAGCACATAATGGTTCAACAACTGAGCCCCACAACTCATTTAGCTAAGCATGTAACAATTTTGTGAAACTAGTAACACAATTCTTGGTGTTAGTGACGAATTTTGTGACTGTATTGTACTGCGTAACTAGTTATTGTCATTAATGTAAATATTACACAGAACTGGTCTTTGTGGTCCGGGAACATAGTGTCCGGGAACATAGTGTCCGGGAACATAGTGTCCGGGAACATAGTGTCCGGGGAACATAGTGTCCGGGGAACATAGTGTCCGGGAACATAGTGTCCGGGAACATAGTGTCCGGGGAACATAGTGTCCGGGAACATAGTGTCCGGGAACATAGTGTCCGGGAACATAGTGTCTGGGAACATAGTGTCCGGGAACATAGTGTCCGGGAACACAGTGTCCGGGAACATAGTGTCTGGGAAACATAGTGTCCGGGAACATAGTGTCTGGGAACATACTGTCCGGTATGTCTTTGTCATAAATGTTAATACTGATTGTGGCCTGGCCTATTGTGGAGGTTTATAATATATTACATTCTAACCTACTCTCTCCCTCCTCTCACCCTCTGTTTCTCCCTCCGTCTGTTCCTTCAGCCCTCCTTCCCTTCATTCCTCCCTCTTCTCCATTCTTTCATTGGCCCTTCCCAGGTAATAATTTCTCGTTACTCATTAATCTTTAAAAATCTTTACTATTCTTTAATATATCTTTTTATCCGCTAATTCTAGTCTTCTAGCTTTTCACTTTCTCTTCAGTCCACCTTCCTCGTACTTTTCTTAATTTCATCTTCCTCTCTTTTCCTGATGCCGCCTTACGTCCTTTCCTCCTCTACCCGTCCTCTTCTTTATCCTTACGTTGTTATATCTTCTTTGTCATTGCACTGTTATTCTCTTCTAACGCACTTCGTTATTAATCATCTTACCTTTTACCGGACTGTTCTATTTCCACCAATTCCCATTTTCTCACTCTATACTATCTCTTCCTCTTCCCGCTTCCCCTCACTTTCTCCTTTCCCTCACGCTTCCCCTCTTCCTCCACCTCCCCCTCCCCTCTCCCTCAGTGTTATCCGTTCACAGACGAATGGCCAACGCTGGGGCAACAAAGGAGCGCCTCTTGTACCTAGCCTTATCAGAAAATTAACCCATTGGCCAATTACCAGAGGGGAAATTGGGAGGGGAAATTGGGTGTGAATGATGATAAATACGCCCCCCACGAGTGGCCAATCATGAGCCAGGACTGGAGAGGGAAACTGCCAGTTAAGTCTCGCGGAAACGACCCAAGTTTTTGCTCAAGGACTTGGGAAGATCTTTTATTTTTGGGGCAACGGCGGTGAAACGGACTCCGTCTCTCGACGAGTCTTCAGCTGGGTTGATGGTCCCCGGGATTACTGTGTGGGTGTCGGGGCTGGGGGAGGGGGCGCCGAGGACAGAGAGGAGGGGCGAGGACAGAGAGGAGGGGCGAGGACAGAGAGGAGGGGCGAGGACAGAGAGAAGGGGCGAGGACAGGGCGAAGGGCCGAGGGCAGGGAGGAGGGGGGACGGCAAGTATTTATATTTACAGTATACGGATAGTGCATTTAGACAGTGTTAGAGAACCCGTCCTCAGGCAATGTTCGTTCATCCGGCGGCCGACCCCAAAGACACATTCACATATATCAGCCCGTCCTCCAAACAAAGATCCAAAAGTGATTCCATGCACCCGCCAAACCCCCTGTTTATGAATGAAAAGCGGTTTACACACGACTCACAACTGCTGACATTCGAACATATCCGGAACAAGAGCTTCACTGACGAATTTTGTTCGAACCACAACGCTATAAATGCTTCACCCACGTACTACAAATACAAATAATCGCCAGCAGAATCTAAACACCTAACCTAACCTAACCTATGCCTATATATACACAATATGCTAATATATTATAATATTAATTTATACTTGAGAAAATTCCCGTTTTGAATGAACAGCATGTTAAAATTTATGAACGCGTCTGTGGGGTTGACCGCTGAATGTAATGGACTTGAGTCGAGGACGGGTTGCATATATTATGCTGTCAACTCAAAATAAAGATTTCTTTATATATAAATTATTATTATTATATATATTAGGATATCGTGCATATCTAGGCGTAGGTTAGGTTAGGTGTTTAGGGTTTGTTTACAATTATTTGCATTTGAAGTACGTAGGCAAAGCATTTACAGACTTGCTCATTCTAACAGAGGTTATCAGCGAAACACTGTTCGAGAAATGCTCAAACGTCATCAGTGTGAGTCGTGTATAACAGCCCGCAGCTCGTCCTCCAAACATAGACCTAAAAGTGATTCCATGCACCCGCCAAACCTCCCTGTTTATAAATTAAAAACGGTTTACAAACGACTTACAACCGATGACGTCCGAACACTTCCGGAACAAGTGCTTCACTGACGACTTTTGTTCGAACCACAATACTGTAAATGCTTCACCCACGTACTACAAATACAAACAATCGCCAACAGAACCTAAACAACTAACCTAACCTAACTAGTGCCTAAATATGCACAATATGCTAATATATAATATTAATTTATATTTCTGAAAAGATCTGTTTTGAATGAACAGAATGTTAAAACTGATGAATGCGCCTTTTGGGGTCGACCGCTGGATAGAATGGACTTGGTCCGATGACGGGTTGTGTATAAACCGTTTTTCACTCGTAAACAGGGGGTTTGGCGGTTGGGTTAACGAGCAATTAGCCTTCAATCAACAGTGAGAGCGCAAGGGAAGCTGACTGAGGGGATTAAAGCACAAAGAAGCTGAGAGAGGGGTAAGAGAGCAAGGAGAGCTGAGAGAGCAAGGGGAGCTAAGAGAGAGAGGGAGGGGGTGAGAGAGAGCAAGGGGAACTGAAGGAAAGAGCTAGGGGGAGACTGCTAAAAGGGAGGTGGTCGGTATCTCTTCTGCCACATTAGGCTAGAAGGTCCATGGTCTCACTCTAACACTACAGGATCTTCGTCTGTATTTCTGACTTATGTTCAAAAGTTGGTGTTTGGATTGTAGCGTTCTGAGCTGGTTACGAAGCTGTGCACAGCTCGTACTTGTCAGCTTTGACTAAATACTCAACCCGTCCTCAGATCAAGTCCATTCCATCCAGCGGCCGACCCCAAAGACGCATTCATCAATTTAACATGCTGTTCATTCAAAATATAAATTTCCTCAAATATAAATTAATATATTAGCATAGTGTGCATATTTAGGCACTGGTTAGGTTAGGTTAAGTACTCACCTATTTGTACTCACCTATTTGTGCTTGCGGGGGTTGAGCTTTGGCTCTTTGGTCCCGCCTCTCAACTGTCAATCAACCGGTGTACAGATTCCCGAGCCTACTGGGCTCTATCATATCTACCCTTGAAACTGTGTATGGAGTCAGCCTCCACCACATCACTGCCTAATGCATTCCATCCGTTAACTACTCTGACACTGAAAAAGTTCCTTCTAACGTCTCTGTGGCTCATGTGGGTACTCAGTTTCCACCTGTGTCCCCTTGTTCGCGTCCCCCCAGTGTTGAATAGTTTGTCCTTGTCTACCCGGTCGATTCCTCTGAGGATTTTGTAGGTTGTGATCATATCTCCCCTTACTCTTCTGTCTTCCAGTGTCGTAAGGTGCATTTCCCGCAGCCTTTCCTCGTAACTCATGCCTCTTAGTTCTGGGACTAGTCTAGTGGCATACCTTTGGACTTTTTCCAGCTTCGTCTTGTGCTTGACAAGGTACGGGCTCCATGCTGGGGCTGCATACTCCAGGATTGGTCTTACATATGTGGTGTACAAGATTCTGAATGATTCCTTACACAGGTTCCTGAACGCTGTTCTGATGTTAGCCAGCCTCGCATATGCCGCAGATGTTATCCTTTTTATGTGGGCTTCAGGAGACAGGTTTGGTGTGATATCAACTCCTAGATCTTTCTCTCTGTCCGTTTCATTAAGTACTTCATCTCCTATTCTGTATCCTGTGTCTGGCCTCCTGTTTCCACTGCCTAGTTTCATTACTTTGCATTTACTCGGGTTGAACTTCAACAGCCATTTGTTGGACCATTCACTCAGTCTGTCTAGGTCGTCTTGTAGCCTCCTACTATCGTCCTCAGTTTCAATCCTCCTCATAATTTTTGCATCATCGGCAAACATTGAGAGAAACGATTCTATACCCTCTGGGAGATCATTTACATATATCAGAAACAGTATAGGTCCAAGGACTGACCCCTGCGGGACTCCACTTGTAACGTCTCGCCAATCTGAGACCTCACCCCTCACACTGACTCTTTGTCTCCTGTTGCTTAGGTACTCCTGTATCCAATGGAGTACCTTCCCTTTCACTCCAGCCTGCATCTCGAGCTTTTTCACTAGCCTCTTGTGTGGCACTGTATCAAAGGCTTTCTGACAATCCAAAAATATGCAGTCTGCCCACCCTTCTCTTTCTTGCCTTATTTTTGTTGCCTGGTCGTAGAATTCAAGTAACCCTGTGAGGCAGGACCTGCCATCCCTGAATCCATGTTGGTGCTGTGTTACAAAGTTCTTTCGCTCCAGGTGCTCCACTAGCTTTCTTCGCACAATCTTCTCCATCAGCTTGCATGGTATGCAGGTTAGGGACACTGGCCTGTAATTCAGTGCCTCCTGTCTATCCCCTTTCTTGTATATCGGGACTACATTAGCTGCTTTCCAAATTTCTGGCAGTTCCCCTGTTGCCAGAGATTTGTTATACACTATGGAGAGTGGTAGGCACAGTTCTTCTGCTCCTTCCTTAAGTATCCAAGGAGAGATTCCATCTGGGCCTATAGCCTTTGTCACATCCAACTCTAGTAAACACTTTCTTACTTCCCCGCTTGTAATCTCAAACTCTTCCAGTGGTTCCTGGCTAGCTATCCCCTCTCTTAACTCTGGGATTTCTCCTAGTTCTAGGGTGAAGACCTCTTGGAATTTCTTATTCAGTTCCTCACACACTTCCTTGTCGTTTGTAGTGAATCCTTCTGCCCCTATCCTTAATTTCATAACCTGTTCCTTTACTGTTGTTTTTCTCCTGATGTGGCTATGCAGCAATTTAGGCTGAGTCTTTGCCTTGCTTGCGATGTCGTTTTCGTATTGTCTTTCTGCCTCTCTTCTCATCCTGACATATTCATTCCTGGCATTCTGGTATCTTTCTCTGCTCTCCAGTGTCCTGTTATTCCTATAGTTTCTCCATGTCCTTTTACTTTGTTGCTTAGCTAGCCTACATCTCTGATTAAACCATGGGTTTCTCATCTTCATTTCACTGTTTTCCTTTTGGGCTGGGACAAACTTGTTTGCTGCTTCCTTGCACTTTTGCGTGATGTAGTCCATCATATCTTGGGCCGTCTTTTCCCTGAGCTCTGTTTCCCATGCTATGTCTGTTAGGAATTTTCTTATCTCCTCATAGTTTCCTTTTCGGTATGCTAACCTTTTGGTTTCAGTATCTCTCCTCGAGTTCAATAACCCTTCTTCAATCAGGTACTCAAACTCCAATACACTGTGGTCGCTCATCCCTACTGGGGCCTCAAAACCGATTTCTCTTATGTCAGAGTCGTTCAGGGTGAAGACCAGGTCGAGTCTAAGTGTTTAGATTCGGTTGCCGATTACTTGTATAATCGTCCAACAGCCACATCCAACAGCCTGGTTGACCAGTCCATCAACCAGGAGGCCTGGTCAGAGACCGGGCCGCGGGAACTTTGAACCCTGGAATCACCTCAAGGTAACCGTAGCTTGTTATGGGATTGCATCCCGGGAAGAGGGGTCAGCAATTAGACTTCAGGTGGGGGGAGGGAATCGATATTAGCCTAACGTGTATATAAACACACTCTGGCTGCCTGTCCCCCGACACAATGGATTATTAATTATTATCACCCTTCTCCTACAGTTTTCTTCCATCATTTATCCATTCCCATTCTCTCTACGCCTAGTTTATCTCTTCCTCTCACATATACTCCCCCATCACCCCCCCCCCCCCCTCCCTCGCCCCTTGTGCTTGCTGTATTTAAGATTCAGTTACTGGGACCAGAAGTTGCANAGCCCGTAGTGGACTTTTTTCTTACCCTGGCCATCGTTCATCACTGCGTTATCGACGAATATATCATTCCTCTCTGTGGGTTACAGAGTTAACCATTCAAGTCATCCATATAATACTTATATACGCTATCATCGCTGTAGATAAGGCCTATTAGCAGAAAAACCTTTAATTTTTTTTTATATTCGATGCCAAAACTTATTCTACTACACATATGATGGGAAAACTGACTATAACTTGTGTTTTCCTTTAAACCTTTGATTTCTTCGCCCTCATACAAGTTATTTGATGCGTGTAACATTTAATCGACTTTACCTGAGAATACAATTTTCAAATTCTTATAAGAGTTATTTATAACTGTTCAACCTATGTTCATCGCTGCGGCAGAGGAAAAGCCTTAATTAAATACATGATATGTGCTTTGAATGACTAGGCTTCTCAATAAAAAATATGAAATATCAAACCCGTCACCAATAGAACCAAGTTACGGATATTATATTTATTTATATATATATATATATATATATATATATATATATATATATATATATCGTACCTAGTAGCCAGAACGCACTTCTCAGCCTACTATGCAAGGCCTGATTTGCCTAATAAGCCAAGTTTTCATGAAATAATATGTTTCTCAATTTTTTTCTTATGAAATGATAAAGCTACCCATTTCATTATGTGTGAGGTCAATTTTTTTTTGTTAGAGTTAAAATTAACGTAGATATATGACCGAACCTAACCAACCCTATCTAACCTAACCTAACCTATCTTTATAGGTTAGGTTAGGTTATGTAGCCAAAAAAGTTAGGTTAGGTTAGGTAGGTTAGGTTGTCGAAAAAGCATTAATTCATGAAAACTTGGCTATTAGGCAAATCGGGCCTTGCATAGTAGGCTGAGAAGTGCGTTCTGGCTACTAGGTACGACATATATATATATATATATATATATAATATATATATATATATATATATATATATATATATATATATATATATATAATCAACTCGGATTCATGCAGTCAGTCGTTTATTATATTAAGTTTAATTCTAAAAAAATAAGAAAAAGCTTTAGGGAAGCACTAATCAAGATACCAAAGCCCCTGTTAGCCGTATTATAAAGAGTCTTATATACACTGCTTGCCTATAAAGGCCAGGCGGGGTCCGTCCATTCGTTTATAGTGTTTAGGTAGAGTCGCATATAGTTTTCTTCGTGGCATGACGGGAGGATGTAAGCGGCTGTGTCTCCCCAGGACGTCCAGCTGGGCTCTCTCTAAACTGCTCAATTATGTCAGCACTTAAACCCCACACCAGGACGGCTGAGGTATTTAGTGATATCGCTGTGAGCGGTAAGACGGGCGACCAGGGTATAAAATCAGGAATCTCTTAAATGAGGATACTAAAAAGGGTTAATTGAATGTTTCTGTTATGGAGCTCCATTCTCCGAACCACGATTCGATTAGCTTTTTATTATGCTTTTATTTCTTCATCAGGGATGTTGAAAATTAGAATACTTTTAAGTACTCTTCTTTTAGTGACAGACAAGCCGAGAGAAAAAAATTTGGATAAAAAGCAACATTTGCAGAACTTGCGTCGAATGGTAATTTTGCACGGTGTTGAGCCTCTCCTGAGTTTTTGAAGATTAACCGCCCAAAACATTCTCCAACGGCGGGTATTGTGACTTGTTAAAACTTATATATTCTTAAACATTACGTAATATTTTAGAAGCAAGAACTCTCTGCAGTATACCTTTCCATAACATTTAAGGTAAACAATGGATTTCTGAGGTTTTGGAACTGATGAACATACAATTTTGGATTAAATAATATATGTTGAAAAGTAGGATTAAATTGCGAAACAATAAATATCCACAAATAAATATATCAGTAAGTTAAAACATTTATTTCTATGTCCTAATTATACTGTTAATGCCTCATGCATAAATGTTGTTCTTCATGCCCTTAATCCTAGTTTATTTCACACTAGAATTAAGTAGTATCATCTCCCATGACGTCATGTCGCAATGAGAGAAATTAAAATGTCTTAACGTTACTGTAGAGTTATCTTCCACAAGTACTGCATTATTTTACAAGAGCAACGGGAATTTTTTTGTCCATTCTTCTAAGGTTCAAAATAACAGAAAATGTGGAGATTTTCGGTACCTCCAACAGTGGGCCGCGTGTCTGATGAGATCTTTCCATGCAATTTACAACTCATCTCTGCAAAATGGCTAACTGCCAAAGGTATGGAAAATAGCCAACATGGGGCCAGCAGTTGCGCAAGCACTTACGAACCTGTACATCTTTCCTCAATTTTTGGTGGCTGTGTTTACAATTATTAAACAGTTAATGAGCTCCGAAGCACCAGGAGGCTGTTGATAACAATAACAACAGTTGATTGGCAAGTTTTCATGCTTGTAAACTGTTTAATAAATGTAACCAAAGCCGCCGAAGAGTGTGGAAAGATGTACACGTTCGTAAGTGCTTGCGTAACTGCTTCGTGAATCTGGCCCATGGTCCCTATAAACAAAAAAGGGGAAGATAATAACCACGAACCAGTGTCGCTTACAAACATTCTCTGCAGGGTAATTGAGAGAGTAATCCGAAGGGACCTGACATCATCTAGACAAATTAGACGCTGACTGAACACCAACAGGGGCTTATGTTTTCCCTGTCAAGAACACTGAAGTTGTCCGACAGTATGACAGATATAAAACAGGAGAGGCAAGGATGGGCAGCCTGGGTGTTCCTAGACTACCTGAAGGAATTTGATACAGTCCCGCACAGGAAACTATTGTAAGAACTCTATAGGAATGCAGTTGTAGCTGGGCTTGGAGGCAGTCACAGAAAGAGGAGATATCTCTGAATGGACAGCTGACACGAGTGGGATGCCACAAGAGGTCTGAACCTCTCCTTATTTTTATTAAACGTTAATGACTTGATGAAATAAATTATCTCGTTGTTATTCAGGTTCGCATAACAAATGTCAATGAGGGGATCATAAACAAGAAGACAGAGAATGTAAAAATCTAAAAACAAGTTCTGAGCGTATGATAAATTGTTACTGGAATTCAAGCTTGAAAAGAGCAAAGTTATGAAAATATAATAAGAACAAGAAAAAGCTAAGGAAGCAATAAGAGATTCAGTGGCGATAACTTCCCATCTCCGAGAAGGATTAAGACCAGCCCGGGGATCGACATATCTCCACGCCTGATACTTGTGTAAAGGAGGAAATGTATATGTTTATCTCTACGAACGTTCGGTAATACGTTTATTGCTTGTGACGTGTATCTATGTATGTATTAACACGATGTACTGAACGGGGTGAGAATAGCTTGAGCTACCTCATCCCTTTGTGTGTATTTTACCTCAATAAACTTATTTCATTTTCAATTTCAATTTCAATTCCACGCCTGACGCCGGTGGCGCAGATTACCACAACACATGCACCATATATAAACCTGCCAACCTACAGATATCAGAAACGTAGATTAGGAAGACTTCAGGAAGCTCTGTACAACCTATGTGAGATCCTCCCTCAACAATGCAGCCCTAGAAAGGAATGATCTACAGGCCCAAAGAGCCTAATCGCAATACATTGTAGCATAGGATTACAACTTACAGTATTATAAAGAGAATCGAAAAAGTTGTCAATATTCAAAATAGACACTTCGAAAAGTAACTTTTAGCTTAAGAATTGTGGAGGAATGGAAAAGATTGAAAGAGAATAACGTTTGAAACAGCCTATATTATATACATTGCTTCAAGTGCAACTATGACAAGCTACATGCTGAAAAATGACTGAATGTGATGGTGGGGCTTAGGAGCTGAAGCGCTGCCCTAAAAGCACAGCTATAAATATATTTCCCCTCATTCACCCGTCTTCCCTCCTCTGTCTCATACCCACGCCATCCTTCACCTCCCCTCTTCGCTCTCTCTCACCTCATTCCTCTTTCCCTCACTACCCTTTCTCCCCATTTCTCTCCCTCATCTTCTATCTTCTTTCGCCTACCTCATTCCCTCGTACCCGTTTCTCTCCCCTCTCTCCTCATTTCTCCTTCTCCC
>WNGS01001312.1:48324710-48336474 GCA_020271785.1 Procambarus virginalis
AAACTAGTAGGGTAAGGCTTACCGTGAACTAGAGAGAGGGAAAGTTCTCAGCTTGTATCAGAAGTCGTCTGTTCCTGTCAAATAAAGTGGATATTTTAAGAATCATTATGTTATCGCTGTTTCACCATGGTCAAAACTAACATAAATTGTAGAATATAATTTCCCCCGAAAATTACAAGATGACACTGTAGATAGAGATGTTACATAATAAAATCTTCCGCCAGTTTCAGTTTTTCGCATATTCCAAATTGAAGTATGTCCGTGCCTCGTGTACTACGTCCTTGGAGTATTTGAGTAATAAAAGGAAACCTTTCCTGTGATGGAGGTCATTTTTGTCCATACATTGAAATTATTTGCTGTTAGAAAATATATTTCCAGAAGGAAAACATTTGTTGTAGAGACGAATGATTTCTTAAGATGTGACTAATCCTGTGATTTGATATAAAATTTTATCTTGATAGAGCTTGTTCTTAGTGCATGAGATAATATTTTATTTATGAAACTATTCTTTAGACTTAAAATGAAGGCTAAATATTTTCCACTAGTTAACTTAATCAAACTATACTTGAATAGAGTATTCATCGGACTTTTCTGCTACTCTCCTTTCAACTTCGAAACTTTGTGTTGCTCGATGTTGTCTTTTTTTTCAGCTTCTCATTCACTATTTTTTTTTTTATCCTTTCCCCTTTAATTTTGTCCACAGTTCTATTATTTTTTCTCATTGTCACTTCCTCATTCCACCCGTTTCTCTCCTGCTAGTTTGTTCAGTGCCATATAAACCTTATTCATCTATCCATTCTCTTGCTGCACTTTAAGTCCCTCTCCTTTTACACTCATCACACTAACTTTCTCTTACAGCTTTTATCTTTACACTTCTTGAATCATTACAAAGAACTGTCATCCTTTAGTATTCAATCTGCTGTGATAGTAAAATATATTGTAACTACTGCTTTTTATATTGCATACATACATTAATATTTCACACGCCAATTCTCAATTTGATTACTTTTATATTTTATCATTACAGTACAGTACTGCACTATGTTTGACACTATTTGCGTATAATGTATATTATATATATATATAGTATAATATATATATATATATATATATATATAGATTATATATATAATTATATATATATATATTTTTTTATTTGACGTATATTTTTGACATGCATACTATATTTTGATATGTACACGTATATTGTGTTTTATATATATATATATATATATATATATATATATATATATTATCTATATAGATATATCTATATAATATATATATATACGCGCAGATTCACATTCTGAAACGAATAGGCTCAGGAATCTATACACCAGTTGATTGAAGGTTGAGAGGCAGGACTAAAAAGCAGAAGCCAACCCCAAGCACAATTAGGCGAGTACACTTTTTCACACACACCACACACACACACACACACACACACACACACACAACCCACACACACACTCTCTCCTCAATCACTTTCACTCTTTAGGCTTGTTTTAAGGTCACCCCCCGAGGTCGAACTACTGACCTCTTCCCAGGATGTAACCCCACAACAGTTATCTAACTCCCGGGTAACAATTTACTGATATATGAAGGGAGGCATCAGGTGAAAGGAAACATGCCCAACCATTTCTGCCCTGCCTGGGATCCCAGATTGTGAGTAAAGAATGAAGCCAACTATAATATGAGACTAGTTGTTATATTCAGTACAAATACATTCATTCCCTCTCAAACTCTACTACCCAGCTTTGTCACCAACTACTATAGCATGCACTCTTCACTCTTGATCCACTTCCTCACACACTGTCTACCAATCTATTGTCTTGTCTTTCCATTCCAGCCCTTCTTTCCTTGCCATACCCTCAAATTTATTGTCTTAATGAGTCTATTGTCGTCCATTCATTCAACCTGCCTGTTAACATTTTTATCCAAATTTTTTACTTTTAATATGGTTGCTTTTCTTAGTTTGTAATATTATACTTATAAAAAGGAAAATAATTTGTTAATTTAGTGGCTTCAAAAGTGAGTTTATTGTCTAAAAAATATCTCCATACAACTTTAATAATCATTTTAAAATAACTTCATCCTTAAGGTAATATTATTTAGTAAAATTAAATTGCATTAAAACAAATTAAGCATTCATTGTAAGGAAAAGGCTTTTTCTGGTGAGTCCCAAGTGGTTTCTCAAGATCAACTCTGGTACCCCCCCAACACAACAGGCCTCTGAGAGCCTTCTAGTTTACTGGGAGCCAGCACCAGACTCTGGCACTCAACGAGATGAGGGGTTCAGAGATCAAGCACAAAACTGGGAACCTACAAGAAAACATAGGTACACAAAACAAGCAACTGGTTGAAGGAATATACACTCCTAGGTAAACAAGGCAAATGAATACTACCTTGAAGTAAATAACCTGACAAAGATGTGTCTTGCCACTGCCAAATAGTAGCAAAGGTCACCTCAGATTGCCATCCTGCCCCAACACTATTGAGCCTTCATTGTAAAACCTTAAAACCCCCACAGGGAAGAAGAGAAGCAGATGGGGACTTAATACATTCAATACTGTATCTGATTTCTGAAAGGAACCCCCTCAGTGACTCTCTGAGCTTACTTATAATGGTGCCGCAACAGAGGAGGCCGTCATAGAAAGCATGAGAGCAGCCCAACAGAAATCAGGATCTGCACCACCCACTGTAGACAAGCTGTTACAGCAACATCAGAAATCTGTCCCACAAAGCAGCTGTTCAGCCAAAATTGAAGTCCAACACACATCTGCTGGTGAAAAGTACCCCTGGACCCAGAAGACTGCATGACTGAGGCCATGGAAATTGTCTTGGAGCCTAAAAACCCCAAAGCGTAACTTAGAAAACTACAAACAATACCATAAGCAATAACAACAAAGCTGAAAACAAATAGTAGACAATAAACACCACTGGGGTGAGGGAATCTAGCTAACCAAACTATTACACTGAAAGACAGCAAGCATGCCAGGTGCAGTGAAAGCATTTGGGCACAGGGTAAATACCAAACCCTGACCTTGAACATTCAGTGAGGGAAGGCATAAGCAGCCATGAATCACGAAAAGTCATGAATGTGGCACAAGTGCATCCTCGGCCAAAGTACAAGGCCCTCTAACACCCACATGAACAGGGCCAGCATGATAGTCTAGATTTATAATGTGGTAAAGCTCATTTTGCATGATTTGGTGAGTTACAGTATATTATTTGAATAAAACTGTCTTTTTCCCATCAATAGGCTCCTAATGGGAGATTAAATCGCATGCACTGCCTAGAAGTGAGGAGACACGAGGTCAACTCATAGAGGATGTAGCCCTCAAAGCAAGTATTTCTGATAGAGTAGGGAAAGAGAAATGCAAGTCAACCCCCCACAGGTGGTAACCCTGAACACAATTGGAGTGAAATATAATGCTAAAGCAAACAGTGGGTGTGGTATATAAACCACTGTGTGTAATTGAAAGCAAACAAAACAATGGCCTCCAACAGAACTGATGTTCCAGAGAAGGGCAATAACACTTAGCAGTGTATGCGAGAAGCTGGCAAGTGGTCCTGCAGAGGCCAATGGTGTTGAGCTGATAACACCAGTCATAGGAGTAATGAACCTGGGCTGCTATCTTGTGGTGCTCATGTGCATTACAAACAGGGCATGATCATTTAGCTTGTTTGCCCAGGGGGTGCGTATTTTTCTTCTTGTAGTTGTTGTTTTTTAACAACTAATCATTTCTGGTGGATTTTTCCCAGTTTTGTAGTTGATCTCTGATCCCCTGCTGTCCTTAGCTCAAGTGAGCCAGGTTCTTGTCCTGGCTCCTGGTAGGGTAAGGGTCTCAAAAGCCTGGTGTATTGGGCTAAGATTCAGTGGTAACAGAGTTAAGCTCAGGGGCCACTGATGGGACCTCAAATTTTTTTTAAATAAAGTAGCATTAGATACATACATGTAATGAATGTGGCACACTGGATGAGAATTTGAACATAAACAGGTGAAAAAATGTGCTATACTGTGACTAGATCAGCCATATTCATTTTCATTGTTCAAAACAAGATGTCACCTAAATATAACAGATCACTAAATATCTGGGCACTGAAAAAGACTACAGAGATAGAGATTTTCACTCTAAAATTAGAGGAATTTTACACGAAGCTCATAACCTATAAGTAATGAACTCGACAAAGATACCTTATAAATAATGAACTATACACTCAAAAAGAAATCCTGAACACATTTTAATGGCCAAAAATAAGCAAACAATGGTAACCCTTACATGACAAGCAACATTTCTCAAATGTAGTATTCTAAACACAAACAATTTTGGCATAACACCAAAGGGTAGAGTAGTAGTTTGTACATTTATGGAAATCAAAGGAACCAGCTAATCAAATCACCAAGAATATGCTGTACTGTATTAATAACTCTATAAAGCATAATAATAGTAGTTTAATTAGTTCCATTATAATTCATGATCTTCAACTCAAAAACTACAATGAAGTTTTAACATGATATAAAAAATAAACTTATTATGAATGCAAAAATATATGAAATGCAAGAGTAAATTTATGACAGGAAGAAGTTATCTGAATCCTTTATGGAGCACAGGTGTCATACCAAAGTGAGATACAACAGCTCTCAAGAGAATTAGTATGACAACAGTATATAAATAGTAAATTAAAAAGCATTTTATTATGATTAAATAGTATTGAGAAGTAATTGGAACTAACAAAGTACTATTTTGTACTCTACTACATGGTAACTCTGTGAAAGTTGTGTTAGAGGCCAGAGTTAAAAACTGTTGCTGCCCCATGCCCTCAGATAACCTCATCTGTAACAAAACTTCCTGCTATTAATTATGGATGTTGAAAACAGGTTTATGTTCATTGGTATTATAATCATTATTTATGGTTTTTCTATAGGAAATCAATACAAAACATTTGAGTAAGTTTAGAGACTTAGAAGCAACATTTAATTATAAATTCTGTGAACTTCTACAACCATCATAGAATAGATACAGCCATCAATTGTTTGCACAAATAAACATGGAGAAAATAATATAAAAAATTCTTCAGTACTTTCTTAATCTCGTGGATGAGTTTGTTCTGTCTCCATAAAAGAAGCAGACAGAAATTGTTATGACAATATTTTGCCGCAAAAGAAATGAAAACATATGAAAGATTTATAATAAATACAAATTACAAAAACATAATTGGTATCTTATTGGAAAATAAGAGGGGATGGGCCAGGAGTTATCAGAAGCAAACAATTTGTATTTATAAGGGGGTAATTGTCAGAAAAATAAAGTACCGTAACATTAAACCAATGTATATAAAAAGTTTTTATCACAATAACATACATTCACCAAGGTCTAGTTTCCTTTAATAAAATTGAAATTGGTTTCATAATTCTAAAAACACATAACTGAATGCAGTTTTAGCCTAATGATATATCACCAATTTGAAAAAAAGAAAAGAAAAAAAAAGCGTTGATTGTAATGAAACAATTTTCTGGGTGAGACCTGGAGGCTCCCCAGAGCTATACTGGGGCTAATGTATATATATTACACCGTGGCAACAGTCAATCAATGGAGTTCTTAGCCCTTGCTCCCCTCAGAGAGGCACAAGGAGCAATGGCCTATAGACAACCCCATGTAGTTGGAAGCAGTTTATGCTGCCATCTACCAGGTCAGGCACCCAGAAAGGTAGAATCCCAAAACAAACTACAGCTGGTTAAAAATTGCAAACCGAAAGCCGAACGAGCAGGAAGAACTCCCCAATCAGAAAACAAGTATGATGTCACCACAGCCACCGCGCTGCTGTCTGCACAGCTCCCACCCTCCATGGGAGGGGGAGGGGGAGGAGCAGCCCCAGACCTCCTGTGCCATCTACCCAACCCTAGTTCAGAAGCTGAATATAAGAAAACGTGAAAAAAAACGCTGACAGGAGGGAAGGATGCCAGGGAGCCTCCGTGTCTCACCCACAAAATGGCATTTCATTAAATTCAATGCCGATTTTCTGTGAACCCTCCAGTTGTCAGTAAAGCTTTGCTGATTTTCTCGATGCTTTCCTGGTGGGATAGCTGGAACTGTCACTCGCTCCCTGTGAGGGGAGGGACCAGGTACCAGTTCTGGGCCCCACTAGACTAAACAGAACTTTTGCAAATGATGTAACTTTTTAGTATGAAGCAATCTCAGCAAGATAGCTTCAGGGAGCCACAAGGGGGGCTCCCCCAGAAAATGACTTATTCAGTATGATGTCTCTCACAGATTTCTCCTATGCTATGAACAGGAAATACATGAGTACAAATGCTCACAAAATTAGTGCTAAAGTATACAAGCAATTAAATTTTGCAATGGATTTGTTTTTTTACATGAGATCAAAATATGTGCTGCAACAAACAACACATCCAATATTCAAATGCTGTGTAATATTATAAAAAAAATTAAATAATTTAGCAAAAAGTTTGTACAGTTGTATATTCTCTATAACTGAATTACAATATACTTGAATATATTGACAAGATTTAAAATAAAATTTAATTTTTTGTTTCAATTAAAATTTTTAATATAATTTAAGTTAAATTCTTATATACAGTATATCACAAAAACTAAAGAAATTAAGATGTTTTACCAAACGTTTAAATACCACAGGCTGACTTTCAAACTTGTGATCACACATTAAGTGCAGTTACACACAAACATAAGTTGGAAAAACGTGGCTTCCACTGAAATGGCAATTAAAGGATAACCCAGGTTAAATTACTATACTGATGAAACTTCATGGTTAAAATTACAATACTGCACACAACAATCTAATTAAATTTGCTTAACTGCTGCACAAGTGTAATATATCTGCCTTACAGCTATGTATACAGTACAATCAATACATGAGTTGAGAACACAACACTTAGGACAACAGTAGCACCAAAAGTATTTGAATACTCTACATTAAACAAAAATATTGATCTAAAACTTTTTTGTTTTGTTTTTTTGGTGCCTACCGGTATAATTTACACCTGTGTTACTAAAAGTGCAAACATATTAATACCCAAGATTCAAAGCCATGTAACTAATACCATGACCTTCATGGGGTAATTAATAATTCTGATATGCCAACACCTGATCAGTGCCAGGATTCATGAAGTACTCATGTACAAAACCATCACATCTCTCCTCAATTATGGTGACTTCGTTAGGCTTTATTAAACAGTTTATGAGCTTCAAAGCACTGTGATGTTGTAACAATAATAACAATGGGGTGCAAAGTTTCAAAGCTCAAATTAATAAATGCAGATTAAGCTGCCAAGATCAAGGTAAGGTGTGCAGGTTTTCAAGTGCCAGTTAGTTTACAAAATATTCCAATGTACTGGCAGCCACTCCCTCTCCTGACACAACTTGGGTTAATCAAAGCAAGGTGACAGAAGGCTGAGTAAACCACACGTGTCCAAATGACCGAAGAAGCAATAGGATAGATGGGGTAAGGGAGCAAATAAAATGAAGTACAGAATATAAAAGAGAAGAGAAAATTAGCTTGGTTTTTTGGATCTCATAATCTAATAAGCTTAAATAAAAAAATTATGCACTTTTATTATGGAAATTTTTTTGTGAACATGTATAAAATACTACTGTAGTACAAATAATTTATATACTGTACAAATTTAAATTTACATATAAAAATCTTAAAAATCTATGAGAATCAAATTTGTCATAATGAGGTAAAGCAAATTATTAACATTTAAATTGATAAAAGAATGATGATAATGCATTATATACAACAGATGCACACAATTATTACTGCTTACATCATATGAATGTCTATCTAAACAAAACTATCTAGGCATATTATGCATATGTCATGAAAATGCAATAGAGTATAGTATATGCTCTACTGTGGCATGAGAATATGCTAACAATAAGAATTTTCACGAACCTTCAATTACGTTAAAATTTCAGTAGTGTACTGGTATTTGCACAGCTGTACTTAACTTTTATAACTATTCGCAAGAATGCATTTCAGTTGAAACAAGGTTTACAAAAAATTATGTAGGCTTCATGTATCTCAATTAATGCATTTCTTATTTTAACATTTTACCATTTGTCATTAATGCAGAATGTCTTTGCTAATAGTTTTCTCATTAATGTTTGATGTAGACTTTTGTTAAAATTTTGTCAGACAGCCTCTACCTTGATAAATATTCTATATACTTAGCATCTTTTAGAAATTCAATTCTGATATATTTAGCTAGTGGTTAAAATGCTGCAAATAAATTAGATGCTTTCAAACTGCAAGCTCTCCCAAGTTTCTTAAAAAACAAATTACATGCACACGCATATATAATAATAGTACAATCAATAAAAGAAGAACCAGACATTCTGAGAACTTTAATAAGTTTTCACATCTTCTCATTCCCAGGCAGGGGGGAAAAGGACCCTCTGTCCACATGATAAGCTGATGCTCTGGCAATTGTGATGCAGTCATGTGATCAGTAAGTAGTGTCTGAGAGAAATTGTAATGAGATTCTGACTGCTTTCTTGCTCATGGAAAACGTCACCAAACTGGCGGTACAAATCGTAAGAGAGATAAGACATATTTGGAGATGACACTTTGACTGTAAAGGCTTTAAAATTGTGGATGAGGGGAAAATTATATTATAAAGATCTACATAAAGGAAAAGGATGTTAGGGGCTTAAAGAGCTGATTTGGGGGTGGTTCCCATTGTCGGGAACAGGAAGTCTGTTAAGCTGATCAAGGTACCCCCCTAGGCCAGTGGGGAGTGGCAAGGTAGTAAATTACCCCAAATAGGGTCAAAATTTAAATTTTCGTAGTAATGCTAAAAAAACCAGCGTTGAATGTAATGAAACGCCATTTTCTGGGTGAGTCCCGGAGGCTCCCCGGAGCTATCCCAGGCTGATATGCTATGTCAGACTTTGGCATCAGTCATGTGTATGGAGTTCTTAGGCCTACCGGGGACCACGGCCAGAACGGGCCCCCTCAGAGAGGCAAGGGGAGCAATGGCCTATAGAAGCCCCGTGTGATTGGAAGCATTCTATGTCTGCCATCGACCGGGACAGGCACCCAGAAAGGTAAGCGCCCCAAAACAAACCCTATTCTGGTTAAAATTGCTACCAAAAGCCAAACTAGTGGATAGAACTCCCCAACAGAAAAACAAGCAAACTAGTATGACGTCACACGTCACCGCGCCGCTGTCTGCGCAGCTCCCCCCTCCCGGGAGGGGGAGGGGGAGCCCCAGACCTCCCACGCCGGCTATCCACCCATCAGTTCTGAGGCTGGATGTCAAGACACGCGAAAAAAAACGCCGACCGGAGGGAGGGAGGGTTGCCGGGGAGCCTCCGGGACTCACCCAGAAAATGGCGTTTCATTACATTCAACGCTGGTTTTCTGGGGGGAGCCCGTCGGCTCCCCGGAGCTAACTACCCACAGAGGAAGATCAAAAGGGACGAACCGGGAGGCGGACACCACGCACCCCTCCCCCTGGAAGCGAGACAACCGGCAGCAACGCCAACCCAAGGCGCCACAGCCCCGGAAAGTCCTGGAACAACACAAGAACAACGAGCAGCAAGGCCCCCGAACGAACACCAAAGATCCATGCCCGAAGACTGCTCGAACACGTCATCCAGACGGCAGCGAGAGCAGCAAAGCCACGAACATCACGGGCAGGAGTGAAGAACACAGGCAGCCGAGCCGCAAGAAACGGCTGACAACCGGGACACCACACAGGCGAACCGGGAAGAACAGAACCGGATCAACGCAAAAACACGCTCCGGACACAGACGCCGTGGCACACAACAGCGGAGACCAGGATGGTGCAAGCGGCGCACGAACAGGCAGGATGGGAAACGACGCACAAGACCAGCGTACTAACAGTTTAGAGCAACACCAAGACCGAAAGCAAGCCAAAGCGGCGCCCGCCAGCGCCGCACAAAGAGAGGCGACAGTATGTGGCACGACGACGGCCCCCAACCCCACCAAAAACCAAGCCGACGCTAACAAGGGAACCACCTAAGAAGGGACAGGAAAAGGAAGGACCGCCAAAACACCCCATACTGCCGCCAAGAGAAACACGCAGGTGGGACACCGACCACCAGCTGGAGGCGAGACCACGAGGCAGACGGAAGCAGCCCCGACAAGGCCCCTCCAAGCCCAGGAAAAGGCGGAGCCGCAAGAAGATCTCGGGCGCGACCACCGAACTCAGGTGGCACAAGAAGATGGAACGTCTGCCGACCAGCATCCCAAAGTATCTCCGGGAATTCTCATCAACTGTCGATGGAGACCTGACCAAATGTAAACTGGGTCAACAAAATTATTCGCACACCCTCCGTCACTATGTGATGGAGTGCGAAAAGATACGTGAAGTTAGAGACAATTCTATAACCAATGTTCCAGCGATGTGCAAATTTCATTCAAAAGGATCTGCCACCAGAAATTGTAGCCAAATATCCCCAGTTTGCTAACAGTAGGTAGCAACTGAGTGATTGTAACCTATCCACCGCTGCCCACTGGATGGGGGGCGGTGTGCAGGACAAACAATAAATTTTGACACTAGCACTTCACATGTCAGTTGCTTAATTAGAACCTGTACTGAGGTCGATCTCGAACCCATTGTTGATGTGACGACTGATATTGAATTGTAACTAGCTCATCAAGATTGTAACTTGCTGAGCTAAATGAATTGTGGGGTTCAGTCCCTGAGCCCATTATGTGCCTCTAACCCTTTCCACTACCGCCCACAAGATGGGTATGGGGTGCATAATAAATGAACGAAACTGCCGAACAGAAGAACTCCAAGCAAGCAAACCTGCCAGGAGTTCAGAAATGACGGGTCCGACGCGGGACATCGCCAGACCCCGAAAAACCCAATTGGCAGGGCAAGCAAGGAAACCAAAGAAGGCGGACGGGTTGCCGCCAGAACCGTACCCGAACCAAGAGGTACGAGCAACTGCAACAGACCGAGACAAAGAAGCACACCACAGGACCCAGGCCGAAAAAAGCCCAAGAAGCCAAGGAACACACGTAGAACACCCCTGCGGCAGAGGAGGAAAACAAGGGAACGCACAAGCAAGGAAGTGGTGGAAACCGACCACGCCCCCAACATAGCAGCAAGTGCAGGCAAAACAGACAAAAGGAGATGCCAGGAAAAACGACAGGGGTGAGACAGTACGAAAGAGCAGAAGCATAAAAACCCCAGGAATAAGGACACGCCACCGCAAAAACACGTACTAAAGCACACGCGCAGTAGTAGCAACAGGCACCACCGCAACATGCCACAGGTAAAGAGCAACTCGCTTCTGCAAAGGCAGAGAATGGAGCAGACAGACCCCAGACAGGGCCCACGGAGACACGACAGAACCCAGCAGGCCCAGGAACCCGCATACCAGGCGACCGACGGCGGAGAAACCCCGCTCAAAATCGGCAGGATGGGGAACTGGGAGCTCACGTACACCCCAAGCCTGGCCCGAGGCCAGGCTAGACCGGCCAGAGGGAGGCCCACCAGGCAGGCAGCCACATGGAGCGGCCTGCAGGCCCACAGACTCCCCACAACCAGGATGGCCCTAACTAATTCGAAAGCAAGCTAGCGTGCCCCGGAAGTCCACGGATGGACCATAAGGGGCATAACTGGCAATCCCCCACAGTGTTCAGCGTTGTTACACCTATAATAGGGTAAGTAACAATTGTAATTACGAAACCATAAGACGTCTTTTAACCATACAAGTAGGGTAAGGAAGGTCGGTGTGTT
>WNGS01001312.1:48337474-48382732 GCA_020271785.1 Procambarus virginalis
TTTTTTTTTGACGTATATTTTTGACATGTATACTATATTTTGATGTACACGTATAGTGTGTGTTTATATCTTATATATATATATATATATATATATATATATTATATATATATATATTATATATATATATATATATATATATATATATACATGCAGATTCACATTCCTGAAACGAATAGGCTCAGGAATCTATACACCAGTTGATTGAAGGTTGAGAGGCAGGACTAAAGAGCAGAAGCTCAACCCCGCAAGCACAATTAGGCGAGTACACTTTACACACACACACACACACACACACTCTCTCTCTCTCAATCACTTTCACTCTTTAGGCTTGTTTTAAGGTCACCCCCCGAGGTCGAACTACTGACCTCTTCCCAGGATGTAACCCCACAACAGTTATCTAACTCCCGGGGTAACAATTTACTGATATATGAAGGGAGGCATCAGGTGAAAGGAAACATGCCCAACCATTTCTGCCCTGCCTGGGATCCCAGATTGTGAGTAAGAATGAAGCCAACTATAATATGAGACTAGTTGTTATATTCAGTACAAATACATTCATTCCCTCTCAAACCTCTGCTACCCAGCTTTGTTACCAACTACTATAGCATGCACTCTTCACTCTTGATCCACTTCCTCACACACTGTCTACCAATCTATTGTCTTTTCTTTCCATTCCAGCCCTTCTTTCCTTGCCATACCCTCAAATTTATTGTCTTAATGAGTCTATTGTCGTCCATTCATTCAACCTGCCTGTTAACATTTTTATCCAAATTTTTTACTTTTAATATGGTTGCTTTTCTTAGTTTGTATATTATTTACTTATAAAAGGAAAATAATTTGTTAATTTAGTGGCTTCAAAAGTGAGTTTATTGTCTAAAAAAATATCTCCATACAACTTTAATAATCATTTTAAAATAACTTCATCCTTAAAGGTAATATTATTTAGTAAAATTAAATTGCATTAAAACAAATTAAGCATTCATTGTAAGGAAAAGGCTTTTTCTGGTGAGTCCCAAGTGGTTTCTCAAGATCAACTCTGGTACCCCCCAACACAACAGGCCTCTGAGAGCCTTCTAGTTTACTGGGAGCCAGCACCAGACTCTGGCACTCAACGAGATGAGGGGTTCAGAGATCAAGCACAAAACTGGGAACCTACAAGAAAACATAGGTACACAAAACAAGCAACTGGTTGAAGAATATACACTCCTAGGTAAACAAGGCAAATGAATACTACCTTGAAGTAAATAACCTGACAAAGATGTGTCTTGCCACTGCCAAATAGTAGCAAAGGTCACCTCAGATTGCCATCCTGCTCTAACACTATTGAGCCTTCATTGTAAAACCTTAAAACCCCCACAGGGAAGAAGAGAAGCAGATGGGGACTTAATACATTCAATACTGTATCTGATTTCTGAAAGGAACCCCCTCAGTGACTCTCTGAGCTTACTCATAATGGTGCCGCAACAGAGGAGGCCGTCATAGAAAGCATGAGAGCAGCCCAACAGAAATCAGGATCTGCACCACCCACTGTAGACAAGCTGTTACAGCAACATCAGAAATCTGTCCCACAAAGCAGCTGTTCAGCCAAAATTGAAGTCCAACACACATCTGCTGGTGAAAAGTACCCCTGGACCCAGAAGACTGCATGACTGAGGCCATGGAAATTGTCTTGGGAAAGAGTAGTAGGGAAAGAGAAATGCAAGTCAAACCCCCACAGGTGGTAACCCTGAACACAATTGGAGTGAAATATAATGCTAAAGCAAACAGTGGGTGTGGTATATAAACCACTGTGTGTAATTGAAAGCAAACAAAACAATGGCCTCCAACAGAACTGATGTTCCAGAGAAGGGCAATAACACTTAGCAGTGTATGCGAGAAGCTGGCAAGTGGTCCTGCAGAGGCCAATGGTGTTGAGCTGATAACACCAGTCATAGGAGTAATGAACCTGGGCTGCTATCTTGTGGTGCTCATGTGCATTACAAACAGGGCATGATCATTTAGCTTGTTTGCCCAGGGGGTGCGTATTTTTCTTCTTGTAGTTGTTGTTTTTTAACAACTAATCATTTCTGGTGGATTTTTCCCAGTTTTGTAGTTGATCTCTGATCCCCTGCTGTCCTTAGCTCAAGTGAGCCAGGTTCTTGTCCTGGCTCCTGGTAGGGTAAGGGTCTCAAAAGCCTGGTGTATTGGGCTAAGATTCAGTGGTAACAGAGTTAAGCTCAGGGGCCACTGATGGGACCTCAAATTTTTTTTAAATAAAGTAGCATTAGATACATACATGTAATGAATGTGGCACACTGGATGAGAATTTGAACATAAACAGGTGAAAAAATGTGCTATACTGTGACTAGATCAGCCATATTCATTTTCATTGTTCAAAACAAGATGTCACCTAAATATAACAGATCACTAAATATCTGGGCACTGAAAAAGACTACAGAGATAGAGATTTTCACTCTAAAATTAGAGGAATTTTACACGAAGCTCATAACCTATAAGTAATGAACTCGACAAAGATACCTTATAAATAATGAACTATACACTCAAAAAGAAATCCTGAACACATTTTAATGGCCAAAAATAAGCAAACAATGGTAACCCTTACATGACAAGCAACATTTCTCAAATGTAGTATTCTAAACACAAACAATTTTGGCATAACACCAAAGGGTAGAGTAGTAGTTTGTACATTTATGGAAATCAAAGGAACCAGCTAATCAAATCACCAAGAATATGCTGTACTGTATTAATAACTCTATAAAGCATAATAATAGTAGTTTAATTAGTTCCATTATAATTCATGATCTTCAACTCAAAAACTACAATGAAGTTTTAACATGATATAAAAAATAAACTTATTATGAATGCAAAAATATATGAAATGCAAGAGTAAATTTATGACAGGAAGAAGTTATCTGAATCCTTTATGGAGCACAGGTGTCATACCAAAGTGAGATACAACAGCTCTCAAGAGAATTAGTATGACAACAGTATATAAATAGTAAATTAAAAAGCATTTTATTATGATTAAATAGTATTGAGAAGTAATTGGAACTAACAAAGTACTATTTTGTACTCTACTACATGGTAACTCTGTGAAAGTTGTGTTAGAGGCCAGAGTTAAAAACTGTTGCTGCCCCATGCCCTCAGATAACCTCATCTGTAACAAAACTTCCTGCTATTAATTATGGATGTTGAAAACAGGTTTATGTTCATTGGTATTATAATCATTATTTATGGTTTTTCTATAGGAAATCAATACAAAACATTTGAGTAAGTTTAGAGACTTAGAAGCAACATTTAATTATAAATTCTGTGAACTTCTACAACCATCATAGAATAGATACAGCCATCAATTGTTTGCACAAATAAACATGGAGAAAATAATATAAAAAATTCTTCAGTACTTTCTTAATCTCGTGGATGAGTTTGTTCTGTCTCCATAAAAGAAGCAGACAGAAATTGTTATGACAATATTTTGCCGCAAAAGAAATGAAAACATATGAAAGATTTATAATAAATACAAATTACAAAAACATAATTGGTATCTTATTGGAAAATAAGAGGGGATGGGCCAGGAGTTATCAGAAGCAAACAATTTGTATTTATAAGGGGGTAATTGTCAGAAAAATAAAGTACCGTAACATTAAACCAATGTACATAAAAAGTTTTTATCACAATAACATACATTCACCAAGGTCTAGTTTCCTTTAATAAAATTGAAATTGGTTTCATAATTCTAAAAACACATAACTGAATGCAGTTTTAGCCTAATGATATATCACCAATTTGAAAAAAAGAAAAGAAAAAAAAAGCGTTGATTGTAATGAAACAATTTTCTGGGTGAGACCTGGAGGCTCCCCAGAGCTATACTGGGGCTAATGTATATATATTACACCGTGGCAACAGTCAATCAATGGAGTTCTTAGCCCTTGCTCCCCTCAGAGAGGCACAAGGAGCAATGGCCTATAGACAACCCCATGTAGTTGGAAGCAGTTTATGCTGCCATCTACCAGGTCAGGCACCCAGAAAGGTAGAATCCCAAAACAAACTACAGCTGGTTAAAAATTGCAAACCGAAAGCCGAACGAGCAGGAAGAACTCCCCAATCAGAAAACAAGTATGATGTCACCACAGCCACCGCGCTGCTGTCTGCACAGCTCCCACCCTCCATGGGAGGGGGAGGGGGAGGAGCAGCCCCAGACCTCCTGTGCCATCTACCCAACCCTAGTTCAGAAGCTGAATATAAGAAAACGTGAAAAAAAACGCTGACAGGAGGGAAGGATGCCAGGGAGCCTCCGTGTCTCACCCACAAAATGGCATTTCATTAAATTCAATGCCGATTTTCTGTGAACCCTCCAGTTGTCAGTAAAGCTTTGCTGATTTTCTCGATGCTTTCCTGGTGGGATAGCTGGAACTGTCACTCGCTCCCTGTGAGGGGAGGGACCAGGTACCAGTTCTGGGCCCCACTAGACTAAACAGAACTTTTGCAAATGATGTAACTTTTTAGTATGAAGCAATCTCAGCAAGATAGCTTCAGGGAGCCACAAGGGGGGCTCCCCCAGAAAATGACTTATTCAGTATGATGTCTCTCACAGATTTCTCCTATGCTATGAACAGGAAATACATGAGTACAAATGCTCACAAAATTAGTGCTAAAGTATACAAGCAATTAAATTTTGCAATGGATTTGTTTTTTACATGAGATCAAAATATGTGCTGCAACAAACAACACATCCAATATTCAAATGCTGTGTAATATTATAAAAAAAATTAAATAATTTAGCAAAAAGTTTGTACAGTTGTATATTCTCTATAACTGAATTACAATATACTTGAATATATTGACAAGATTTAAAATAAAATTTAATTTTTTGTTTCAATTAAAATTTTTAATATAATTTAAGTTAAATTCTTATATACAGTATATCACAAAAACTAAAGAAATTAAGATGTTTTACCAAACGTTTAAATACCACAGGCTGACTTTCAAACTTGTGATCACACATTAAGTGCAGTTACACACAAACATAAGTTGGAAAAACGTGGCTTCCACTGAAATGGCAATTAAGGATAACCCAGGTTAAATTACTATACTGATGAAACTTCATGGTTAAAATTACAATACTGCACACAACAATCTAATTAAATTTGCTTAACTGCTGCACAAGTGTAATATATCTGCCTTACAGCTATGTATACAGTACAATCAATACATGAGTTGAGAACACAACACTTAGGACAACAGTAGCACCAAAAGTATTTGAATACTCTACATTAAAACAAAAATATTGATCTAAAACTTTTTTGTTTTGTTTTTTTGGTGCCTACCGGTATAATTTACACCTGTGTTACTAAAAGTGCAAACATATTAATACCCAAGATTCAAAGCCATGTAACTAATACCATGACCTTCATGGGGTAATTAATAATTCTGATATGCCAACACCTGATCAGTGCCAGGATTCATGAAGTACTCATGTACAAAACCATCACATCTTTCCTCAATTATGGTGACTTCGTTAGGCTTTATTAAACAGTTTATGAGCTTCAAAGCACTGTGATGTTGTAACAATAATAACAATGGGGTGCAAAGTTTCAAAGCTCAAATTAATAAATGCAGATTAAGCTGCCAAGATCAAGGTAAGGTGTGCAGGTTTTCAAGTGCCAGTTAGTTTACAAAATATTCCAATGTACTGGCAGCCACTCCCTCTCCTGACACAACTTGGGTTAATCAAAGCAAGGTGACAGAAGGCTGAGTAAACCACACGTGTCCAAATGACCGAAGAAGCAATAGGATAGATGGGGTAAGGGAGCAAATAAAATGAAGTACAGAATATAAAAGAGAAGAGAAAATTAGCTTGGTTTTTTGGATCTCATAATCTAATAAGCTTAAATAAAAAAATTATGCACTTTTATTATGGAAATTTTTTTGTGAACATGTATAAAATACTACTGTAGTACAAATAATTTATATACTGTACAAATTTAAATTTACATATAAAAATCTTAAAAATCTATGAGAATCAAATTTGTCATAATGAGGTAAAGCAAATTATTAACATTTAAATTGATAAAAGAATGATGATAATGCATTATATACAACAGATGCACACAATTATTACTGCTTACATCATATGAATGTCTATCTAAACAAAACTATCTAGGCATATTATGCATATGTCATGAAAATGCAATAGAGTATAGTATATGCTCTACTGTGGCATGAGAATATGCTAACAATAAGAATTTTCACGAACCTTCAATTACGTTAAAATTTCAGTAGTGTACTGGTATTTGCACAGCTGTACTTAACTTTTATAACTATTTGCAAGAATGCATTTCAGTTGAAACAAGGTTTACAAAAAATTATGTAGGCTTCATGTATCTCAATTAATGCATTTCTTATTTTAACATTTTACCATTTGTCATTAATGCAGAATGTCTTTGCTAATAGTTTTCTCATTAATGTTTGATGTAGACTTTTGTTAAAATTTTGTCAGACAGCCTCTACCTTGATAAATATTCTATATACTTAGCATCTTTTAGAAATTCAATTCTGATATATTTAGCTAGTGGTTAAAATGCTGCAAATAAATTAGATGCTTTCAAACTGCAAGCTCTCCCAAGTTTCTAAAAAACAAATTACATGCACACGCATATATAATAATAGTACAATCAATAAAAGAAGAACCAGACATTCTGAGAACTTAATAAGTTTTCACATCTTCTCATTCCCAGGCAGGGGGAAAGGACCCTCTGTCCACATGATAAGCTGATGCTCTGGCAATTGTGATGCAGTCATGTGATCAGTAAGTAGTGTCTGAGAGAAATTGTAATGATTCTGACTGCTTTCTTGCTCATGGGAAACGTCACCAAACTGGCGGTACAAATCTGTAAGAGAGATAAGACATATTTGGAGATGACACTTTGACTGTAAAGGCTTTAAAATTGTGGATGAGGGAGAAATTATATTATTAAAGATCTACATAAAGGAAAAGGATGTTAGGGGCTTAAAGAGCTGATTCAGGAGTGGTTTCCCATTGTCGGGAACAGGAAGTCTGTTAAGCTGATCAAGGTACCCCCTAGGCCAGTTGGGGAGTGGCAGTAAATTACCCCAAATGGGGTCAAAATTTAAATTTTCGTAGTAATGCTAAAAAAAAAAAAAAAAATAATAATATGGTATAAAACTATTTATAATATTTTATATGAAAATGACAGTAATATTTTTACATACAAAACTAATGAACCTACAGCAAAAATCTTATTACAGATTTTTATTGATACTTCATATATAAAGCCCCCCAAAAAGTGTATCTATAACTATTCCAACTTGAGCAGGTACCGTGTTCATATTATAAGTTTTCATTATGGCAACACTCTCCCCCCATATTATGGCTAATATCAGTTTCATTGTCTATGGCAGTGTGACACTTGACACGAGTGAAGCACTAATGTTGAAAATGTGGGACTTGAACATGTCCATTACTATTCTCTTGGGGTGAGTGCCTACACACCCAGTGAAAGGAGAAAATATGGGATTTAATAATTATAATCTTAAACAAATATCTTTAGCTTTTCTATTTAACAATTTCTATTCAAATTTCATAGGTTAATGCAATTTATAAATCAATCCTATCATATTAAATCACTTTTAAATCCAATACAAGAGCAATAGATTGTATCATGAACCTTTTAGGATAGCAGATGACCATAGCTGTAAATGGAGATCTGGAATCTTAGAAGCCAACTGCATAGCTGGTGTGACCATGTTGTGTGCTTCCCGAGGATTCCCAAGGGCAAGGAAGATATGTCCGAGGAGAACCAAGGAGCATGATGTCAGGCGGTTCAGGTCCTCAGCATTAGCCATTTTTAAAGACTCCCGCAAGAACCGTCTGAAATTTTAATGGATCTATTATAGTAGAAGTACATAGTTATGGACTACATCCTTACATCATCAACAAGTTAGAAAAAATACTGTGACCAACTGCCTTACTGCTTATGACTAGAAATATCAGGAGGATGAGTGAAAAAGTCTTGAAGGGCCTAGAAGCTTTATGTAAAAATTAGGATAAATACTGTACTATTCAGTACTGTATATGGATTAAAAAAACTGCCACTTATATTTTGACAGTTAATATTCTCATACAATAAAATAAAAATTTCTCCATAAAAGTTATATTTTACTTTTATATTTATCAACAGATAGTTTATATGAACTAATTTATGCATACTTACTTGCCATCATTGTGGCGACTGGTGAAGAACGCATGGAGACCCTGAACATAAAATGATGCTGCTCGCAGACTTTGAGATTGTGTTGGAAGTGTATCTGGGTTTATTCTGTCCATGATGGCAACGAAGTCCCTTTCACGTTGACATCTCAAGTACACCACAGCGAGATTAAGATTTGCAAATATCCAGAGATCTCGGTTTTTTGAGGTCTGCAAAACATATAGTCATGAGAGGTTGCATCCTAACATTGGTTTACAATGTGTACCTTTTGTTTGGAGTATTATGTATCCAAATACTTTTAAACCATTATTATTGAGTTTTTGGGACTTCAAGTATAGAAGCAATCTGGGTGTCATCCTTCTATCAAAGAAAAAGGACAGGAGTTATGTAAATATGCTAAACCCTAGAGTTCAGGTCACTTATCAACACAACCCTGAATTAATAAAATCAATGAACAATGAATACAAACCATGTACTTCCTCAACTTTTAAAACCATGCACAGATCCCTCAATCTAAATTTGCCAAACTAGATTAATTTTTTCTGAGCTATCACATTTGGCTGCTCCCTAAGGCAAGATCTGCTGTGTGGAAAATCTCCCAATAAAAATGCAAGGTACAGAGCAAATCCACCATTTTGGCTTGGACAAATCAGTATCATATGAGATATCATGGTATGATTTTACTCCTTGAATGTTTCTCACAACACAAAATGACGCTGGGGATATTAAAATGTTCCTGATACAACACTGAACACAAGTCAGACATAACAAAATTGATATAAATTGATAGGAGAAATTAATATTAATAAAGAACTAAAAGAGAAGACAGAAAAATACCTGCACAGGGCTTACCCAGAAACAATGTTGTCACCCTTCCATCGTCTTCTAATAACAATAATAAAATCAATTATGTAGTCTCCACATAAAATGAACTTAAATATACAGTATAAACAAATCCACAAGTGCCGTGATGAAGATTCGAACCTACACACAGGATGTTCATTTGATATATAATGATATTGTGATTTCTGTATGTATTAAATATATAAACTAATACATCTTTCAATATCACATTAAAATGGTCACAAAATATAATTAATCAAATAATGCACCAAGTAATCACGCAAACGGAAGGGCAACGGGCCCTAGACAAATAAAGTGAAGACGTTGTCAGTTCTGCATGTCTGATTTCTAAAATCCTTGATGTTTTATCACATACTGTACATGATTAATCAGTTTCCAAACGACCATATGTAACTGTGGGAACACATCTTAATACGAAGGAATATACCTTGCGGATACCTTATGATGATGCCAGGGCTTAGCGTCCCTGCGGCCCAGTCCTCGGCCAGGACTCCTCATTGCCGGACTGGTCAACCAGGCTGTTGGACGCGGCTGCTCGCAGCCTGTATGAGTCACAGCCTAGTTGATCAGGTATCCTTTGGAGGTGTTTATCAAGTTCTCTTGAACACTGTGAAGGGTCGGCCAATATAGAACTAATAATCAACACAGTGAAAAAAATATCGCAAGATAACTCCGCTCTGTTTGGTGCAAAAGACCTACATGAACTATTGATAGTGAGCTTATTGATCTCTAACAACTGTAGTACAGTACTAAGTATATGATGAATCTAAAGTGATAAACATTTAAACCATGATCAAGTTGCAAGATAAATTCTTTTCTGCCCACACTAATTTTAGGCACCGACAAACTAACCACATAAGTCCATGTCACTAGTGAGGCATCATCAGGATGATTTGCAACTTCCCAATCAAAACTGCTGTCCTGTTGCAAATTTATATTTATAATCTGAAACAGGCCAGGAACAGGGATGACCATAAGATTAGAGTAGATGGCCATTGATTCGTGTTGGGGTCACATTTCTGCAAAATCAAGTACCGTATTGTATGTATTGAAATGCTCTTTTCTGGTGGCTCTCAGTATATCATTGAGCTAAGTGCTGGTGAAGCCATGCCTTATTATGATGCACCAGGCCTCTAAGTCCAATCCTTGCCTATCAGAACCCAAGACCTAAATCCAACTTGGGAAGCTACTGAGAGGGCTCTCCCAAAAAATTATACAAACGAAACTTGAAGTTATGTGAGATAACTAAGGTTAGGTTCCAAAGGCCTATGAGAGTCCACTTTTGTATGTTCTTAATCAATAAAGTAACTATTTCAACAGTCATATATAGTACTGTATAATACTCCCTTTACTTTCCAGCCACAAATACAGCACACAACGAATTCCAGAATGCTTGGGATTATCTGTATTAATTCATGTTAATTCGTGCTCAACCAATGTAAAGTAAAAATTCGCACTTCGAAACTTGGCATAAAATTTCTTACCCGCGTAACTCCAAATCCGCATAATCCAATATCGCGCAAGTTGTGCGCCGCCTGTATAGGGAAAAAACGGGAAGTTTCGTTATGAGGCATACAAAGTAAATAAGTAAATGACACAGGCGAGTTGAGTAATGTCACGTGGTACCACTATAAACACTAGAAATTGGGAACCAGTAATTTTTAAATATTTGGCATTTGCATCTAAAGTGCCTACTGTACTACAACGAACAGTAACAGTTAGTGGTAATTATATACTACAGGTGAAGCCATAAACTGTGAATTTATAACTCACAACATAATTATGAGTCAAGTTACTTGTGCCTTTCTCGGTAATTAGTTATAGTACAGTAGTAACATAAAAGTTTCCATACACTGTCTATTGAATAGGATCATGCAATCAGGCAAGGTGACATTGGTATCGGTCTCACCGGTTGTTGTAAGGTCATTGTAGATACTATTGTGGAAGATAGCACTTAATAGGCTTTTCTATGTGGCAGCTGAGATTCTTTAACTATGCCTCATGTGGTTCATGTATTACAAGGACAGTATCATTTAAGTTTTTAAAGCTCTCTGACAAACATATTCCATCTGCAAAGTAATTCTAATACAGAAATTATTCTACTGTCTGGTCATTCTTTGCCATGCAACATTTGGCTTAATTGAGTACTGTATCTTGTATAGTATTAAAGTCTCATGCATACACCAGGACTATACATTAATTATAATTATAATTAACTTATAATATTAATAATTACAGGTATATTATTTGAAATATATTTAAACTATATTAAAATACTGTATATTTATAATATATTTGACAAATTATTATTAGGCAATTAATTATGATTGTAATTAATGTATAGTCATGGTGTATGCCTGAAACTAATTAATACTATACAAGGTACGTACTCAATTAAACCAAATGATGTACAGAGAGGAGTGACTAGACAGTAGAGTAATTAATCACAAGAATCTTTGTAATGTGCACGCTGCATAACCCTGAGTTATAATTAAAATATTAAATTAACACTTCTTTATGTTGACCAATATTACAGCGTAATAATAAGCTGGTTTCCATACAAACTTATGTTGTAGTTTCAGGGCATGCTACTAGTACCTGCAATGTTTTCTTGACTTTGTCATGTGTTGTGATTACTGGAGACTTTTTGTACTTTATGTATTATTATATCCATAATTTTCTTCCTTGGGTTCAGTCTGTCATCTTTTTTTCTAACACATTATCTCCCTGCTACCCTTCCCAGGTGAATCTTGGAACTTTTCCTACTTGTGCAATAGAGACAATACATCTGAGTTTGCTTGTTCAAGTGTTCCCTGTTACTGTGGTTTATGGCAGCAGTTTGTAGTCCCTGACCCCTTTTTTTACCACCTTCGATATTAACTTCAGAACTGGAGCCCCTCGGGCAGTTCGTTGTTGCTTTCAACCTCATTCTACAGTTCCTGTGACGGTGCTGGAATCAATCATATTGAGATTTGCCTTTCCATTGGAGACTTTCGGCGCCGTGGAGAGGGGGAAGACCTGCTGCTTGGGTGACAGCTTTTCTTCCATATCAACCTACCATGGCTTTGTACCCTGGAGAAGCCACTCCAGACTGACAACCAGAGCAAAACTCCATAGTCTCCTATGACTGATGTATGCCTACTATGGCAGCAATTTTCACACTTTTCATCTTTCCAGTAGGTGGCCTCTGTTGAGACCAGATCAAAGTTGACCCTCCCAGTGTTCAGACTGCTAGGGCACTGGTTTACTGGTGTTCTTTCCTTGGTCAAGGTTTGGGGTTTCAAGATTGTAAACTTTTGTTTTGCATTTCATGTTAGATATTTTGTCAATGACATATGTAGAAGAATTTTATCCACTGCACTCCTCTGTTCAGGTTGCTGAAAAGTCATATTTAGTGGTCAAGGTTGTTAAAAGGCCTTTACAGTGGTTTATCCTTATTTATGTCTGAAATTTTGGGCTCTTTTTTTTCCCTTTGTTACGTGAACCCTCATTTTGCTTTCTGTGGGAAGTTTGAGTCAGTGGTTATTTTAACACCTGCCTTTTCATCTTGGTAGACATACATACTATACAGTATATTACAGCATATGCTTTCTGGGGCCATCTATTGTCTCTGTGGTCAAATTCTTATACAGTACAGTATTTTGTAATTGGGCAGACATCTTTTTTAATGCTACCAGTTTTCATCGGTCATTGCTTTGTTTGAGATTAGGATGCTCTGAGGGGATTATATTTGCACATGAACGATTTATTGGTCCATTCCATTGGTCAGTGCATTTGTTTTCGTGTTGGGGAAGTTCAAGGGATTGTCATTTTGCTTTGCAATGCTTCCTGGAGTCTCATAGCTGTATGGGTTATTTTTACTGCAAGCTGTTCTTAGCATCTTTGGTGAGAGTCTGGTTGATACCTGGTTGATGGGGTTCTGGGAGTTCTTCTACTCCCCAAGCCCGGCCCGAGGCCAGGCTTGACTTGTGAGAGTTTGGTCCACTAGGCTGTTGCTTGGAGCGGCCCGCAGGCCCACATACCCACCACAGCCCGGTTGGTCCGGCACTCCTTGGAGGAATAAATCTAGTTTCCTCTTGAAGATGTCAGTCCAATGTTGTCTTTTACCCTCAGGATACTGCTTATCTGTGGTTTATCCATAGGCAAACCAATGTTCCTCCTAGTTGCCTGCCAGCTGCTGGGTTCGTCATGATTGATGGCTGGGTGCTGGTTACACCTTCATGGTGGTTGCATGTTTAACCTCTTTAGGCCTCTCATATACCCACAGTTAGTCTCATCATTCTGGAGTAATTTTATTGCCACAGGTAAACTTACTGTACTGTATTTAATGTTTGTAGATTTCCATTATTTTCCTAGGGTTCTTGCCAAGTGATCAATCTCAGCTGTTCCTTTTCCTCTTTTGCTCTTGCAATGTTCTGGAAAAATGCTCCTATTTGAAACATTCCAGGCTCTGTCCTAATCAGGTGTGGAGTTGTTTGAGTAAGTTTTGATGTATCTCTATATTATTCAGGTGGAAAAGATTTTCTTCTAAGAGATCTAAGTACCCAACACACATCAGTAAGCAGCACTTGGCACTTGCTTCAGTAGTTTATTGCTTTAAGATGGTTGTCTCCAACTGTTCATGCCTGAGTTTCTAGGTGCTGCACCTTTTGACATTGCTGCTTTGATCCTATCTCTTTAGTTTTGACTTGACTTAAACTATTCTATCTTAATGAAGCTTTACTTCATTGCACTTCTTATGCTCCATTAGAATTTGCTTAATAATTGGATAGGTCTTCTGGCACAATTTGAATCTGGTATTTTTTCCACAGATTCTCCTAGAAGCATTCTTTCACTGTTTTAAGGATAAAGATAAAGGATAAAAATCTTGACTCTTTATCCTTTTAAGGATAAAAAGTCAAGATAAAAGCCTCAGATACTTTTTATCTTGACTCCTGCAGGTCAAAACTTTCTTGGTTAGGTATGCATTTCCCAACTTATGTATATGGTATGAAATTGAGAGTTAGCTTAAGGTCTATGTTTTGAGTAATGTGTTAAGAGTTTGCTACTTACATAACTTTTTTATAAAAATGTCATGTCTGGAGCTTCAGCCACAAGGCATCTGCAGAACGATTCACTTGTGTTGGAATGATGTCTCAAGATTCCTACCCTGGGCTTCCATTGTTTCACTTTAGACAGGTTCTTTTCCAGGTGAACTATTTCTCTGGAGCTGCCTGTAGTGAGTCTTTCACATCTCAATGCTTTCATGCTAGCTGGGGGTGTCTTCCCCCTTTAGTTCATCGCCGTTTGGCATCCCTCAGGCACTGCAACACAGGCGAGTCATCCTATTTCTGAGTTTGTGTTTCCATTTTAGAGTCTTACTTTAGGGAGCAGCCAAATGTGATAGCTCAGAAACAAGGCTACAAGTCAATATGAAAAGCACCTTTTTGAGCAGAAGCATTCAGCTACTTCTGATGTCCCCCTTTACTGCTCTGATTCCCCTGTGTAAGCCACTTATTTCCATCAAAAGGTATATGGGATGGCTTGGGTTTGGTAATCCAGAGGCAAGTGTACGTGGTGTTGTCACCTGCTGATGGTCAGCATTGGTGGCTAGGCAAGCCAACTGGTGTTTACCGGGAACCCTCATTTGGTGGCCACCTATAATGCCAAAGGAGGGTTCTGAAAGGTTTTGAATTTTCATGAATAGAACCTCTATCAGTCATTCAGTCTGGACTGAATGTTCTTCAATAACTCCCAAGTATCTATAATGCTGGAACGGATCTTTTAAAAAGTTCCCAAGGTGCTGTTGCTTATATATCGTCTTGTTGCCTGACCTTATCAAACAGGAACAGTGGATCTTACCATAGGGAGCAGTTGAATGATTTTGCCTGGAAAGATGCTTTTCATATAAACTCTTTATTTTTCTTACTCTAAATTGGCTATTAATATCTTACCCTGAGAGCAGCATTAAACTGAACTTCTGCTGCACTAGAGTTGTTCATACTCATGGCATACACAGCAAGTAGTGTGTGCAACTGTGCACGATGGGCCTGAAGAGAAAGATTTTGTCATTGGAACTGCACATACAAAACTGCATCTATGGGATACACAGTATTCCCTCATCAATGTGTAGGGTGTGGGTTTCTAAAGCACTTCGGACAAAACTAAAGACAAAATAATGTACTGTAGTAGTGGTTATACATTACCATCACAATGTTAACACTGTGCGATGAGGAATAATAATTGTTGATTTTTTAAAGATAGCACTGTATCTATGTACAGTAGACTCCCATTGTGTCACATGTCTTTCCTGGCAAAAGCTACTTTTAGAAGATGAACTTTCACAAGAGTTTTTAAATGTACAGTAGTACATTGTGTTAATTCCAATGCCCAGGCTCCCTTAATCTTTTTCAACATTTTCCTTTTCTAATTCTTTCAAAATTTAAATGGAGTCAACACTACCCATCAGACTGTACCCCTAATCCAGCAGCTAAAAAACACAACTACAAAATGACACTACTGTATATCAATGGCAGATGCAGTACAAAAACAGTGTTGAATGTAATGAAACTCCATTTTCTGGGTGAGACCCAGAGGCTTCCCTGGAGCTATTCAGGCTGATATGGATATATATTGGCTTTCTGGCATCAGTCAGTGTGCATGGAGTTCTTACCTACCGGGAACCACGAGCCAGAACCTGGCCCCCTCAGAGAGGCATGAGGAGCAATGGCCAGTAGCGAGTAGAGAGAAGCGAGATGTCTGCCATCGACTGGGTCTGGCACCCCCCCCCCATGAATGGAACAAACAGCAAAAAGGTCGACACACCGAACGAACACCTTAGTGACTCACAGGGTGATCCCTGCGCCAAACGGAAACAAATGGTACCAAAGGCTACGCTGGCGCTGAATTGGGCACCACTGACCTACCACGATGGGAAGAACCCCCAAGCTCTGGCATGACCCTGCCGGGAAGGCCCTCCACAGGCCCCCAGGAGGACTAACAAATTTGAAATAGGACAGCAACTAGCCGAAGCTGCCTGCAGATACTGCACAACCACAGACTCAGCAAAGAACAAAGGGGTGAAGAAAGCCTAAGAGCCAGGGACCAAGCAGATTCCAAGGAAGAAGCGAGCACTGCCTGCCAACACGCAAATCGAGAAGTAAAAACCGTGAAACCGCATCCCGCAGGAGTGGCGCGAACAGCTTCAACAATGCAGACGATGTACACACCGCTAAGGTCAACGCACCAGACCCAGTGGCAGCCCCAAGCGCCCCCACATCCACCTCAAGCCAGTCAGAGGACAGCTCAAGGAGGAAGAAAAAACTCACGGCCGAAGCCAATAGGCCACACGTGCGCAAATCCTTTGCAATCAATGCAGCTGAAGGGAAAGGAACCTGCACATGAAGTTAACTCAGTAAGGACAGGAAGATCCATGACGAAAGCATAATCCAGGTCGCACAGTAGGTACGCCACAAGGGCCACATCATATGGGATGGGATGTGGGAAGCCAAAAACCTCTGGAAGGACAGGACCGAGGAACCCACAGGATCATGGAACCGAACCTGGGAAGGAGTAGACGCCAATTCAAGTCGTACGAGGAGGGAGCGAAAGAGAACCCCCTCCTTGTAACACCAAGCCCCGCTCCGAGGGTACAAAACCCAGGCGGGGTATAACGGGGCCCAAGTCCCCGTTAGACCCCTCAGGCTAGACCAAGGCCATAGTCAACCCCTCCCCCGCCCCAGGAACCTCACCGGGAACCGGGTGAGCTTCCTGGAGGCTCCAAACTCCCCACCTCTAAAGAAAAGGCAGGAGCAGCCGATAAAGCAGAAACAAAGGCGGCCAATTGGTCAGACCCAGCTCTGGCTGGAGGACCAGGCTCGAATGCCTCCGGCGCCACCCCGGAAGGGACTCCCGAGGCTGCCCTAGTCTCAACACCAACGAGACCCTGCCCCGACTCCGAAATCCTCAAACGTTTTGGAGACAGAAGCAAGGGGGGAAGGAACCGGATGAACAACCGAAAGGGAAGGACCAGGAGGGGTGGATGGAACCAAAGTTGAAGCGACTTCCACCCCCAAGTCCAGGTCTCTATAACCAAAACGGGGCAGTCTCGGGGCATCCGGGGAAGCAACCAACCTATCGCGTTGCAGCAACCTAAGCCTAGTATGCAATGCCACAGGTGCCTGCACCCTCATATCATGATCAGTAGCTTGGGTGAACTGGAGAACGTACAAACAACAAACATTGCACGACTCCGGGTCAAAAGAATCACCGACCCAACAGGCAGCATGGCAGAGGCACAACCGGTGACCATCACTCAGAGACAAGGGGACAGCAACCATCCGACTTGCATGAAGTGAGAGGGGACTCAGGGGTTGCATCTATTGTACCACAGAGCCCCCATGGGGTTTCCAAGGGCTCCTAGTTGTGGTAGTCCACTAAGGGAAGCCCAGGCAGGGTACAGCTAGCCGGTGCACAAAACTACCAAACAAACTGCTAAGCCACAAAGAACAATAGGGTACAACTAAACAAGGGGCAGAACCTTCATCAGGCAGAGAAAACAAAAAGAAAAGTAAAACCCTGCAAGAGTACAATGTGCCCAGGCGGAACAGAGCCGGCCGCTATGAGAGTTGAAAACTACTGTACCCTGCCAGTGATGAAAACTACTCCCTACCCAGAGGTAAACATGAGTAAACGAAAACCCACTCGACTCCAAGGGGGGTCAGTCACCAAGCAGTAAAAGACCCAGCAGAGGTAGATCCCAAGGTGACTTGTAGAAGGTGGCCCCAAGCCCCAAGGACAGTACTTACAGGTCACCTAGGGAAGGAAACCCTAGGTGCATGCAGCCTGAGTACTGAAGAATATTACTCCTGATTCGTACACCAACCGTAGAGACAGTACCATGCCACAAGGCACAGAAACTGAGGCAAAATCTGGTGCCAGAGGCACAAGACCTTGCCAGTATCACAACAGCCAAGAACTGAAGGGTGGATCACTGGCACGAGGGTCTGGGGATCCCCCTCCTGGGGAGGGAGGGGGGGGGTTGCGCAGACAACAGCGCAGCAACATGATGACGTTATGCTAGTTTGCTAATTTTAATTTGGGGAGTTCTGTCCACTTGTTCGGCTTTGGGTAGCAATATTTTCACCAGAACAAGAGGTTTGTTTTGGTGTGCCTACCTTTCTGGGTGCCAGACCCAGTCGATGGCAGACATAGAATGCTCCCAACCACACGGGGGATTTCTATAGGACATTGCTCCTCATGCCTCTTTGAGGGGGCCAGGTTCTGGCTCATGGTTCCCGGTAGGCAAGAACTCCATGCACATTGATGCCAGACAGCTAATATACCATATCAGCCTGGATAGCTCCAGGGAGCTGACGGGGCTCTGCCCAAAAAAGTTATTTTTTCATAAACACTAACTCAAATAGCAATAGTTCCCATCAAATAGACAAATAAATAATTAAGGAAACAAAGATCTGCTGATAGAACAACAAAATTCTAGCAGCTAATGAACAATCTACAAAATAAGACTTGTATTACTGGCAGGTGTGTGACTAATGCCTCATTTCATAAAGGAAAAGAAGGTTAAATATTATCAAAATTACACCCATGTCCGATAGCTTGTCATATAAAAATGATGTAAGACGTACATGAAACAAACAAGAGGATCACAGGACTAGAGGGTCCTAGATATTCAGCGAGATGTTTCTCTTCCTAGTGCTATCCAGTCGACAGTATCGTGGGAAACAAGTATGTACAGTACAACTATATTCCATACAAATATTCACAGTAGTATCTCATATGTTTCATAGCCTAAGTAAAATACAATACCTCACATATTCATTAATACTACATGCAAGTTTAAACTGTTATTATCAGTTTGCAGTAATTAAGTTCAGTAAATAAAATCACCTGTGACACCCTATCTTATCTTATCTTGAGCATCCCCATACCCTTAGGGTATCCCCATACCCTAATGTCCAGAAATTTCTATTAATGAAAATTAGTAAACATACCTGAAGTTGTTTAGCATCCTGCTGAAGTAGTTGGCACACTTTGGCAATCTCCTTGATGGCTTGAGCTTTTGAGCCAATAATCAGATGACACATGACACTGTGTTCCAGAAGCAGTAGCTGCACTGAGCTTAGGATGGATGCATTATCTTCAGCTAAAAACAAAAAATAAGAAATTACCAAAAACATGTGAAAAGTTATAGGCAGCTTTATGTATATTGAGTCCTGTAGGGTGTTAGCCCACCACATGGTCAGCTAAGCTGTACCCAATCATGAGGCACATTATTTAAACCGTTTACATCATATTAAGATGCAAAATTTGTTCAGAGAAAATTTATGAGTCAATGATATACTGCATCATTGGAACATGAGTGTTAATTTGTTACTGTGCAAAAATATATTTCTTTGGTATAACTAACCAAAAGTTCTAGGGAAATAAGTGCAGTACTTTAATATACTATATACAGTACAGGTATTAGAAAAAAATATCTTTACACATTACCACTACAAACAAATTTAATTATTTCATATTCACTAACCTTTCAGCTTATCAATCTGAAGTAGAGCTTTATCTGTGTACTTCTGTGCCTTCTCCATGTAGCCTGCCTGCATGGAGTGCATGACTGACACCAGGTACACCAGCACACACAGCTGCTCCCGTGGCAGCCAAGCAAACATTTCACTTCCACTGCTCGGGATGATTTCTACAACAATAATATTCAAATGGAACAGGCAGACAACATTCCCTCTAGTAGGACTATCATATTCAAGATATGCAACACATTGCTAATCCTATTCCTGCTCAGTACAGTTTCTAAAATAATGATTACAGTCAACTCCCAGCTTTATGCAAGGCAGTTTCAAAGTAGAGTGCTTGTAATGTGCAGTTAAAATTTTGATGATTAATCAGTCTTACATGGGCATAAAGAGCTTGATCTTATTTCCCACAGTCATTGATAGGTAAATCACCCATTCCATAAACTCTAGCACTATACAGACTAGGACTCCTAGTAAATTGTTTCAGTCAACTACATTCTATCATTTTGTGATTATTCACAAAACAATCTGCATCATAAACTTACACTGACTTCCATTTATATACTGTACCAAAAACCCATCGTTGAATGTAATGAAACATCATTTTCTGGGTGAGCTCCGGAGGCTTCCTGTAGCTATCAAACTGACATGTCCCATATAAGTTTGGTGCCATCAGTCCTTGTGGTTCGAGTGTTTACTGAGGGGGGCCACGAGCCAGAACCTGGCCCCCTCAGAGAGGTGCAGGGAGCAATGGCCACATAAACTCTCTTCATTTAGAGTTTGTCATGTCTACCATCGACCGGGGATACCTCCAGAAAGGTAGGCGGACCGTTACAAACTAACTGGTTAAAATTGCAACCTTCGTCCGAACAGAGCCAAAGAACTCCCCTCAATAGAAAAATAATGAAACAAGCAACACGTCATCCCACTAGCATGCCCGCTCGTTAGCACCTCACCCTCCAATGACAGGGGGGGGGGAACCTAGATTAGGCGAGCAGGCCGCACCACCATAAGTTCGGAGAATGATGAAAAACCACTGACCAGAGGGAGGGAGGGTGTCAGGGAGCCTCCAGGGCTCACCCAGAAAATGGTGTTTCATTACATTCAACGCTGGTTTTGTAAGGGAACTCCCATCAGCTCCCTGAAGCTAACTACACACAAATAAGTAAAATCGGGGACTTACCCAGGAGGCTGCAGCACTGCAGGTCTCACGACGAAGATGAGACAACTGGCAGCGACAGACATCCCAAGGCAACACAAGGCCACAGAGGGCCCGGGAAATTAACAAGATATCTGGCGACCAGGAGCCGAGTCCTGGTCGCCAGATATCTCCAAAACCTCCATGCCCAAATATCAACCCAAGACATATGACCAAAGTCTGCAGCCAGAGCTGCATACATTGACCAGACCAGGGAAGGGGGGGAAGGAACAGGATGAACTACACCCACCTGGGAAAAAAGCAAGGGTGCAGAGGGAACCAAGGTTGGGGGCCTGACAGCTGAGTGGACAGTACTTCGGATTCATAATCCTGAGGTTCCGGGTTTGATCCTCGGTGGAAGCAGAAACAAATGGGCAGAGTTTCTTTCACCCTGATGCCTCTGTTACCTAGCAGTAAATAGTTATCTGGGAGTTAGCTAGCTGCTACGGGCTGCTTCCTGAGGGTGTGTAACAAGAAGGAAACCTGGTCGAGGACCGGGCCGTGGGAATGCTAAGCCCTGAAATCATCTCACGTTAACCTCAAGATAACCTGACCAGACAGAGAAAGTGCTAGAGGATGCACCAACTCCGCCCCATAGGGAAGAAGAACTGAACTCAAAAGAAGCTGGATTCATTAACGAGGCATAAACTGGGTCTAGCAGGAGACACGCACCAAGAGCCTGCTGAACCTCCACCAAGGAAATCCGAGAGGAAGGAAACCTCTGGAAGGATGTACCCAAGGAAACCAAAGACACCCGGAAACGAACCCTGGAGGGGAACCACACCCAACTCAAAGTCATACAGAAACGGAGGATACGAAAACCCAGGGCCCTACAAAAACAAACCCCGCACAGAAGGCACAAAGGCCCAAGCAGGATCAAAAGGAGACCAATCACTCTAAGCGAACTCTCCCCCCTCCCCCAAGCCCTGGGGCAGAGCTCACATCCAAGTCCTCTACCCTTGAAGAGAAGGCAGAGTTGAAGGGAAAAACTTCAAAGAGAGAAGTCTGCTGGACTGACTCCGAAGCTTCGGTGAGGAAATCGGGCTCAACCTCCCTCTCCGAATCGGAAGGGGCAACCCCCCAAAATCACCCAAGCCTCATTACCAGCTAAACCCAGCTCCTGCCCGGAAACCCTCAAGCAGGGGGAAAGGGGAAAGCAGGGTGAACTACACCCACCTGGGAAAGAAATAAGGGTGCAGACAGAACCAAGGTTGAAGTAACCAATGCTCCTAAATCCTGGTCCCTAAAATCCAAACGAGGTAGCTCCAGAGCTTCCAACCAGGCAATCAACCTGGCCCATTGCAACACAGAATACCTAGCATGCAACCAAGCTGTCGCCTGACCCCTACCATCCTCAGACGAGGAATGGGTAAATTTATTAACAAGCGGGGAAAATGTCGCACAAGAATCAGGGTCATAGGTGTCACCGACCCAACAGGCAGCATGGCGAAGGCAGAATGGATGATCATCACCCTGAGGCAAAGGCAACCAACAACCCTTGGCATCGTCGCACAAGGCAAGACAGGGCTCAGAAGACACATCCAAAGTACACCCCCCCCCAACCCATACTTCCAGGGTCTGTAGGGTACATAAGCCTTATGCGGAGCCCAGGCACTGGGATCAGCTAAGCCGTTAAACCTTGTTTGCTGCAGACAAACTGGTTACCGGGGTCGCCGTGAAACTTCGGGGCAACAGAGGAGGACTACCAAACACAACCTAGGCTAACCTAATGGGAAGCTAGGCAGCCCTCCTCTGCCAAGGAAGCAAGAAAGCACTAAAATCAAATAAACAAAAAGATTCCTGAAGCAACACGTTTTGGATGTTTTGGATGTGGATTTAGTGCCAAAACTTACCTTGTTCTGAAAGCTGGGTAATGTTTTGTATGGACTGCTGCAACTGCTTGAGTGCTGGCTTAACACTTTTGACCTGTCCGCTGTTGAGGTTGTGGCACACTAGGAGCACTAGGTAGAATACCTGATGTAAAAAAGGAAAACTCTAAAAAAAAAATTCTTAAATATAGGTCTTTTTCCTGACCACAGAAGCTTTTCCTCACTAATAAATATTAAAATTCATTCATTATGTTTCACACTTTAATGATGTGGAAAATAGCCCAGAGAAAAAAGGAAATTAATATAGTAAAAGGTTTTACAGTACTGTAGATATTTAAGAAATCAAGCATTGAATGTGATGAAACATCCTTTCTGGTAAGCTCTCAGTAGCTCCCTGTAGTGTACACACTGGTATAGCCAAACCAAATTATTAACCTTAATATTTTTTCTGCCTCTAATTAGCTTCTCAAGTAAAATCTGCTTCTATAATTGGTATGAAGGATAAAAATCCTCTATCATTCTTATCCTTTAATTTTAATACAAGGAAAATATGATGCATAAGTTTAGGTAACTGTTAAGAAATTCCCACTCTATAATATTAATGAAATACCGAACTTCTGTAATGGATATATAAAGCAGGTCTCCCATAATGAGGTGCACTTGTTTCATTATAATAATGTACAGGCAGTACTGCTATATCAAATACACAAAGTAAGGTTCCTACCCTGAGGTGTTCCTTCTGTCCTTGTGCTCCATTATACTGTTCAACACTCTGGTTGGCTTGAGCAAGTAAGGTCTGAACTTCTGCAGCTACACGGCCCTCCAAAAGCATCACCTATGGTTATAAAATTGTGTATTTAGAGAAGTTAGTGGTATAAACTCCTTGAACAGTGAACACTTATAAATCACATGAGCAGTGACTTTATTTAAAATAAACATTAGGATGTTGGAGGTTCAAGCATCATTGTCTCCACACTAAGTTTTGGATGTGGATTTAGTGCCACTTGACCCTTACATATTTTCATATAATATGCAGCAGTATGGCATCCACATTCTCCATACGTGGAGCTTTAAGGCCCTTTCTCCATTGTGATGTCTTAAAAAGAGCTGATGATCAACAGTCTGTTTGAGGAAAAGACAAGGAACTGGGTTGAAGCAATAGGCCAATAAGAAAAGGAACTGCAGCTAAGGCAGCCACAGTAGTGCTAGTAGTACAGTAATATCACATAGCAGCATCCCAGCTGGAGGAAAGAACTAGATTAACTAAAACTGGTTCCAATTGAAATGTATGCAAAAACAGCCAGCATTGAATGTTATGAAATGCCATTTTCTGGGTGAGACCCAGAGGCTCCCTGGAGCTATCAGACTAATATACGCTATAGTCTGGGGCATCGGTCAATGGAGTTCAGCCTACCGGGGACCACGAGCCAAAACCTGGCCCCCCTCAGAGAAGAACAGGGAGCAATGGCCTATGGAAACCCCCATGTGGTTGGGAGAATTCCATGTCTGCCATCAACCAGGGGTTAGGCACCCAGAAAGGTAGGCATAACAAAACAGACCCCACTTAGTAAGAAATTACAACTGAAGACCAAAACGATAGGCAGAACAAAACGATAGGCAAAAACTCGAGGAGAAGATCGAATCAGCCACCTAATAAACCGGACCGATCATCTGAAAGAGGCGGAACAGCGAGAAAACCCCATGGGTTCGAACACCGAGCAAGCAGAGCATGAAACCAAGGCTGGACCAGCCACCAAGGAGCCAAGAGGACTATTCTTCCCTGGAAAGTTTCCAAGCGAGCTAGGACCTGGAGTAACAGCGGAACCAGGGCAAAAAGGTACAGGTAACCCCACCTTGACCAGTCCTACTGAAAAGCATCAACCCCGACAGCCTCGCAGTCGGGGAAGGGCGCCACATACAGTAATACCGGGAGACGCCTCGACCACGCTGACACGAAGAGGTCCACGTTTGGGAACCCATATGTCCAGCAGAGCCAATTGAATGAGTCGGCATCGACTGTCCATTCCGAGGACTGGGGAATGAACTGAGACAGGCTGTCCGGCAGGACGTTGGACAACCCCCGAACCAGGGGAATGGCCAGGAGAGCCAGACACTGAGAACTCAGCAGACAAGTCACCTGAAGTGACCAGCCCCAAAGAGCCAAGGACCGCATCGAACCCCCCCCCCCTCGGTTCTGGCAATGAACCACCGGGGAGCAGTCCGAATGGATCTGGATCTTCGATCCGCGACCGACCAGAACCTCCGAAGCGACATCCACACCGCAGGCAAACTCCCACACCATGCTGTGGGCCCAATGGAAGGACGTACCCCACTGCCCCTGGCTGGCCTGATGAGCACTGAGAACAAGAAACAGGAACTGGAGCCACACGACCAAGCTTCAAATACATCAGCCAAGAACTGGGGTATGGGTAGCCGGCGGGAGGGTTCTGGGGCTTCCCCTTCCCCCTCCCAGGAAGGGGAAAAGGGGAGCTGCGCAGACAGCGGCACAGCATGTGATGATGTCATGCTCATTTGCTTGTTTTTCTTTGGGGAGCTCTATCCACTCGTTTGACTTTTAACAGTAGTTTAAACCAGAATATTGGTTTGTTTTGGGATGCTTACCTTTCTTGGTGCCTGACCCAGTCAATGGCAGGCATAGAATGCTCAAAATCACATGTGAAATTTTATAGGCCATTGCTCCTTGTGCCTCTCTGAGGGGGGGGGGCAGGTTCTGGCTTGTAGTCCCTGTAGGCCTAAGAATGCCATTCACACTAACTGATGCCAAAGTCTAATATATCTAGATCAGCCTGGATAAGCTCTGGGGAGCTGAAGGAGCTCCCCCCAGAAAATATGTACATGAATAAAGCTTCAAGAAGCCACCCATTGAGATAAAGGTTCAAACAAGGGGACCCCCCCTTCCCAAATTATGATAAATCACAAACCCAAGAGTGAAACTATCTCAACCCTACAGAAGCAAAGTAGGATACAAGTGGGATAATTGTAAGGGCAAGACCATGACTGGCAACCCTCCAAGCCACAGGTTTAGCATGTACAAGTCACTTGGATGTTTCACCAAACTGCCAAGCACCAAAATGGTTTGCCAAACTGCCAAGCACCAGGATGGTTTGCCAAACTGCCAAGCACCAGGATGGTTTGCCAAACTGCCAAGCAACTGGTTGGTGTGCCAAACTGCCAAGACTATTAATTAAAGACGTACACTAACACAAAGCAACAACACTTGCATCAGTGTGTCACGTGATACTCTGTCTCACAATACTGGGAGTCAAGTTTCAAATGTTGGCATTCAGTCCAATCATCTAGTGTAAACTACTCTGAGTGCTGTGGGTTAATTGTTCTTTTGTTATAATTAAATATAAGCACATAAAACAATTCAGCAGTTCTTCTGTGTTCACCTAGGTAAAATGTCAACCCATAAAGGAAGGCAATATTATACACCTACTTGAGCTATGAGATATTGAACAGAAGCATGATGCTTGTTGTAACCTGGTCCTTGTAAGTATTGTCCATTCTATTCCCATGTCCTACATTTACCAAGTGATTTTGAGCCAGTCTTCCTTGCGTACAGTATTTCCATCCATTTAAGGTTTAGGGATTGGTTAGGATTTCTGGTGAGGTTCCCATAACTTTCACAAGGTTGACATATATAGGTGTCTGGAAGCTTCAGCTGTGTGGGGTTCAAGTCCTGGCCTACTTTGAAGACTCTTTGACATGGGCTTTCAGTTGCTGATCTTGTCTGTCAGTCAGGGATTTGGTATTTCACATGGTGGGACAGTTCAGGTTCATTGACAGCTTCTTGTAGTCCCAGTTCTCACTCATATATTGTTGTTTGTGGCTCGGGTTGGTTTGGGATACCAGGATAGTTGCCCCTCTCCTTTCTGGAGTTTGCATTGCACAAGTTGATCCCAAATCTTAGTATAGTGCTTGGCAGGCACTTGATTTCCTGTAGAAATCTTGAGCATCTGCTGAGCCACCTGAACTTTGTCTGAGTGGTTTATATCCAGTGCCAAATGGTGTGGAATGTGCAATATGAATTTCTTAAGTGGTCAATGCTTTCCTGGCTCTGGGACAAACTGTGTGCAGGCTTCATTAGGCCTGAAGGTTCTCCTACTTTAGTATTTTCCCCTAACAAATCTAAATGACACATGTAAAGGTGATTTGTCACAGCAGCGATGAGTCAAGTCAACAGCAGCCATATCAAATGTAGTAACACAAGGCAATTGGCCTTTAGAAAACACATTACAAGCTATCATTGAAAGACAAAAATATTTTTCAGCATCACAAAGCTGTTATTAAATCTGCAAAGTGGAATCCTCAAGTCCTTTTAGTCTAATTTCCCAGACAGCCATCAGAGGAAATTCAAATGAATCAGCTGCAAGTAAGAGATCATCAAGTTTGCACGTCATCATCGAAGACATCACGAACACCTTGTTAGGTTTGCTAAGGAAGAGGAGTAACATTTTCAATATCAATGGAAATCAAGAGAAGCTGCGTCAAGTCAACCATCATATGAAGTGGCTGCTAGACTCGGCATGCCATCCCTGGACATTTAATTCTGATAGGCACTATGTTACAGAAAGCACTACAATAAAACACTAGGTAAGCAAAAGCGTTTACATAGTTCAAAAAAGTTGGCCACCATCAATTTACTCACATAGATAATGTGAACATTATTAGTTTTTGTGTGATAATTTCACATTTTATGTAGTTGTAATGTTAAATTAATAGTGTGATTAAGATTTGTTATACAGTCAGCCATATTTTTATTATTGATCTTTGTTTATTATGTCTCTACATGATGATTGTGCCATATTTACTTGGTAAGTGATTACAGTATATTTACTAGTTGACAAGGAAGTGAGATTTATTGCCATTATAAGTGGGTTTTAATGTTTATTTTATGGCCAGGAGCTACATAGTGGTGATACAAAAAAATAGTGGTGATATAAAAATGTGATAATACAATACTTAATTATAAACAGTGGGAGGGATTGGACCTCTTACTATAGTACAGTACTGTATATATTTTGGGTTTCTGGCATACGAAATAGTAAGAATACACAAAATACTACAACAATCTCTTTTTAAATACATGAGTCCCTGTCATTATTCTTCAAAGTGATACAAGCACTCACCATAATTTTGCTTAAAAGGAATAGCAGCTGTGTGTAGGCAACACCCTGAATATGACAGTATTCCAGGCCCATTTGCAAAAGACCACCAGCCGTTGCATAGTCAAATTCCACTAGCCCTAATTGCTGTAAATGACATTAAAGTTAATAAAAATTCTGAATACTTTAAATAAAAAGAAAAAATTATTATTTTACTAGTTAAATTATATAACTACAAAAGTATAAATTTGTCTTTCTTTTATTTTGGAAGTTTTAATTAATTCATTAATTATAATACTTATAACATTACAATTTATTACATGAAAACATTAAACTGGCTACAAAAATGATCAAATGGTGAATGTAATAAAACACTACTTTTTGGGTGGTTCCTCAGTAGCCTCCTTGAACTTAAGTGCTACTGCAATATCATGGAGCCTTTGGACCATACCAAACCCTTGAGATTTATGTAAGCCTACCTGGAACCAGCATCAAAATCTGGTTCACTCAAATTAGTGTGGGAAGAATGGGTGTAAAGAGATTGACTAAAAAATTGAGGAAACTGTCCAGAAGATCCAGGAAAAAACCCTCAAAAGAAAGAAATGAAAAGGGGAAAACAAGGCAAACAATAAGCAGCAACAAGTAAACAACTCCAGCACAATTTGCCTGACTTCACCAGGACAGGGGATAACCCAGGTCACCTGGGGTCCAAATCTGCCACCTGACTCACTTTTGAACTGCCAGTACAGAACCCAAAATCCCATGGTAATGAAGGGAACAACAATACTGGAATGGAGAGCAATTTAGGAATCGCCCAGAAATTGGTACAGTATTTTGTTACATTTAATGCTTGATTTCTGACCAGCAAGACACTTATAGAAGGAGGAAGAGTTTGGCTTAAAATAAGAGAAGGCTAAAATGAAGAGAATGATCACCTAGACTCAAAAAACAGAACCAATGCTCAGAAGTTATATGAAGCCAAGTAAGAATCACTTAACACAATCCAACCAGACACAAAAATTACACACTAGCATACAGCTAGCTGTATCAACCCATCATCAACCAGCCTAACACTGGTAATGAAGTCCAAGCACAAATGTATCTGGAAACAAGTATACTCAAAATGTCGACTAATCCCCTGTAGAGTAGATAACTCTGGCGGAGAAAGGGAAATACACATCAACAGCCTGGGAACATGTAATGTGAGGATGGTATAAATACATTTATGAAGCAAAAATAGGAAAAAATAACAAATTATATAATAGCCCCCACACACGATAGTTAAGCCATGGAAACCCAATACCAGTTAACTTCAAAAAGCAGCAAAAAGACCCCATCTGGGGTGGTATGACCTGAACAGTACCTGGAGAATGAGAGGCAGGTGGCTGATTGGTACCCCAGGCCTGCCACCTGGTACCAGTTGGTCAAGTTAATACTGAAGTTTTTCACTCATTGCCAACAATCATTCGCCATGTTATCTTCTTTTCATTTCTTACCTTTGAACAGTGGTCTGTTTTGTTTCTCCTGGACTTTCGTCAATGGTTCTCTCATTATAAGTAAATCTCAGATTTTCAATTTTCCCTTGCCATGTTAAGTAATTTGTGTATATCTCTGGGGGCCTGGTATAATCTGAAGGCTCTAGTGCTAGCTTCTAAGCCTCAAATTTTATTTTTGTCAGATGGAGCTTTTAACTCCATCTAAACTGATTCTGAAATGAGAAGACTGTTCCAGGAATTGATAACTTTGCATAAAATGACAAAATAAAACTTACAGCCGTTTGAAAGATTAGACGACAATGCCAATACACACTCTGTCGAGATAACTCGATTGCACGACGTAACAAAGATTTCGCATTGCTAGCACCTCCAGTCTGCTCATATAACTTTGCCAGTTCACTTGCAGCCTCAAATCGTACATCATCAAATCCAGCAATATTCATGGACAAGGTCCACTGTTGGAAAAAAGATATCATTAAATCATTTATCAGGAGTAATTTTTTCCATAATCAAACTGCAGTATTATCTAACTAAGGCCTCTGTAAGAATATATTGTATACAGTGAGTCAGTGACAGTATTAGGTAGCTAAGACTATAACCAAATTTTTTTAAATAACATTTAAAATTTTGAAAAATTTCACAGTTATCAATAAATTATGTTTGGAGACTATTTTGTCAAATTGCTATGACAGTTTACTTTTTTAAATGCTTCACATTGCTTGTTGGATTGCAGTGCAACTTGCTTGCTCAACTGCACCCATACAGCCTTTGCACCAGAAACTACTGTTCAGTATTAGTAATGATAAACAGATGTGGGAGTACATCACAGTTGTGTAATGTCAATGTTCTATAACTCGTTAGAGAACAAACGAAAGGGTGTCAGAGGAAGCCTAGTGCACTCTCAAGAGTATTATGAGAATTGTCTGAATAATGAACCCCTACCTTACCAAAGGATTGTGAATAGGTTTGCCTGTGGTCAGGGTCAGGATATTGAGGTCCCTCTTGGCTAACTACTAACTTTCCCAGAATGTAACCCACAACAATTGTCTAACTCCCAGATCTATCTACTACTAGATGAACAAAGCATCAAGTGAAATGTAACATGCCCATCTATCTCTGTCCTACTCTGGAATTGAATTTGGGAACCTCGGTTATAAGCCAACAATATAGACCACTGCACAGTAGGATGTTGGGATACATTGGTCCATCAGGTGCTGTTCCATTGAGATGCAGGCCCATTGGCCAATGTTCCATTTGGATAAATTAATACATAATTTACCTGAAGTTACCTGAGGGCCACAATCTCTCTAGTGGCCTTGATGGAGACAGGAAACCGGCAGCTTGTCAAAGATATCCCCTTGTTCCTGAAGTAAAAGTTTAATGCCATCAGCATTTGGTGTTCCCAGCAGTCACTCATCCAAGTACTAACCAAACTCAATGCTGCTTAACTTCACTGATTGGACGAGAAGTGGGGGTGTTTTTAATGTGGTACAGTATTCATGAGTAGCGCAGTATTAAATTTGTGTATCCTGTATCTAAATAACACATATGCAATGGGTGTATTCCAAAAAGTGCAGAGCCCTATGGGTGTGTATTCAACATATTCACAATCCTTAGGTTAAGTAGGGGTTCATTACTCGGACAATTGTAAAATTACTCTTGAACAAGCATAGTGCAATCTGATATGGTCCACTTCCAATGATATGTGAAACGTTATTGTGATTACTGATTGCAATCCCCGACTGCTCACTGAATGACAGTTTTGGAGTGTGGGGTGGTACTCGGCACTTGCCTTTCTGGGAATAGCCAGAAGTTGCCAAGCATACACAGTGCTATATGTTTACCTGCTATAAGGCAAAGTTATTATCCCATGACAGTTGACATCTTAACCATAAGGCTTAGAGTTTTACCCTGATAAGGGTTCACTGGACACACGTTTCCTGTGCTGTCATGGCCCCTAAATCAATAATAACACACTTAGGTTTTCAATAAAATTAATGTGCAGTTTAAATGTGATATTATCGAAACCGAGGTAATACCCACTGCCTGTTCCAGGTGATCCTGAGCCAGCTGTGTGTTGTTCGTGTACTGTATGAGAAGGTTTGCCAGTTGAAGGTGGGTGCGAGCTTCCACCTTAGGTGGAGGGCGGAAGGTCAGTACTGCTTGCAGGCACTGCAGGCAACTCTTGATATTGGCGGGCTCTTGGGTTCGAAACCTCTCGGCCAGTGCTAGCAGGGACAGGTAATATGCATCTTGAGAATTGGCCATAGCCTCGACTTGAGGAGGTGTGGCGAGGCTCTCCAACAACCCAGAGAGACGCTCCTCCCGCGACCCAGTAAAGTGTAAACAATCAGCTTTCGAGACTAGTCGAAATTATCTAGATCGTCCACAAGGTCAACTAAAAATATAACAATACGCACTACAATTTATTCACGTCAAATGTTAGGATATAACTAAAAAAGTAAATTGGTGCTTTGTTATGTTTAAATGGAGATATTTTGGCGAAAATTAAACATAGTGTGGATGTGAACGCGTCTCAGGTAGCAGGAAAACATACATCCTATTGACCATTAATGTTGGTTCTCACTCGCGGTCGCTCATCTTCTCTCCTACGTGGAGTTGTGTGAGTCCACCGAGGACACTAGACTTGTATATCATGCGCGCATGTGGCTACATAGTGATTTGTGGAGACAGGAGAGGGAAGTATTAAAAGGTGAGTGTTGTGTTGGGCCGTGGGCGGTGTGGTAGTGCAGGCGTCAGCTGACCTACACTGGGCAAAATTCCTGTTTTGATGATGTAGCTCCATAAGTCTCTGTTCAAGCACAGAATGGTAGTCACTCCCAATGGGGGTTAGGCCTGGATATGGGGAGTGTTTTTGGGCTCACAAGTGGGGTAGACCTACGATCGGTGCCATGGGTGTAAAGTGATGTTCAAGCTGCTTGAATGGAGGGGATGGAACACTTGCCACTCCTTCTGTTATCTACCTCTGCTCACTACTGGACATATTTTGTCTTCTCCGTGCTTCTTTAGGTTGTCAAGCTTTCCTGTTAGACTATGAATATTAGCCAGCCCTCAGTGAGCTGATGAATGATGAGGTGATCCCAATACATTCTGGCAGGTTTTATTACAAGTTGCTCCATTTCTAATTCACTCAAAACCTAATGTTACTGTCTATCCTAACCCAACTTATCCTTTAATTACCTCAGAAATTGCTGTGGATCGTTGTGGATTCATTGACCCTTGTCAGCACTATCAAAGACAGAGTTGAAATGGTTACAAGTTTTGTTGTTTAAGATTCGCTACTTGGAACAATAAGTTCCAAGTAGCACGGGCTATGGTGAGCCCATAGTGGACTTACCTGGCACAGGAGCGGGACTGTAACTGGTACAAGTTTTTGTGCTGCTGGATATATATATCTGGGGATGAGGTGAAGATGAAACACCTTAGTTATGGGCTAATAGGTCCATTGCACCTTACCAATCTCCTATGTTTCCATGATGGCAGGGGACAATATTTGTATGTTTTGTCATGCTCTCGAAGATGGCAGAGTGTAATTTCCCTGCTCTGGTGGACTGTGACTACTTATGGGAGCCCATGAAACCTAATAAAAATTAGATTTGATAATTTGATATAAAAAATTTCCTCTTGATATAAAAAAATTATAATTAATAATAATTCATTGTGTTAAGGGAAGAGACAGCCAGTGTATATATGTACATGTTAGGCTTCTATCAAGGTCAGTACAAGGTGCCTACAATGTAAATATAATATATATATATTGGTGATACTCTTGTTATCTTTCAAAGTCCAGCCACTTTGACTGGACGGTAGAACATCAGTCTCGCTTCATGCAGGTTGGCGTTCAATCCCTGACCGTCTTTGTCAGTGGTTGGGCACCATTCCTTCCCCCCGTCCCATCCCAAATCCTCATCCTGATCCCTTCCAAGTGCTATATAGTCGTAATGGCTTGGCACTTTCCCCCTGATAATTCCCTCCCTTCCTCCATGATGGCTGGGGCAATATATTATATGTTTAGTCATGCTCTCGAAGATGGCAGAGTGTAATTTAGTGTTAGTTGGCTTGGTTTGCTTGATATACTGTATAATGCTTCACCGATAATCAGTCATCTATTGTTGACAATAGAAGGTTGGACATAGGAGAAATATACAGAAAAATGTATCAATAATACTGACAGTGCTTGTATAACACAAAAACCTCAAGGAGGCTAAACAAAATGTTGAAAGAAAACATTTAAAGGAAATTTATGAAATCTGTGGCCATCAAGCACTCCAATAAAGTTGAAAAGAATTATTGAACTCTCAGTTTTGCATTACAACATAATAAATTGGGAAAGGCTAAATGCCTAACATATCTTTTGTGACGGGTTGTGGTATCGCAGCTATACTGAACCAAGATGGTATGGCTCTCCCTCACACAAATAAAAAAAAATGCTGCTATTGGCCTTGCAGTGTGTAAGTCGCAGGTGGAAACAAATGAAAATCATCAAATAAATAATTAAACAATTTACTGAAATAGTAATGAACAAAAATGACACAGGACAGTACTTGGCTATCATGTAATGCAAGGTGAACAAGTTAGTATGACCTTAAATGCAAAAATAAACTATAAGTAATGAATAAAAGCGTAAAGATATACAGTACTGATATACTGAAGACAGCTACCATACCACTATGGCATCAGTCACACGACGTTGGCTGGAGGCGGATGAGAAACACGAAAGTGATCCTAGAGCACTAAGGGAGAGACTGGCTCTCCAGGGTTGTTGTTGTTGTTAAAAATTCGCTAGCTGGAACAAGAAGTTCCAAGTAGCACGGGCTATGGTGAGCCCGTAGTGGACTCTCCAGGGAGGCAGTGCCCTTTATATAGTCCGGCGGTGATGACTCATCCAGTGTCAATGCAAGGTGGACATCTGGTCAACTAGCAAACTGCTCATTGTGGCTGGCAATGCCTTTGTGTTGAGCTGCACCACTGCCAGTTGAAGGCGGCTAACTGCTTGTTTGTGGGGGCAAACTACCGGTAAGCAGAGGCGCCCAGCTTGCTTCCGAGTCATACTAGGCCGTGCCAGGCCCTGGGGGGTATGGAGAGGTGGTAGGATTGATGACTCATCTGGGCAGGTGTAGATGTAGACTTCCAGTGCAGAGGTATTGAAGGTGAAGGGAAAAGGCAGTTCCACTGCAATGCAGGGGATTCCCGTGACACTTTTCACTGTGTATCTTTGTTTTGATAATTCATTACAAATGAAACATCATTTTAGTCAACTGTGCTACTCTACTTGATCTTTCTGAATATCATAGTCAGCAATTTGTACTCTGTTCAATCAAATTTAATCTAATGATAGAAAATTATTTGCTAAATCCAGAAAATAAAAATATTACATTGATTTTATACCTATAACCAGGCCTTAACCTTAGTCCAGTACAATACAGTACTTGCAAGCAACTTGTACAGGTAATCAATATTATTTATGTACTATATTCATTGCAGGTGAACATTCTCCATTTAGTCATTATTTCCTGCTGAAACACCCAGACTTCCAACAGCTTCTTCGGATGGTTTCTCACCTATAATGTCCAATATGGATTTTGAGAGTCCTGACGTAGAGAAGGAGTTTCCTGGTCTCTACGCTTCTGAGTCCTCTAGGCGCAGCGATAGTGATTGTGAGTGTTCATAACAACAAAACTTATTTATTGATTTTTTTATTATGATTCAGTAGCATGTTGCTAATAAGAGTTGGTCAGTAATAAAGATTCGGGATGATTAGAGATGTATTTGGACACATTAAGTAACTCATTAATATGCTGGCATTCCTCAAAGTGTCTTGATTACTGGTATTATTATTACTACACATTATTAAATATTTTATTGACATTTCATTTTTGTAAATAAGATTAAGAATAACTGAAAAGCAAGAGTTTGAAACTTGACATTTTATGGCACGGAAATAGTTACTCATGCAGCACACAGCTACATTTAAATAATAAGTACTCATCAAACGTTCCTGATTTGTTTTCAGAATTATTTTTAAATCTGTTCCAGTAAAAGTTGATAAGAATGATAAAGGACTGTTATTTCTTCATGAGTTAAGGCAATAATATCCTCTGTTTCAATTAATAGAACAGTTTGATTATTATATCTCCAAGGTACAAAGTAGACTATGAACAGACCTCACTTATGCAATGTATTGTGACAGCATCGTCTTCAGAAATAACGGGCAGAGTCACCAAGGACTGACATGGGGGCCCAATAGAGGGGATGGCAAATGTCCCAATGACTGGAAACATAAGCTGACAAAGATCAAATTTTTTATTACCATAATGTACATGTAAAATATTTACAGTGGCACCTCGACTTACGGTTGCCCGTACTTAGGAATTTTTCTAGTTACAGTATGACGTAAATTTTGTCGGAAAATGTGACTTGACTTACGACCTTTGCTTCGACTAGCGACTTTGTTGATACGCGTTTGGGTCGACCGAGCGAGTAGTTCCTGTGGCACAGGCTGACGCAGCCTCAGTTTACCAGAGTCGCCTGCTTAGTGACGATCGCGCTTGTAAAGAATTCCAATATCTTTGTGCTTTTTTGTTTTTTGAACATAAAACTAATTATTATATATCATGCCATGGGTCCCAAGAAAGTCAGTGGTAAGGTTCAATCTAAGAAAACACACATATGAGGATGACCATAGAGGAGAAACAAGAAATCATTGGTGAACATGAAGATGGTGTGCGGATCGTTGATCTAGCTAGGCAGTACAACAAATCCATGCCAACGATATCCACCATACTTGCTAAGAAAAGGGACATTATGAGTGATAAAGTGGCACAAAGGATATCAGTAATCACAAAAAATAGAACACAAACACTTGAGGATGTTGAAAAGTTATCATTAATTTCAAAATTTGGATACACAACAAAAAGTTAGTGGGTGATGGCGTTTCAGAGGCCATCATTTGTGAAAAAGCAAGGCTATTGCATGAAGATCTTATAAAGAAAACCCTTAGAACGAGTGATGCAGATACAAGAGAGTTTAAGGCAAGAAGAGGATGGTTTGAGAAATTTAGAAAAAGAAGTTGACATAGTGCTGTGAGAGTTGAGTGTTGTGAGTTTGTGGAGTAACACAGCGAAGAACTGACCACCAAGAACTCCAAGTCCTTCACAAGGAGCAGCAACAAGAGGCAGCTGAGGAAGTTTCTTCAGGGGAGGAGGAGGCAGTACAGAATGTCCCTTCTTCAACAATTAAGAAAATGTGTTCAATATGGGAAGAACTGCAAACTTTGCTCAAACGAATCACCCAAATCAAGCTGCAGTAGGCCGTTGCCTTAACCTTTTTAATGACAGTGTGATGCATCACTACAGAGAAATGTTAAAACATAGGGAAAACAAATCTCTATGGAAAGATTTTTTAGTGAGAAAAACAAGCAGTGAGCCACAAGCAGGTCCTAGTCATATGCAGGCAAAATGTGCCTGAGAGAGTACCCCAGAAAAGTCATCACTGCTTGATGTTATAATGGGACTCCCCTTCCAAACACTAACACCTCTTCTTTCCCCCCTCTTCACCGTCTTCCATACGCCAACAAGAGTCCTCATTCAAGGTAACATATTACCTTGAATACTATATTGTAGCTTGTACAAAATGAATGTTATTCGGTATAAAATGTATTTTCAAGTTAATATTTTTGAGAGTGTGGAACGGATTAATTCAGTTTACATTATTTCTTATGGGAAAACTTGTTTCGACTTACGAAATTAAATGAAAATGCAGTACTCAGTAATTGTAATATGTGGCAGGGAAAAATCAGATAGTAAATGTAATGAAATGCCTTTTTCTAGTGTGATCCTGAGCAGCTCCCTTGTACTGTGTGCTGATTAAGCTGTCTTAGGGAGAAGTACTAGGTCTCTGAAACACCCTGCCATACTGCATGCCAGGATTGGAATCTGATTCACTATGAAGCAAAGGGAGCTTGGGGATCAGAGAAATACCCCTCTAGAAAGCTTAAGTGCAACAAAACAAAGAACTGCTGGAACATATTTAGGATTAATCCTGTTATTTTGGGCACAGGAGAGGGTAAAGAATCCAACAGGCATGTCCCTAGGGTACAAGGGAGAACTGAAGTAGGCTCCACAACCTCTTTTAAAGACCTCTTAGAGAAAGTGGCTCCTAGAGCTGAATCCAGCAACCCTAAACGTACATCCAAACCAGTCCAAACCAAGGTTAAAAGCCATAAAATTTATTGGACATACCAGCTGCCCAGTGGTATAGAAAACTGTCGAAGGGGTTGAGAGAAGCTGTTTTTAAAAACCGTCCAGTTTTTAAGTAAACTTTTTAAGTAGACTGCCTCTATTGTCCAGTCCACTTGGACTGGATGGTAGAGACAAGGCTCTGATAGATTTAGCAGAATTCCACATAGAATCAGCTTTGTTCCATATAGTATTGTATACAGTATACAATACTTAAATTTTTTTAAATTACTTTATTAATATTATTTGTATATTTTCTTGGCCCCTCAGAAGTTCTGGTTCCAAGAAGCCTTGGTATTTCTACTTTATCGGTGGGCCTGCTAACAGAGAATAATTACACAATAGGTCATTCTGTATAGAGCACCCACCAGTATACTATTGACTGGTGCTATATATGATCCATTACATAACCATTCCCTGTTGTTCCCAGAAGCAGCACTGACAAAATGTTTTATAAATTGTGGTCCCTACTTTGTATTTGGCATTTTCATCACATGAACATTTACATTATTTTCACTTTAAATACTTATTTTTTTTAGGTTAATATTTTTCAAAAGAATTTAATTTCAGCTTAGCAACTACAGTACTGTGCATATTTTGGAAGTAAAACCACAGTACGTGTATATATATTTTTGTAAATTAAACTCATTGCAGTGTGATCGGTGAAAACGGTTTCTTCTTCAACTTCTAGTTCAATTTCCTTGTACTTGCATATAAAGAGGAAGTAATTCCTTACTTATGTTGTCCTCGACTCCAGAAAGACTTAAGGAAGTTTCGCAGTTTCATAAGCTTTTCATGTACTGTACTGTAAATCATGGTTTATGTTCCCTTGAATGTTGCCAATGCATGGAACTAAGTATGTTGTAGCATGTGAACTTTTTGGCTGTGATATATCTACATGTAGCTAACTGGAAACACATCAGTTGTCCTTGTTGGAATCTGTACTTTTTGTGGTGGGGACAATACAGTTCACTGTTTCTTGTTACACAGTGCATCAGTAATACAATAAATTCAAATCCTCTTGATATTATTTCTGATTATTGGGTATTACCTGCCATTTTACATGTATAAGAGTAGTGTTCACAAAATGTAAACATAGCACTTAGCTTGATGCAAGCAATCAGTTTAGTTTTGAAAGCCTCTTACTAAACATTCAAGACAGTTATTCTTTGAGAAATTGAAAGAAATATCAGGGAACAATGTAAATTTGTTTTCATATATACAGTACTAACTTTTTTCACATGTAAGTTGATTATTACAGTACTTACTGCTTGCTTTGTTATACAGTATTCATAATCTTTGTTATCATTAATCCTTCCCAGCCCATTCTTGTTTTTCTAGTTGCTTTGTCCCATGCTGAAATTTTAAAGCTGCCTGTGATAATAGCATGAGAAGTTGGTTTGTCAGCTGTTACAGTCACTCAAAGCATTGCCTATTCATTGCATAATTGAAAACAAAAAAACACTGCAGCATCACAAGATTTTAACTGAAGTGACATCAAACGGTTGTCTTTATTTTAGTTGACAACTAATAAGCCAGAGAATATAAATGTGTTCTGTAACAAAAAGATTAAAAGGGCTTGGGAGTAAATAACTTTAAGAACAGATTACAGGTCAGCTGCAGGTAAATTACTTGGCTAAATTACTCGACTAGTCACATTTGTTAAAATTTAACTTCATTCTGAGGTAAATTTATTCACTAGGGCATCTTGAGTTTATTATTATTTGAATTGCAGTGCTCTTCATCAGCCCAAACAAGTATTGAAAAATTTGATTGTGTAGCAGTGATGGATACTTTATATTTCAAAGTACAGTACTGTAAATAATGCTGGCTAATTTATATTTCTCAACAAACCTCTTCCAAGGTTGTTGTTACAATGTTTAAATTCATTATAACCCAGAAAATGTTTTTAATGGTCACAATATTATAATACAGTATTCATGTTAAGAATTCTTCATAGCTGTGGATGCTCTGTATACAGTTGACAAGACCAGTCAGCGCCCCCCCCCCTCCCTTCAGATTCTTTCAGTTCATGTTCTTGTAACAGATTGGTAACTATTATACCTGGGTATTATGAGCTGTTTTAAAGGAGGTTTTAATGTGTTTTTCCATGTTTTATAAGCATCTTTGACTTGATCTGCACAATGTGTGTGGTTTTTCTTACTGTGTTTGTCTACCCCTAACAGTGTAAGCACGAGACTGAGTTGCAGAGGTGATATGCTTGATGATCTAATTTGCATGTCACTCGTAAGGTAGAGCAGGTAATGTAGTCTTGATATTTACTGGGTCTCGGGCATAGTTGTAGAACTTGTGTGTGCATCAAAACCCCTGTATTTAATTCTGTAGTTTGTCTATCTGGTTGAGGTGATTGGGATCATACTTACAGGCTGTTTCCTTCTGACTGTACAGCTCAGTCATACACTTTAAACGTGTTCATCATTATTTATATCTTCGGTATATCTTCTCCTATGTTGCTATGGGTACTCTCTGCTTAGCCCACCAAATTCTCACTCCAGTTATTAGCATTGTTCATTAGTTGAGGTATTTTTCAAAGTACAGTACTCTGTCACAAATGTAATCTTGTTTATCCTTGTAATACTTTATTATGTATGAGTCTGTCAGAGTGTATTTGATTTGTTTGCGTGACAATATACTAGAGTGTTATTGATCACATGTTCTCAGTTATGTTCTCTACCATAGCTGTAAGATATCATCACCTTGTTTGAATTAATTTTTTTTCCTTGTAGTACTCCATACTGTATTTTGGTTGTAGTATTATTTGTATCATAATTTCAGACTTTGCATCATGGTGTTATTTTCTCTTTTCATTTTTTTTATTAAATCTTCTATAAGTTTGGTTATTTAAATGTTCCACTTACTACATTCTGTTTTCTGTCTTCTGTGTGCTCTCTCTTTAGTACAATATCTCTATAATTCTGTCGATTGAGCGTTTGAATGGTAAAAATATGCAGTAGCGCACGTATAAGAGCAAAATAAATGTGCAGAATTCCCATTATATTTTACAAGCACTGCTGATGAACCTGGAACATATATTAAGAAAAATCAACCATTTTCTGCCTGTTTCCAATACAGGTAAATGAACACTATAAAGTAGACTAGAGATAAGGTAGGTACAGTTGTAAGGAAGTGTTGCAGTATCTCTCATGTGCATCATCAAGAGCATATATGCTTCTTTTTCATGCTTGGCATTTATAGGTGCATGATGCTTCATCACCAAAGAGGTATAAGAGAAAACAATACATTCATTTAATTAGATTAATTAATATGCAAATTAGTGAGGAAATCTTCATTCTCACTCCGTATGTAGAAATGTAGGTTAGATTGTTTAATGGTTTATATTAGTAAATTTACCTAATACTGTATTGGAACTGGTGTTTGTGTCTTATTCCACTTCTCTTACACTGTCTCTTGTGGATGATCTCTCACCATTGCTCTGGTAGAAGTATTGACAGATTATTTGAATGGAAATATAGATATATTGTCTTCTCAGTTGTACTAGTCCTGATGATGCTAGTTTTATTCCAATTTTTCTTTGTCATATTTGTCTTATTCTTTGTATTCTTATTTCTCTTTATCCTCTTTTGATCATCTTAATCTTCATTGTTTTAATCTTTGTTCACTCTTGATTTGTGCAGATTTGGATAATTTATAATTCATATACAGGTACTAATGCAGGTAATGCTTTAAACACCAAAATTAGGCATGGTTTTCTTAATGCAAACCTGCAATTGTGTTGTGTTCACCTGTGTGCTATGTCTTCCAATACCCATATTCCCCAAAAAACAATACATGGACCTCATTATTGATCATATCTGGTATTTTATGCACTTTTGGGGGGGGGGGGGGGGGAGGTGTTTTTAGGGTGTGGAAAAAAGACAAAACTGTGTTTCGTTTATTGGCATTGTAAAAGTTACTCTTCTAAGTTGTCTTATTTTAATTCATCTCTTATTCTGCTATATTACTTATTTTTGTCATCATATTCTTCCCATACAGTAAGCCTCGGTTCACATCGGGAACGAATACCTGGAAAAATCATATGGTAATTGAAGTTAAACATGTCAAACTTTGTTATACAGGGACATGAGGGATTCATTCAACGGACCTCATGAAGTCCCGAATATTTCCACTCCTTTGTCAATAATACACACACTCCTACAGCACCTACTCCTTCCACTTCTATGTCACTAATATAGTATTACTGAAAACATAAACATGTATTCACCACTATTATATAAATACTTGCCAAGGGATTTAAGATAAGCAAGAGTGGAGTTTTTGTTGGAGATGAGTGGTCGTCAGAGTGGGACTGAACCACCAACCATCGATAGCTTGTGTTTGTTGAAGCATCACATGCCATGGGGAATCTACACCATAAGGGGATGTCAACTACAGGAATCGGAAAGAGAGATTTGGGAGTGGATAATTCTAACACTTACACCAGAGGCAGAGTATAAGCAGAGTAACATTGGCAGCATGTGGTATGCTGGGAAAATATAACAACATCATTTAGAAACCTAAATCAGGACTCCCTCAAGGCATTCCACACAACATATGTTAGACTAAAACTGGAATTTGTATCCTATGAAGCTCCAGACCAAATTGAAAAGTACAGAGATTTGCAACAAGATTGGTGCTAGAACTAAGAGGGGTTAAGCTATAAGGATAGGCTAATGGAACTAAATCTCACAATGCTAGAGAACAGAAGAAAGAGAGAGGATATGATTACAATATACTGAGGGGGAATAGATAAAGTGAACAAGGATTGCCTCTTCATATTAAGAGAAATTAGGGCATAGAGGACACATATAGAAGCTGGAAATGTCAATGAGCTGAATGTATGGAAATACATTCAGCTCAAATGTCAATTGAGCAAGGAAATACAAGTACCCTGTACAGGTAGTCAATACGTTGTAGAAGCCACCTCCATCCACAAATTTAAGGCCAGTTTTGACAAAGAATTTGAACATCTGAATAGTTAAATTGTAATGCAACAGGTACAACAGAGGCATAAAAAACTTGACCACACTTCTTCGTAGATGCTGATGGGTAAGTACTGTACCTGTGTCACACTGCTAGGACCACTTGTGTCACCAGTAGCATCACATGTATTACCAGTAGTACTACCTGTGTTTCACAAGTTGGGCCAGTGCATCACAACTGTAAAGCTATCTATGTCACACCAGTAAGACTACCTGTGTCACACCAGTTACATCACCTGTGTGGTCTAACAGTATCGTCAGGTTATCTGAAATATCTGGCTTCAGGTTTGGGTGCAAGAGCACAATATCTCAACTGACCTCATGTAAACAGGTAAATTTATGTCAAACCATTGTTAGACCACTGGTATCTTATAGGTGGGTCACAAGTATCACATTGGCTTGACCATATGTACAACCTGTGGTTGTACATATGACAACCTGCATTACAATTAGGCAACATATGGTTGCCTGGCAACCTGTGTTACAATTAGATGGAAAACCTATGTCACACTATTTATGCGACTAGTATTATGGCAGTTATACCATCAGTGTCACTCCAGTTATTCCACCAGTGTCACTCCAGTTATTCCACCAGTGTCACACCAGCATTGCCACCAGTGTCACACCAGCTCTGCCACCAGTGTCGCACCAGCTCTGCCACCAGTGTCGCACCAGCTCTGCCACCAGTGTCGCACCAGCTCTGCCACCAGTGTCGCACCAGCTGTGCCAACAGTGTCACACCTGTTAAAATGCCTGTCAAAAAGCTTTTGACACTGGTCCACGTGAAAGACTGTTGTACAAGATAGAGAACCAGGCTAGAATAATTGGGAAAACACTGAACTGGATAAGGGAGTGTCTGAAGGACAGAAAGCAGAGTGTGTCATAGTTAGAGAGGTGGTTTCGAGCTGGAGTAAAGTAACAAATGGGGTCCCACAAGGCTCTGACCTGGGACCACTGCTGTTCCTAATTTATGCAAACAACCTACCCAAGGGAGCGAGTTCAGATATGTTAATGTTTCAGATGATGCAAAGCTAAAGAGGAACATGAAAACAAATGAGGACTGCAGAAAGTTACAGGGGGACTTTGACAAACTCCAGGAGTGGTCAGACAAATGGTTGCTGGAGTTCAATCCCAACAAGTGTAAGATAATGAAGATAGGAAAGGAAAGAGGAGACCAGAAAGCATCTACATGATATGGAGATGGCAGCTACAGGAATCAAAAAGAGAAGGATCTGAGAGTGGATATAATTCCAACACACACACACACACACACACACACACACACACACACACACACACACACACACACACACACATATGAGGTGCACTCAAACAGAATAACATTGGCTGCATGTGGGATGCTGGCATATAAGATCATCAATTAGGAATCTGAATCAGGACTCTTTCAAAGCAATTTACACATCATTTGTTTGACTGGTATTGGAATATGCATCACCAGTGTGGAATCTGCACCTTTGTGAAACATAAATCCAAAATTGACAAAGTACAGAGGTTTGCAACAGGATTGGTGTCAGAGCTAAGAGGGCTAAGCTGTGAACAAAGGCTAATGACACTAAGTCTCTCAATCCTAGAGGATAGAAGGAACAAAGGTAATATGATCACAACTTACAAGATACCATGAGGAATAGAAAAGGTGGACAAGAATAGCCTCTTCAGACTGAGAGAAAGTAGAAGAGGACACAGTCGGAAACTGCAAGTGCAAATGAGCCGAAGTGACGTAAGAAAGTATTCATACCCTGTACGGGCAGATAATAAATGGAATGCTCTAAAAGAGGATGTTGTGGAAGCCAGCTCCATCCTCAATGTCAAGGCTCGATTCAACAAAGAATTTGAAAGTTAGAATAATTAGGTTGTAACAACGGGTACAAGGCTAGTACGTGGGGCACAGAGAGTTAGACCTCACTCCCCCATAGACACTAATAGGTAAGTAGGTAGTAGGTAAACACACCAGTTATGTCATTGTCAACTAGATATGCCATCAGTGTCATACCAGTTATGCTATCAGTGTCATACCAGTTATGCTATCAGTGTCATACCAGTTATGCTATCAGTGTCACACTAGGTATGTCGCCAGTGCCACACCAGGTCTTCTGCCAGTCAAACAAATTAAGCTGCCAGTGTGAAACCAGTTAAGCCATCATTATCAGACCAGTAATGCTACCAGGTATTCCAACAGTGTCACACCAATTATGCCATGAGTTATTCCACCAGTATCACACCAATTATGCCACACCAATTATACTGCCAGTTTCACATCTCTTGTGCTACCAGTGCCACACCAGTTATGCTATAAGTGTTGCATCCTTTATGCTACCAGTATTGCATCAGTTCTGCCATCAATCTCAAACCTGTTATGCTGCCAGTGTCACGTTAAACCAGTTATACTGCCAGTGCTACACTAATTATGCCACCAGTGTCACACTGGATATGCTCTAAGCATCAGAGCCTACATGCTGCCAGTGTCACTGGTATGACACTAGTGTCACACCAGTTATGCGATCACCACCACACTGGTTACCCCCTGTACAAGCCAGTTTATTTCCCTGATTTATGCTAGTTGAGCCACATGTGTCACACAATTTGGATCCGTGTAGTATACCAGCTGTGTGACAGTTGAACTACTGGTAAAGTGGAAACATTTGTATCAAGTTATACTAGTTAAGTCACACGTCACATGGACCACCTGTGCAAGACCAGTTTGGT
>WNGS01001312.1:48465003-48486914 GCA_020271785.1 Procambarus virginalis
CTCACACATAACCCTACACACTTCTCAGTTCTATCCTGCCACCCTTAAATGTTTTCACAATGCTATTACAAACACACGTGGCAGGAAATAATCATTCATTTTCGATTAGTTCCACCTACACAGTACATGCGTGTCATTTTAATACTGTACTCCCACAAACATGAATGTACACAGTTAGTAGATCATTTACGTGAAATCTTGTAGGATATATTCAAACAATGACACGTCATTTAAATCAGCTTATGGTGATCACCACACTGCACTAGATGATAGAATGCTTGTCAAACCGTTAAAATAGGCAGTTGATTTACCCTGCATAGTGTTTTTTTAATTTTATTTAACTATTATGAAGTATTAATATTAACAAAGTAATCAGCATTAAAAAAGAGCTTAGCCAGAATGGCTATACAGTATACTGTAATTCTATACATGTCAAAGAAAATTTAACATTTCCAATGTAAAATCAATATTAAAAGTTACAATATCTATTTCCAGGAAGTATTAAAACTTACTTAATTCTTGTAAGATATACTGTACTGTTCATAATAAAAGCTAAAAATGTTCTCGTGAACAATGGGGCACCTTTCACAAGCTCCAGCTTCCTGTCTCCATCGAGGCCATTAGAGAAGGTGGCACACAGGTAAATTCAATTCAATTAAATATTTACAAGCAGAAACTATATCAGGCCAGCAGCCAGAGAGCCTCTATGCCTGGTATACTGCTAGAATATCTTGTGTGCAAAAACATAAATATGCTTCAAAATGTAAGTTCAATGTTTATAATTTATGCTTATTTTCTGTCTCTAATATTTCACACAGTCATTCTTAGCAGACAAGTTATAATATTGCAAATATGAAAGATTAATACTACATGGCATTAGCATTCAAACTGAACTTAATACAGCTTAATTCCTTGTGGGGGGGGGGGGGCTTTTGCCTCCCACTATTACTATCTAATCACTGCCAAACTATTTCATTTAATGGTATAAACATACACTGTACTCTATTAGTGTTGAGGGATCTTCGAAAAAAACTTTTATTATAAAAGTGATACCTTGCAATGAAGCAAATGATGGTATGCAAAATATTTTATAATAAACCTCAATAAAAGAAAACATACATAAGTGTGAACATAGTGATAAGAAGTACCATAATATTGTACTGCTATGTGTGCACAGTACAGTAATAAGGCACCATTAAAATACAGTGCAATGTAATGAGATTGAAATGCTAATTCTTATTACTGAACTTGGAAAGGAACAAATTATGAGCAATAGAATTTAGGAAACTGCTTAAATGTTGATAAAACAACTTATCACACTTAAAAATAGTACTCTATACAGCCAACTTAAACTTTGTTATAACTGGTGATCATTCATTCAATTAAAAATTTAAAGCTAAAAATATTTAAACATATGTAAAACTAAAATAGTCTGCCTGAATATGTGACAGCTTTACAAATTTTTTTTTATACTTTCCCGACTAAGGGATACAGGAACTGAGGCAACACACAAAACACACCATCTAGAGGAAAACATTTTCAAAAGAAGCACGTATCAAAATATTATACATTATATGATCTTTCTCTTACCTTCTTTCAAGATAAATTTTGACTTAAATTTTCAGATATCACTTGGTTAAGTTACAAAGCCATTCGGCCTATACAACTCTACAATACATTGTAAAGCGGCTCTCCATGCCCATCTTCTTTTTCTATCTTATTATCAAATGATACCTTGTCAGATCTGTGGTTGCAGGCATTTAAGCAATTCTAAATGACCTTGTTTTGTTAAATAACTCACCATGTAATATTAGCCTATAAAGCCTATTTAAAGGTTGTGCACACCCCTTAAAAAAAAAAAAAAAAAAAAAAAAAAAAAAAAACCTACAAGTACTGTACTGTCTACTACAGGTGTCCAAGAGTTACAGGAAAACCGCCACTATTTTAGTACATTTCAGTGACTTATTGTTTCCCTGAGTGACTTACTGTTTCCCAGCAGAAGTAAATCTTTTATTTCAAATGATTATAGTCCTAAAATTATACATAAGAATAGATTAAACTTTTAGAGAGTAATAAATATTCACACAGACCGTACAGGATCCCAATTATCCACACTGCAAGTTTTTGTTGGCCTTGTTCAGTGATTTATGAAACTCGGTAAGTGCCTGTTACTGGATGACACACTTATTTCAGCACCTGGATGAAATATAATTTTAAATTTTTTTTAGTTGCAAAATTGTGTTTTAGTCTTACCATAACCACTAAGTTGTGTCACTATGAATAATTATCCCCTGTAAAGCAGAATACTAGTGTAAAACAGACAGTTCATCCTCATTGGAGGTTAAAGACATACAGTATTTCTGATGCATTCAGTTATTTTGCCTAACAGTAATTTAGTCAAGCAAGTCATACAGGGATCATCGTGCCATATCTAACTATACTGCGCGAGTTATACAAGGATGATTTAGAATACAGTGTAAGATTTCAAAGTGCACATACACAGGGCTCACATTTGCTTCCTCAGGCCTCCAGTAAAAGATGCCATCTTGGAAAAAAAATCATGGGCACCCCTCCAGGGTCTCATTATTGAGAGGGCAACCATAGGTAGCACATTGTGCTACCTGTGTACCTTATCACATAGGTAATTTCAGGTAGTACAATGTGTGCTACCTAAGTGTAGTTATTGGATGAGAGCTATGCTTGTGGTGTCCCTTCTTCCCAGCACTCTATCATATAATGCTTTGAAATTATCGACAGGTTTTGGCCTCCACCACCACCTCATCTAACTTGTTCCAACCGTCTACCACTTTGCGAAAGTGAATTTTCTTATAATTCTCCAGCAATTTTGTTTCATTAGTTTAAATCTGTGACCTCTTGTTCTTTGAGTTTCAGGTCTTAGGAATTCTTCCTTATCAATTTTAATAATTCCTGTTACTATTTTGTACGTAGTTATCATATCGCCTCTCTTTCTTCTATCTTCTAGTTTGGGATATTTAATGCCTCTAACCTCTCCTCGTAGCTCTTGTCCTTCAGTTCTGGGAGCCACTTGGTGGCATGTCTTTGCACCTTTTCCAGTTTGCTGATGTGCTTCTTAAGATATGGGCACCATACAAACGCTCCATATTCCAGCTTTGGTCTAATAAAGATCGTGAACAATATCTTTAGTATTTTGCCATCCATGTATTTAAAAGCAATTCTGAAGTTAGAAAGTGTAGCATAGACTCCTCACACAATGTTCTTTATGTGGTCCTCAGGTGATAGTTTTCTGTCTAGAACCACCCCAAGATCTCTCTATCAGAATTCTTTAAAGATTTCTCACAAAAGTTACATTGTGATTTCTGTGTTCAATGTGTGCTGCAGCTCACATTACTGTGAGTTGCAGCAGCTCACAACCCTACCATGCAGCTTGTGCCCACAACATCACTTAATATGGATGAAATAATTAATTCTTTTCTGTTGATAGTGTCATAGACAATCCTGACTGTGACAGAGACTATGTACAAGATTTAAATATTAGAAATACAATGGTAGTTATGATGCTCACAGCAGGAGGCAGACATTCACAACACACATCTATAGTTTCATGCCTCTATGGATCATCGAATGTGACCTCGTGTTCCTTTAGAAATAAGCTTGTGGAAATTATTCGTATTCATGATTTAGTGACAGGAATCTGATAATAACAACAGCAGTATTGCATAGTAATAGGGATGTGCGTAGTATACTGGAGGTACTTTGCTGTGTCGGGTGCCATCATCTGTTGGCGTTGTCTGCTGATCATCTCCCATGTTGTGCTTCAATTTCATTCCACACCCACCAGATCTGCTTACTGGTTCATTATGGTGCATAAAAATGTAGAAAGACATATATATGTCATGTGTATATAGAATAATAACATTAAAAACTATGTTTTATTGTTCAAAGAATATTGTGTGCATATTAGTGACAAATGTATGTGTATATCTATATGTTCTCAAGTTCTGTGATACAAATAACATTACTGACAGCCCAATGCATCATTGTACTTTAAAACACAATATCAATAAATATAGAAAGAAAATTCATTATGTTCAATGCGTGTACTTACAACTTGGTGCAAGATGTGTGTGGTGCTAGGCTGACTTTGGATCGTAGTTATGAGATTACCATTCCCACCAGGACTTCTTAATAGTTCCAAACAGTGAATAAACATGTAGTCTATATGACATTTGAGTATAGTGTAATAACAGCAAAAACTGTATCTTTTATTGTTCAAAGAATATAATAATGTGCGCATATTAGCGACACAAATATTTATGTGTAACCATGTTCTACATATTTTGTGATACAACTGCTGAATGAATGCTCAAGAATTACCTGACTTCTGGGCTTCAACATGGCCAAAGTAAGCCCTATACAATTTTGTTGTACTTCCTGGTGATCTTGGAATGCATTTTAACAATATAAGGAGAAAAAAAAAAAAAAAAAAAAAATCTGCACACTGGGGGGACGTTGGCTAAAAACAGTGGTGCAGCTAGGGTTAATTACCAATATCTAACTAGATAAATACACATTCTTATAGAATTTACCTTCATATCAGCAAGCCATCCTCTTAAAAATAACGTCACTTTTCGCTCGTATGCGCGCCATGGCCAAATTTGGACGTAATTTTAAATGAAATCGACTCACAAAAATGACGTACTGTTCCGTTTTCTGTTTGAGTCTCCCGGCTTACTCGGCAAGCTTAGAAGAGGAAACTTCCAATTAACGTTTTTCATACCGTTTTGAAACTTTATGAGAATTTCCTGCCCACCTAACCTATCAGAGGACCCTTAACTTACTGTTGTTGAAAAAAAAAAATCCCAAATTTATTCATTTTTTTTTTCATTTTCAAATTACGTCCATATTCGGCCATATTGGCAAACGGCCTAAAGTGACGTTGTTTTTAAGAGGACAGGTTGATATCAGAGTCCACAATGCTACTTTATTTAGTACTCTTGAAATGACATCATTCCCAATTTTTACTCATGGGTATGCTTACCTCTGAAAGCCATGCAATGAATTTACTGCTCTTGAACTACTACAGTTGAAAATATTGTTAAAACATTGCAGGCATGTACAGCATAACATTCTGTATTATTAAAACTGCAGTACAGATTCTTCTTAACTACCATTGTAACATAATACTTTAAACATTAAAAGCATAGTTTACCATTTTCTAACATTACAAGATATTCAAAATATAAAACTATACAGTACTAAATGGAAGATCATGATATATACTGACTTTTTTCAAGTAATGTGGTTTAGGTAACAGCAAAGTGGATAACAAAGTAGCACAAAAGTGACAACTTTATGAAACATGATGATTCAAGCAAACTTGTACGATATACTATTTATAAAACAATTGCCTTCTACATACAGAATTATATGAACATGTTTGCTGATGATGCTAAGATATTGGGGAAGATAAGAAACCTAAATGGTTGTCATGCCCTTCAAGAAGACCTGAACAAAGTAAGTGTATGAAGCACCACATGGCAAATGGAATTTAGTGTGAATAAATGCCATGTGGAATAGGAGAAAATAGACCAACCTACAAATTGTGTGACAGCTTTAACAAAATTCTGATACTGTACATATTCTGATACAGAAAGAGATCTAGGGGTGGTTCTAAAAAGAAAACTGTCACAAGAGGATCGCATAAAAAACGTTGTGCAAGAAGCCTATGCTACGCTTTCCAATTTCAAACTTGCTTATAAATACACATATGGTGAAATACTAAATAAATTCTTCAAGGCCTTTGTGAGACCAAATTTGGAATATGCAGCAGTTGTATGGTGCCCATATCTTAAGAAACACATCAACGAACTAGAAAAGATGCAAAGACATGCAACTAAATGGCTTCCAAAACTGAAAGACAAGAGCAACAAGCAGAGGTTAGAGGTACTAAATATGGCAAAACTAGAAGACAGAAAAAAAGAGGCGATATGATCATTACATACAAAATAGTAATGGGATTCGACAAAATTGATAAGGAAGAATTTTTGAAACCTGGAACTTCATGAACAAGAGGTCACAGATTTAAGCTAACTAAACAAAACTGCCAAAGAAATACAGTATAAGAAAATTTCCTTTTTGCAAACATTGTGGTAGATGGTTGGAACAAGGTAAGTGAGATGGTGGAGGCCAAAACCGTCAGTAGTTTCAAAGCATTTTATGACAGTGCTGGAAAGACGGGACATTACAAGTGTAGCTCTCATCCTGTAAATACACACTCAGGTAATTACCAAAAGTAATTACACACCTATGAACTACAGTATGTGGAAAGCCATTAAGGAACTGACAAACAAAAGAGATCTAAGGGTGGTTCTGGATAGTAGACTGTGACAACATAATGGACATTGAACAAGGAACGTATGCCATGCTTTCTAACTTAGGAAATGCTTTTAAACACAGTACATGGATGATGAAAATTAAAGAAAGTGTTCATGCAAAAACTTGAATATGCAGCTGTTGTATGGTACCTATATATCAAGAATTACATAACTAAACTAAACAGGTGCTAAACATGCTACTAAATGGTTTTCGTAACTGAAAATCAAGAACTATGAGGCAAGGCTAGAAGTGTTAAATATGCCGAAGATAGAAGGGAGAGAGAGACGATATGATCACTAGATACAAAATAAGAAGCGAAATTTACAAAACTGACAAAGAGAAATTCTTAAAACCTACAACCTCCAAGAACAAGAGGTCATCGATTCAATCTAAGGAAGCAAAGGTACCGGAAAATATTAAAAAGTTTTCCTTTGTAAACAGAGTAGACAGTTGGAACACATAAGAAGGCAGTGGATGCAAAAATCGTTAATAGTTTCAAAGCATTATATGACAGAATGCTGGGAAAGCAGGACACCACAAGAGTAGTCCACAACCAACACACACATCTACAGCTTACACACCTACAACACACACACCCACAACATATACAGTTACACTTAATCATAATTTTTTACTTATTTATAAAACCTGAGGGGGAAGGTAAGATATAGCACTTGGGTAATTTCTTGCTTCATTTCCCATCATGGTTATACATTTTTGTTAGTTTGCGTGCGCACGAACAAACACTCGTAGAGTCATGTCTTCCCAGTACTCTTTGTCGTATAATGCTTTGAAACTACTGATGGTTTTGGCCTCCACCACCTTCTCACTAGTTTGTTCCAACTGTCTACCACTCTGTTTGCGTGTGTGTGTGTGTGTAATTACCTAAGTATAATTACAGGATGAGAGCTATGCACATGGTATCCCATCTTCCCAGCTCATATATATCATATAAAATATGATATATCATATTAGAAGCTTTATCATATAAAGCTTTGGACATTATATGATGCCTTACTGACGGTTGTGGCCTCCACAACTTTCTCACTTAACTGTTCCAACTATCTACCACTCTGATTGCAAAAGTTCTAATATTTTTTTTCAGCAACTTGTTTCCTTAGCTTGAATTTATGACCTATTGTTCTTGAGGTTGCTGGCTTCAGGAATTCAGTTGTTTAAGTTGTCACCATCCATGTAATTAAAAGCAATTCTGAAGTGGGAAAGCACAGCATATCCTCCTCGCACAGTGTCCTTTATGTGTTTCTTTGGTGACATTCTACTATCCAGAACCATTCTTAGATCTCTTTCATTGTTCGAGTTCTTTAATTCCTTCCCACATAATTTGTAGATTGTGTATAGTCTATTTTCTCCTATTTCACATTCCATACCATGACATTTACTGACAATGAATTCCATTTGCCACAAGGTTGTCTAAGCACTTATTTCATCTCGGTCAATTTGAAGGGCATGCCAATTGTGTCTCCTATCTTCCCTAGAAGCTTAGCGCCATCAGCTTAGCACATGTACACGTGTGCATTCATGTTCTAATTCGAATCATATTTTAAATTAATCATATAATATTTTATCAAATTCCAGAAAAGAACATTGCTCACCTTAAATCTATCAAAAACTATTTCTTACAAATTCTATCAACCATATCTCTTAGACAGGTCTGAAACCCACAGATTATGACCAATTCTTAAATAATTTTTTCTAGCAACAGAGAACTAAAAACTATATTCAAATAAAATATTTCACATATATATTTGTAACAGTAAAGTGGTAATAATGTACACTTTTCACAGCTGCTCTGGGTTAATAATGCCCTCATTCTTCTCCCCATAAGACTGTGATGGCACTATTTAGAACCCCTGTATGTTATCCACTCTCTTAATAACACTGCTTTTACAAATACCTGTAGTCATGTTATTTCATATAACAAAGGGTCTTAAACCAATCCAATGACTGGAAAGAGCAACTATGACTATATATATGTTCTGGACTTTCAAAACTTAAAGCTTAGTTATAAATGTTATAAGTTATAAACTATGACCCTTTATGGTTAAAACAGGAAGTTAAAATAAATCTTAGTAGCACTAATGCTTATAGGCAAAAAAAAACTATTAACACTCGGACAACTATGGGACATAAAAACCTTTATATAAACTAATAATTTTTTCTTCCAAATTATATAGTATTTATCACATTGTGTAACACAAGTATTATCATATAACCGTAAGTGTAGCTGTAGCGTATATCTTTCCACTAGTCATAAGACAGTTCATAGAAATAACTGGGTCTAACATTAACTTTAAAATTTAGAAGTGATGCCTATTTGGCAAATAGGATCAAGTTGAATTTTGTTCAACCTTCATTTCTGGTTCACCAAATTCTTTCTGGGAAAACAAGTCATATGCAGTCATTTGAAATAAATGCTGAATATTAGCATTTTACAATTATTAAAACATAAAATATCTATAAACAAAACAAAATTAATCTTGTGAATGTAACTTTAGAAAATTAAATGAGCAATTTAACCACTCTCCTCTTACCAGGTACCAAACAATCCCACATTATAACGACTAATATGATTCAAACTATTTTGCAAGATTTTAGAGCAATATAAAGATGTATTGTTATCATAAGTGATGATGTTTATAAAATAATGACTATACTGCATGTGACTTGAAATATTTGCCCTCCTCTAATAATAATACTTCAGCTAATATCCTTGAGCAAATCCATAGTAACAAAATCAATTTAGTGTACAGTATTTGATTTTAACCAATATTTAAATGCAAAAAGAAAAAACATCAACAGTGAATGTAATGAAATGCCCCTTTCTGGTAGAGTCCCGCTGGCTTCCAGAAACTCTTTTGCCGAGATTGATCCTATCTATACCGAACTAGGTTACATCAGTCACAGGAGTTCTGTTTAGCCTACTGGGAACCAGAGTCAGAACCTCGCTGCCTCACAGTGGCAGAGAGAGCAGATGACACTTCACCACTGCCACTGGAAAAGCATCCAGAAAGTCAGCAAAGCATTACAGACAACTGCAAGGTTTGCAGGAACCAAAACTCCAATTAAAATGAGATGATCAGATCACTCAAAACTAGCTTGGACCCATAGAACCAACAAACTGCCACCAGGAAGCCTGGAACCCCGGTCCTCCACCAGTTCTCCTGTCAGTTCTGGAGCAGATGAACCCCACAACCACCAACCAATTACCTGGTAGCGAGGAAGGGCATCAGGGAACTACCAGGGTTCTACTAGAAAGAAGCATTTCATTACATTCAACACTTGTATTTTAGAGAAGCCCCTTGGTGGCTCCCTGAAGCTAACTATGGAGAAAAAATAAGGGTCAGGGTGAACCACACCTCCAAGGGAATGTTACTCCAGGCAGAGTAAACAAATACCCCAAGCTCCAATACTCTACACACAATGAGTCTAACTCTTTGACGTCCATATGACCACCATGCCACTAACCCAAAAATGGGAAACCAAATCTGTTAAGCGGCAGCTGTCCATTAAACCTTAAGATGAGGGAGGCTGAGAGAGAATTGAGACCAAAAATGGATATGAGGTGCAAGACTCCGGATCACAGGTATCACTAACCCAATAGGTAATATGGCAAAGGGAAAAAGAATAAACATAGTCACCTACCAAAGATAATGAACACCCTTGAGACTCACTTATAACGAGTGCAGGCTCAATGGGTCGATCCATAGAGAAGTACGTAAAAAAAAACACGGGGAAATTTCTAGGACCTGAAGGTAATTACCTGAACAGGGCACCCAGGCTGGAAGAACAGTCACCACATGCAATCACAGGCATGAAGCTGTGCAGGGTGGTTACAGTGTGCCATCTGAACAAGTGTGTATACACTGCAAATCCCAGTGTATTCCAACCCAACCAAATTGAATGCCTCCCACCATGGGGCCTGAACAGAGTAGTGAAATAATCTTAACTACAGTACTGTACTTGAGGTAAGACACCTCACCAGGGTGGCCTGTGAACTACTCTTAAGACACCTCATCTAGGTGGCCTGGGCTTGAAAGGGTGAACACCCGAACACAACAGAGCAGTAACTGTCAGTGAAGGTGAAGTGCCAGCGAGTATCGAAGTAAGAAAACCCTCAACCCACACAAACCGAAGCACAAAATGAGCCAAACCCACACAACAAACTGGATAGAAAACATGCACCTAAAGCTTATACCAAAAAAGGAACAATACACAAGCAAATGGTCTTCACAGGATGAAATCCGAGGATGACAGGCACATAGCTTAGAAGCAGAACAACCCACTGTAACTGGTTGGCAAACAGGAGCATGATGTAGTGTGGATGACACCACATCAGTGACAGAACTGGCAAGGGTGAGTTGGTGGAGGGCCGGGGTTCCAGCCTCCCCTGGTGACGGTTTGTTGGTACAAAGAGGTCTAGCAAGTGTTGAGTGATTTAATCATTTCATTTTAATTGTTTGGGGAATTGTTTGTCAATTTAAATGGCTTTAGTTCCTATGAACCTTGTAGTAGTCTGTAATGTTTCACTGATTTTCTGGATGTTTACACGGTGGGGTGGGGAAGTGTCACCTGCTCTCTATGTCTCTGTGAGGGGCGCGGGGGGGGGGGGGGGGGGGGGGGGGGGGGGGGGGGGGGGGGGCAAGGGGGGGGGGAGGGCAAGGGGGGGGGAGGGAAGGGGGGGAGGGCAAGGGGGGGGGGGAGGGCAAGGTTCAGGCTCTGGTCTCTGGTAGGCCAAACAGAACTCCCACAATTGATGTGACATAGCTGTTAGGAGCAATCTCAGCATGACAGCTCCATGGAGCCATCAAGGGGAATCCTCCACAAAAGAATCCACTACAGTATATTACATTTTAATGAAATGGTATTTTACATTTTGGTTTGCATTCATGTAAATGCAAACCAAAAAGAAATACCTGCTTGATTTTGGCTGGCAAATAAATGATCAAAACCAGGCAAGCAGACACCTGCTGCTGTTGATGTAATGACTAGAATGTAAAGTCTAGCTTTACTTTTATTAATCTAAATGTTTTGTTTTTACTTAAATATCAGTTTCTTTGATTTTATCAATCTTAATTTATATATTTCATTTGCTAATGATTGCAAGAACAGTATGATAGGTTGCATATAAGAGAACACTAGAAAATGTAACATACAAATTAACATTAACAAAAATAGAACATTTAAACAAAAAAAATTGAGATTAATGAAAATAAAAGCTCAACTTTATATACCAGTTATTACACCAAGGCCAATTGCAGGACTAATGCACCAGGAATACCAATACAACAGCTGATGAATAAGACAACACACAACTGGTAAATAATACAACACACAGCTGGTGAATTATACAACATGCAGCTGGTGAATTAAAGTGTACAAAAATACCTCATTCTCTGAGGTAAACTGGCATTACCATAATTAATTGCCATATGTTATATGCAATGTAAAGGAGATATAGTGTATTCTGTCAAATTGTGGGTTGTGCAAGAGCATTAACAACTGGTCATATATTTGCTGACAACAAATTTGGTACGGTGGGAAAATAGCTAGGCCAGCAGATGAGCAGTTATATATGGTAGGCACTCTTGACGGCTATCCTGGGGTAATTCCTTGCCAAATGTCATGTACAGTATTACAATAACCAGAGAACAAATTATTTACCGCTATTTTTAAAACCATATATATCTTCTGAAAATCTGCCTCTTCTAACAAATGAAAGTTCATCATTGATAATAGAATGTATATACTTTCTGAATGCTAGACTCCAGCCTTGCAACAAATTAAGGTACAGCAAAGACACCTTATTCTTGTTAAGTAGAAAATCTTTATCAAAATTTCTTAAAAAGTCTCCTGTAAAGCACAATCACTCTTTAACTTGATTATATCAATTAAGATGAGAGATACCAAAATTATGAAATCATGGAGGAACTCTTAAAAATATCTACCTCTGACATAGGAATAACATTTGAATTGTTATTTGGCACTTCCTATGTACTATACATTATTTACCATCTCAATGTCTGAACAATTACAGCCATATTTCAGTAAAACAGGTAGCAAGTTTTCTCTGTTTCTTGGCTACATTCAATTTTTTTACTGAAAGTCAACTAGTGTTGTTCAGTGCTCATAGTAGTATTCAATACCTATCTTAGTTTGCCACCTACTATGATATGTAAGTACACAACTTGTCATGTTTAGCCTTACATTATACCACTTCATTCTACAGTTAGAAATATCTTGTAAGAAAATAGTTGTAAAACAAACTTTTATGAAATGCTTTAAAAACAAGAATGGACTGGCATTGATTAAGGTGACCATAATGTTGCCTTGCCTTCACTAATATTAAAGTCTGGCTGTAGGCTATTGGTGAAGGTGAAAACCAGGTACCAAAATCAAAAGGTAGGTAGTGTTAGCTTTCTTTAACCTATGCAAGTGTTATGGACATTTTGTTAAAAAAAAAAAAAAAAAAAATAAAAAAAATAAATAAAAAAAAATTCTGCCCACAATCTCCCTTTAAAAATGTACAAAACCAATATATTTTGATACAGGCTGATACAGATTTGATTTTTAATTGCATTCACACTGTTACTACTGTTACTGAATGAAAATGATAAACAATTTTCATCTTATGAAAATACCCATACACGACCTCAAAACTGGCTTATTAGCTAAGAAAGTTCTGAGACCTTACCAGGCTTGTGCACTAATTAAAAACCTTTCATTACAAAAGATATCACTGAAACATGAACTTCATATCATATATAATACTTACTTTTCACTATGTTACGATATTTTGTTTATGGAGGCCCTATCCTAATAACAGCCATGACATACTCCCAAGATGGAAGAATGGAAAATCATGATGGTTAGATAAAAATGCATAATGATAACACCAGCTAGCAGACGGGAGCAATAGGGGATTGGTGTGGGAAGCATTTCCAGTGAGCCTGTTGGAGCTGGACACGAAGATGGACCACAGCTTCACGCTCCTCTTGTATGCGCCTCGTAAGAGCCAGGTTTTCCTCCTGAATAAGTTCAAAGGCACATTGTTACAACAGAACACTATAATTTATGAACAAAACTGAAGCATCTGAGGTATTGTATGTAAAATAAATTGCAGTTATCATTATAGTGATTTGACTATGGAACAACACATGATAAACCAGGAAGAACAGAGAATAAAAGTGAAAAGAAAATGGAAGGGAATCAGCAGACAAGACAAGCAGAGTACAAATAGAACTGTCAAACCAGAGAGCTGTACCCATATGACTGCAATGATGTAGCTCACACAGACTATTATCCCTACTCCACTTTCTTTCTTCAGATCATGCATAGATCAACCAAAACTATCTCTTCCCAGTGAAGATGAGTAATACTAACGTTACGCATACAAACTTCAAGTTATTGGAATAATGGAGAGAATGCTGCAAACATCACATCACAATCTTCCTGGAAAAAAAAAGAAGCAAAGTAGCAACCAAGCAGTTGCAACTGGAGTTTTTAGGAAATAGCTGTTACATGAGAGCCATCCAACAGAACTACATAATAGGAATGGTAACAGTGAAGGTAACAAAAGCAGCATAACAAAATAAGCATTGAATGCAATGAAACACCATTTTCTGGGTGAGACCCGGAAGGTCCCTGGAGCTATACCAGGCTGATGTGTATATATTAGACCGTGGCAACAGTCAATCAGTGGAGTTCTTAGCCTACTGGGGACCATGAGCCAGAACCTGGCCCCCTCAAAAAAAAAAAAAAAAGGGAGCAATGGCCCAGACACCCCCCCGTGTAGTTGGAAGCAGTCTAAATCTGCCATCTACCAGGTCAGGCACCCAGAAAAGGAATCTCAATAGGAACTACATTAGTAGGAATCTAAAAAACTACAGCTGGTGAAAAATTGCTAACCAAAAGCCGAACAAGCAAGTAGAACTCCCCAATCAGAAAACAAGCAAACAAGTATGATGTCACCACAGGCGCTGCACCGACGTTTGCACAACTCCCCCTCCCTCAGGAGGGGGAAAGGGGGGGGGTGTCCTAGACCTCACGCACCGGCTACCCAACCCCAGTTCAGAGGCTGAATACCACAATTGTGAAATAATGCTGACCGGAGGAAGGGAGGGAGGGATGCCGGGGAGCCTCCGGGTCTCACAAAGAAAATGGCATTTAACTACATTCAACGCTGTTATTCTGTGGAGAGTCCCTTCAGCTCCCTGGAGCTACCTAACCAAATATAAAGGAAAAGAGGGACTTACCAGGAGGCAGCTGCCACTCGCTCCTTAATTTGAAGTCAAGACAACTGGCTGTAACCTGCGACCCAAAGCTACACACGCCCGAGAAGGGCCAGGAACATTATCAAGGTACCATGCAGTCAGGACCCTGTTCAATCTCCAAAAGCCCTGTGCCAGAATGTCAGCCCAGGAAACATTACCAAAAACAGCAGTCAAAGCCGCGAACTTATGAACGTTGTGGGCACGGGAATAGACTGCAGGCTGGCTGGACGGAATAACCCTGCAGACGACTTGGAACAGGGTAAGAGGAAAACCGGGTCAACCCAAAGTGTGTCCCCTGCCACAGAGGCTGTGGCATACAAGTAACAGCGAAGAGTCGCAACCAGACACAAAATATGATGCACTCCCAGCCGAACCAACTAAGCATCAACAACTCACGGATCCCTCCGAAAAGCAGCCATCTCATTCTTCACCAGAAAAGAAGGAGACAGCTGAAAACAAACAAACTGACCACCAGGACCAAAAGAGCAGAAACCCCTGCGCCGAAGATGAGCATGTAGCGACCCCGACCCAACTCCCAAAGGCCAATGCCAATAAGAAAAGAGCCTTAGAAAAGCAGTCCTGAACCGAAGGGACCACCACAAACCGAGGAGGGGAGAGAAAAAGACAGCACCCAGTTCAACGACCAGGATGGCTCAAGCGGCGCATGAGCAGGTCGCAGGTGAAACAATGCCCGAGAAAGCTTACAGAACAGAGCAGAAGTGACATGCACCCCGAACGCAAGCTGAAGAGGCTCCACCAGAGCTGCACGATACGAGGCAACAGTATTCGGCATAAGAGGACAGTCCTGAAACAATCAAGGGATCAAGGGATCAACATCAAGGGAGAAAGAACAAAACAACCCGATCAGAAATTGAAAATAACCTACGAACAGACAAAAAGTGCCGAAAGGACTGACAGGAAACTTTATATAGCCGCCTAGACGAAACCCGTAGATGGGATACCATTAACGAAGCCACCTGATCACCATACAAGTGGTGATAAATCCACGTCAAAAAGACCAGACGCGAAGAGTGGAGAAGATCGAACTATCCACATACCGAACTGGACCAATCTGCTGAAAGATGCAGAGCCACAGGAAAACCCTTGGGTTTGGATACCGAGCAAGCAGCGCCTGAAAACAGGGCTGAGCCGACCACCAAGGGGCCAACAGGACTACTCTCCCTCGTAAGTCTCCAAGCAACCCAAAACTTGGAGCAACAACTGAACCAATGTGAAGAGGTTTAGGTAACCTCCACCTCGACGGTCTCGCAGTCAGGGAAGAGCGCCACATACACCGGGAAGGTGCCTCGACCACGCCGACACAAAGAGGTCCATCTCTGGGCACCCATACATCCGGCAGAGCCAACTGAATGAGTCTGCGTCGGCCATCCATTCCGTGAAAAGGGGAATGAACTGGGAAAGGCCGTTGGACACCCCCTGAACATGAACCGCCAAGAGAGCCAAACCCCAAGAACTCAGCAGACGAGTGACCCGAAGTGACCAGCCCCAAAGACCCTCAGTTCAGGTAATGAACCACTGGGGAGCAGTTCGAATGGAGCTGAATTGTCGATCAGGGAGCAGTCCAAATGAAGTGAACTTTACTCCTGGATGGACTAGCTAAGTGGGCTGGTCGAGCGCTGTGAACTTTACTTCTGGATGGACTAGCTAAGTGGGCTGGTCGAGCGCTGTGGACTTTACTCCTGGATGGACTAGCCAAGTGGGCTGGTCGAGCGCTGTGGACTTTACTCCTGGATGGACTAGCTAAGTGGGCTGGTCGAGCGCTGTGGACTTTGGTTCTGGAAGGTACTAACCAGTGGGGCTGGTCGAGTGTTGCTGACTTTGTTGCCAAGGCGTACCACCGTGTGCGCAAAGAAGACCTCGGCAGAAGCACTTTGTGATTGTCAACCATGAAGCAGGCTAGCGTAAGGGCTAGCAACTCCAATCCATTTGACCTCTCATAGCGTTGTATATATTATATATATGGATTCCTGTGGTGATGGGAAGTAATAACGGGATATTTTAAGTGTCTTTCTTTTAATATTACCTTTAAACATTACACTATATTTCCACCGAAATTAGAGTCCTCTGAACTTGAGTAGAATCACAGTTTATAAAGAACCCGGTTACGAAAGGTTCATAACAGGCAGGACCCTCACAGCTCCACCCCACCCCCCGGAGAACCAACAAGTCCGACATAGGCCAACAACTAGATGAAACAGCCCGCAGAAAATGCACCACCGCAGACTGCAAACAGCAACGGACAAAAATTGGACAAATCCAAAGAGTGGACGAGCACCGCCTGTTGGCACGTGAGGCAAGAAGCAAAAAACAGACACCGCTTCCTTCAGAATTGGCGCATACAACTTTAACAAGGCAGCCAATGCCCAAGCTGTCGAGGCAAGCACACCAGACACCGGCCCAGAACCCAGCTCCACAACATCCTCCTTGAGCCAGTCCGAAGACAGCCCCAGCATGGAAAAGAAGCGCAAGACCAAAGCCAAATGCCCATGGACGCCATAAGGGAGAGAACCTGCACGTGAAGATGCACCTGGCCGATATCACGAGGAAGCACAGGGGCGAACAAGCATGCACCTCAAACTCTCCCCCAGGTAAACCTAAACGACCATAGTCAACTCCCACCAATCAAGCGTGCGGGTCCAACAGAATGCATGACATGCCCCCAACGAAAAAAATGGGCAGTCCGCCAGCCAGGAAGACTCCGGCACCTCGTAATGCACCCAGTAAGGAAAAGAAGAGCCAAATTCAAAAGAAGAAGGATCCATTATCAAGGCATAATCAGGGTCTCATAGGAAGTAAGCTGCATGAGCCTCCTGCATCTCCCACTGAGGGATGCCGAAAATCTCCGGAAGGAGGGAACTGAGGAACCCAAGGCAACCCGAAACCGAACCCAGGGAAGAGGGATAGAAAAGACCCCTCCCCCTGTAACAAGCCCCATGCCGAGGGTACCAACACCCAAGCGGGGTTAAATGGGGCTAAATCCCCCCAAGGCAACTCCTACCCAGCCCCGGGATCCCCAACGTCAGGACCCAGGGCCGAGCTCTCCTCCAATCCCTCTGCCTCTGGAGAAAAGGTAGAGTCCACCAGAAAAGCAAGGATGAAAGGGGTCCACTGGCGTGACCCGAAAGCCCCGGCAGGAGGAACAGGCTCGCATACCTCCACCGCCGATCCAGAAGGGGCAGTCCTCGAAGCTTCCAAAGTCTAACCAGACTTTTTTGGGGAGTCTTTCACTCTGTTAGTGTTGTTACATTGAGTTCCCACAGCTTGTTTTTATAGCTAATCTCACTTATCAGTGTTATGCAGAAGGTCGAAGTGTAGCAATTAATTTTCTTACCTGAAGTGAAGCGTTGGCCTTTGAAACAGAAGAGAGCTGACTGAGCATCTCCTCTTCTGTGTCACTCTCCCCATCACTTTCACTACCCTCACTCTCACTGCTGTCATATGAGTAGGTCCTGATGGAGATTATGCAAATTACTATTATGCACATACCTCTGTACAAACCCAGGCCTGCACTTACGAACAATAATATATGACAGTAATGTTGGCTCTACAGTAAATGTAAATCCAAATATAAAGTGCATGATTTAGGATAAAATTATATGTGATTTTATTGCATTTGGGCAAAGGCGTAAGGCATCTTCAATCCCAGTACATCTCATACAAATTTGTTTATTTAAAAATAACTTTCTGGTTGCTCCTATTATTCTGCATATTTTTTTAACAGGGCTTTCATTGCAAAACCCAATTTACTTTCCTGCTTGACCACCTCTCAACTATGACTGCACAATTTTGTTTTATCAATCACATATTTTAGGTATTATAAACTGATAAGATGATGTATATATAGTATGTCACCATTCACATTTAATTTACACTCAATTCCCCTTCTCTCTCCACTACCATAACTTTACTTTTGTCCACATTCACCTTTAATCATTTTCTCTCGCACACTAAAATCTAATTTTCAATTACAGAGTAGTTTACATAAATCTCTTACTCCCTACTAAGGAAGGAAATTATCATGGAAAGCGCCAAGCCATTATGACAATATGGCATTTGGATGTGGTCAGGTTAAGGATTTGGGATCAGGTGGAGGGGAAAAGGAATGGTGCCCAACCACTTGGACGGTCGGGGATTGAACGCCGACCTGCATGAAGCGAGACCGCCGCTCTACCATCCAGTCCAAGTGGTTGGGCTACTCTCTACTAAAAAGAGGTATATTTTTATCAGGAAGAATTAGTAATAAGACATCAAATGTTATTCTTTAAGTTTATCTTGATCTATTTGGCCTCATTTAGATTTTGCAGTTCAGGTTTTTGACACCATAAAGAGACAGATGACGGTTAATGCATGAATTAAAACCTCCTATATAATAAGGGATTAGGAAAGCTTAATTTATATCAACTAGAAAGGCAATGAGTAAGGGGTAATACACAAATGTATGAAAGAGAATAACAAGGGTGATATTAATATGGGGCCAAATATATTAACACAAAATAGAACACTAAAAAATGGTAAGTAGATTTTAAAGATAAAATTGCCAGGTAATGTAATTGGTTTGAGATTGTTTCAAGTGTAGGTTAGATACCTTGCATAGACCTAGACCTGCATTTCTCTTTATTCTTAAGTTCTTATGTAGAGTATAGATAAAATTTCATCGCGCTTCGGCCGGTATGGCTGGGGATGCACTTTGGTTGATCCAGTTTCCCTCGTTCCTGTTCCCGGGTTCGGGTCTCCCAGGTTGTCTGCAGGGTTATTAATTCTAGCCAGCCTGCGGTCTATCCTCGTGCCCATGCCGTTAGGAGGTTTGCGGCTTTGGCTGCTGCGTTGGTAATATGTCTTGGGCACATATTCGGGCGCGTGGTTTTTGGATTCGAACAGGGTCCTGGCCGCCCGTTATTTGGTGAACGTCCGTGCTCCTCGGCGTTCTTGTGTTGCTTTGGGTCGCAGGTTCAGCCAGTTGTCTTGACTCCGAATTAGGAGCGATGTGGCCAGCTGCCTCCCAGGTAAGTCCCCTTCTTTCCTTCTCTATGGTTAGTAGCTCCAGGGAGCCGTGAGGGACTCCCACAGAAATACAGCGTTGAATGTAAGTAAATGCCATTTTCCTGTGTGAGCCCCGGAGGCTCCCGGCTATCCCTCCCTCCCTCCTCCGGCGGATTATTTCACGTTGGTTGAAGCTAGTTTCACCTCTGAACTGGGGTTGGGAGCCGGCTGCGGTGAGGTCCGGGGCACCCCCCCTTTCCCTCCTCGAGGGAGGGGGGGTTGCTGCAAACCGGCGCGGCAGTACACATGATTGTTTTGTTGTTTTCTGTATTGTAGGGAGTTTTCTACCTTGCTTGTTCGGTTTGTGTAGTTTTTTACCATGTGGGGTGGTTGTTTGTTAGCCTACCTTTCTGGGTGCCTAACCCTGGTCGATGGCAAACAGGAAATACTCCAACACATGGGGTTTCCAGGGCCATTGCTCCCTGACCTCTCTGAGAGGGCCAGGTTCTGGCGCTGGTCTCCGGTGGCTGAACTCCAACTGACCCCAGACTAAATAATCAGTCCATAAGCTCCAGGGAGCCTCCGGCTCACCCAGAAAAGCAGTTTCATTACATTCAATGCTCTTTTTTTACATCTGCATGCTATCTATTATTGATCCATCCACCATCTTTTTGGTTGGTCCCTTCATCTGGTTTCTAAAAGAGACAAACTATCATTAGCATTGTTTTACCTCATATATCATTTCTTGTCTTTCAAGCATGTTGGGTGTGGGTATTTTGTCTAGAATTTATGATCTGGTCTTCCTCGTGTTTGACTCAATCACTGTTACCTATTCTCGCTTTTTCTGGTTAGGTGAATTAAATTTCTGGTTTCTGGTTTCTGCAAGGCTTGTATAGGTATCAGGTGCTGGGTACAATCTGAATACTTGGCAGTACCAGTGATTAAGCTTCAAGGAGCTACTAAGAGACTGACTAGAAGGTGGCATTTCATTACATTCATAGCTGTTTATTTTTGCCATTTTGCTTTACAATACTATAAATATATACAGTTTCATTTTCTGTTTTCAATGTTATTTATTGGTTTAGAATATGGGTTTGGAATCTAGATGTTACAAAATTATAGGTGTTAAGTACAGTAAAGAAGACAATGGATAATTAAATGGTGTAAAATATGTGAGGTACCATTGAGTTTTCATAAATTTTTAAATATTTCTATATCATACAGATATGATCATAAATGTTATTTTTGTTCATATGTAAATACAGTATGAGCAGTTGATTGGTCTATATTCCTATGGATAGTAGGAAAAATAACTGGACTAATGCTCACTCAATAAATTTTGAAAGCAATGAGTAATGTGTGAGTGATATGAACAAAATTTATACTTTACTCATTTTCTATTTGTGAAGCTATTTTTAGGCTTAGAACATTAATTTTCTTATCAAAATGTTCAGAATTATCTGTTTATTTTTAGCTGTACAGTACATTAGTGTAGTAAGAGAAATGTCAAGATTATGAAAGGTGGGTGTGTGAGGTGGTGTTCAGTTTACAAAAGTTTACAAACATTCAAACAAAGTGTCACTTATTTATCTATAGAAAGATTTGTTTTACCAAGGAAGCTTTTCTTTACATGATATATTTGACTTTATCAGGATCCTTGACATCTTGGTCTTTTCTTCTCAATTATGGGCTTGTGTAAATATCATCTCCTGTACTGTTTTTGTATTATAAATATGAGAAATGTTGCAAAATGATCTATTTAGGATTCTGATGGTGTTTCCAGGTGATAATGAATACCAATTACTGTTAACTCAAGAGGCCATAGTTCAGGCTCACCATGAGGAGCTCTTGTCCATGAACCATGACCTGATGCGCAAGCTGCAGGCAGAGCGGGCCGAGATCACTAGGCTGAGAGAGGAAATACAGGAGATGCAGACACTGTATGGTTATAGGTAAAGCTTTAATTATTCTCTCTGCTTCTAGGCTACTGGTAAAGTGGAGCAGGGAATTTGAGAGTGGTAAGCAAGTGTGGAGTTAGCCAGGCTTGGTAAGCAGTTTGTACAGCCTATAGGAAGTGGTGAATTTGTGTAAGTTATGGTGCAATGAGTGATGTTTAATAATGTTGGGGTATGCTAGTGTTGTGTGATGTCTTCTTAGTTATTCATTATTTATATGGATGATTGATGTCAAGGCGATCACAGTAAAAATATTAGAGACCTGTGTAACCCCACTGTATAGGCCTAATGTAGGTTATTGGAGTTG
>WNGS01001312.1:48487526-48505775 GCA_020271785.1 Procambarus virginalis
CACAGTGTCTTGATGCGCTAGATCGAGGCTGCGCAGAGTGCCTCATGGTGATCATAGGTATAACATAGGACTCAAAACTCACGTGGCTATAATTGGTTCAGATCAGTTTCCTCAGGGCTCTAGTAAGCAAATGTCATTTTAAAAAAAATTGTGGGCAACATTCCCGAGTGTGAGCACTGCTGTTAGCTTGTGACCACAGCATTGGCTAAAATTGTCAAAATATATATGTAATTATTTTGCCATGATAGTATTACAGAAGAGCCTGAATGAGATATAGACTGTATACAATGTTCAGATATCAGTGAATGCAATGTTGTTCAAAATGTTCACAGCACTAGCCACAGCACACTGCCATTGTTTGGTCATCTAAGAATCTTCAGTGCGGTGGTTAAAATACCTGTACTGACATTCAACGTTAGGGCTATGATTTCTTGAACTCCATATTAATGTTTATATAATTTATCCATTTTCAGTTCTTTATTATTTTTGTTTACTAACATATTTTCTTGCTTCCTCCCATCTATGGCACCCTGTTTTAGCCCTTCAAAGACACCAGAAATGTTAAAAGTAGGAAAGAATGCAAGTACAGTATGGTATAAAATGTGAGGCAGTTTTGTTAATCCAAGATGGTGTCAATGCAAACCCAATTCTCTTGTGAAGAAAAGGGCATACAGTGCCCATCCCTATTTTCTAGAGCATGTCCATTAATCAGGGTCTACTCCTATGAGATGAAATTTCAATGCTGCTCAGCAAAAAAAAAAAAAAAAAAGAGCATTGAATGTAATGAAATGCTGTTTTCTGGGTGAGCTTCGGAGGCTCCCTGGAGCTATTGGACTGATATACAACATATTAGTCTGGGGCATCAGTCAATTGGAGTTCAGCCAACCGGAGACCACGAGCCAGAACCTGGCCCTCTCAGAGAGGTGCAGGGAGCAATGGCCTATGGAAACCCCCATGTGTTTGTGAGTATTTCATGTTTCACATCGACCAGGGTTAGGCACCCAGAAAGGTAGGCATAACAAAACAGACCCCCCACTTGGAAAAAAACTTAAAGAAACAAGCAAACATCATACACAGCCAATGCGCAGCATGTTGGTACAGCCCTCTCCTTCCTGGGAGGGTGGAGCCCTTGCCCCCTCCCTCCCCCTGTACCAGCTACTCACACCTTCAGTTCATAGACTGATGCACTTGTCAATTCTGACCTCGATTTACTGCAGGATTTTGTACCCTTGTGATGTTTCCTGCTATTTGTGGTGCATTGGTCATTGTATTGTGCATTGACTGATGCCCCAAACTAATTTAGAGTACTGTATAAAAGTCTGATAGCTCTATGAAGCCGGAGGGGCTCCCCACGGAAAACAGCAGCAAATGTAATAAAACACTTCTTTCTAGTAGAGTTCTGGTGGCTCCCTAAATTTATCTTGTTAACCCTTAAGCAGCGGTTATCATCAGTTGTTGATTCACAGGGAAATGCAGGTATCATATGAAGATTTAACAAATTATTGTCTGGGTTTTACATGCATATATGGATATAATAGGTTTATGAGGATATAATAGGTCTATGTGGTTGTAATGGAGTTTACCTTGACCCATGAAAAAATCCTGCTACCATTTCATGGAATAAATGTGATTATCGTCAAGAATGTTATTGGGGAATGTAGTTATCATCATATGATGATTTAAATAATTTAAATAATTATTGTCTGGGTTTTACATGTATGATGCAAATATGGATATAAAAGCTCTCTGTGGATGTAAATATATAAAGAAAAAACAAGTGATAAACAATCAATGAAACATTGGAGTACAGTACAAAACAGAAAGCGTCAGCAAAATCGAGTACCAGGCATTGACAAGTGCCAGACGCAGATTAGTGCTTGCACCTAGTGAAATGATAAATAATTTTTGTGATTTTCTTATATTCTGCATACAAATTAATAACTATAATGAATATTTTGGAGGGAATTGTTTTATTTTTTGTTGATAGGTGGGTATGACCATTTCTTCATAGCTGCTGTCTAAGGGTTAAGATGGAATCCCACTACTAAATCACATCAGTCATAGGAATACTGTTGGCCGAGTTGTTCAGAGCCTGCATGGTACTCGCCCCTCTTATCTGCCTTCCCTTCTTCTCTTTCCAAAAGATGTTGTTACCTGGTTCATATTCTCAGCAGCAGCATAATGCATTCCATTTACCAGTTGGTGTGTACTAGGGAAGGGATGTGGGGGCCCTTCCTCATTTTCAGAGGCTGTCTGTCAGGCACAGCTAGAGCTTTGCCAGATGTCAGGCACAGCTAGAGCTTTGCCAGATGATGGTCAGAGTATAGGGCCTTTGGAAGAGCCACATTCTAAGTTGTATATGTCTTGCATTGCTGGTTCTTCTGCTTGTCAGCAGTGCTCTCATGCCTCATGGAAAGACACCACTGCTGGTGGTTCGTGCTGGCCCTTTTGCTGTTCATCCCTTTGGTGGGGTGGGGTGGTGTGGGTTGGCCCTGTATGTCCCACAGTTTTTTTTTTTTAAGTAATTTCTCGTGGCCTTTGGGAAGTTGGTGGTCCTCTTTTTCCTTCTGGGGATCAGGACTTTTAGCAGGTCTCTTTCTCCTCTCTGTTGGGTCATTCTGGTTTGGGTGGGTGACCATGAGGTTAAAATGGCCGCATCTCTTCATTGGGTGTCTTGTCTCTCTCACTACCAAAACAGGACTCGGCAGAGCCTTGTTGCTTTCTTGATTGTTTGAGGTTAAACATGTTCATCCCCCATACATCCAGGGTTCAGGGATTAGTTAGGTTTCATCTTGGGGCATCAAGGTTACCATTTTAGGGTTCTTCCCTTCGGCTTGAATCTGGCTCCCCGTATTTTTACCAGGTTGGTTTGGGCCCTGGTGACTCGTCTTTGTTGGGGGTTCGTGTTCTAGCCTTCCTAGATGACTGGTTGGTTTGGACCTCCTACGCCTGCCATGTGCCTGCTAGCCAGGAATCTTATTCCTTCCCAGCTCACTGTGTTCAGTTTCTTAGTGAACTGGCGAACTTGGTTGGGGCTTGTGTAAGACTCTCGGTCAGCATCGCTATCTCCCCTTACTTCGATGGCTTTGCTCTGTCTACAGTGTTGAGGTGGCCCAAAGTGCCCTGGCGATTGCTTGGCAGCCATGTAGGGGAGCCTGAACTTTGCCTGTGTGCTTTTCCTGCTGGGTAAGATATGGCTTTGGGGGCTGTTCTGGTTTCTCTGGTTCTGCCCATTTTGCTATTGCAGTGACTGCCGTGTTTGAGCCCTAATTGCCCTAATTCATCGCCTGCTGCTTCACCTGCTTCCTTTTCAGAATTCGGTTCCTTGGTGCCATACTTTGCTGCCACTCAAATTGTTTACAGATGCATCAGCTCTGGGTTGGGGTTTTGTGACCAGCATCCACCAGGCTGCCCAGGGTCAGTGGTCTGGTCTATTCCTTGAGGCATGCACTATGGTGCATGAGTTGCCTAAATCATGGGGGTTTCCTTTAGTCCATTGCTTTTGGAGCTTGATGCGGTGGGTAGCTCATTTACTGGATCCTCAGGGTATGGTTCTCATGTTGTTCGCATCAATGTAGTGTCCAATATTATTGTGGTTGGTGTCTTGCTTCCTGCCCATCTCCATGGAGTAGACCATTCATTGCCACCTCTTTCAATTTGCTTTGCAAGATATTCAGGTACCAAAACGTGAATCTCTCAGCATTGGCTTGGAATTGACACCTTTCATTCTACTTGGCTCTCTTTCCCGATCATGAGGGCCGTGGATGGATTGGTCATGGTGGGGGCATTCTTTTTCTCTTTCCCCTGGTCCAGCTCTTGCTCTGGGTTCTAGTCAGGTTGGAGTCATACCAGGGAAAGGTGGTCCTTCTGCTCGTTGGTGGTTGGCTCAGCCTTTGTTTCAAGCACTGCTTGTATGGTGTCCAAACCCAGGCATTTTTCAGTGGCTACATCTCTTTCAGAAGTTCGCCCAGTAACGTACTTCAAACTTCTCAGCTCTTTGCATCTGATTTTTCTGAAGCATTGCCATCTCTATGGCAAGTAGGTGGCTGCATTTATGGCATCCCATCTGTATTTGTTATCTCAGAAGCAAAAAGACCAGAAAACCACCATTGAATATAATGAAATGCCTTTTTCTGGATGACCCACAGTGGTTTCCCTTCCAGGTTCTCCAGAACTCGCTTGGAAGGCTGGGAGAAACCTGGAGCGCCAGGCTCCTCCCCAACTTACTGGCAAGGAGGGGTTGGGGCTAATAATCTCTCACTAGATTCAAGAGATTTGAGCATTTGTTTACATTGTTTGGCAAGTTCATTTGGCAGTTTTGAGGCTTTCATTCTTTAGAATGTAGTAGTGGCCTGTATTAATTTACCAACTTTCTGGATGTTTTCCTGATGGAGTGACAGTGTCACCTGCTTTCTGCACTTCTGTGAGGGGGACAGATTCTGGCTCTAGTCCCCATTAGGCCAAACAGAACTTTGCTGCTGATGTGACCTTATAGTTGCAAACCTCCTCAGTGAGATAGCCTCAGGGAGCCACCAAGGCTCATACAGACAGAGGCATTTTATTACATTCCATGCTGTTTTTTTTATTATGAATATTGTAGTTTAATTTCTAATTTTGCTGAATATCTTCACAGGCTAAATTCTTGTGGGAACTTCTCCTATGTTCAGTACCTTGGGTTGGATGAACCAGTGGACAACATTCAGCACCTACTATTAACAGCAGCAGCTAAGTATGAAGTTTTATTATATTTTATATACAATATTTGTGTGTGTGTACTGTATATGTATGTATGTATGTATGTATGTATGTATGTATGTATGTATGTATGTATGTATGTATGTATGTATGTATGTATGTATGTATGTATGTATGCTCTCTGAATTTCTGAATTATTTTTGTGGTTTTCAATGGATTACTAATCATCTGCCTAATATTTGCCATGGCTGTGGCATGAATAATGTGATGGATTAATGCCAAAATGTCATTTGGGATAAATATTTAAATGGTGCATGAGGCTACTTTCAGCAGGGAATGAGCAGTGTGTGATAGAGCGGTGTTAAACTGGGTGAAGTGGGCATTCTAGAGCCCTTGGATTAGCTTTGAAAAATATGAAACACTTTAAATTTAATAAGAGCTGTTGTCAAAGGCTTCAAGAATTGACCAAAATAGGAAGAATGTAATTTATTGAACAAAATATATGCTTAGTAAGGAAGCTGAAACAGAATATTTAATGCAAAGTCATATACTGACTGTACCATTCTTTCTACATAATCTAACCAAGTTCTTGAACTGAACTTCAGATTATTTTTCTAGGGAAGTCCCTCAGTGGCTTCCTGAAGCTATCTCACTGAGATTGCTCCATCTAAAGGGTTACATTATTCTCAGGAGCTCTGTTTGGCCTACTGGGGACCAGAGCCAGAACCTAGTCCCCCCCCTCCTCACCTGAAGTACAGTGTGAGTGACAATTCATCACCCTGCCAGGAAAGCATCCAGAAAGTCAATGAAGCTTTACAGACACCTGGAGGTTTTACAGAAAATGAAGCCATAAGTGACAGACAACTCTGCAAATAATTAAACGAAACAATAGATTGAATCAAAACTACAGTAGTTTGAATTTGTTAGGACTGCTAGCCGCAACCAGGTGGACTGATCCCAGCTGGCATTCCTGACCAGTTAGTTCTATCACTGATGTGGTGGTCCATCAGTTGTGAGAAAGTCCTTTTGCTTTAGGCCAAGTGCCAACCGTAATTGGACTTTATTCATCCTGTGGGTGGCCATTTGCTTGTGTATTGTCCTAGGATTTTAGCATTACTGTAGCTTCATGTGCATATTTTCTTTCTGGCTTATTTTGGGGGTGTGGCTTCTTTTGTGCTTTGGGATACATGTACTCAGGGTTTTCTTCCCTGGGTGCCCACTAACACTTCCCTTGCACTGACAGTTTTCTGGTGTGTTCAGGAGATTGCTCCCGAGAAGCCAGGTCACATGGGTAGGAAGCCTCGCCTTGGAATGTTCGTGAATACTTGACATATCTGCTTGGGGTCTTGGGTGGGGGCATTCTGGTAGTTGTGTGGCCATTTGCACTAGAGTGTTTGAGCTAGTTTCAAGTGAACCAGTTGGTTTGAATGAATTGTTTGCATAGTCATTTGGCTGTTTCAGTGGTTTGTTTTCTGTGAACTTTGCAGTTCTGTGTATTGCTTCACTTATATTCTGGATGCTGTCTCTGAGTGGGTGATTGGTACAATCCCCAACCCTGGTTCTGTGAGGAGGCTAGGTTCTGGCTCTGGTCTCCAGTAGGCCAAACAGGAATCCTGTGGTTGATGTGACTTAGCACCTCAGATTTAAATTCCAACTACTTACTGTTCAGTAAGGTCGTAGCAAAAACCCGCTTACGTCTAGATTTTCAGGAAATGCTGGTTCCGAGCTGACATACCATACTGTATTAGGAATCTGACTTATTTTCCATATAGAAAGTTTTGCCTCAGAATAAAGTTGCTACCCCTCACTTTTTTCTTGTTATAACATTCAAGAAATATGTACTGTAATGCAATGTTTAACACTTTTTTTTCCAGAAACAACTGGGTGAGGAAGACTCGTGACCACACTGGTGTTCGTACAGTTCCAGATATTATCCTTTCTGCTTCAAAATTCATCAGAGGCTTTAGATTGGGGGAGTTTGGAAAAGTAATGCTTGATGACTTGTCAGACTTAAAAATATAAGGAATAAATAGATAACTTGCTACAAAGCTTCTTTGCAATTATATTTTAGGTAATGAAATATAAAATGTATACACTTTAGTATGAAAATTTACAGTTCCCTCTTGAGAAAACATAATGCTAAGCTGTAATAGATAGGTGTGGTGTCTTTCAGATAAAAGCTTAGAGTAAAGCTGATCAAGACATTACAATTTTTTTGTATGGGGTTGAGCATGCTACACACTTGGATGGTCACTAAAATTTCCATTTAGCAGTTTCACAAAGGATGGAGAGCACGAATGTTTTGTCACAAAGACAATTGAATAACTGCATGAACATCAACTCGTGCACATTGTATAAAATACTTCCTATAATCAAAATTAAATAATTCCATTACTATACTGTATACATTTTTATGAATGCATACATTTGTACCAATTAATCATTGGGTTTTCATCTCTTTTTTTTTTATTTATTGGTATAGTTTTATAGACTTGGCAATACAGTAATTTCGTTTTACTGTCATTGTAGTGAAAGTTTTAAAATTCTTTCGTGTAGCATTTTGGTTCAATACTGCCTAACCCTCCTTCACAATTTCTTGTACCTTGTACCTCATTATGATAGTTATTAAGGAATCCTAGATCCTTGTGTGTGAATATTCTGAACGAGCTTAAGCACTTTCCCATATCAGTACAGTACAGTACTTGGACTTTACCACCTCAACCCATAGACTAATAAAATCCCCAGCCCTTGTAAAATCTCAGGTTACTTTACATTATCCACCTCAGAGTAGAGGAATTTTAACCTATCTGTACTCTGACACATCTCTGTTTACTATCATAACAAATGTGTACATTTCTTACAGAACACAGTTACAAATTTCAGTCTGTTTTTAAGTTTTCAGCTATGATTAATTTATTAAATTTTGATTCATAAAATCAGTTGAATAAATTTAAAATACCTTAATTTAAAATTACTGTGCTTAATTATGAATAACAGATGAGCTTAATTTATTGCAGCAGCATTAATTAATAATTATTTGTTTTAATTATTAATTAATTATTTAATGCAGTGTGCTTAATTCTTGAGTCAGCTAACTGTGGAGTCTAACTTATAGTGCCATCAATGGTATGGATAATATATCAGATAATGTATCAGATAAGCAGCTAAAAAGGGTTCCCTCTCTGTAATGTGCGTGGATATTTTGTGTGCCATACAGTGACCCCATTTTCCATGAATCCCACCAGTGGTGCCACTAACCTGTGTTCACCTTTGCTATGTTGCATTGGGTGACCCAGTATTTTTGTGCATAGTACATGTATTTAAGCCTCTCTTACTCATGAATTAAATTGGAAATGTTTCACATTTTCGAAATTGTCAGCTACCAATAGTCTTAAATGTGTTCCTAAAGCCTCTGAAAATCAGCTAACGTAAGAGAATGTGTTTAGTGTCTATTAAAGAAAAGTAAATTACAAATCTGCAAGCTCATAATTGTAAATAAGGCAGCCTGCTGCTCTGGTCATTAAATAATTAGCTTCAACATATTTGTGGAATATTTCCTCTGCTTCAAGCTATTTTATTATAAGCAAATGAGTACAGATATTAAAATTTAACTAATATATAATATTGGATACAGTTTTGTAGCTAGCCTTTTGAAGTTGTGGATAGCTGTGTTGTAGTGTGGTAATGCATGGTTGGCTGTGATTCTACCCGGTACACAGTCTACTCTCACTCAATTGGACTATTGGCAACTAACCCATTTTAGTTCCATCTGGCATCTGCACACGTTTGATGATTTTATATTTTTTACTGGAAAATAATACAGCATATACAGTATTTATTAATATGTTAACACGATAACAAATATGCAATACATATTTATAAAAGAATCGTTATGTACAGTATACTTATCTGTTGTTGTTTCTAGGGATTAATGTCCCTACAACCTGGTCTCAGACCAGATCTCCTGGTTGGTGGTCTGGTCAACCAGGCTGGTGGAAGCAGCTGCTCACAGTGCGACACACATAAACCACAGCTTGGTTGATCAGGGTATTCTTTGGGAGCATTTATCAAGTTCTCTTGAACACCAAGAGAGATCGGCTAATTATGCCCCTTATACTATTGTACGGTATAAGCAATTTCAGTGTATTCAGATTTATTTTGTTGATGCTAATCTCTGAATTCCAATAACAAATAATGGTAGCTGGATATATTGCACAAATGTCTGGTGCACCCAGTGTACCCATCTTTTGCAATGTAAATGTTTGTTCCAACTAATATTTTGAAGAATCAGTTTCTATTTGAGCAGGAGTACAGAGATGTATAAACGATGTGCAGAGTGCATTAAGCAACACTGCAAAACAAAGGAGGCTAGAAGTGCACCATCCTTGTTTACATTCCAGCTAAGTGTAAAATGCAAAGCAGTTTGGAACACACACACACACACACACACAAACAAAAACAAACATCCACCCACCCCCTCCCTCCCTCTCATACTATTTCCCCAAACCATACTTTTACCAGTAACCATGTACAATAAAGTATTTGTTAGTTACATTCACCATCTATTCCATCTATAATAAACTATGTTATTATAGAGAAGAAATAGTATTTGAATAATGAGTTTTCTATTTTCTGTATTGTAATCATATAATATAGGTAATTAACCATTTTGCTCATCTAGTTGGGTGCTCAAAAATGTTTGTTTAGTCAGATTTGTTACCCCCTCAACACATTTAATAGATTAGTCATTGTTTAATATCAGTTTTCCCATGAAAATGGCACATTAATGATCATGTACTTTACTGTACTCTGAAATTCACATCTTTTAAATACAACATTATAAATGTTAAATATCAGTGGCACTGGCATTTTACATTCTTTGTTGGGATTAATTGTTGGCTGGGATATAATAAATGCTTAAATTAAGCTCAGCTTTTGCCTTCAGCAATTTCAAAACAGATTAACAATTACTGCATTAGTATTTGTTTTGTATAACAAGTAAACACTGGAATGTAGATTAGTTTATATATATCTCAAAAGACCAATTCAGATGGAGTCACATTCAACATGGAAAATTTGTATTTATGCAGTCAGCATTTGTATAATTCAGCAAGGTTAGAAATTTCTTTCTACTGTACCAGTTCGTAATATCTAGAATTAAAACAATACAGTGAAATCCCCAAAACTGCATATCAAAATGGGATAACCTCCTATATGTGTTTAAAATTTCAAATGATTCAAAAGGCACGCACACTTTTTTTTTATGCTGGACATTAGTATCATATATTTTCAGTGAAACAAATTGCAGTAAGCAGTAACTTTTGGTGAAAACTGGATGCTTGATGAACATTTTTGTAAACATTTAGTTTGAGCTTTAAATATTTTTGTCAAGTGGAGTTATCAGCATTATCCATTGAATCTATTATCCTCAAATGTAGTACAAATACCAAACTATAAAGTTGAACCATATCTTCAATCATAGACTCAAGTACCCAATCAGACAAAATCTTAACTATCAAATCATCTTTTAATCCATCTTGAATCTAAAAATGTTAAACTTCATCCTATGTATCATTGTTATATTTTCTCTCATTTTATTCATTACCCATTTCCAGATTTTTTTAGGTCTATAAATAGCTGCAGTGCAGATAGTTTGAGCAATTTAACAACTCCTTGCATATTCAAAAGCAAACATGTAAAAGTTGCTTTGTTTTTAATTTAGTTTTTGGTATAAACTCCAGATGCCATATTTACATGTTAGGTGAATACTCCATCACATGAGTGATGTGGTCCTCTCTATGGCTATTAAAGTTTCTACAAGTTATTATTTCTGCAAATTGATTGCTGGCCACTATATTTGGAGATGGGTAATTTGATTATTATTTAACATTACAAGGTTGGGAGATGGATAGACAGATGTTCGGGAAAGACTTTATGGGCTTGAAATAGCCGTGAAGAATCATCGCTTTATTTGTATGTACAAAGTTTGATTTAAGCTTTTTAGATGCTAAATATTATATTTCATACACACACACCCAGTTTTGTTAATTATTTTTAACCTACTCGAATTGAGGAACTTATGCAATGAGCATTATATAGTTTGTGTCTCGTCTTAAGGTGTGTGTAAAATGAGGCACTTAATCACACTGCAAACACATCCACAAGTACATGGTCCACATATACCATGACAGCTGAATCCCAACAAGTTGTATAAAACACTGGAGTTTAAAATATATTGCATGTACTATGTATTTAAAGATATTTAAAGTGCAAAAACTGTACACTTCTAATTTTCAGGGCTGTGAAATTTGGGGCTTTTACTGTCAAAATCTTGGATTGCATTCCTCGATGTCTTGCAGTCTTAACTATTTTACCTCAGTGATCAAGTAGGTGCCCCTGTGATTTAGCATATTAGGTTGGTATTGCCCATGGAAGCATAGCCAATTATGTTCCTGTTGTGAAGAGATTGTAGTCAAATTTGATAGATCAAACATTTTGCACGTTTGTACTGATGTTACACCTTTATTGATATTATACCTTAGCCTTTAAGATTCTTGACTGGATTTGTGTGTGTACAGCTTTGGTAGAACTTTTGAAATTTGTTTTGTAGACTGTTGTAAGTGGCAGTGTGACAACTTTGGTGCTGTTTGTGATAGATTTCAATAAAAAAATGGCATGTTCCAGTGCTCATTTATTACTGTTCTAGTAGTATAAATATGCAATATTATTACCATAAAGCATAGTATAATACTTTTGCAAGTGTAATAATTAAAAGCAGTTGTACCTGTGATGTTAATCTTGCCAGCAAGGCAGACCATTTTAAACTCCTCCCATATCTATATTAATTCTGTGTATATTTGTTTGATATTTATATGAAATAACTATCTCATTCATTGTTTTGGTTTAATCTATTTCAGTATAGGTTTCAAAACTAATGTCTGCACTCCATAACCTTGATCACTTACAATGATGCAAATGTGTCCACAAGTATAGCTGTCTAAATTTTGTTTCACTTGCTAGATGCCTTTTGAGTCATGATGATAGGAATACAAGCCCATGTATTTACTTACCTTCATAAAGTAGAGATATTTGTGCTTCTTGTGATTGAATCAGTGTTTGTGTCTATTCTTGAACTAAGGTTTGCATTTGTATCTTTGAAGAAGGCAGTGAAGGCTTTTCTACAACTATTGGGTGTTCAATATTCAAAATGTCTCTCGTGAAAAAAATTTCCCCTTGTCCTGAAATGATCTAAAATTTCTGTATTAATTCTGAACATTGAAAATAAAATTTTGAATACTGTACAGATATTTACTAGTTTCCAGGGAAAATTATTTGCATCAGTGCCAGGCATATGAAATTGTAGTCTTAAAAATGAAAGTTTATACGTATGTATATGTAATTTCTCGACCTCATTCCAATAAATGTTTTCAAAAGTGATAATAAAATGTTATTCTCCTAGAATAACATGTTATCCAACATGTTACATGTTGTTACCTAAAATGTTATCTTACAAATACTTAAGCAACAGAGGATATTAAATCCCCACCCAAATTAATTTCCATGCAAAAGATTATCAAAAGAAAATCCTAATCTAGTATACAGTAGTTAAACACTATACAAGTTACTGGTAAAAGTGAGGTACTTGTACAATAAATTATTCAAAATGTTCACATGGAAACAAAAGCTAGCTAGCTTCTTTACATTAAATGTGAATAACTAAGCAGTTTTACTAAATAAACAATTTATGGCCATCCTGGATATGTAAGGTGTATGATTGACTGGTACACGAAAATTTGGGAAATAAGGGGCAAGTTTCCTATTCACTAGATAGCCAAGAGCCAACCTATTATGCTCAATGTGCAAGTTGGCTAATAAAATTTTCCAGTTCCAATTCGAATATGAATATGGCCATTGGAAAATATTGTATATAACCCATTTCTCTGTTTTATACAATACTGTATATGGATAATTATATTGGATAGTAATTTGTGACAGGAATATGCTATATGATAAATGGGCTTATCTTAAATACAGCTTTTGCAGTTAAACGAACAGTGTGACAATTCATGAAGAACATGTACACTTGGTCTTATGCAAAAGTACATCGCTGCTGGAGAGTAGTAGTGCTTGTTTTACCATGATGTGTGTTGTACTGTGAGTAAATGTATACAGTAATGAATGGGCAAACATTTTTAGATTTTATTAATAATACTGTATCTATAACCCATCTGTATTATATTACTTACCTTACTTTTCTTCTGGCTAATGTTTCCTCACCCTACAATAGTGGAAAATTATATGAAAGGAGCAAAACTGCATCCATAACTACTGGTTTCCTTTAAATATTCAAAACTGATTCACAAATATGTACACAAACAAGGAAAATCTGCCCTACTACAGTACTATCTCTGTTTGACCGAGGTACTGGTATGTATTACCATAACTTAAGATAATATCTCTAAACCCTCAACATAATTGAGTAGCCAATGTTTGGGCATCATCCAAACTGTCACATTGCCTGTGTGGAGAAAAAAATAGAATACATTTACATGTAAAAAGAAAGTCTTTTCTGTTTTCAAAAGCTGTACTAAGCTGGGCGGTGGGATTTGTGTCAATCAATGCCACATGAGAGTGCAGACAGTTTTGTGAGAGGAAGTGTTTTGCAACAACCTCACTCCTCTGTTGGAATTCAGTCTATGAATGTTGTCCAGGCATGGATTCACACCAAGGTGGACAATCCAAATTGTGATTTGATGATAGCAGTTCCCAATACACAATAACCTCGGTAGTACAATTTTTTCATAGGTCTTTATTATACTATTTGTTTTGCATCCACACAGATGTATTATAACCATACTTATGTCATTGGTACAAACACCTGGCAACAATAAAGAAAAAATTGGAAAATAACTATGACCGCAATGGCCTAAGAGATAAATAATGACCAAATTTTAGGGGTTGAATGGTTTCAAATTTCTTATACAGTATACTATAACATGAATAACTCCCTAAAATATGAAAACGGGATCAGAACACTCAAAAGTTAATGGAATGTAGAACTTTATTGTTTCTTCATTTCAAGCAACAGATCAGACTTTGAGAGAAATCAACAAGTTACAAGGCACAAAACCTAGGACGACAGTTTCATGCGTAAACCCCACCACACTGAACACGTGGTATAAAGCTAGCACCAGTATGCTTAACAACTCCAGCCTTAGTCTTAATTACCACTACTGTACTTCATTTTCTAAGTACAGTACTGTATTGTAATCCTACTGAGAATAACATGAATATTTATTAAAATAAAATTATAAAACTATTAAGCCTTCCTGATTAAGGTTATTATCAATAATGATTCTGAGAATTAGGTTACCTAAACCACAATACCTGCACACAATTAATGGTACACTGCTTCATCCAGCTTATTATTACCATGGGACAAAGTCAGTTAATAACGTGTGCTTCTTTTAGTATTAAAAAGTTTATAAAAGTAATGTCTAAAGAAAATTATGTTAGAGGGAAGTGTCATATAATAAATATTTACACTACAAAAAAAATCCATTTCACAGCTGAAAATGCACAAAGAAATCAGGATTTTTAGTTCTAGTATTTTATCTAATAAATATATAAATCATTCAACATCCCCTTTCTGGATAATGAAAATGTGAAGCATTTGTACACAGTACAGTACAGTATATGAAAACCCAAGAGGTTCCAAAAATATTTATATTTCTTATATTCACCATCTGCTGTATTGTATACATAAACCCAAATGTGTGTACTTAAGAAATGTGCATAAAATATATAAAATACATTTTGAGATCTACCATATTCAGTCATTACCTATTTTAACAGAATTTATTATTACACTCGCCTTCAATATTTTCAAATTGTATAGGTGCCTAATGTACTTTTTACATTAGTCCTGTAATTTATACACATTACAGTCCTGTAATTATACACATTAGTCCTGTAATTTACACACATTACAGTCCTGTAATTTATACACATTACAGTCCAGTAATTTAAACACATTACAGTCCAGTAATTTAAACACATTACAGTCCTGTAATTTAACCATGACCTGTCACCTTCAACTTTCCCAAATGAACTGGATCAGAAATAAAATATTATCCTAAGAGGAACAGAGAATTAATTTAACCATAGTATAGCTCACACATAACCCTACACACTTCTCAGTTCTATCCTGCCACCCTTAAATGTTTTCACAATGCTATTACAAATACACGTGGCAGGAAATAATCATCCATTTTCGATTAGTTCCACCTACACAGTACATGCGCGTCATTTTAATACTGTACTCCCACAAACATGAATGTACACAGTTAGTAGATCATTTACATGAAATCTTGTAGGATATATTCAAACAATGACACGTCATTTAAATCAGCTTATGGTGATCACCACACTGCACTAGATGATAGAATGCTTGTCAAACCGTTAAAATAGGCAGTTGATTCACCCTGCATAGTGTTTTTTTAATTTTATTTAACTATTATGAAGTATTAAATATTAACAAAGTAATCAGCATTAAAAAGGAGTTTAGCCAGAATGGCTATACAGTATACTGTAATTCTATACATGTCAAAGAAAATTTAACATTTCCAATGTAAAATCAATATTAAAAGTTACAATATTTATTTCCAGGAAGTATTAAAACTACTTAATTCTTGTAAGATATACTGTACTGTTCATAATAAAAGCTAAAAATGTTCTCGTGAACAATGGGGCACCTTTCACAAGCTCCAGCTTCCTGTCTCCATCGAGGCCATTAGAGAAGGTGGCACACAGGTAAATTCAATTCAATTAAATATTTACAAGCAGAAACTATATCAGGCCAGCAGCCAGAGAGCCTCTATGCCTGGTATACTGCTAGAATATCTTGTGTGCAAAAACATAAATATGCTTCAAAATGTAAGTTCAGTGTTTATAATTTATGCTTATTTTCTGTCTCTAATATTTCACACAGTCATTCTTAGCAGACAAGTTATAATATTGCAAATATGAAAGATTATACTACATGGCATTAGCATTCAAACTGAACTTAATACAGCTTAATTCCTTGGGGGGGGGGGCTTTTGCCTCCCACTATTACTATCTAATCACTGCCAAACTATTTCATTTAATGGTATAAACATACACTGTACTGTATTAGCGTTGAGGGATCTTCGAAAAAAACTTTTATTATAAAAGTGATACCTTGCAATGAAGCAAATGATGGTATGCAAAATATTTTATAATAAACCTCAATAAAAGAAAACATACATAAGTGTGAACATAGTGATAAGAAGTACCATAATATTGTACTGCTATGTGTGCACAGTACAGTAATAAGGCACCATTTAAAATACAGTGCAATGTAATGAGATTGAAATGCTAATTCTTATTACTGAACTTGGAAGGGAACAAATTATGAGCAATAGAATTTAGGAAACTGCTTAAATGTTGATAAAACAACTTATCACACTTAAAAATAGTACTCTATACAGTCAACTTAAACTTTGTTACAACTGGTGATCATTCATTCAATTAAAAATTTAAAGCTAAAAATATTTAAACATATGTAAAAACTAAAATAGTCTGCCTGAATATGTGACAGCTTTACAATTTTTTTTTATACTTTCCCGACTAAGGGATACAGGAACTGAAGCAACACACAAAACACACCATCTAGAGGAAAACATTTTCAAAAAAAGCACGTATCAAAATATTATACATTATATGATCTTTCTCTTATCTTCTTTCAAGATAAATTTTGACTTAAATTTTCAGATATCACTTGGTTAAGTTACAAAGGCATTCGGCCTATACAACTCTACAATACATTGCAAAGCGGCTCTCCATACCTTGAGATACCTTACCTTGAGGTGCTTCCGGGGCTTATCGTCCCCGCGGCCCGGTCATCGACCAGGCCTCCTGGTTGCTGGACTGATCAACCAGGCTGTTGGACGCGGCTGCTCGCAGCCTAGGAACGAGGCTCCTCAAATATTACCGAGAGATATAAGAGGGTGAGAATGCTAACTAACCAATAAAGTAGTATAAACTGTGCGCTAAGTACAGGTCAGCCTCCATTATATGCATATTGATTTTAACGTAGATATGTTGAAGTGATTATTAAAATATAAAGATGTTAAGGCACACAAACTTGTTATTCATTAAATTATACAAGGATAAATTAAAAGAACCTAACTTACATCTTTTCTTCACCCGGAAATTACGAAAAATGAGTTTTGGAGAACTCCTATTTCAGCTAAGCCCTGATGCTAAGAAAATAGTTAGAGGGATAGAAGCCCTAAATCAGAAGATGTAAATACAGAATATGCGGTCATATTTAATGAGACATGTTTAAAAGAAAACCTGCTGCCAGTATACACCATTATATATATATATATATATATATATATATATATATATATATATATATATATATATATATATATATATATATATATATATATATACATATATATATATATATAATATATATATTATAGATATATATATTAATTGTAATTCATTTGTTCAAAATCGCTAATCTCCGAAAGTTCTTCACCAATTGCTTTGAAATTTTGACACAACGTTCCATTCCGCATCCGAGCGGGTTTTTATATACATACTATATAAATGCACATCTGTGACATGAAAAAACATGCTTTTCTTGAAAAAATGTGTTTTTCAAGTGAGGGAAATCTTTGAAACCTCTTTATCGATTGCTTTGAAATTTTGACACAACGTTGCATTCGAAAGGCGTGTGTTTTATATACTACTATATCATGCCTCACCTGTGACAGGAAAAAACATGCATTTTTTTTAAATAATGCCAACTATTGAACGTAAGAGTAACACATGCTGTAATCTCCGAAAGTTCTTCACAGAATGCTTTGAAATTTTGAAACAACATTTCATTCGAATACGCGTGTTTTAATATACTACTATATAGATACCACACATGTGACAGGTAAAAACATGCTTTTTTTTTTTAACCACATTATTGCCCCACCTTCACCACCCAGGCTAACAATCACATTATGCCTCACCTTCACCTCACAAGTTAGCAACCACATTATTGCCTCACCTTCACCTCCCAGGCTAACAACCACATTATTACCTCACCTTCACCTCACAAGTTAGCAACACATTATGCCTCACCTTCACCTCCCAGGCTACACCGTAGCAACAATTAGCACCTTCACCTCCCAGGCTAGCAACAATATTGATACAGTTTTGCCCACCTTCACCTACAGGCTAACAACCACATTAGTGCTTCACCTTCACCTCCCAGGCTAACAACCATATTATTGCCTCACCTTCACTTCCCAGGCTAGCACTGACATTATTGCCTCACCTTCACTTCCCAGGCTAGCACCGACATTATTGCCTCACCTTCACTTCCCAGGCTAGCACCGACAGTATTGCCTCACCTCGTAGACAGTGTTGTATCCGTCCAACAACATCCGCTGAGGTCTGATCTAGACATTTTGTCGGTCCGTCTAATTACCCCAGCTACACAGTACGCTTCAGAAAGCTTCCTGG
>WNGS01001312.1:48507723-48525042 GCA_020271785.1 Procambarus virginalis
TAATACGTTAATAATGAATAAATATGATATATTTACTCATTATAATGTTGGTGCTGAATGTACAACAGGAAAAAACATAATTTTAATCTGAAAAAGTATCTTTTTATAAAGAAATTAGACGAAAATAAAAAGCTGGTGACGCCAAATCAAGTCGACGATCCAAGCTTCGGTTAGGTTAGGTTAGGTTTTGTTTGGTTAAGTTAGGTTAGGTTAGGATAGGTTAGGTTAGGATAGGTTAGGTTAGGTTACGTCAGCCTAACCTAACATATCATATATATTCATTACTAACGTATTGCCAGGAAGCTTTCTGAAGCCTGTGTAGCTTGTGGTAATTAGACGGACCCCATTTTGTGCCCTCTGTAATCCTTTTGTGCTACCATTCACAGTATGGGTTCGTAGTGGACAGTAAAGTAGCTGCCGCTGGCGCCAAGAATCAAAGCTTCACTGCACCTTCCATGATTGATTGATGAAGATTAATTAAGCCACCCAAGAGGTGGCACGGGTATGAATAGCCCGTAAGCACCTCCCATTGATCTATGGTCTATATATATGGGGCACTTGATCGTGGTGTTTTAGTTAATTGAAACATAAATTAGAACGACATTAAAATAATTTTATATTTGATAAGTGGAAAATGTTAATACTTCCAATAAAATATATAAAATAAACGAATTTAATACACCAATTTGCATTAAAATATAAAACAGCGCTAAAATACACCACACAAAAAGTTTAAGGATCTACTTTACACAACAGTTAATTACTAAACATAGTTGATGAACCAATATGATAAACAGTTATTGTATCAATATCATACATACAGATAATGTGCCGGCCGTAGGTTTAAAATGATTTAAAGGTCAGTGTTTAGGGCGCCATAAAAAGGGTTCCGAACAGCTGATGTTTGTTTTGCTTGAGACTTGTCGAATCGTACATAACCATTTCGGATAACGTACATAAAAACCAGTTCGTTCAATGACAATTTTTGTTTACACGAGCCCTTTCGTATATATACATATGTGCTGGCTTGTGTTCGCTGCTGTTCTCGTCTTCCAAGATAATAAGATTACCAAACACGAGGCAATAGGAGTTGATAATAAGTTAAGAATATTAATACATAGATTGTACATGATCATAATTAGCGCACGTCTTCATATTATATGTAAGTTAGTAACTTAGATCTGCATATGTAAGTTAGGTTCTTTTAATTTATCCTTGTATAATTTAATGAATAACAAGTTTGTGTGCCTTAACATCTTTATATTTTAATAATCACTTCAACATATCTACGTTAAAATCAATATGCATATAATGGAGGCTGACCTGTACTTAGCGCACAGTTTATACTACTTTATTGGTTAGTTAGCATTCTCACCCTCTTATATCTCTCGGTAATATTTGAGGAGCCTCGTTCCTAGGCTGCGAGCAGCCGCGTCCAACAGCCTGGTTGATCAGTCCAGCAACCAGGAGGCCTGGTCGATGACCGGGCCGCGGGGACGATAAGCCCCGGAAGCACCTCAAGGTATCCTCAAGATAAGGTTCCTACCTTCCTCTGCAGTACTAGCTGAAAAGCCTCGTCTCCACCTCACCCAATACCATCTAAGGAGTCTCTTCCCCACTCTCCCATTACGGGTTCACCATAGCCCGTGCTACTTGGAAATTTTAGTTCCAACTAGCTAAATGTAAAACAACAACACACCCATCACTATAAAGAGGTTACCAGTCTTACTGTTATGTACTGGACCAATGATCTTTAGATTTCCAATCACATTCAACTTCGTGGACAACCAGATATTAACATTAGTACTCAAGTACTAATATTGGGGAAGTGGGTAGCACAAGGTAGGAAACTATGGCGATGAAATTAGGTACTTTTTGGTTTCACTTTTGAATAAAGCATAGGTTGGACAATTTTTTAATTCATTAGGGAGTGAGTTCCACAGACTGTGGTTTTATTTGCATAGAGTGTTTGCACAGATTTAGTTAGACTGGGGATATCAAAGAAATATTTATTTCTGGTGTGGTGCTTATGGATTCTATTGCACCTATCAAGGAAACGTTTCAGATCAAGATTTAGGAACAAGGGTTTGTACATGTAAAGAGCACACGAGAATGTGTGGAGTGAGTGCATGTTTAGTGTGTTAAGGGAATTAAACAGAGGGGCTATGGGTTTTATATTTTTTATATAAAAAAATATTATAATGTTTCGATTAATTCTAAGGCGCATCATTTCTCAGTGGGACCAGAAATTTATTCCACTAAATAAATAATCATTATTAGCATTAAGATTGACTGAAGGCGAGATCAGTTATGAACGTCATCTAGCATACAAGTACAAGAGCGTCCAAACTACAGTATTTTAACATAAAAGACGTGTGGAGACAGACGTGTGGCTTCTGACTTTGTTTTTAATAATAAATAATTACATGTTAGGCGTTTACCCTTAATACATATTATTATATACAAGTATAACTATCACATAGTAAATGTAACATGAGTCTACCCAAAAACTGGCCACAGTGAAGTTTTGTGCGTTCGATTCTGTTTGTGGGCCTTCTGATGAGTAGGGTTTACACTAGGTGCGTTGTTCTTATGAAGCCCGAATTATGTCCATCACATCACTGAACTTCATTTAATAACTATATGCTTGTTAAGTAGAAGATTTTAACTGGTAATAACATTATATTGTGTTTTTAATATTGCCCCATCATGTATGTACGAAACTTACAAATTTTGTGTCCGAAATGATAAAAATATTTGTGTGCGCTCCGTCTTGTGTACCAAGTGACTAATGTCCTTATATGCGGCCCGGGAGTGTGAATGACGAGTCCTGCGGTGCGGAATATAAACCTTGTGGTAAGAATTATGTCTAGAGGTGACTGAGATATTTGATCAAGTTAGCGCTGATGAGTGACAACGAGGAAGCGGCGGCGTGTGGCGAGGAGGAGGAGGAGGAGGAGCTAGAGGAGCCGGAGAGACCCGTGGCCTGGACGTCTGGCTGGGACGAGGAGAGCAACGACGTGGAGGCCGACCCTGACCCCCACGGTGTGTGTAATTACCTAAGCGTAGTTACAGGATGAGAGCTACGCTCGTGGTATCCCGTCTTCCCAGCACTCTTTGTCATAAAACGCTTTGAAACTACTGTGACTCCCTTGGTTACCCTCACCTGAGGACAGCTCACACCCCCCCCCCCTCTCCCTCCGCCTCTCAGTTCTATTCCTCGAGAGACTTTTTTTTTGATTTAGTATATCTATGGCCCGTTGTCAGCATGTTTTGCCACAGTTGTTATTGTGCAGTTGTTGGCTCTCCCGGTCTCCTCTGATTGGCTAATTTAGGTTAGAATAGGCTGTATTTATAGATCAAATTCACTTTGCATGGTTGGCAGTTGTCATACATATTTTCATGCCCCACTTAACCTACTATGTAAATTATATACAGTATGTGTAGTATACAATCTGATGTCACACCAGCCTTTTTACTGGTAATATTTCAGGGTAAAATTTAAGGTTAAGGGCACTACTTTATTAGTGGAACTTTGGACCTGAAATGTCCTCTGTGATTTGTAGCATAATGATTATCTTAGTTGGCTCACAACAATTTGTTCTGTGTTCAGTACCCAGGCTCAGTGATATGTATAGATATGTTTCCCCATACTGGATATCTATTCACATAGCAGTAGGTAGCTGAGAGTTTGTCAAATATTGTGGTTTGCATCCTAGGGAATGGTTTGTTATTGGTTAGGAGTACTGCAAAGCTTGTGATACTGAGCCTCACAAAAGACTGGTTAGAAACCTCATGGTATTGGGGGAGGGAGGGAGGGAATTATTAGGGATAGGTGCCAAGCCATTACGCCTAGCACTTGGAAGGGTTTGGGATGGGACGGGGTAAAGGAATGGAGAGGAGGAATTTGGGGGAGCTATCCTAAGTTGGACAAGGGCATGGTTATTTGAAAGGAAATAGAGTTGGTATAAATGGAATTAAATTGTAATGGGAAACTAAGAAGAGTGCCCTGGGGTTCTGTCCTGGGATCTCGGGTGTTTACCATACATGTAAATAGTTTAGTTATGGGATTGAGCAACAAGATTTGCAAATTTGTGGATGATATAAAAATAGTGGCTCTATTCTTTGCCTTGTGGGGGATTGAATATTATACACCGTAGTCGCTTGTAGGTTTATTGACTGAGACAAACAGATATATATCTGGCCAGCCAAGGTCCTCACTACTGTGGGTCTGTGGAGATGACTGAGCCTGCTGCAAGCATGGCTGGAGACTGTGAATCTGGCATGACGTCAGAGGCCTACTCGGCTGTGATTGGTTATGTTCCAACTGGCGCGGAATTTGAATATAACAGCTCCCTACCTTGTGGAGGTTCCAGGGATCAACGGCTCTGCAGCCTGGTCTCTGACCAGGCCTCCCATTACAGGAAATAAATTCAGGTGACTCAAAATTGCTTCAAGAAAATTTAGGTAGACTTTTAAAATGGACAAAAGACTGCAAATCCAATATAATGCTGAAAAATATAGGGTTTTGAGGCTAGGTAATACAGTAATTAATTCACTGTGTCAGGGGACAGGAAGTTAAGAGTGTATTCATATATGTTAGGCTATTATCAAGGTCCCCTGCAGGATTGAATTACTGACCCCGCCCAGGATGCAACCCTACAACACACTGACTACCTCCTGAGTACCTACTTGCTGCTAGGTGAAAGGAAATATGCCCAACCATTTCTGTCCCGCCTGGGATTTAAGCTTGGAATTCTCAATTGTGCGTAGAGAAAGAACCTGACTCTACTACCGGGACCTTAATGATAATACAGTAGTTACCAGATATAAGTTGGATATTGTTGAAATGGCAAAGCAGAATGCAAAAAAAAAAAAATCTGGGATTCATGATTAGTAGGGATTAAAAGCAAAACAAAGAAAAACCAATGTATAAATGTTTGTAATAAGACAAATAGGATACTGGAATTTATTTCTTGAAGCATTAGCAATGAAATGACTGATGTTGTTATTCATCTTATCTTGCTTTTGTTAGGCCCCATTTAGATCATACAGCTCAATTTGATCACCATACTATAGAATAGTCATAAACTCAGTTGAAGTTTATAATAGTATAGTGAATTTAAAAAAGCTAAGTTTACATTCACTAGAAAGGCAAAGAGTAATGGGTGACATGGATGAAGTACAGTATAGAAATGAATAAAAGACTATATCAAAGTATATGATATATAAAAGGTTATATCAGATATGATATATAAAAGGCTATACATATCAGTGGATATGATATATAAAAGGTTATATCAGAGGAGATATTAATAAGGTGTCAAGTATATCAACACAAAACAGTAGATATATACAGTACAGTACTGTATATTGAATGAGTTTAGATTTAGGAAAGACCTGGGTAATTACCAGTTTGGAAATAGAATGGTTGATCTCTGGAATAGATTACTGTGCAACATAAATAGATGTGCAATCGTTTGATTGTTTCAGGCATAAGTTAAGACATGTACAGTACAGTGGTACCCCGGTTTGAGTTTAATCCGTTCCTGGAGACAGCTCGTATTTCGAAAACTCGTATTCCGAAGCTAATTTCCCCATAAGAAATAATGGGAAATGAATTAATTCGTTCCTGACTACCCCAAAAACCTCACTTCAAACTAAATTTTATACCTAATTCATCTAAATAAACCTACAAAACTATGTTCAAGTTATTACTTACCCTTGTTGATGAATGCTATAGGCGTATGGAAGATGGTGAGGAGGGGGGAGGAGGAGAGGTATTACTGTTTGGAAGGAGAGTCCCCTTCCATTATAACATCAGGCAGTGAGGACTTTTCTGGTGTGCACTCCCTGGCACGTTTTGCCTGCATACCACTAGGTCCTGGTTGAGGCTCACTGCTCGATTTTCTCACAACAAATGTCCATGGAAGCTTGTTTTTCCCTTCTTCGCAAGCTGTCTCTGTAGTAAGGCATCACATTGTCATTGAAAAGATTAAGGCAACGGCCTACTACAGCTTTCTCTTGGTAAGTCTTTTCAATAAAAGTTTGCATCTCTTCCCACAGTTCTTCCCACAGTTCAACAACCCGTGTATCATTTTCATGCTTCCGAATGATCTCTTGTTTCTCCTCTATTGTCATCCTCACATGGGCTTTCTTGCCTTGATCCTTACCACTGGCTTTCTTGGGATCCATGGTGAGATACATAATAACAACTTTTATGGTCAAATGACCAAAAATCCAACAAAACACTGAAAATCCGGGTGAAGAATTGACTTGGGATAGTCACTGGGCTTGAGGCACTGGTAAACTGAGGGATGAGGGGCGACGATTGCTGTACCACCACGAGCTAGTTCGGCCTGTACGCGTATCAACAAACTCGTGTTCCGAGGTAACCCTCGCCTTCCGAGGCACATTTTCCGAGCAAATCCTGCTCGTATTCCGAAAAAACTCATACTGTATTCCGAAAAAACTCGTATTCAGGGACGCTCGTATTCCGAGGTACCACTGTACTGGTATATGAATGAGTTTCGGTAGATATAAATAGGAGCTGCCCTGTATAGCCAATAAATCTTCAGTTTCCTTAATTGATATGCCTAACAGACATAACCATACACAAGAAAGCTATAAGACCAGTCTGTAATGACCATAGGTTCTCATATCCTAGATCCTATTCTATCCTTATACTCCTTCCAAGTACTGTACTCTTAAAGTACCTATGTTGGTTCAGTACTTTCTCGTAATAATTACCTTACCTTAATTAAAGTATATTTAGCTTGTTTCGTTTGTTAAAATTCAAAGGTAGGAAAATTACTTTATAAATTTTTGAGCTGAAGCTTTGCACCAAATTATTCGTCATCTTTTATTTCAGTTGTACAGTACAACACTGATAATAAATTAACTTAAAGACTTCATTAAGTTGGCATTCACCAATTATTTCTGTATATTGTAGAATTATTTTACAGTTGGGTATTATTTGTTGAATTACTGTCACTTAAATGACTTATTCAGATCATTTCATAGGATTCCAGTGCAATGAAGGATTTGTATACATTTTACAGTACTGTATTATAAATATTTTTCTTTTGTTTTAAGAGTACAGGTAATTTAGAATTTTCATGAATTTTTATAGGATTTGTCCAGTTTGGAGGATTTGGTTTTAACCAGTTTCATACTGGTTAAAAAAAGGTGTTTATAAAATCTTGAATGCACATCTCTATTTTTACTAGTGACAATTCACCACAAAATCTTGATCCACTCTTGAAGGCATGATGAGCAATGTGATGGCATATAAAGCCAAAAGCAACACATCTCATAGAAGCCACCTTTCACTGCACTCTTGCTGAATAAAAAGTAAAAAGTAAGAAAGCTATCCACTTTTGTGACTGTATAGTCCTTGCTTTCCATTCTAAGAATAAGTTGTTGACTGAAAGAGATTGATTTTTTTAATACCTGTTCTGTACACACCTCTTAAATATTTTCCGAAAAATTTTGGCATGTATTTTTAGGAATTAAGGACGCTATATTAAGATTGTGTGCATGTTGCTGTGTGTAGTTTACCACAATCTAACTACAGTACAGTACTTTGGTTTAAATGCTTCTGTTAATAAACAAATAATACTTCTGGTCAATGATCAATAATATTAAGTGTCCTCTATGGAAATTTAAGTGATTATGGGGTATTCAGGTGACTGAATTCAGTAAAATTCTATACTGTAGACGTAATGCTGTACCTCATTAATAAATAATAGTTTTATTTGGGGTACGGTATTTGTAGCTGCATATTTTTGTCACAGCATGATTGTGGTTCTTTTCTTTAATCTGGGCCTAATGCTAAAACCTTGGGTTAAAAAATTTAGCTTTGATTATTATAGCAGGACTTCAATTTGCACGTGGGATGTGTTTTTAGACAAATTTATGCATAGTAAATTCATGCAGATAAAAAATAAGCTTACTGTATACAGGAAAAATATAGTGGTGTGTTCCAAAGACTTGAAACAGTTTATTTTCACTGCTTAGATCAACACACAAAATAAATACTGTATTAAATTATCATCCACACTTCTGTGGAAATAAACATTCCATTTATCTGGGCTGTATGGGTAACGAACCGTGGACCCCACGCGTGTACGGGCGATACTCTATTGACTGGGCTATGAGCAGTCTTAAAGGAAAGTTTCCAGAAGCAGCATCCTACTGCTATACTGTACAGTACAATATAGTAGAGTAGAACTATACCCCCTATTAAAAAAATATAGCATAGTTACTATTGTTGTGTTATTCATGAGTATGTAAAGTACAATGGTATTTGGTACTGTAATAGGATCAGTTATAGGTAGTTGATTGCTGGGGTCTGACTCCAGATGCAACCTGTCACTGGCAAGTGTTTGTAGCAGTATAATATCAAAAGGTGATGGTCTTACTGAGGGAAAGGTGACCACATGTGTGGTGGATTGCTATAATGATGATAAAATAATAATAATAATAATAATAATAATAATAATAATAATAATAATAATAATAATAATGGTAATAATAATAATAATTATAATTATAAAATGCATGTTCAGAGAACATAAGCTGAAGGAACAATTGTAGGTACAGGGGGGGGGGGGTTAAAAATACAAATGAAGCCACTACTATGCAAAGCATTTCAGACAACACTTAGAATAATTTAGATGTAATATTATTTATAGATATAATGGGATAAACAGATAATACTAAAAGAGAAGTAAGCTAACATTAGTGAGAATGTTCAAGAAATACTGGTATAACAAATAATATACAATATATATAGGTGATACTTAATGATCACAGGCATACTTATTACATTATGGAATCTGTAGTTCAGGCAACAACACAAAAGTAGTTTTTTAACATTAACATTAATAACAAAGAAAATACAAAGGTATAATTTAGTAAAGCTACTACATCATTTTATAATGTAGAGCCAAAACAGAGTCAAAACATTTTACAAACTCCAAATTTGGTTACTTTTCAATTGTTTCAGTCATTGTGTCAGCTGTTGTGGACATTTTACTGTACTCAAACTCCACGGCCAACTGATAAATTTCTGAGTCCTCATTTTACTTGCTCATTCCATGGACAATCCCAAGGGATGTGGCACTATCTCTTTTCTCATGACCCTGTTTTGTCATTTCTAAATCTTAACAATACATTTAGATTCTCCAAGGGGTATTTTGGCATATGGTTGCAGTAGCAGAAAACACCTAGGCCCGTCACACAGCGAAACAACTTGTATACATTTAAATCAGCTCTTGCACCTGTTAATTTACTATTTAAGACAAATCTTATAGCTGCAAATCACAGCCCCGCTCCTGTGCCAGGTAAGTCCACTACGGGCTCACCATAGCCCGTGCTACTTGGAACTTTTTGCTCCCAGTAGCTGAATCTATAACAACAACAGCTGCAAATTTGCATTGTCAAACTTAGATGCATATCAAGGGCCTGCTGCAATGTAATGGTTAGTTTAACATATTCCCCTTCAAGGCAGGTGAAATATCCTGGCTACAAAATACAGACTTATTTTCTGGGAGAGTCCCCCTCAGTAGCTTCCTGAGGTAAGTGCAGGTTCAGCCAAACTTTAGGGGATGCACCAGGCTTCTGAGACTCACTCTTGCATACCACGAGCCAAGGTCAGAATATGCCGCTCTCTCTGAGGTGAGGGAGCGTGGGGATCAGAGATCTACCCAAAATGGAAAAACCATAACATAAAGTATAGGTTGCAACAAAATGAGCCACCGCTTGAAGAAAATTAAGTACAGTACCCTTGGGTAAGAAGACAAACAGTTGTTGTTGCCTGATCATAGCCAGGTGGCAAATTAATTTGACAAATAAATGTATGTTATTAACCCTTGGACAGTGGCTATGGAGACATGGTCATACCTGCCTATGCACAAAAAATGAAAAAATTCCCCCCAATTTTTTTCATTACGCAAAATGTAAGAAAAACATGAAAATAAGTGAATACAGGGGTACCTCAGTTTAAGAGTTTAATTCGTTCCTGGAGACGGCTCGTACTGTATTCTGAAAACTCGTATTCCAAAGCTAATTTCCCCATAAGAAATAATGGAAAATGAATTAATCCGTTCCTGACTATCCCAAAAACCCCACATCAAACTAAATTTTTATACCTAATTCATCTAAATAAACCTACAAAACTATGTTCAAGTTATTACTTACCTTGCTGTTGAATGCTGTAGGCATATGGAAGATGGTGAGGAGGGGGGAGGAGGAGAGGAGTTACTGTTTGGAAGGGGAGTCCCCTTCCATTATCACATCAGGCAGTGAGGACCTTTCTGGTGTGCACTCCCTGGCACGTTTTATCTGAGTGCCACTAGGTCCTGGTTGTGGCTCACTACTCGATTTTCTGACCACAAATCTGTCCATGGAAGCTTGCTTTTCCCTTCTTCGCAAGCTGTCTCTGTAGTAAGGCATCACATTGTCATTGAAAAGATTAAAGCAATGACCTACTACAGCTTTCTCTGGGTGAGTCTTTTCAATAATTGTTTGAATCTCTTCCCACATCCTTATCCTTGATCCTTACCACTGGCTTTCTTGGGACCCATGGTGAGATATATAATAACAAATTGTATAGTCAAATGACCAAAAATCCAACAAAACACTGAAAATCCGGGTGAAGAATTGATGTGAGATAGTCACAGGGCTCGAGACAATGGTAAACTGAGGGGCGGAGGGGCAACGATTGCCGAACCACCACGCGCTAGGTCGCCCTGAACGCGTATCAACAAACTCGCGTTCCGAGGTAACCCTTGTGTTCTGAGACATATTTTCCGAGGAAATCCTGCTCGTATTCCGAAAAACTCGCATACAGGGACACACGTGTTCCGAGGTACCACTGTATTAATTTGACACTCATTTCACTGAGTGGAGGTGCTTTGTAAGGCTGCATCTGGCACTTGTCAACACCCAGTGCTTAACTTTGCTGATGCTTCCTGTTTTATCTACAAATGAATCAGTGATTGTTTTATCACAGGTTATTCTTTGTTTACATCCACAAAGAGCTATTGTATCCATATTTGCCTCGTACATGTAAAACCCAGACAATAACTGTTTAAATCGTCATGTGACGATGACTGCATTCACCTAATAACATTCATAATGATAACAGCATTCTTAACTATGAAATGGTAGCAGGATTTTTTTCATGTTTCAAGGTAAAAATCCATTACATTCACATAGACTTATTATATCCATATTTGCATCATACATGTAAAATCCAGACAATAATGGTTTAATTCATCATATGACAATAACCACATTAGTACTCTAAGGATAGTCAACAGATGATAATCACTGCCTAAGTGTTAATACAGGCTTTACCTTTAACACTTAAAACGCTTCTATAGCTCTCAAGCGATAGAGGCCAGTTTGTCTACTGCCTGTGGGAGATTTGATGTGCCCCGTATTGTTCGAAAGTCCTGTAGATTCTGTGTAGACCCCTGGTAATTGTTTGGCATTTTATAAAACAATCCTGAAAGCCTTGGTTTCCTTTTTAGGAATTAATAAACAAAAATTGGCACCATGTCGAAGAGCAACACTATTCATTTACTTTTGCCGTTGCTAGGAAACATTGATGCCATGCAAAGTTTCAAAGACTTTTTTTGGACTTGGAAGTTATTAGTGATGAGCAATTTATTGCAAATTCTTAACTTGAAAATAATTTTCAGAAGGTGATGTTTTCAACATTTCTTTAGCTCACTATGGCATACTAAAATTATAAGAATTCTTTCCTCATAATCATAATGAAATACTTTACAATACTGTATTACAATTTTACAATAGGAAAAAAGATTGTTTATTTTTTTAATGCACCAGATGAAAACATTAATGAGAGCAGTAAAAATAATAATAATACTTCTGTAATATGAACTATGAAAATAACATATTTAAAAATTTGACATGACCATTCAATATTTTCGACTACACGCAGTCCATGTCTAAAGTCTGTCAGATATGATTTTCAGAACATTGTCAAATATCATCCCAAATCCTTATACTGACCCCTTCCAAGTGCTATATAATCATGATGCCTTGGTGCTTTCTCTTGATAGTTCCCTTCCCTTTATGGTTTATACAAGGTGAAATTACAGCTTTGTAAAAAATATAAAGACGAATAGCAATGTTTTTTTTTTTACTTTTTATAAATTTACGTTGTACTCTGAAATGTAGAAGAGAGAATTCTCATAATTTGTACTTGTGAAAATAATGTCTGGTTTCTAATTTGTACTGTAAAATAATATAACAGATGATTGGAGAAAGAGAGATGGCAAGAAGTGTAGAATATATATACAATACAATGAAAAATAGTGGTGCTATAAATGCAATTAGAACGCAATTTTAATATCAGAGTCCGTGACTTCAATCTTCTACCACAAACATGAAAGTATTTCCAGAACGAAGCTAGAAATCTTCAAGTAGAGTTTGATAAGTTCATGCTAGGTCCGCTGGGTTGTGATGGTTATGTAAGCAAGCAGGTTATTAATATCAAAGCCTGGAAGTTTGACTGCAGTCTGGGTTTCGAGAATAAGAACGCTCCCAAAATTAGTCGCAGGTAATTATTTCTTACTACTGTAATGTAGGACCTGATTTATAGGGTCATCACTTGATGTTTACTGTAGGTTAATATACATTCAGTTTTATAATGGGTAGTATTTTGTAGCAACACCCGAGCGTGAAATCCTGTGGGCCTGTGAGAACGGCAAGCAGAGTGTTGTTGAGAAGATCTTGCAGCAGCATCCTGAAGCTGTAGGTGCAACTGACAGCGATGGGTACACTCCGTTGCATCGGGCTGCATACAGTGATTTCCCAGAGATTGTTAAGGTAAAATGGTGAGATGCATGGAAGGAATGATTACATTATATTTGCTGCAGTATGTAGACCTTGGTAGAAAGTATTGATAACAAACCATGTAAACTGGAGCTTTTGTAGGGTACTGTCTCCTGTTAAATGAACATAGGTTTTCATATTGATTTTAAGCTTTCATTTTATTGGTGTAATATTTTTATTGTGTGATTTACTATTTTATTACACAAGACACTTTTTTATTATACCTGTACTGTATTTTTATTATGCCTCTGAATGTTTCCTGGAATTTTTGTTTAAATTAGATTTATATATGGTATTCTTAATGTAAAACTACCCTGTATGTATTTGTATTATTGTTTGTTTGTGTTTATTGTGGAGAGCATTGCACTATACAGTACACGCTGTTATAAATTTACAGTAAGTTCAAATAATTTAAAACGAGGTCCCAGCAACTGAAAGGGATGTTTAAATAATAAAGAAAGGAATGTAGGATCATAAAAATAAAGATGGAAATACATGTCTAAAATGTAAAAATAAAAGTGGGCTTGATATATGGTGAATAATTCTCCAGGAAAGCTAGCCTCGGGCCAGGCTGAGAGAACCCAAAACCAACTACTAGTAAACTGTAGACAATGTTGTTGCTCTGTATTGTTAAGTGAAACAAGGACATATAGGATGCATATTTTTGTGTATCTAATCAAGGCAAAATATTTACAGCTTCTTCTGAGTGCCAGTGCTTCAGTGTCTGCAAAAACAGTGGATGGCTGGACAGCTCTTCACTCAGCCTGCCGTTGGAATCACCATGATTGTGCCGTGATTTTAATTGACGGTGGGAGTGATGTTAATGCTGTTACCAACAGTGGCCAGACACCTCTTCATGTTGCTGCTGTTAACCCTCAGGCACACGAAACTTTTGCAGCTGTTATTGATGAATCGCATTATTAAGCCACTCATGACTAATAGCAATGGCGAGACTGCAAAAGATCTGGCAATGAGGAGTGGACCGTATGGATATTTATTCGAGGTTACTGATCCTGTCTTGAATGTTTGTGAAGATCAAGAATGAAAAGGAAAATTTCAAGCATTAATTACTGATCTGTGACATTATCTGGAGAAATATTTATAAAATGTTCAGCTGTTAAGTGCTTATGAATTTAATTATATTTTTCTACAATGATTTTTGCCTGTGATGACAGTAAGTTAAGGTCTGGTGTGTATTGAAAATAATTGATCATAATAGCAACACTGGTCCAAAAATATTTTGAGACACATTGCCTTGAAAGTTCCATTTTAATATTAAAAAATGGCTGCCCATGTTGTCAGACATGGATTACGGATGCGTAAGACATTTTGTGTAGAGAAACTTGATATTGCACATTGGTTCCCAGGTCACATGGCAAGAGGCATGAACAAGATGCAGCAGAAATTGAAAAGTGTGGATTGCATTATAGAGGTACATGATGCAAGAATTCCAATAACAGGAAGAAATAATTTGTTTGAACAAAGATTAGGTTTATCAACTCTCAAACCCCATATTTTTGTTTTAAATAAAATGGATCTTGCTGATCTGAGAGACAGAAACAGTATCATAAGCTATTATGAAAGTCAAGGAGTGAAAGATATTATATTTACTAACTGCAAGAACCCAGACAGCAGTGGCATAAAAAGCATAATTCCAAGAGTTTCCAAATTGGTGCAGAAATCAGACCGTTACAACCGCTCTGAAGAGTCGGAATATCAGATGATGGTCATTGGCATACCTAATGTTGGAAAGTCGTCACTTATCAATGCTTTGAGAGCTAAACACACACGGAGAAGTAAAGCTACTCAGGTTGGAGGAGTTCCTGGCATAACGCAGAGTGTACTGGAGAGAATAAAGGTAAGTCCCAGGCATTACAAGTATTATAATTGTATACAGTGTATATATCTGATGGGAATAAGGATCATTAAAGCTCATATTCTCAAATACTTGCAGAGCTGATTGTGTTCTAGTATTGTATCCTTCCCCCTATTCATTCATTAGAATTTGACGGTTTAATCTGTAAGGTGCGACTATCATCAAAATTGTTACCCTGACTGTGCACAATCATATACTGTATATACCTTTATTTTGGCCTGGGCAGTGGTTAATGTTTGCTCTGACTTTATTGTTTGATCCTAGCTCCCATCACAATATAAAACCAAGTTATTTTTTATTTATTCATATGAAATATTGTACTGTACCCTGTATGTTCAAATGTAAGGCATACAAAAGTAAAAAGAATGTACAGTAGTATCAAAATAAATACAGTACATGTATATACAACGTGTTGCCTTCTGTTAATAATTACTTACTTGTATATTGAAGATATTTATGTTGACCAGTTAAGTGTAGTCATCATGTGTTGATGGGAACCAGGATTTAAAGTCCATATGACACAAAATTATTTTATTATATCGGCAACATTTATATTCAAACATATAGATCTTTAGTTGACGATGATCACGTCGCACTAGATTATCAACACATTATGATAATCTCACTTTGAAGGTTAAAAGTGTCATAAGCTATGTAAGAAAAAATTGAGAATTGCTTCATGAAACATATGCAAGTAGCCCAGTGATTAGTGCAGTTGGCTTGCAACTGATTGGTCTTGGGTTTGATTCTCGTGAAGGTGAGACATTTGGGTATGTTTCCTTAAACCGCTGCCTCTGTTCACCTGTCAATAAATAGGAACTGTATCTTGAAATTAGCAGTGTGTTGAGAGTTGCATTCTTGGGAATGGCCAGTTGTTGGATAGGAGGACCTTGATAATTCTTACCGGCTTCCTGTCCCAACACTTTGTCCCAACAACAAAGTAAAAAATAAATAAGCAACATATACTCGCCCCTCAGGGCAAAATAAAATAAAAATAAAAAAATAGGGATAATACAAGAAATATTTTTGAAACTGCTAAGCTCAAAGCATTTTAACAAAAGTAAAACTTGTTTTAAATGGTACTGCAGTTTATGTAGTAAAAACAAATAAAATCAATGAACTTACAGTTTGAGAAAGTATACAGTCACATCCCTCAAGATAAGGCTGAGTAAAAAAGCCTGGTAGGTAAATGTAAGGACGTTAGCAAACAGGGCTGCAGACTTGACAGAGGAAGAAAAGAGAAAATCAGTAAGACATAATACAAAACATAGCTGAAGTACAGTACTGTGCAGTAGTAAGTTACGTATTGTGCCCACAAAAGTGAGAATAAATTCTTAGATTAGTAATAAACACTTGGGAAAGCTAAGTATGGTAAGTAGCTAGAGTGTTAATAGGAAAAAGTGCATGGTGGCAGAACACGTCACCCAACCATGTCCACAAGTGCCTCACTCACTCTCTCACCAAAATGGCTCCTCCCAACATACTCCTTTTGCTGTTATATATAAAACTTATGTATATAGTATAATAAGTATCTACATTTGTATTATATATATAGTATCAAATTATAGAACTATATATTTTATTTTAAATACATATAGTTTGTCATTAAGGTAATAATTTGTCTTTTGGCAGGTGTGCAATAACCCTAAAGTATACCTACTAGACACACCTGGTGTGATGGCACCAAAGATTAATAGTTTAGAGACAGGCTTGAAGCTAGCACTGGCTGCTACCATCAAAGACCATCTGGTTGGGGAAGACATCATGGCAGACTACCTTCTTTACTGGTAAGTTAATAAACACCGAATGTGTGGGTTTAACCACCGTGTTGCGTGGTCTTAAAATATGACATCCCTGCTGTGCGCCAAAAATAAATCCTTTGTAGAAAATGATTTTCTCTTCTTATACTGTATTTTTTTTTTTTTTTTTTTTGAGATATATACAAGAGTTGTTACATTCTTATACAGCCACTAGTACGCGTAGCGTTTCGGGCAGGTCCCTGGAATACGATCCCTGCCGCGAAGAATCGTTTTTTCATCCAAGTACACATTTTACTGTTGCGTTAAACAGAGGCTACAGTTAAGGAATTGCGCCCAGTAAATCCTCCCCGGCCAGGATACGAACCCATGACATAGCGCTCGCGGAACGCCAGGCAAGTGTCTTACCACTACACCACGGAGACTGTAAAATACAGTATTGTTAAAATACAGTCTCTAATCACAGGAAACTAAAAAAAAAAAGAATTGTATGTAACATACTTTAGCCGTGATGGAGCTGAGAAGTTGAGCAAATTATGGGCGCTGTGCAATAGAGCGCTTGGAGTCACTCGACCCTTCCACCCCGTGGGGCGGCAATTGCCGCAAATATAATTTTTTACAATTATTTTGATGTTTCTCATTCGTTTCTTCTCTTTTTTCTGTAATATTTAAAAGTGTGTAATTTTTGGAATTTATATGCAGTAGTTAAATGTGTGGAACATCACTATACTAGAAATTATGGGGCTCATATATGTGACGTGTACTGTATATTATATTCTACGCTCAATCAAACAGTGTTTTTGCTGTTATTACACT
>WNGS01001312.1:48526992-48592949 GCA_020271785.1 Procambarus virginalis
CGAGAGAGAGAGAGAGAGAGAGAGAGAGAGGAGAGAGAGAGAGTGAGTTACTCTCCTCTTCAGGTCAATTTCGCTTTCATCTCTTATCTCTTGGGAGTTGAAACGGAGGTTTCGTGTGCGCATGACTGGCGGACAGGGTCCTGAACTGTGGTGGTAGTTGAAGATGAACAGTGTGGCTCCCACCGCCTTTTCAGCATCACCTCTACTCTCTCCTGGCTATGACAGTACGGACAGTATAGCCCTACTTCCTGAAGCATCTCTGCTCTTTCCTGCCTGCGACTAGACAGTCAGTGTAGCCCCACCTCATCCAGAAGCAGCACTGTTCTCTCCTGTCTGAGTGTGACTAACTTTTAACTTGAAACTACAGGTAAACAGCGCGTGAAACAAATCATATCAATTCTCTGTAATAATTGTTTTATGTTCTTCTATTTCAGTGCTATTAAATTATTGTCTTAATATTTATATGGGTCCTGTAGCACAGTGATCTACGTCCAAGGCCAAGAACGTAGGAAGGAAGAATCGACCCCGGCCTGGATAGAAATGGCTGGACACGTTTCCTCTCACCTGATGCCTCTGTTCACCTAGCAGTAAATGGGTACCTGGGAGTTAGTCAGCTGTTGCCGGCTGCATGCTGGGAAGGTCGTCAGTAATTGGCCTAGGCTATAATCCTAACAGGCTTACTGTCCCCACTTTTCAGAGATTATATAAGGAAACGGCCAATTATAACCCTCTTAATATCACTATTGGGCCAATTTATGTATCTCAGTACTTGTATATCGATGTGAATCCCAACAATCCACCAGTGAAGTATGGTTTCGAACCCCCGTCCCTTCTAAACACGACACAGGAGCTCAACCCCTCAGCCACTAGTAGCACATAATAAAGTGGTCGAATTCTCCCGTTTCTTCTCCAATATGTTCTCTCATGCAGAAGTATAGAATATCTAATCGAATTCATATAATAGCACTTTACATAACATTAACAGATACGATACCAAAGGTACTTAACACGAGTAACAACACATTCAAAACTGTCAGACCAGCGTGGATTTGAACCCCCCTTTTCGACAAAAACAATGATACGAACACTTGAGGTCGTATCGATGTGATGGAGCGTGGACGTTTGTAATATACTAATATTTATGATAACACAGCTCTCATATAAACGTTTATATAAAAAGGAATGTGTTGCAGATGCATTTAAAGAGGTTTATAGTGCACATGGGGACAGTGTTCGTCTTGATGTCTCTCCACGTGCGCCAGTCACACGCAATCCTTCACCACTTTCACCTTACCGCCTCGCGCTACATGCACTCTCCTAAAACTTATGTGCAGAATAATCGAGCATCATACAACTCGCCATTAAACCATCCACCAAGAGACGACGCACCAACAAGATACGACCAAATACCAGGCAATCATTCAAAAAACGACTACAGAGGCAACTCGACAAGAGATGAGCTCTCAAGAAACACTCTGCTAAGATATGATTGTACAACTAATTCACCAAGAGACGACCACACATCAAACAACCCACCAAGAGACGACCACACAACAAACAATTCACAGAGAGACGAATACCAAAGACCGGTTCCCATAAGCAACAAGCAGTCAACGATCAGGAATTCACTACCATCAGCTCAGGATAAAGGTCTTCCCGAGACTTATACAATACCTACGACGCATAGCAAAATGAACATTAAAAGTCAACAAAAATCACCAGCATCGTCCCTACGTACCTCTAGCACTGCAGTACATTATTTCAATGGCACCGCTAACTCTATGGTACGCTGCCTCAACGGTAACGATAACGCCACTACGTCTACGGATCATTGTAGCCATAAGTCTCTCCTGGCAGAAATAACTTCAACGCCAGACCTACCACACCAGTCCAGACCACGACGGGGTGTCACAGAGACGACGACCTATGCCGGTGTCGTGGAACAAGCTAGAATTTCTTCTTCGGCTACTGAGGGAGAGGAACCACCTGCAGAAGAAGTGGCCATCATGATCTCAGACTTGATGGCTCACAACTTGGTTGGGTGTTATAAGGTGAGGTTTATTGCTGGACTTGTACTCTCTCTAATTACCTTATGTGATATATTACAACAAACAGGTACAATCAAATCCGAATTAGAAACAAAAACAGGGCATATACTTTCATCTGATAACAACTGGTCCACAGGTGGTGTTATACATGGCGGAGGAGCCGTATCTGGGGCTGGTGGGGGCAGTGGTGACAGGCGTCGGGGACGGGGTCCTACTGTGGCAGCTGGACGTGTTTATCTCTGCTCACCCGCCTCCACGTGGAATCTTCACCAGGACTCACTACGACTCCCCTTCTTCCCTTTGCGTCGCCGTCGTCATCCTTGCTGACCTCCAGGTGAGGCTTTAGGATCATCAATGACTGTGATCTTGATGAATCATAGACATAAACCTTCCAATTCATCACTATAATCTTGGCAATTCAATGCGAAGAGGGAGGAAGTTGTAATCGTGTGGTCTTGTGTAGGCCGTGGGGCGGGCGACAAAGGCGCTGCAGCAGGGCAGGTGGTTCCGGGACGCCAGCAAGATGGTGCTCGCTTACACCGGGCCATCCCTCCCACTCGCCACCCTCGCCCAACACCCATTCCTCGGTATCCGTCTGGTTCTGTCATGTCTTACTCTACTAAGTGGTTTTCTTCGCCTTACCCAGTCATTTCCACGACCCAACATTTATGGCAACAAATTAAAGCTTTGGTTATTCAATCATAACCAACTGTAAGTAGTATATACCCCCTGAACAAATCAGAGCCTTTTAAGAAGGTTGCCATAGCTTCTAAAACATATGTCCTGTCTTCGACCGTGGCAGTTATTTAGCGGGAGTCTACATTATTTTACGCAAAAGACTGGAGCTATACTCAATTTTTCTATGTAGTATTTGCTTATCGATTCACTTCAGAATAGATCACAGTTTTCTAATTAAATGAACAAAACCTCGCCCTTAAGCCTCCACTGTTCTGCAAACAAAGCAAGACCCCTCGTCAATTCACGAATGTTTGGTGGGAAGGTTGACGGGCAATAGTTCAAGGTGTTCTTGCCGTGGCTACGTTCATTTTCTGGAAAAACATCTACAAATAAAAATAAAACTTTATATTAAAAAAAAGTTTAACTTTTCGTGTACAGTATTACAACAAATTTGTGGTTTAACTTTTCGGGTACAGGTTCAGATGATAGAATGCTATGACAATAAACAAAACCCTAGCCCTTTTAAATGATAGATATTGTTGGGCTCTGGTTATTGGCTTCAAATGTTTTCATTCTGGAAAGAAAACATTGAACTATGGCTAATCAACCAACACACCTGGAAACGATCCCAGTGCAAGTGGTTGTGCACCGTTCCTTTACACTGTCTTCACATAAAATACAGTACAAATTGGATGATATTAATCCAGACCATTACTTTGAAAGGGCAAATGTAGCACATACATGGGCAACAGCTTCAAGCTCAACAAGCCATACTGTAGGAAAAAAACAGGAGAGGTTTATCATCCATAGGGTTATAAACCCATGGAACTGTCTACCCACCGAAGCCGTAAATGCCAAGACAGTACTGCAGTCAAAATCCATTTGGAAAAAATCACAGGAAGAATGGGGTTCCCGTGATTTTTTTCTTCTTGGAAGAATGGGATTCCTGACAAAGCCGCCGGTATCCTATCCCCGTCAAGGCCACTATGTAGATGATGGCCCCTTAGATAAATATCCCAGATCCTTATCTTTATATAATCTTTCCAAGCTCTATATAGTCCTACTAGATTAGTGATTTATCCTGTTAATTACAATTAGAATAAAACAAAAATAATTAAAATCATTTAGCGTTTAAAATAATTAAACAAAATATTTTTCTATGTTGTCTTCAAATAAGTCTTAAAAATATTATAGAATTATGTTTTCAATATAAATAAACATTTATAAAAATAATAAATTGTGAGGAAGATTTAGCCCTTCTAAAAAAAAGCTTGAATTTTCCCGGGAAAATTCTCTTTGGCCGTACTGTGCATTACCTCGCAATCTAATAGCAACTCTAGAAATGGCTGGTTGCTCAAGCCAGTAATATTCAACACGAGCAGCATATCTTCCCACTGAACTTCTATTCAGAATGCACTTCACAGGTGATCAGAACTGTTTTTCTGAATGTGAACGAAGAAAAATCATAAAATTAAAAATAAAGTTAAATGCTTTTAACATATAAAAGAATAATATATGTCCCAAATCTCATATAACTTAAGCAACCCGTCCTCGCAAATGCGTATAGTCAATATTGACTTATTAAATACATGCATAGGTGACATACTAAACATAATAGTTTACCTTGAAAAGCTTCATAGAAAACACCGACCTTACCTAACCTTGTTAGTATGCTAAGATAAGCATCTTATAGCTTCGTAATTATAATTGTAATATACCTATTATAGATATAGGTTAAGTAATAATTGTAATTACGAAGCAATAAGATGCTTATCTTAACATACTAACAAGTTAGGTAAGGTCGGTGTTTTCTATGAAGCTTTTCAAGGTAAACTATTATGTTTAGTATATCACCTATGCACGTACTTAATAAGTCAATATTAACTATACGAATTTGCGAGGACGGGTTGCCTTAAAATCCTGAGACGCTTACACAATTATTGCTCCAAAAGACCAAGTCCAATCATTCAAATCCTAGATGTGCCCCTACAAACTCACTTATTTCCACCTCTTTCTCTCTTCTGTCTGCTATCTTCATTATATCAACTTTTATTCCCTATCATGTAAAACACTGTATATGACAGGTAGGTTTATTCGCTACCTATCATCTGAATTAACTACACATTGCCACTTTTGTACAACTTCTGCCATTTTAAATGTGCACAATGTAACACATTCTCGACATACGTCTATTACAAAAACATATATAAACGGATATTTTAATGACCTTTGTGTGGGCAGGGTCGGGGTATGGCACCGTGCTAGCATCCTGGTGGCCCTGGAAGGACGGTGGCCTTAGAAATTCCCGCGTATACCACCTAACTTCCTCCTGCCCTTACTGCCGCGACGGATGGCCAGAGGTCAAGCTCGTCGATGTTTGGATTCCTGGCACAGGATGCGTCTGGGGCAACCCTCTATATCCCGACACTTTTCAGGCACGTTCAGTAATTGGTCTCCGTAAGTGATATCTTTGTCTAATTTTTTGTTTATTAAAACAAACTTTGTTTAGGAATATCGGACAAAATATCGACTATTCTTTTACTATGAAACACGCACTGCATATATGTTACTAGTGCGGTGTAATGCTTAAAAGTGATATTGACCCGGAAAGGATATTTCGTTTAGCTACATCGTCTCTTCGATAATCGTCCAAAGAATCTTTGTGAACTCCAATATTATCTCGACAGTTATGTAATTATTTATTTATTTATAGTTCACTGCAAGAGTAGTGTACATTAAGGACTTTTAACCAGAATTCCCAGATGATAGATGAAATGAAAATTGCTGCCCTTCACAACAATGATGTTAACACTACTGGGAAACCTGTCTCGCACGGAGTAGTAATATATATACTAAAAAGAGGTTGCCAATGTGGGCTAACAGATAACACAGCCCATCCTCTTGTTTTGATAGTTCTTATAAGAAGGATGAGGACCATAGTACATATACCGGCGTACAACGCAATTAGAAAATATAAATCGGTATTATTGAATTTAGACAAACTGGAAAACGACTTTCTACTTATATTACAAAGACAAATTAACCTAACCTAACCTTCCTAGGCCTAATACACGCTATCTGAAGCAAGCCTAATATAGTACATGTGTGTTTGCTACACTAAGCTTAGCAATATTTAAGTTTGTTTTTTAGCTTTATTTTTTTCAGGCTATAAAGTGAATAGTACAAAATTCTACTATATAATTGCTTAGTACGTCAATGTTTGTATTATGGTGCACTTAGTTACAAAAAGTACTATATAAACAGGAGGCTGGGTTGGATAACATCATGCATTAACTATCCCCAAACATTGGGAAGATGAGTTGTTCTTCATTAAGTTTGGCTTCGTTTGGCCGTGACCACACGATCAATTGGCCAAAATATAGGCACCACTCGCACGGTCATAATTCATGCATTATCTGCGCGTTAATCTTCATCAGCTCCGGACCTCCCGCTTGACTGGTACATCGCATTTTGACATATAAATCCCTTAATTCCAAAAACTGATTTACACGTTAATTTTGCGAGCCCCTATGATTTTTAATACATCTTTTTTTGGCCTTAAGGGATTTATATGTCAAAATGCGATGTACTATCCGAGAGTATGGGTTGACATTAGCGTCACGACCACGAAGTTATCGCTTAGATGCTCTAGTCAATAGTTTAAATACGCAGTTTTCTTTTGTATTAATAATTTAAAACTGCTGTGATAATCGTCTAAATCATCAGATACGGGCTTCCAACCCATTATTATTCATTGTTATTTTGATACACTGTGAATAGACTGCTGGTACATGTGTTAGCAAATTATGTAACTATCTAATCAAGGATGTAGTTACCTCTGTAATCCTTTAAATTACCACTCACAGGATGAGTATGGGGTGTCAGTGCCATGGTCTTGTTGATCGTTCGCGTGGATATATATACTAATCGAAATTAAGGCACCCTCTTTTTCACCCTTCCCCCCCCCCCCTCAACAGCCTTTCTAGTCACCCTAGGCTGCACAAGCAGCTCGCAAAATTAATCGTGATGTCCCGTTTTCTATTCGTAGGTCCTCGGTTAGGTTAAGCTCGGACAATGCAGTACATCATTTTAGTGACGTTCTGAATGCACGAGAGGACACGGGAGACATCTGTCCACGAGGCTAACCATAGCCAGTGCTTCTTGCCCAGCTCCTGTGCCAGGTAAGTTACGGGCTCACCATAGCCCGTGCTACTTGGAACTTGTTCCGAGTAGCTGAATCTATAACACGAGAGGACGGGCTGGTGTATTATCTAATTTTCATTATTTTGGGCTAGGCTGCAATTAAAATGGTTCACTTGTTGTAGATAGGCTGCACATTTGTCCTGTTCGCTTGTTCAAGTACGTTTATTGAAACAATAAAATACATCTCAAGGGGATAGAGTAGCTTAGGCTATTTCTAACCTCCTCTACTTCATAGTCTCTCGAAGGGGCGCACAAATCCTCTTTCCTTGTCATGGCTGGGTTGCAATGATTCAGCGATGAAAACAGTCCATTCTTGCAGAATTTCCATGGGCACACCTTCAACATTGTGACCCTGGAGTACGCGCCTTTCATCTGTTACGATAAGCTTAAGAACGGGTATGTAAGACTGCGAGACTGTGTGGACACCCGCATACTCAACACCATAGCATCCCACTTCAACTTCACCTACCGTGTGAGGGAGCCAAACGTTCGCCAGTGGGGCTACAAGCTCGAGAACGGCACTTACACAGGTCAGCTACCACGATGGTTTCACAGCAAAGCTGGATGCTCTCATTGTAAACAAAAAACTATATCAGGAGTTAAATATTCTTCAGATTAAATTTAAGGAAGGGTGCCTGGTTTAAGGTGCAAATTATATAGGCTACAAAATTACACTTATTCGTCACGAAAATGTATAAATCAAAGGTAACATGACTTAAGTGTCTTAAGATTTTAAAGAAATTCGCACACATGATAAGTATCCCTTTAATTTAAAACAGGCCTCTGCAAAACTGGAGTTAAGTACTGTAGTGAATTTAGTAAATGTGAACACAATAAACATTTCAAAATTAACTGAGTGCCCACCCCAGTCAATAACAGACTGGGTGCCCACTCCAAACAATAATAGACGCGGTGCCCACTCCAGACAATAATAAATAGGGTGCCCACCTCCAGATAATAACAGACAGGGTGCTTACCCCCAGACAATAATAGACTGGGTGGCCATTTCCAGATAATAATGATAAACTGAATGTCAATTTCCAGACAATAATAGACAAATTCCCACTTCCAGACAATAATAGACAAGTTCCTTCACTTCCAGACAATAATAGACAAGTTCATTCACTTCCATACATACTGTGTACACTTCCAGAAAATAATAAACTGGAAAATAATAGACTGTGCATGCATTCAAACAATAACAGACTTGATGTGCACTTCCAGGCAATAATAAACTGGTTGCCCAGCATTTAGACAATAATAGAATAGATACCTACTTCTCGTCAAATAAACGAGTCCGCTCCTCTTCCTCCAGTTGCTTTAACTCTACTAAACCTCAACGTTTTTGCCACTTTCTTTTTTTTCCTCAAAAGTCTTGCCCACAAGATGTTACCTCCATTCGCAGGAGTGATAGGAGCTGTGGTAAGTTACGAGGCGGACTTCTCTCTGAACGTGGCCCTCACTGGGGACCGGGCGGAGGTAATCGACTACACAGTAGATTACTTCAACGACCCGCTCACCTTCTGCACAACTAAGCCACGACTCCTCAACCAATCTCTTGCCCTTATAAAGCCATTCCAGCCCATGGTACAACTAATTTCACCTTTTATTTAGATGTTATGATAAATTCAAGAAATGTTTAATATTTTTATATTTAACGTTGGTGCTAGCATTTAACAAATTACTTTCTCTTAATGATTATTTTAAAGATTTTAGAATCGTACTATTGTATTGTCTTGTAATTATTAATTTCCTGTTATATTTGAAAATGTAATTAATCTATAGAATGTGTATGTAACTTTGGTTACACGTTACGATCTTGGAAACAAAGATATATAAGCCAGTTATATGACAAAGTTAATAAATACATAAATAATTAAGTAAACTTAAGTAATTACAAATTAAATAATTGAATAACATTAAAATCTGTATATTGATAAAAACAAAATGCGCCTATCGTGTCGTTCTGATGTGTTAAGCAATGATAATCAAACCTAGCCTAACCTGGAGCCAGATTCACGAAGCAGTTACGCAAGCACTTACGAACGTGTACATCTTTCCTCAATCTTAGACAGCTTTGGTTACATGTATTAAACAGTTTACAAGCATGAAAACTTGTCAATCAACTGTTGTTATTGTTATAAACAGCGTCCTGGTGCTTCGGACCTCATTAACTGTTTAATAATTGCAAACAAAGCCGTCAAAGATTGAGGAAAGATGTACAGGTTCGTAAGTGCTTGCGTAACTGCTTCGTGAATCTGGCCCCTGGCGTATTGACCCCGAAAACTAAACAAAAAGACTGGTAGTCAGCAAGTCCCGTCGACATAGTATTCCCATACGACCTCTTATAAACGAACTGCCTTAATTTATATAAAAATTTAACTTTTATTATTTTATAAAAATTTCCTCAAATTAATTAAGAATTAGGCTGGTTTAATTATTATTATTATTCAGAGAGTAATCACACTAACGTGACTGTATCAGTGAGAAATTCCGTTGTCTGGGGCGTGTACGTGGGACTACCCACTGCATAGGTTCGAACCCTCATCATGGCTCCTACGGAATTTCTATATTATTATTATTATTATTATTATTATTATTATTATTATTATTATTTGTATTATTATTTGGCATTAGTGAGACCATATATCTGATGCAAATATAAATATACTGAATTTTAATGTAGTTCCTAACAGGTGTGGATATATTGTACTGCAGGTATGGGCAGGATTTCTGATAGTGCTGGTGGCAATGGGATTGTTCTACCACGCCGCCTGCATTGTAGCCCTAAAGACCCTAAACCCGGCCCCAAAAGACACATCCCCTTCCTTCTCTCAAACATTCTTGAAGATCTTCGGCGCTTGCCTATCGTAAGTTGCTTCGGTTACCTTCCGATATATCAATAATTTGATGTCATGCATATGCTATTAGTAGTATGTTGCATCTACTCTTAGAACTAAGTGTGGAGTTTGTTTCCACTACCTCCTCCTCTACTTCTACTACCACCTTCTCTATTTCTACTACCTCCTTGTCTACTGTTGAATATTAATATTATTATACCTCTTTCAACGCCTTAGTGTGGCGTTACAGAGAGGAAACGCACACTGCATCCATGGTTCCTGCCCACCATCGGAGGAGCTGGAAGAACTCGACACACACTTACGACAAGTAGCCTTGTACCTTGCATATGACCAATGTTGAAACCCATTTTGTGTAACAAAGTTTTAAGTAAAATAAAATGAGAAATACACAATATTTAGGGACTGGTAGACGATAATATGTGAGTGTACGCGGGTGCCCCACCAGGCTCCCCTGGAGGCTACATACCGTCTTCTTCGAGGTCGGAGGTCCCTATAAATGCAACTGGAGGGGTACCCCCCCCTATATATTATACATACACACACGTTAGGCTTATATCAAGTCCCCCCCCCCTCAAAATCGAACTACTGACCTTCCCCAGAATGCAACCCCACAACAGTCGACAAACTCCCTTTTAGTTAATTACTGCTTGGTGAACAGAGGCATTAAGTGAAAGGAAACGTGCCCAACTATTTCTGTCTCGCCCTGGATTCCCGATTGAGAGTCGAGAACAAACCCAAATGTACTACGGAGACCCTTAATACAGTACACGGAAGATGCAGTGAGAAATGTCCGTCACTAGCTCTCATTGTAATCATAAGGTGTACAGATGGATTGTAGTTAATGATGTACAAATGTCAGCCGAGATCTGATTAAGGTTGATATCAAAAGACAATCCGAAGGCAAATCAAAATGTTGACGAGACCATACACTAGAAGGTGAAGGGACGACGATTTTTTATTTTGATTGTTGCCGCCGAAGGCGGCTAGTTTATAGTGCACCCCATACGACGTTTCGGTCCGTCCTGGACCATTCTCAAGTCGATTGTGAGAATTGTCCGGGACGGACCGAAACGTCGTCGTCCCTTCACCTAGTGTGTGGTCTGGTTAACATACTTCAGCCACGTTATTGTGACTCATCGTCTGCAAATCAAAATGTTGTGCGCGATGCATCCTGGGGAAGGTTGGTAATTGCCCTTGATAAGCCCTCATGATCCAGATTGCTGAAAGCCATTATTATATTTCATTCCAGGCAGGGTTTTCATTGGTCGGAAGCAGACGGTCCGCGTGTGTTGGTGGTGACGTGGATCATCTTCTCCCTGGTGACTCTCACCTCGTACGTGGCGATGCTTACTGCCTCCTTTACTCTCCCAACACTCTCCCCGACCCTCAACACACTAGAGCAGCTCGTCGACTCCGATTTCTCCTGGGGAATCCAGGTATGAATATGGTGGAAACGAGATGTGTCTTCAACATGCCCACTAACTCCTGGGTATCTATTTACTGCTAAGTGGACAGAGAGGCTTGAGGTGATAGGAAACGCGCCCAACCATTTCCTATCCCGCACGTGATTCGAACCTGGAATTCTCGATTGTGAATTGAGAACGAACCCGACTGTATTACTGGGACCCTCAAACTACTGTTTTGAATAAACTCAAAATACAAATGATACATAACTACACCTAACTATACACAGAACTTTCATATATAAAATAATATTACTTTACATATGGGAATTTTTATTTTTAAAGCATAATACGTAAACATTGCATGGTCTTAAATGTATAGGGTGGCCCAAAATGTATATAAATGTATAGGGTAGCCCAAAATTTACTGTACGGTATGACTATTTTATTAACACAATCATAATTTAAAAAATAAGATACAAATAAAACTTAATACACATACTACATGAATTGTAAATATTATAACTAAAATGCACTTTAATTACCTTTGTTAGTTTATTTTAATTTGTACACACATGATTGTGTTAATAAACTAGTACTATGGTCAAGATCCTTTTGGGGAACCCTTGTATTATGCACGTCTTTACACAAAGTAACAAGATACAAAATCTGGTCGAATTGCTTACTCGGTTCAATTTATCACAAAACAAAAATAAACCACACAGGTCTAGAGGCCTAGATTAATCATAGAAATCAATCCAAAATTGCATATGTAGTTCTCTGCGTCATTTAATATTTAAAGAACGTTGATATTTCTATGTTGGCAAGATGTTAAAGATTAACATCTTGCTCACACACTAATGCCCTGACCCTGGGTGTAGGATCAAGGTGCTGCGGATTACCAGCTTCTGAAGTCGTCACAGGTGCCTCTTTACCAGAAGGTGTACAAGGGACTGAAGGTGTGTCCGTCCCTGGATGAGTGTCTCATCATGGCTAGGGACACCAAATATGCCTTCATCACCTGGAGACTCTACATGGAAGACAGGATCGCTATCAGGTACCTCATCCAAATTCACTTTTTAACCATAGTTTCACTATCAAGTGGACAGGGCGCACCATTCGGGTGATAAGGAACACCATTTGTAGACACATTATCCAGTGAACCGAGTCGGAAAATACTCCTATCTGGCGAGGTTCTCTACGCACTATTCGATTTACAGACAGTGCATAAATTGTATGTTGCAGGTTCACCTCTGTGACGGGCGAGCGACAGTTGCATGTTGCCACCACCGACTTCGTCCACGCGGATATCGCCTGGGCTATGAATCCTGGGTGTCCCTTTCGCAAAATGTTCAGCCAACAAATTCGGCGGCTGCTGGAGGCGGGGATCATCAGCAAGTGGCTCTCCCAGGTTATCAACGACCCTACGAGGCGGCAGGCAATTGATACGGAGGAGCCTCGCCAGGAGGGCCAGCTGCAGCCCCTCGGACTTGGGCAGCTGCAAGGCGTTTTTTACATCCTAATGATTAGCAATGCCGCAGCTTTTCTGCTGTTTACGGAAGAATTATTCATGCATTCCCCGTGAATACCAACCGTTATTGGCAGTTATTTATTGGTAACACGCATATCATTGCAATGCAACATAAAAACCTACTTTAATGGAATAAGTACGCACGCATTAGTAGTATCAAATAGATACTAAATATAGAGTATAGTTGTACACCATCCCTCAAATAAATGACCTTAACCCACATTCTCACTTCTCCTTCATTTACCTTTAGAAACTGGAAGTCCAACGTATCTATTGAGACTGAATAAAGCCCTTACAAGCAAACCTTCATCATTAATGAAGCGTACACATACTGTATCAAGATAATTGTATTAAGCAGTAGCAGCTGCGCCATCATATCTTCAAAAAAAAAAAAAACTACGGGCTCACCATAGCCCGTGCTACTTGGAACTTTGTTCCGGGTGGCGAATGTTTAACAACAACAACATATCTTCAAAATAATCCAGAGCGCCTAAGCCTATATCGTGTTACCTGGTTATCGGCTCTTTAAATCATCAATCCAATTTCCCAAACCATATTTTACCCATGCCTTTATGAAAATAAACATATCCAATTTTTATCCCGTGTTACGTGTTCTATTTTGTGTTGATATACTTGGCACCTTATTAGGCCTTCCCGTTGGTGGTTCAGTAGGTAGAGTTACAGTTGGTATGTAATGTTGGTTATGTTGTAATGTTGCTTACAGTTGGTTATGTTGGTACAGTATGTGGTCCGTGGTTCCAGTGTCCAGGGAGGGAGGGACTTATCAGGGGAAAGTGCCTAGCCAATACTACTATAGAGCACTTGGAAAGGGTCAGGATAGAGATTTGGGACGGGACAGGGGGGGAAATGAATGGTGCCCAACCACTTGGACGGTCAGGGATTGAACACCGTCCTGCAAGAAATATATATATATATATATATATATATATATATATATATATATATATATATATATATATATTTATTGCCAGAACGCACTTCTCGGCCTACTATGCAAGGCTCGATTTGCCTAATAAGCTAAATTTTCCAAAATTTAAATATTTTTCCAATTTATTTTCTTATGAATTGATAAAGGTATTCATTTCAGTATGTATGAGTTTATTTTACTTAATTTGAATGAAAACTAATGTAGATATATGGCCAAACCTAACCAACCCTACCTAACCTAACCTATCTTAACTTATTCTAAACTAACATAACAAAGTCAATAATTAATGTTCTTAATGTAATACTGTATAATAATAACATTTCATATAAACCAAATGAAAACAATATTTTGAAAAAAAAGAAAATCACTCAGCCTATTAGGCAAATCAAACCTTGCATAGTAGCCCGAGAAGTGCGTTCTGGCTACTAGGTACGACATTATATATATATAAGTATATATATATATATATATATATATATATATATATATATATATATATATATATATATATATATATATATATATATATATATACTTATATATAGGTGTTGTGTTAGTTGTATCTTCAGAGGTTGCATGGCGTTTCACTTTCCTTCTTATGATGTCGACATCATAAGAAGGAAAGTGAAACGCCATGCAACCTCTGAAGATACAACTAACACAACACCTATACCCCCTATTAGACTATTTTACAGGAACTTCTTCTCCACAGCTCATAAAACGGAGGAAAGGGTCCTGAAAGATATTGTTAATAGAAACGTTATCCCTACAGACAAAAATCAGAAGATACAATTGACGATTTACTATAAAACCAAGAAAACTGCCAACCTACTCATGAGAAACTCTCCAGACACAAAGCAGAACGCTTTGAAAGAGACCAATGTCGTCTATGCCTTCAAATGCCCACTTGGGGACTGTAAGCCCCAAGAACTCAATATATAGGCAAGACAACAACATCTCTTTCCAGGCGATTAACGATGCATAAGCAACAGGCTCTATCAAGGAACATATAATCTCTTCCCACAACCAAACCATCACCAGAGAAATCTTAACAAACACACAGAAATCATTGATAGATACAGCGACAACAGCGGCTTGACATCTGCGAGGCACTACACATCAGAAGTCAACACCAGCAATCAACAGCCAATTAACGCACTACTATATTCTACCCACTTCAAGACTCCGCTCCAATATAGAAACATCAAGAAATATGGGCCAATAGGCCTTCTGCAGTTACAGATCTATTCTTCCCTTATACCCATTGTTTTGTGTTCTGTGTTTGTTCTCACCTCACCCCAAACCTTGTAACATGTCACCTCACCCAATGCAGGTATTTAAACTCTGTTCATTTATAGTTGTTCTGTGTGTGTGTAACTAAAGTCTTTGAAATGTATAAGTTTTACGAAACGCGCTCAAGTGTCGCGTCAGACTAAGAAATAAAGAATGAATTTTGGAGAATTGATTTTTAATTTACCGTCATCAGTAAAACAAACATAAGGAAATTGAGAAATTCGTGTTAGAATTATTAATCTTACTTTTTCGGTCATATTTAATAACATATATATATGATATATATATCTATATATATCTATATATATATATATATATATATATATATATAGATAGATATATATNCATTGCCACCAGAATCACAAGGTGACATTTTCTAATAGCAAAGGTTAACCATGTCTCGTGTAAGACAGACGCTGTACATTGATGTGTCTCTGACCTCCACAGGGTAGCCACAAGGTAGGGCCTCCACAGGGTAGCCACAAGGTAGGGCCTCCACAAGGTAGGGCCTCCACAGGGTAGCCACAAGGTAGGGCCTCCACAGGGTAGCCACAAGGTAGGGCCTCCACAGGGTAGCCACAAGGTAGGGCCTCCATTAGGTATTCTTATTTTCCTGAGATCCCGGTTGAGATACATCGTATGCTGATATATTAATTGATTTGTCATGTATTTTAAGTAAAGATTGAATTTAAATATATTTCTCCATTGCACATGGGGTCGGTTTTCAAATTCCAGTACAGTATCGTGATTCCGTCCCCCCCCCCCTGTCCCCCTCGATACTTTATTCAACTGTAGTTTCCGTTTCAACTCAATTTCCACACGTGTCTCCCTTCAGCTCTCGCTCCACGATAAACACCTCTCACCTTTTAGAGGTGTTTATCAAGTTCTTATTTGAACACCGTTAGAGGTCGGCCAGTGATGCCCCTTATGTGTAGCGGGAGAGAGTTGAAAAGTCTTGGTCTATGATGTTGATATTTCTTTCAGCGTGCCTATTGTACCTCTGCATTTGAATGGGGGCATTTTGCACATCGTGCCATGCCTACTGGTTTCATGTGATGTTTCTTCTGTGTGAAGATTCAGAACCAGTCCCTCTCTCACCTGCGCTCTAGAGAATACAGATTTAGACCTTTTAATAGGTCCCAATAATTTAATGCTTTATAGAGTGGATTCTAGCAGTAAAGGATCGTTGCACTCTCCAGGTCAGCAATTTCTCTGGCTTTGAATCCCCCGTGTCCCCCCTTCCCTCCCCCACCCCTTTCTCCCGCACGTGTCCCCTCACCCTCTCCCTCCTACGTGTCCCCTCCCCCTCAGCTCGTGGGATGGCTTCGTCAGCACCCATCTTACAAAGCAATCCACGAGCACTGTAGGGTATAAAAGTATCCCAGTGTTGAAGTAGGCTAGGGAGTAAAGGTCTATCTCTCGCCTGCCTCGCCCCAGCATGTGTCGTCACCGCATCCCATCCCTAGAATGTCTTCAAAGCAGATTTTGTCTTTCATCGACAATTTGCACACGCGGTAGTTTAACCGCCTTACCTCATTTGACCTAATTTCTTTATAACGAAACCTGGCTTTGCCAAGTACCTAAACGAAATTGTAAAAAACTTTAATTTAATCGTCTAATTTTTCTCGAATGCCCCCACAAAGTTATTGTTTTTACGTCATTCCACTTGTTTTTTTTCACATTTTCCACCAAACTGTTAATTTTTAAGTCCAGAACTCTGCCAAGATTCTCCCCACGCAAGTTTGATCCTATTGCTTCGCTGCACGATTTCCCTTGCAGAAGGACTTGGATCCATTTCTGTACCTTGGCAATATTTTTCAGGTGACGTCACCCTGGTGGAACTGTGGCGGGTGGTGGTGGTGGTAGTTGGTCTCTTGATCATTAGTCACAATCACAGTCGCACTTTGTTCCTCTTCCCTCCCTCACTACATCTTCCTTCCCCATCCACCACGCAGGTCTGCCAACCCATCACCGCCCACCCTCCTCCAACTTCACTCTTCTTCCTCACTATTACCTCCCTCCTTCAATCCCTCCTTGCACCATCGCCATCCTCCACACCTTCATAGTATCATCCGGGTTCCGGTTCGTGGACTGTCGGCAGGGAAATTGAAGAAAATAGACTGATGGCATCTCAAAGGAGATAAAGTGACAGGCCTTTGAGTTGAACCGAGAGATATATAGCTTGGGTGCTCGTGGGTGATGATGTCGACTCAACGCACGTACATTGTGTGTGTGTGTGTGTGTGTGTGTGTGTGTGTGTGTGTGTGTGTGTGTGTGTGTGTGTGTGTGTGTGTGTGTGTGTGTGTGTGTGTGTGAGAGAGAGAAAGAGAGATAGAAAGAGAGAGAGAGAGAGAGAGAGAGAGAGAGAGAGAGAGAGAGAGAAAGAAAGAGAGAAAGAGAGTGTGAGTGAGTGAGTGAGTGAGTGAGTGAGTGAGTGTGTGTGCGCACACACACACACACGCACACGCACGCGCGCACACACGCACACGCACACACGCACACACGCACGCGGTGTGCGTGTGTGCGCGCGTGCGTGTGCGTGTGTGTGTGTGTGTGCGCACACACACTCACTCACTCACTCACTCACTCACTCACACTCTCTTTCTCTCTTTCTTTCTCTCTCTCTCTCTCTCTCTCTCTCTCTCTCTCTCTCTCTTTCTATCTCTCTTTCTCTCTCTCACACACACACACACACACACACACACACACACACACTCTCTCTCACTCACACTTTTTTTCTTCGGTCTTCTAGTTTTGGCATTAAATATGCCAAAACTAGAAGACAGAAGAAAAAGAGGTGATATGATCACTACCTACAAAATAGTAACAGGAATTGATAAAATCAACAGGGAAGATTTCCAGAGACCTGGAACTTTAAGAATAAGAGGTCATAGATTTAAAGTAGCTAAACACAGATGCCGAAGAAATATAAGAAAATTCACTTTCGCAAACAGAGTGGTAGACGGTTGGAACAAGTTAGGTGAGAAGATGGTTGAGGCCAAAACCGTCAGTAGTTTCAAAGCGTTATATGACAAAGAGTGCTGGGAAGACGGGACACCACGAGCGTAGCTCTCATCCTGTAACTACACTTGGGTAATTACACACACCGGTGTGGGGGGCCGGTAGCTGACTGAACAGCACGCTGGACGCATGATCCTGTGGTCCCGGGTTCGATTCCCGGCACCGGCGAGAAACAATGGGCAGAGTTTCTTTAACCCTGATGCCCCTGTTGCCTAGCAGTAAATAGGTACCTGGGAGTTAGTCAGCTGCTCCGGGCTGGTGATGTGTGTGTTAGAGAGAAATGTATATACAGTATAGTAGACATAATAGAGGTAAAATAGATTGGTTAGAAAGGTGGGATCCAAGAGCTAATGGCTCAATTCTGCAGGCACAAATAGTAAATACAGATGGAAACTTGGTACCCAAATGAGTCAGAGACATTAGATTTTTTCAGTGTCAGAGTAGTTAACAAATGGAAACAATTAGGCAGTGACCAAAGAGCCAATGCTCAACCTCTGCAAGCATAGCCAGGTGAGTACATGAGTGCAGCCAAGCAGACATCATTGGTGAGTCCACGTACCCGGGTTTAATTCCTGGCCGAGAATGTGGGCAGTTTCTTTCACCTGATGTCTGTTCACCTAGCAGTAAATAGGCACCTGGGAATTAGTCAGCATTTGCTGGTTGCATCCTGGGAAGGTCGTCAGTAATTAACCTAGTGGGACCGCTATAATCCTAATAGGCTTACTGTCCCCGATTGTGGGAAAACCATAAGGGAATCGTCCTTTAATTGTGTTGATATATATATGCGGTGATGGGAGCACCTCTTGATATATAGACACTGTATGTTGCTATCTATGTACAGTACATTAGAAATATTGCCAGAACAATCCTGGACATCTTCAAGATAAAGCTAGATAGTTTTGTAACGAAGTTCCGGACCAACCAGGCTGTGGTGGATATGTGGACCTGCGGGGACACTCTAAATAACAACCTGTTGGACCACGCTCTCACAAGTCAAGCCTGGCTTTGGGCTGGGTTTGGGGAGTAGAACTCCTCTCAGAACTCCATCAAGCAGGTAACATGTAAACAGAACAGTTACATATCATGCACACATGCCATTTTCTTAGGACATTGTGTAAGTGTGACAAAAGGCAGAACAAGAGTATCTGTTATTGTGGCACTTTCTGCTGCTGTAGCATAGTGATGCTGTTTCGGCACAAGGCTTTGATGCGCTATTTGCATACGTGTTTGGTCAAACCTTCACTGATCAAGTTTCCCCTAGATGAGTATCTGCACACGTACAGGTGTGTTATGTCTCAAGTGCTTATTATAACTTTATAATTATGGTTATGGAGACAAGATTATTGTATTCCTGTCACCCCTGACCCAAGGCCTGTGTCCCTTACCTTCTCTTGAGGTTATCTTGAGGTGATTTCAGGGCTTAACGTTCTCGCAGCCCAGTCCTTGACCAGGCCTCCTTTTTGTTACACTCCCCCAGGAAGCAGCTGTCTAACTTCCAGGTACCTATTTACTTCTAGGTAACAGGGGCATCAGGGTGAAATAAACCTCTGCCCATTTGCTTCCGCCTCCACTGGGGACCGAACTTGGAACCTCAGGTCTATTATAAAAAAATGTCAGGATCAAGCATTAGAGAACTGACAGAAAGGCAGGATCCAAGAGTTAATGACTGGATCCTGCATGCAAACAAATAGTAAATATACGGTATTTTGGTTATGATGGCAACCATGTTCCACTCGCTGACCTAACTATAGGGGCTATTGCTTCACTCGCCTGGTTATAATGGTTTCTGTGCTACAATTGCTTATGCAGCTATACTTTTTTACTTTTGACATGGGCGAGTACAGAAGTACTTTAATGGATCCGGTGCTCAACTCACTTTGCTAAATGGACTCTAGGGTGGTGCTGAATTCATGATAATAATGGCCCATTGTGTCCCAGGTGCCTTCCTTTAATGACTATTGCTCTTCTTACCCAATTCTAGTGGTTCATGTGCATAAGGTGACCATTGGCCCCTCAGGATAGCCCTTCATGTCAGATGTTCACTACACAGGACACTATTGGGTCTTTGGGAAGAAATTCAGTATTATCATGTTTGTGAGGTGTCCTCTGCACAAGTCCACCATGGCCTTTCAAAAAGATGACACGACATGTCACCGAGGTCTGCACTGAACATATCGGGAACCTTGTTAGTGGAACCTGCTGGAGGAAGCCAGACAAGGCCTCAAGCAGGGGATAAGAGAGCCATGGGGATTACGTTTTTTTTTTCTGGAGATGTGAGAAAGTAGGGGGGAGGGATTGAGAAGACAAGGGAGAAACTGTAAGAGATATAAAAAAAAGAATAACAAGAAAAAAAGAAAAGTTGGATAAATCATTTTTTTGGGGGGGAGTAGGAGTGAAGAAAAAAGAAATGCAAGCGATGGAGAATTGCGAGGGTGGAAGTGGAGCATTTGATATCATATCCAATGTTTTTATCATACAAAGGTGTAAAATATATGTTGTATGAATATTTCCTTTCAGCTTCGTTAATGTATAATAATATAGCAGGGAAGCAATGTGGTTGTATTAGACGTGTTGATGTTCACCACGGTTTGCTACATTTGCATATAGACAGCACTGTATATTCAGCTTTTGTTTAGGCGAAGTGCTCGTCTGACAGCATCTTGTCGTCTTGTCTTATGATGAAAAGGTTTGAAGACTGGTGTGGGGGAGCGAGGGGACCTGGGGGATTGTCACCAATGTGAAGAAGCGGGAAATTCGGTGGAGCGAGGGTGGGATAGGGGATGGATAGGCCAGGTTCAAGCCTGGCCTCGGGCTGGGCTTGGGGAGTAGAAGAACTCCCAGAATCCCATAAAGCAGGTATCAAGCAGGATAGTTTAAGGGGACTGTAAGGGTAAAAGAAAATAAATTTGCTGTAGAATGAAGGTAGAGGGCTAGCCATTCTACAAAAGGACTAGAAATAGCCATGGAAACCAGCCATATTGTCAATGTGGCTGGTGTATTCAGAGCAGAATAGACCTTGCACATTCCTTCCTTCTGCATCTAAATGCCTTGCTTCATTGATGGCTCCATAAAACTGTACTACAATCATGTAATATTTGTTCTGCTGCAGTTTATAAACCTTCCTTCTTCGAAGAACAGTACTCCTTTCAAAGAGGGATTTCATACTGTTCAACTGCACTGCCTGATGTGTGGGATAAACAACTTACACTCATGTTCAAAACACAGCTGCTCCTTTTCATCTAAATATGGTATTGCAACTTTTGTGTGATGATTGAGGCTGGGGTTTTTTAAGACTACTTACAGACTTGTTTCTTTTTGTTGCAGGAAGTGGGCAGCATCATCGGTAAAAAGGGAGAGATTGTTAAGCGGTTCAGAGAAGAGGTGAGTTGCTCAGACTATTTTTAGTGCCTACAGTATTGTTCTGTTAAATGCTAGCAAGGTAGTTAATAAGCAACCAGTATTCGTGTCATATATTAAAAAATCATCTTATTTGCAGAAATTGGTAAAATAAATTTACTACAGTAGTTCCTGCAGGTTGCATGCAATAATACTCGGGCTAATCAGACTGTCACCAGAAAAGGTATATGGTTATTGGCCCAGTTATGAGATTGTTAAGCAAAAGAAAATTAAGGTACATTTGAAACTTTTGAAAATATCCGATAGTAATTTTTAAATTTAATGCGAAACTTCTTGGGACAATTTCAGGTAAATCTATAGTATTTGAGAGACCTAAACGAGAATGTGGTCATATGATGTCCATATAATAAAAATAAAAACTATAAACAAGACAAGGTGCAAATCATTGTCAGAGCATGCTCCAGGGGAAATCTAGTAGAGTAAGGCTTAACATGAGCTATGAGAAAGGCAAGATAACAGGAATCGGAAGTCATCTACCTAGTCGAAGTTCAGACAAGCATGGGCAATAGACCTGTGCAGTCAGTCTCAAATTCAAGAGGTTAATTCAGTAAACTAATTTTTAATAACAAACTGATTAACAGGGAACAGTTAAACCAGGATCTCGCAGAAATATGCTGGAAAGAACACGTACATAATGCAAATCTAAACCAGTGCTTACACAAAAAAAAAAAAATAATTCCAAATTAATGGGACTGATTAAAAATTATAAACCTGTATTTTCTAGAGTGCAGGTAAGAGAGATGCATAATAATTCACATGTGGAAAACATTAGAGGGACTGGTTCCAAATCTGCACACAGAAGAAACATCACATAAAAAACAATAGGTATGGCAGGATGTGCGAAATAGCCCCATTCAAATACAGAGGTGCAATAAGTATGTTTAGAAAACTCTTATCAACATCAAAAGGCCCAAGACTTTTCTACACTCCCACTACACATAAGGGGCGTAACTGGCTGGCCTCTCACTGTGTTCAAGAGAACTCAATAACACCTCTAAAGGATACCTGATCAACCAGGCTGTGATTCATTCACGGTCACATCCAACAGCCTGGTTGACCAGATGACCAACCAGGAGGCCGGGTCAGAGACTGGGCCACAGGAAAATTGATCCTCAGAACTACCACAAGGTAGGTAGGTAGGTACCTGCCTGTGGGAGGAAATAGTGATAGAAGCATTTAATCAAACAAAAGTAATATTGCTAGTGGATATTCCACAAGGTTTAGTACTAATGCCAGTGATGTTAATTATATTCCATGTGTAAATAATATATTTTACCTGAATGGATTTGGTTACATTAGTACGTTTGTAGATGATGCTAAGCTACCAGAAAGAATAAGTGACCTGGACAACTCTCATGTCATTCAAAATGACCTACATGTGCTTGGAGAATTGCATTGCAAATGGTATCAAATTCATGCACGAGACCAAAGTTAGAATATGCAGCAGCTTTATGGTGTTCATTTCTTGCAAAAATGTAAATAAAACAGAAAAGGTGAATGAAGATATTAAATCCTGGACCTAAGAAACAACAATTTAGGAGAACCTGGACTGTATCTGGGATGGGAGTAGAAAAACAAAGTTCTCACAAGTCAAGCCTGGCCAGAGGCCAGGCTTGACTTGTGAGAACTTGGTCTGACAGGCTGTTGCTTGGAGCAGCCTGAAGGCCCACATACTGTATCCATTACAGCCCTGTTGGTCCAGCACTTCCTCATGAAAACTATATAGTTTTCTCTTGAAGGTGTCAGAAGAAAGTGTTAAATGTCAAAACTAGTTCATAAGAAAAATAAGAGGCAGTACAATACCACATACAAATACAGTAGTGACAAATGAAAACAATTAAGAAAATAAAGATAGCAATTAACTTACGTGGAAGAAGGAACTGAACAAGGAACATGGCTGTCATATCAACAGAGTAATAGAAAGAGGGATTATATTAAATGAGCAGATAGTGTGTGCCAAACCCACGATTTGTTGCCGCCGAAGGCGGCTAGTTTATTGTGCACCCGATACTCATCCTTCAAAACCAATGACAAAAGACAATAGGAAGATGGGGTGCCTGGGTGCAGCTCACATGCTGCACATGTGTAAAACATGTCAGGAACTAGAGAGATTCCACTATGGAGCAATGAAAAGTACCTGAACCAAGAACATTGGTATTCAGAAGGCAGCTAGTACATAAATAATATAAAAAAAAATGGTAGAGTACAAAGGACTTACTAAATTGCCAGCTAGTATCCTTCACTTTCTGGCAATTTAGTACCTCCTTTGTCCCCCCCCCCCTCCCCCTTTTTTTTTAGATCATTGCTAGATAATGGAAGAGATTAGATAATGGATGAGAAGCAAGGGAGGGAAATAGATCATTAGGAGGAAAAGGTCTTTATAAAGCAACACTAATATGACTTTTCTTTGATCAGGCAAGGGGTATGAGGAACTTCCATATCATGAATATTAAGGCAGAGTTGTTAATGAGACTTCATTGTGGATGGGGAGGAAAGTAACCGAGAGAAGTAGGGCATTGGTGTTAGTATTAGTAAACTGTTACATAATCACAACCTTCTGGTTAATTGAAGGTCAATAATCACAACCCTCCACCTTCACAACCCACAAGGTCAAACAATAATTGACCTTCTTGTCAATAATCACAATCTTCTCAATTGCTGGTTATTGCAGGCGCATCTTGTCATTTTATTGGCGAAATTGTGTCTACAAATGAATATTTCTGCCAGTCTTAAACTAAGGTCAGACAGAATTTGAAAACCACTGTGATGCCCGTTTTCTTGTATTATCTGATTCCCATTGGACATTAGCCCTGTTTTGAATGTCTTTCCTTTGCCAGTAAGCTTGTCTGCGAAGGTTTCTTATGTGAGTGGAAGGATAGTACACATTTGTTAATTTTTCAGGCTTGTTTTTGGCCTCTTTTGCCACCCGGCATTGATAGCCAAATTATGGCTAGTTCAAAGGCTTGATCACATAATGCAGGTGCATGAAATGTGCTTGTGCTAGAGATTAGATATGTGTGTGAAACCATTTGCTTGGTTATTCATCTTTTCTTCCACCATCTCTAACTCTCCATCTCTCCCCCCTTTCTGTCTCTTCAGTGATTGAGTGAGTAAACAAGTAAAGTACATATAGGCAAGATTTCACATATGCACATAACACCCACACAGAAAACCACAAACATCCCACCCCTCACTGTCCTCGGTTAGCCGACTGTGATTTGACGTCTCTTTTTAAAGTCGGATTGCCATCTGTGTGGCCATTACTCTGGCGGCCCAACACTCTTCTGTGCCATTTCCATGATCTCTCACAATCTGCCCTAATGCAAGGTTAATGTTTAAATTGACCGTAAACGTGGTTCATGACGGTGGACTGGTGCACAAGCATGAGAGGAGGTCAAGATAGGTGTCGAGGAGTTGTGGGGTGGTAGATTTAGGGTTATAGGTGGCCTGGTGATAAATGTGTTGGAGAGCAGTGTGAAATTAGGAGAAAGGGTTAAAATGTGCACATAAAATGTCGTCTCTAGTTCAGTTATGTGATGGAGAAGTTGAAATTTTTTAAATGTCCGAGTTTGGTGTAGTGTACAGTATTTGAAAATACTTCACAGCGCTTTCATAAGCAAATCGGTATTAGTTCCTCAATTATTTTGAAAATACTATCCTCTAAGATAGTATAGTATTGGTAATGATTGAAATGCAGTAATAATTATAGCATTATAAACTTCAGCACATTCAGCCATCAATGTTCAGTATTGGGCAAGTAATTAATATTACATTTATATGTGATGGTATGTATGTGACGTACTTTAGCAAGGTAGGGAGGTGTCAGGTGGTTAGATCAGCACTGTTGTAGTTCATTTTGTTTGGTGTTGTGAAAGTGATAATAAAAATGGACAATGTCTTGAAACAAGTTTTGGTATTTAGTTTACCAGAATTTACCTGAGGGCCAAATCTCCCTAAAAGCGGTTCTATGGATTTATAATCCTAGGGGTGAAAAAGCATCTTTGTTTTATTTCCTACATTGTGGCTTGTTGAGCTTGAATCCACTGACCTATTGAAAGAGTTTTCTCGATCAACATCCTCCAAATTGTTTAGTATTTTACAAAACTTCGATGAGATCAGCCCTGCCATGCCTGGTTTACAGTGTTATGCCTGTGTACCTCAATTGTTCTTAGTATGAGAGTGGATTAAGAGACAAAAAGTACAAATGTACAGTGCCCGGCTAAAATTTACATTTAATGCTTCACATTGTCTAATCAAAAGCATTTATAGTATTCACCTAGTTGTTTTGCGGGGGTTGAGCTCTGCTCTTTTGGCCCGCCTCTCAACTGTAACTAACGACTAACTAACTAATGCCCCCCCCCCACACACACACACACCCCAGGAAGCAGCTCTGTAACAGCTGTCTTAACTCCCAGGTACCTATTTACTGCTGGTAACAGGGGCATCAGGGTGAAAGAAACTGCCCATTTGTTTCTGCCTGGTCCAGGAATCGAACCCGGGCCACAGAATCGAGTCCTGCGCACTGTCCGCTCGGCTACCAGACCCCCTTCATATCTGTCCTAAGTCATATTAAGCACGTGGGCATTAATGTCTGAAGAAAGTTATTTGAAGCTCCTTCACATTCAACTGAAAGCATTTTTAGCATAGGTTGCAACTGTTGCAGATACCCCACACACACATACAACTGGTATAACTAATGAAGGGTTGCTTAAATATGCTGAGCACAATAAAAGCTGTCTTACTCCTTTACTAAATCAAATTGGAGACATTGACTGTGTTATGAAGGCTATAAATCTGGAAGTTGTGCCATTGTTGGGGAAATCACATAAAAAAAGTTAAATACTGTACTATAATGAGATGTTACAAAAACTACTGCATTGTGTAGTTGCAATGTAGACACTGTAGACAAGTATATAATTGAAGGTTACATATATAATAGCACCTCATGCCTACACGCTAGCACCCAACTACCCATTGCAGAGCATTGTCGCCTAGCACGTGGTTCCCGCCCATCACCTATCGCACAGTACCTGGTTCAGCTAAAAGTCTTTCATTATTCCCGGTGGCCTTCAGATGCTAGCCATGCCCACTTTTCACGCCCACTATTTGCTACACACAAACTACCTTCCAGTACTTTTCCAGCCATTAATCTCTAACGACTGCAAACGCCTGTCAGCCACCCATTTTTTCACTATCCACAACCCTTTGCCCACTGCATCTTTCGTAACCCCAAGTCCACCAGTGTCTGCTGCACATGTCTGCTGATCGCTTTTCAATGTTTACCTCCCACTGTTCAATGGCCACTCCCTGCATTCACTGAATTCCTACCATCGTTCCCACCATTCCCACTTTGTTACCTCATACAGCAAGAACTTAGCTGCAAAATATTTAAAACTATTCTGTTTTATTCTGGCTACAATCATTCTCACATGTAATGTTGTTTGGGATTTAACTGTTACTTGAACTAAAGTTCACAGGAAGCAATAATTGTTTTTTCAGTTTTGGCATTTCCTTGCTGGGTCTTTTGTGGTCCCCTATTGGGTTGTGGGTTGGTGTGTTTAGTTCCTTGCTTCTAGTGCCCCCCTTCCCTTTCCCTTTCCCTAGCACTATTGGGTGTTCAGTCAAGAATAGTGCAAATTGATAGCTGCTTTCTGAGGTTTCAGGGTGCCTTTAAATGTTTTTCTGTAGGTAGAGCATTTGCATTTCTTCCCATATATTTTCCTGTCTTTTTTCCTGGGGTTATGTTTCCATTTATTTTATTATCCCTATTCGCTATGGATGTGCCTTGGAGTGGGTCTGCAAGCCGCTGGACCAAGCTCTCACAAGTTAAGTCTGGCCCCAGGCCAGACTTGGGGAGTAGTAGAACAACTCCCAGAACCCAATCAAGGTATGCAGAGACTGCTTCAAGCTTAACTAACCTCTTCCTGGGTTAGATCCCATAGGAATTTAGCCTGCTGGAGCCCTGTCCACTATCACTAGGTTCTTAGCTCATCCTTTCCCAGTTTTTCTGACTGCTGCTTGGATGATGGTGTCCGCTGACCGTGATCTTGCTTGGCTGGTACCCTGTTTGCCTTTTCATGTTTGAAGTGCTCCTATTCCATTTTTTCCTGGGCTGCTTGTGTGGGGGTTCTTGGCCATTTTGTATTTATGCCCATCTGGTTGAAGGTTTTGGCAGTCAAGCAGTGTGTTTACTGTTCATTCTTTGCTAGTTATCCTGTATCCTTGCCATGCTTGGGCTGGTACCATGCAGCTGCCATTCCTTTCCTCTCAAACTCTGGTCTCTTTACCAATGGAATGGATCTTTCCTGTTTTTGTTCACTTATTGTGATCTCTTTAAGCAAAACCAAGTACCGTTAAGTAACTACCGGGAAGCTACTGACAGAGCTAGCACAGAATTGGAACTTGAGTGAAATGAAATGCCATTTTCTGTAGAGCTGCTTCTTTGTGGGGCTGAGATGCTTTAGACTTAATGTGAGTAAAGGTGGTGGCCTGACACCACATAGTAATGGTCCATTGGTGTGAAGGTTGTTTGCCATGTTTCTTTTTCTCATATTGAGAGTAGTAGTTTGTTTTATTTAATCTTCGACTTTCTAAGTGTTATCCTTGGTTTCATGCATTTCTCTCGATTGCCAGATTCTGATTCTGGTTTCCTGCAAGCTGTGTGAGTTTTAGTCTGGCATGTTTAGGGAGGCATTGATACCAGAGCCATAAGCACTGGGCAGCTACAGTACTAAGGAGCCACACAGAATACATTTCATTATACAGTACAGTACTTATTTTTTCTTAGGTTGCAAGTGGTTTAATAGATAGTATTATAAGTTATCCTGTGCACTCTAATGAGGTTGTGTATTTTGGAGTGTGTGTTAATTTGGCACCAGGTATTTGAAATTTTGTATGCTGTATGTGATTTTGCTTGTGACTAGTGTTTTACATGCAATCATTGTGGTAGTAAGAGGAAAGATGTTTTATGTAATTTCTTTACCAAAAATGTGTAGTTTAAATTTTATTCATGAGTATAAAGCTCAATGAATGTGCACATACCTGCTTGATGGGTTTTGAGAGTTGTTCTACTCTCCAAGCCCGGCCCAAGGCCAGGCTTGACTTGTGAGAGTTTGGTCCACTAGGCTGTTGCTTAGAGCGGCCCACAAGCCCACATACCCACCACAGCCTGGTTGGTCTGGAACTTCTTTTAGAAAACAAGTCTATAGTTTTCTCTTGAATATGTCCACGGTTGTTCCTGCAATATTTCTTACAGTCGCTGGGAGGACGTTGAACAACCGCGGACCTCTGATGTTTATACAGTCAGATTTCTCCATTTTTGGAATTGATAAAAATCTGGGACATGTTATACTTGTCCCAATGAGTTTTAGTATTTAGGACAGGTAGGCAGACAGGCATGAGCATAAAATACTGAATAGTTTTAGATATTATAAACAGTTGTCGTATAATAGTGAAGAGTACAAAGTGTGGCCAACACCGCAGACACCGACAAGAGATGATGATTTATCTATCAGGGCTGTGTTTGGTCAAGTTTTACAAGAGGAATGTTATCTGTAATTTAAGTCAACTCTTCTTGTGGTTTCTATGCATCAATTACCATATGATTATGTTGATATAGTTGAATAATTATAATAAAATTAATGTACCTCTTTTGTCTCGACAGTCTGGTGCGAAGATAAACATCAGCGATGGATCTTGCCCAGAGAGGATCGTCACAGTCACTGGAAACACAGACAGCATCTTTTCTGCATTCAAGCTTATCTGCGCAAAGTTTGAAGAGGTGGGTACCCCTGAGTTTAGCAACCACTGGTTTTAAGTGCGTGTCAGTAGAGAATATTTGTGAGTTCCAGCAGACCCATATTTCTGTTACTGTTTTGTGCATAATGATCATCTGTAATGGTATACATGTATATAGTGTCTTATTGTAGAAGTATAATAGTATAATATTATACTTCTAATAGTATAACGGTATAACAGAACATAAATATAATTTGGAGGTTAATATTATAGTATATTTTGAGTTTAGTATTATAGTATATTTATTACAGTTCTGTAATAACTTCAGAACAGTAACTGAAGATATTCCTTCTACCTGCCCAGTATTCATCTGGCACACTTACCCACTCCACCTACACTCATAATTGTCTATATTTCGCCAAAAACAACAGCCCTTCTCTATTCTCCCCCCCCCCATACCACTTCACCCATCTAGCCACAGCATCCACTCCCATCACCCAACCTCACCCCCCACCCTTCTGCTCGTTAGCCCTTCTTTTCTTTTCTGCTGTCTCATAAGAGTATTTCCCAACACTGTTTATATTGTTAAATATATACACTAGTACCTTGCATAGGAATTGGTATACCTCGATTGCGGCTTTTAAAAACTTGACACTTGTTTCCTCTCGCCATATTTTTTTATTTAGTCATGCTCCCTCACTCTTAACTTCCTTCCTTCCTTTTTTATTCAGCCTTTCCATTTTACTTCTTTCACTGTTTATTTTCTTCTTTCTTGCCTTTACCTTCATTTATCCCACTTGCCCACCTACTTTTTTTTTCCTCTTACCCGTTTCTGTGCTCCACCTCGCTGCAGGTAGCTTGTAGAGGGGTCGGCACAGAACTCATTAAAAATTGACAGAGCAAACAGTGTGTGAATGCAAAGATGGCTGCTGCTGTTGCTGCTCGAGCACTGCTTCCCTGGCATCTACATATCTTTCCAGTCTTTCATACCTTGGTTATACTGTATTCAGCTGTTTTATCCTTGTTACAGTCTAGAGAGATAAATATACTGTATCCAGAATCAAGCTGCACTGAAACATTCACTAATTAAATAATTATATCCATTGTAAATTTAAGTAGTAATTTAAAATCCTGAGCCACATGCATTTATCTGGACTAGATGTACGATGTAGAACCCAACTGCAAATGCATCCACAGTCCAACACAAAATGACTTAACTTGCATGTGTTTACCTATATTGCCTATACCATTACTGATGTGTTACTCGGAGTGTTTCGTTGATAACAGTGGTCATGAGAGATAAGGCATCGAGTAACAGAACCACCATTATTTGTGTGTGCTGTCCTAACAAACTATATTATTTGTCCATGATAACTTCAGTTAAAAAAAAATCTTTCTACTGTACTTTGTGCTAGCAGATCAAAACAACTTGTATCAGCTAATAATTTTGGAGACCATGTTTGTGAATATAATTTCATATTGTCACCTGTATGGTGAATATGGCAAATTCCGTCTTGCTTGTAAACCCCCCCCCCCCAACTCCCTCCAAGATCAAACAATTGACACTCCTCAGGGTGCAGCCCCATAACAGTTGCCTAACTTCTGGGTACCCATTTAGTACTAGATGAACGGAGGCATTAGGTGAAAGAAAATGTGCCCAACCATTTATGTCCCACCGAGAATTAAACCAGGATCCCCAGTTGAGAGTCGAGAACGAAGCCAATGGTATTAAAAGACCATGAAGTGGATATCATTCCATAATGCTGCCTGTCTGGTGTATATTACCTGTGACAATTTCAGTAGTTATATATTGTCCCACAACAAAACCCAAGGCAAGGCTTTTCTGGTGATGACTTTTTCTGATTAATGTCTTTTGACGAACCACCAAACCCTTGTGGTGGTTCCAGGGATCAGTGCCCTGTAGACTAGTGATGTACAGGTAGCGGGCCACAAATCACGGAGGTATTATAACCTTGTTGCTCTGGCACTTTCTCTTGGATGTCATTCCATGGTATTATCTGTCTGGTGGATATAATTCCATGATGCTGCCCAACTGGTAGTCTTCCACAGGACTACCTGTTGGTGGATATTATTGCCAGATATTAATCATTGGTGAGCATTTTGCTCCATTAATACCAAACTAGTTGACAATGTGTTCCAACATTATCTGTGGAGATGTGTTGATACCACCTGGTTGTTTGTCATCATGTATTGATTCCATCTGCATGGGAAGCAAGCTTGTTACCCAATACCATGTATTCAGTAACATGAACTGATACCAGACTTTTCACTATTTTATCTGAAGAAAGATCTTTTGCATTCCATTGCAACCAGGGAAGCTGAACTCGCAACCCATGAATTTTAAATTTGTCGAGGTAAACAGAGTGGGTGGGGTGTAATTTTGAGGGACTTTTCAGTAGCACATAGTCTGTTTACATGGAGCTCTTGCTTGATGAAAGACTGGCATTAGCTTTATTGTAAGCTATTTTTCCTCCCAGTGTCTGACTGTTTTTTCACATAACATTTCTTGGGTAGCATGATATTTTTGCTTTTTGTTCTTATTTCTAGCTCCTAGATATACAATAGACTGATGCAGAAATCATGATTTCTGTCAGACAATTTGAGCAAGAATCCTATACAGTAATGTCGAGATAGTTCCAGGGATCAGTGTTCCAATGACCTGGTCTCGTGATGACCCATCCTAGGTGATAGTCTTGTCTGTCACACCTGCTCAAAGATAATGTGATATTGTTTTTTGTGTAAAACCTTGTTCCTTGCCATATATTCATTCTGTTCAAAACTGGTAACCTGCTTCTGTCTGCCTCCATCTGTTCTTATTTAATAAAGTACTGTGTATCTTACAGACAACAACACTTCAAGTCACCTTAGGATTGAAAATGACAAATATGTTGTAATTATATACTTTTCCTGAAATATGTTGTATTTTATGACAATGACACCTACCCCACCCCCAACAGTTTTCTGTGTATATGCCAAATACCATATCATTTTCTGTACTTGAAACATAAACAGTCTAGCACTTATATAACAGTTGCCATTGCCCTATATATATGTTTAGTTCCAAGTTATAATTTTGTAAATAGGCAGCAGGAAGTACAGTTTTTAATTATCAGTGAGCCTGCCAACCCTCCAACACCCTTCATCAACACCCTTCAACACCATCTCATCATTTTTCCTTCTCCCATGATTTCCCTTCACCCGCACCCTCAAGACACCTTTTATATCTGTGATCCCCACCACCAGTTATTCACCTCCACCTCCCTTATCCCAACCCACATTATTTCTACATACTTAAACCCCCAACTGTATGATCTTGCTTACACCACAACCACTTAAATCCCAGTCATATAAATACACTGACAAATCAGAACTACACCAAACCATCAGAACCACTACCAATTAGGCATTATGAAAATCACAAAGATATAAGTCTCCGTGGCGCAGTGGTAAAGCACTTGCTAACACTTTGGCCTTGGTTTGTATCCTGGCTGGGGAGGATTGACTGGGCCTCAGTGCTTAACTGTAGCCTCTGTTCACCCAGCAGTAAATGGGTACCTGGTTGTTTAACAATTTGGAGGGTTGTATTTCTGAGAAATTAGGGTTTAGGACCTGCCGAAACTCTGTGCATGCTAGTGACTTTACAAGAATGTAAGAACTCTTGTACAGTATATGTAAATAATAAAAAAAGTGATGAATCTATAATGAGAGGCCTGGGTTTGATTCTGCCATACAGCCTCAATATTCATTCACTACGAACTATAAGCCTACTCAAAACCACCCTTACTGCCACACCCCAATCAAAATACCCACCATCCATGGGCTAATGCTACCACTCATGCTGGCTGTGTGTGATAGAATACCGACATATCGGGAGGAATAAATTCACCAAGTATTATAGCTGGGAGTGATATATCTTGCTCTATATGTGTACTCCTTGTGTATAAAGGGAAGAACATTTTTATATTGAAGACTTCATACTATTGTTTATATTGAGAATGAAAGGAATTTTACTTGTAAAACTATGCAACTATTTTGTTGCCTATGCAATATAATTACAGTCTTGTACTGTAATTATGTTTGTGTAAGAAAAAATTACAATTATGTGATTTCAGTTCTTGGGTCAGATGTACCAGAACAATGGCAGTGCTGGCGGTGGCGGTGGACAGCAGCGCCCACCCATTACCCTACGGTTGATTGTCCCTGCCTCTCAGTGTGGCTCACTCATTGGCAAAGCAGGATCCAAAATAAAAGAAATTCGTGAGGTGACTGGGGCTTCCATTCAAGTTGCATCTGAAATGCTGCCCAATTCAACGGAACGTGCAGTCACTGTCTCCGGCACCTCAGAAGCTATTACTCAGTGTGTCTACAATATTTGCTGCGTCATGCTTGAGGTAAGTGTACCACTGTTATCATTTATAGACATAATTTGACCAATTGATCAAGGGAATTAGTGTACAGTATTCACATTTTGCTGTATCATGCATAATGTTTATAAATCACTTGTACAGTATAGCTTTGAAAGATATTGTTGTACAACTATTTTTGTTCTGTAAACTATTTTCTCATTATTTTTGCAGTCCCCTCCCAAAGGCGCCACGATCCCTTACCGCCCCAAACCCCAGGTCGCCGGTGGGCCGGTGATCCTAGCCGGCGCCAGGCCTATACTATCAGGGTAATTACGCTGTTCCTCAGCGCCCGATGTAAGTACTATTCCCTTTGTTCCCCCACCACACTTGGGGGCCCCCTGGCCCCTTCATGGCGGCCCCCTCAGCCCCCTCCTGCCCCATGTCCCGTCTCCACGGCGCCTTCCCCAGGCCCCCACACCATGGCGCCATCATAACGCCTGCGGGCCACCACCCATGCCATGCGGGGCACTTGCAGATCACGACCCGTGCCATCCGCCGGGCCATCCGCCAGGCCACCCACCCGAACACTTGAAGAACGGCCATATCGGCATAATGCCACAGCCGCACTTCCACCACATGCAGGATGTAAGTCACACCGCCGTGTCCCGCCCGAGTGCCCGTGTGACCCATGCCCAGTTGGACCCTCTCCGTGGCTTCTCGCCACCCATCCGACCCGACCTGATCCGGACGTGTTCCATACCCGACCAGACCTAATTAGTGTTGCCCAATGTGCTTCCCGATCACATCCTGCATGATGCACCCATATAACCCTAGCCCTAACCCATATGGCCTAGCCTTTTAACTTATTACCTGCCCTTAGATACCTGCCTGCCATCCTGCATGTAAATGGCTATTCGTGTAGTGTTACAGTAAAATTTAAATATGTTCGGTATAGCATTACTCTTGGAAATGTAAGTGACAGCGTGGCCAGGGCTAGGTGTTGAGGCAGGTGCAGATACCTGGTGGTACAGGTGCACAGCAGATCCTGCTGGTGGGTCGTGGGGCGCGGGGCTTCCTCACTCATCCCTGCCATGCCAACGCCTCTTCGATCCCTTTTGCGCCACCAACACCGACCAACAACACCTGATGACGGCCCTATCATCCCCACTCTTCTCTCTGCACCACTGACTGTTTTCTCATAAGGGACTCGACCTGTACCCATCAAACTTGAAAACTTATATCGGATATTTTATATTTTATAATAAAACTGATACGGTAGTGATATTTTATATTTTATAATCATTTAAAGCCTCATAGAAGACATTTAAATAATTCAAGAACACAGATTGTTATTGTTCTATATTAATGTATTAGATTAGTAAAGAAAACTTAACTTTTTATTTTTATATATTATGATTGGGAAATTTCTAGGTAATAAATGGTAATATTTGCTCAACCATTAAATTTGGAATTTATTAAAACATGATAATTTTATTTAAATTATAACAATAAGACATTTGAAATAGTCCTTTTCAGTTTAAATGAAATTAATATAAAAGTTTTTGGCCTTGTGACTTACCTTGATGTGCTGGACAATTTCTGGTCTTTTCCGACCCTACGCTTGACGCTTGACGCTCCCAGCTCAACATTCCCGTACCGTATTGTCCCTGTTGCATGATCGTCTTAGCCCTTTGATTTTAGTGTTCCCCAACCTATATGTCCCATTCGAGTGATCAACACAGAACAGATATTAGAAACCAAACATGAAGTTGGACAAGGAAATTACAAATATACTTACTATTAGGATTTCTTAATTCTGACACTACTACTTATCACTGGATGACTGAGTGGATGTACTGTGTGTATTAAAAGAGGTCAGGTTTCATGTTATGAGCTCGTTTATGAAACAAAGTAATTAAGAAATTTAAATTCTTCTTGCAGTATAAAAAGTATATTGTCAGATTTGTATTAAAAGATTTGTAATCTTACTAATCTTTGCATGTACGCATTAATTAAGGATTGTTTTGTGAAATTATCTTCAAAGCAGTCATTCTAAATTCATGTTTTTCTAAATATAGTAACCTATGTGAGACTTTAATGAATTAAGATATTTTCAGTTTGGCACTTCAATCAGTTGTATTAACAAAGATTTTGTCTTATTCACATTGTGAATTATAAGCCATCTTCACTTTAAATTATGAATTTATAAATGTTTTCTTTTTTATGGCTTTTGCTTAGTTTTTGGATTTTACACAAACAAATATTCTTTTAACGATTAGAAACCTCTCCTTGCTCCAACCCTTTACCCAGCTTCCCTCACTAACATAAAACATTTCCTCAATGTTGGTGCATCCTACTGATGACCACTGTCACCCTGGAAGCCTTTCCTGACCCAGCTGCTAGAGAGGACTCGCCTCCCCTTCCCTAAGATTAGCTAAAGTCAGGAGTGGTGCTACCTGTGCATTTCCCATCCTCCCTTGACCATAATCAGGCGGCGACCCACTGCACATCCTCAGAAATAAATATATTATATATATTTAAAGACTTGAAAGTAAGAAGAAACTCTGAAAGCTCTGAAGAAGAGGTCTGGCCCGCGCCCCCCAACACCCAGTCAGCGCTGCCCGCGTACTTTCTCTGTCCCGCCCGGCCCATGCCGCACACTCCAACCTGGAGGGGCCCCCAGAGGTGGCTTGGGGATTATATACCTGTGCTAGATTAAGATATACTGTACTCTATTATTTATTCAAATCAATAATGCAATCCTTATTTCAGTCTTAAATTTTTCAAAATAAGTAATTCCATATAAATTTAATGTCTAATAAATTATATATTCCAAAGATATTAATGTCTTTAGTTCAATTGTTTCCTTAATACTGTTTATCCTAAATAAATTAATTTCATTGTATATCAGTGTAGTGCTGTATATCACCAGTTGGTTACTTAAATCATGAAACAAATATGTGCTCTCATCTAACTATTAGATGACTAAGTGGGTTTATCTAAATTTGCCTCGCATTTATTGTGAATATTGTGTATTGCAAATATAATCAGTGACATCAGTACTTGGTATCCCTGTCAATACATGCAATTTATTCTTTACCACCAAAATCAAATTATCGCCTAATGATGATTGTTTTTATCCAGATGAGCAAGTTGGGCAACAACTCCCCACTAGCAGGGCTACTGGGTCTGGGTAGCCTAGCTGGTGCCAACCCAGGTGGTGGTGTTAACCCTCATGCCGGCAACACTGCTGATGGTAGGTTGCATACTGCTGTACCAATTTCGTTGTTTTTTCTCTTAACTATTCCTTCATCTTCATTTGCTTGCTTTCCCTCTCTTCAACTCTCTAATATTAAATATACAGCACTTCAATATGAATATCAAGTCCCAGGTTGTATAACCTTTACTGAAAGTGAAAAATAAAGTAATGAGTGGTAGGAGAGGTTAATATTATAATGAAAGAAAGATATGTTAGTATGGGAGTTGAAAAAGGACTGAGGGATAATACATTGATCCCATACCTAAATGGAAGCAAATGTAGGGTATGGAAGGGGACGAATGTTCAATGTAAGCAGTGGAAAGTATGTATGTGAGAAGAGCAGATAGTGTAAGTAATTGGGATGGATGAAGAAATATGAGTGAAAAGGGTTAGGGAATTAAATGTGCAATCTGTGCAATTTGTAAAGCACAGATCATATAGGAATGTTTGTAGGATTAGTAGGATATTCGGGAATTGTTTAAAGAGAACACAAGCAGTCCCCAACTTACGAATGGAGTACGTTTTGAAAAGGTGTTTGTAAATCTGAATTGGATTTCCCATGAACACAATGTGGTGCGTGTGTTCGTGTAACACCAAAAATTCATATACATATATATGGTAGAGACAGATGACCATGACCTTCCTTTAGTAAGGAAGAATGGAACAATATTTGGAAAAAGAATTTGGGGTTAGTGTGTGAAAGATTTATTAAAAGTATCCTGGAGAAACTTCTGTTGTGGCTACCCACTAATACAGAACTCCTGCTTGGCAGTAAGGCATTGGAGCTATAAATTTGCTGTGTACAACTATCATGGCATTTTTGAGACAATATTAGTGACAAATATTTTTTTTCAGCGCTAGCAGCTTTGGCAGGGTCCCAGCTGAGGACTCCCGCAGGCTCTGGCCCTGGTACTCAGACTCACGAGATGACTGTGCCCAATGAACTAATAGGATGCATCATTGGAAAGGGTGGCACCAAAATTGCTGAAATCAGGTCAGTACCTAAATTAGCATAAACCTTTTCAACATAAGATGTTATCTCTTAAGTGTCATTTAATATACTTGCACATCCCAAACAAGAAAAAGTCACTCATATTTTTATTTGCAGGCAAATCACTGGGGCTATGATCACCATCAGCAAATATGATGATGGGTCAGAAGAAGCAAGCAAGCAAGACAGGACTATCAGTATCAAGGGTAATGCGGACCAGGTTGCCCTTGCGCAGTACCTCATTAACACCAGGTAAACCCAAGTCCTCAACCCTCAGCCCTCGCGTCACTCCACTTTACCCAAACATCTATTGCCCGAGTTAACTCTGTCTTTGTAACACTCATCCAGAGAATTAGGCTAACTCTGTATGCCAAGTGGAGGGTTGTGCTTTTCCCATACTTACTCTAAGTGGAACATGTCAATTAGAACTATTTACCATAGAATAAATGTTTTGTGTTCATTTATTGCTGATAATGACTGGTTCATGGGGAGCATAGTGGCACAACCGCTCACTGGTAATTGTGTTGACGTGTGTGGGTCTATTTTCACAGTACTGTGAGGTCCCAGCGCTCGTAAGGACAGAAGGTATGTACACGTTTCCGTCGTTCTCGTACACAAGCTGCAAGCAGGGGCCTGCATGCCTCTGCTCTCTCCACATTCAAGCGATCCTAATAAATTCCGATTTGACCAAAACCTCAGTATTCCTTACCTTGATGACTGGCTTCAGGTCTTGCTATTTTTGTTCCTTAAATTTTGATGATGCCCTAAGTGCAGTTCCATTCGTGCGTGGTAAGTCCTCCTTTGTCCTTTACCTGTTATCCTTGAAAGTCCTGATCCTAGCGGTGCACACTGCCCTGAGCCCCACACACACTTGCTCTTACCAACCATTTTTCAGCTCTTGCTATGCTCTTGATTCTTACATCTACATTGGCCACTACAGCAGTTCTTTAACTTAAAACAACACATTATCCCATGATGAGTGTTGCTTTTGTTCGTGTGTCTGGGCATTATGTGTGGTGGTTGTGGGCGTGTGATGACCGCTGTGCCTGCCCCTAGCTACGGCTTTGTAGCTGTTGTTGGTGGGCACGTGCCATTTCTCCCGGAGGCAGCCCTGGCCTCGACCCTCTTGGTAAGTCATACTTCCACACCCTGACCATGTCCTGGGCTTCCCTTGTCATGGTTGTCTCTGCTGGCTGTTGCCATTCCTCCTTACCCCTCCTTAGCATGCATTTCTTCTGCAAGGAGTGCTTAACACTTCCTTCTCTTGGTTAATGGGACCAACTTTATCAATTGGCTCTGTGTCCATTAGTCATTGATTAAATGATTAAGGGACTACCATCATGCCAGTCACAACCTTGCCTCAGTTTACTTCTGTATTAACTTTAAAAGAAATAGTAATAAGTTGGCAGGGTATGGATTCGTGGTCCCAACTTTCCATAGCTCTTTGCTTGTGTTAAAAGTTTTGCTTATTTTAGTTCTTCCCCGAGTGTCAGCAGATCAGACTAACTTTTCATCTAATTCTCGTGCCTTTAAAAAAGCATCCTTCTATGTAGTCTTCTGTAATGTAATGTTCTGTTATGCATTTTCATCTTATTCTGGTCTAGACTTATTTTAACAATGGATTCTGCTTCTCACTCTTCTTTACAGCTATTAAAGTAACACTAGTTTTCAACACCATTGTATTTTATGTTCTAATTTTATTAAATATCTGCAATTTTCCAACATAGCTAAATATAGCACAAAATATCCACCACATGAATATCCAAATCTATGTATTCAAAAGATCTTTTAAAGCTTTTTCTCATTCTTTCAACCCAGTCATAACCTGATGTCAACTATCCTTTCTGGGCGTCACATTGTCAGGTTGTGTTCAGTTCTCTATCACAGCTTCACACCAGTATGCCTCCCTTCTTTATATTGTAGTAGCTTCCACAACCTGTCAGGCGACGTCCTTATCCATTATTCCAAAATCCAAATGATAATCCAGTGTGAAGCCTCGTACATCCATCAGCTGATAACGTGGCCTATCTGATCCTTATCCTTTGGGCCTGCCGCGCATCTCCCCCACAGCCCACCATGCCCACATTCACCCTCTCCACATTTGACAGTTCTCGGCAACCACACAAGAATTAATGATAATGAATTATTTTTGAATATAAGATTGATCAGTGTTAGCATTAGTTTTGTGGGATGTTCATTAGAAAATTATATATAAATGTGGCGAGGAGTGTTCAAGTGTGGGCATGTGGGCAGTGGTGTGGCATAGTGTGCCAGTGATAACGTTGCGGCCCCTTGTCTCCCCCAGCATGGAACTGCACAAGGCGCAGCTTGAAGTAAGTAAGGGCGGGTCCGGGTCGACCGGGTCGGGAGGGCTGAGCCCCAGTGCCATCCCCCTGGCCCAGCTGCTCAAGAACCCGCAAGCCCTGAACGCCTTGTCCTCCCTGACCGGCCTGCAGGGCCTGTCCTCCCTCACCTCCCTGCTCGCCCCCGACTCCTCCCAGGGCCTGGCTGGTATTGCGGCTGCTAACAGGCACAACAAGGCCTACCAACCCAAGCTGCGCGCCCAAGCCTCTGTCCATCAGCCCACTAATGGCTCCCCCAAGGAGAACAAGCGCAGCAAGTTCGCACCCTACTAGACCTCATCCTCTCCCACGGGGCCCCGGTCCTCTCCGGACGCAGAGCGTCCTCATCCTCCACTCCTGATGAACCTCGTGGCTCTCCACCAACCAGGGGGTCAGCTTTTCCTGTTTACAGACATGCCTCTGCCCTGCTGGCCTGGGGCTGCCCAACCCACCTGCTGCTAATGTTGGCTTTGGTGGCCCCCTGTGCAGTTCCCAGCAGGGCTGGGGCATGTCACCATCTCAGATCTGAGTAGGAATACTCCCAGCTGCATGCCACCGACTAGAGTAAGGAAGTACTATCTGGTAGCAGGAAACTGTGTACTCTCTGACTTTCGGTTACAGTGTGTATGCAATGGATACATGCGTGTTGGTGTCAGATGGTCAGTATCACTAGGTCAGCAGCTGCTTGTTATACATGGTGGTCTTAGCTGGCTCACTCCAGCCCAGACAGCCTGCCACCTCTCAACTAAACATATCAGTTAGGACAATTGATTCTTTGTTTCCTGTTGTTTTTTATAATGGCATCAAGCAGAAGCTGAAAGCATATTGCATTGTCACAATTTCATAGAGTTTTCTTGTAAACGTTGTGCATGGTACTCCTGTTTGTCAGTAATGGTTCATCTGGTGACAGTCTCAGATTCATACAATTCTCAATTGCAATTTGTGTAAAAGTTTCTGAAAATTTTCTAATGAACCAACAGATAAATACCAAGCTTGTAAGAGTTAGTGTCGACATAGGATGTGGTCGGTGAGCAGCTGCTGGGTGCCCTACCGTCAAGCGGCACCAGGCATAAGATAGGAAGCTGGGCACTGTGACCAGATCACCGCCTCATATTTTAGCATTGCAGTGCTGAGCACGTGTGCCGTAGTTGCTCGGTTTAGTCACTATAGGATATGGCATTAAATATTACATACTTAATGTGTAATTCCTTGAGAAAGTACATGTGGGTACAAAACTCAGCTGTTTTCCTTTTTCATTATAATGTATGGAATGTACAGTTTTGCAATAAGTTAATTGTCTCCTTAGAAGTACTGGTGTTCAATCGTAAGCTCAATATGTGAATGTTTCTTCCACTAGATATTAAACAAGTGTAAAGTTTGAGGAAGATTAAGCCTTTCATTACAATCCTATCCTGACCTGCCCCGTGGTGATCCCCACCTTTCCACCACCACCACCACTACCGCCACCACGCGGCAGCGCCCGGCACCTGAACACCCCTCTGGCTGGTTGGCTCCCTTCTGCAACAATTGCCTCTTCTATAAATTTCCATTTTCTGTCATACAGTACCTTATGTGTACTTGTTAGTATGTGGATGCTTGTAGAAGGGAGCCACCATGTAACCTTGGACTGATGTAACACTATGGGGACAAATGCCTGACAACAGGGCCGATGCGTCGATCCAACGCTTCGGAGACTTCTTGCTTCCCCAGCAGGTAAGTTTTCACAATGGAAACAATAACTTTTTTTTTTTTTTTAAGTACTTGTCATATATTATCCTGACATGCAAACTAAACATTAACCAGTCTTTACCTGTTCCCTGTACCTCAGTCCCCAGCAATCCTGTTCAGTGCATCAGTTGGGGAAGTTTTGTATGCTAATTTATGTTAACAATTACAGGCCAGTAAAAATGCAGGTTTTAAGACTTGCATCAAGAATCTGAACTGGTGGTATTAATTTATGGGATGATTACAGAGGAACAAGGTTGACTGAAGGCACATTAAAAGGAGCTACAGTGAAATATGCTGATCAGTTGCATTAAAAATTGTTTTGGCAGTTATTTTAAATGAAAGAAAAATGTTTTTACCAGATAAAACAAATAAACGAGGCTAAATATGTTGGAGACACCTGGCAATAATATGAACGCAGATGGATAATAAGTTTTCCTTTAAAATTTAATATCCTTAATGTTCCTGAATTAAAGTTTTGTAGCAAATTTAAGTGAAGTACTTGATCTATGTGGAGATATAATGGAAATGGTATATAAAGTATCACTTGGTGATGGGTGACGCAGGTGTGTGTTGCAGGATAGCGATGGAGACAGCAGGACTGGGTATGGCGGGCGTTGGCTACCAATACATTGCACCCAACCACATCGTGCGAGCCCCTATCCACTGATGCGAGCAGCCTCTAGTGTTGTTGGACCCAGCCAAAACCCTGCCTCCGGAGCGGCCCATATCGCAGCTGGCCACCATCACCCCAGCTTCCCACACAACACCGGGTGTCTGGCCAAGCATGCAGTAATACCACCAGCTCACCACGCCCCCTCACCACCACTTCACCACCACCTACCTCTACCACTCCTGCCAGCACCTAATTTTTCAGTTTATTGAGCATGCATTTCTGCACAGATATTAGGAAGAGGTCATTATATAAATGTAAATTGCTGTGGTACAAGTCTTGTTGGTGGTTGTGGTCATGAATGCCCCCAGGTGTTGGTGGCGAGGTAGGAAGTGCACACAAGACTGTGGGTGGTGGTGGTGGTGGCACACTGGAGCCGAGCGGTGGAGGGGCGGGTCGGCCACGGTGGGCGTGGCTGGGAGGCGCCTCAGTGCCCAGAGTCAGTGACATAGGTTACCACAATTACCACTTTATACTCTTGGTGTAAGCGGGGTCCGGCCAGCAGCCAAGCTGGTGGTGATGAAAGTAGAGCTGTGGGTCGGCCCCTGCCAAGTTGTGTAGCTCAGTGTACAACATTTTCAGTTAATCCCCCAGGGCGGCCACTACTCCCCACCTTGCCTGACCCCCTGCGCCAACCTCGTTTGCTCAAGCATTGTTACCATCGGAATGCTCCAGCTGGAACCAGAAATGTGACTGTGATAACTGAAGTATTGTATACATGCGTACCATTTTATACTCTTTGACTGGATCACTTGATATAGAGGCTAACACGTGGAAAAGGCTTGATATTTTAGTCGATTAACTGAAAATGATATTTTTATGAAAACTCCACCTTCAGTATATGACTGATCAATCATATAGTTGAGCTTATCTCTAGTTTTAGAATACTGTAATAACAAAGAAATAGTTATCTACTGCTATGTATACATAGAGGTGTTGTTCTGTAGATACACTCTGAATTTTATAATCTTATCTACAAGTTCTTGGATGCATCAGATAGTAAATGTCGGTAAATATTTAATATTTCTATCTCGAAGCTTTAGATGTTTCCTAGAATTGAAAGTATTTTCTTATGCTTCCTTCTGACCTTCATGAAATGAAGCTATCATTGGCTTCCACAGGGTTTTGTAAAAGACATATTACTATACATCAGTAGGGCTTTGTAAGCATTTACATTTTAGTCCCATGTACTGTCTAGTTGTGAGAGGCTGGTAAGGCTTCAAGTCTAGTCGAATGTGTGCCAAGCATTTATTTATTGTTTTCACATGGCATGTCATTGATTTTTAATCATATTGTAGTATATGGTGATAAAACACGTTTTAATTACTCTTTTTAAGGTACAGTATTGCCACAATGTATAGTCTTAGAGAACGTAAAGTTTCTACGAGTCCCCTAACCCCCTCCCCCCCAACCCTCCATACCAGAAGTCGACCAACTGTTAGTGTGTTCTGCCACTTGACCGCGCTGCACACCTCTTGTCTGCCTCACATCGGTAGAGGTCCCTGCCAGACCTTTCCGTTAAGAGCAGCACACACACCTGGCCGCTCAACCCTCTGCCCATCCCTGACCCCCCGAATGCACCACCACTCCCAAATCACTCACTTGTCCAAACTTTTTAACTTTCTTGGACCATTTTTTCTAATATGCCATGACTTGGTTTTTATTGATACCTACATTTTAAAATAGCTTTAAAGGACAATTTTTTTTATTTTAAGAATAAAATGGACAGGAGTGAAAACGTCAGTGAAGTGCAGAGAAGGGTAGTTATGGGCTAGGGAAGAGTGGCTCTCGAGAACCATGGCGGGGCGAGTCCAGCCCCTCCCCCAGTAGTCTCACTAGCTGCACCAGGACCCTATAGGACACCTCTAGAACCCTCTAGAGTCACGACAAGTGCCAGGGCACTGTCGTGAGTGCAGCGCACAACCGCTGCCTCAGCCATTCCATGAGAGACTGGCGCGTGCTGCAGCCAAGCCCGGTGCACAGGCGCAGCGTACCCTCTCATCTATCTTTTAATTAATACCTTCAAGAAATTATAATCAAGGAGCTGTGAATTTTACATTGCTCAGTTAAGTAACCTAAATTAGTATCTAACACTGAGCGTGACGCAGTAGAATAATACAAAAAAAATTACCAAGAAACAACATTAACAAAAACCAAGGTTTTGGTGTCGCAACTTTAGTGTGCGCGGTGGGTGTGGCCTTCCAGGGTTCCTGTGCCAGTCTAGGGAGTCGTGGGTGTGTGCCTGAGTGGGGGATGATTATCTCATACTCCCACCTTGTCCATGCCTACCGTCACCCGGGTATATAAAGCCATACCCAACAAGGAGCCTCCGCCCACTGCTCACACACCCCATGGGCGAGTAAAGGCTAGCTCATCCGTTAACTGCGGTGGGCTGTACCAAGAACATATACTCGCTGTTCACTATAGCAAATATTTGATACAGAGTAGCCATGCATTCATATGCTTTTTTATGATTTTTGCTAGGGCTGTGGACGGTTGATATAGCAATATCTAACTAATTTGTATATGCATATGAATCAGTGTAATGAGTCTTTCTGTTGCGCACGTGTCTTATTGTTAATTTGTTATACAGATGGTTAGGTCATAAGTTGCCATCAGGCAGAGTGACGCAAATGGAGGGCACTGATGCCCCCGAGCGGCTCATGTGATGCCTGGTGTGCACTGATGCAGTACTAGGGCCTTGGCTTACTAGCGATAGTGCTCACCTTAATTATGCTACACCTGGCAGATAATCCTGACTCACTCCATGTGTTCATTGCTTTCTACATATGATTTGCAAAAACAAAAAAAAATATATATAAAAAATCTCAGGGCATATAACCAAATCCGTTTTGTTTTAGCTTCGGTTACTCCTTGTATTAGGCCCATTCGTGGAATAGCGGGATAACCTGGACGGCGGAGGACATGTGGGTGAGAGTGATGGTGCAGGCCAGAAAGGAGTCCTTGCACTACAGGTAATGTACTTTGATCACGTGTGCTCATGACCGACTGCTACAAGATTAATCCAAGTGAAACTAGTGGTTTTCAGTTGAACCATTTCCTCTCTGGCCAGTTCCATTACCTCACCCCAAGGCACCACCACCGCCGCCGCTTCGACCTAACACCCGACCCATCACCTGACCTGCCCTGACCTGACCTGCAGCTCACTACATCCCTCTTGCTCTCAGTATTTGCCTTATATGAAACTGAACAGGGTCGAGCAGTGTATTACAATAGAAATGTGTACACTTAATATCATATGTCTTTCAGTACTGTTTTCAGCTAAACGGCGGCGTTGTTTTATACTGTTTTCTTGTACGGTATCTACTTCTGACGCCTGAACTCGTGTGTCCACGCAGCAGTGAGGTGAAATGCAGGTGGCACTGGGCACTGACCTCGTGTGGCCCCCTATCTGCTGCCCTCTGGCTCTTGCACCCTTGATCTCCTAGGCTGACATGCCACACTGTACTGGGAGCCAGCCAGGGTGCCAAGCTGGGGATGCCGCCGATTAGCAGACTGGAGCCTCTGCAAGTAAAGAGAGGACTACTGAGGTGACTGGTGATGTAGCAATCGGAGCAGTAGGTCAGCTCAACAGTGCCACCTGCAAACACAAGCTTGTGGGCCGCCTCATCATCTCGGTGAATCTTCAGCGTTAGCATTACAGCTAGTCAGTGCAGGAGAGGTTACTCGTACTTTACAGGGGGATTGTGTATTAGGCACAGATTTACATATCATTGTTCTTCACGTGTCACTATGTTCGCGTGTAGTTACTAGTTGTACACGTGACCCGTCCTTACCCCGATATGGATACGGACAGTATTACTTAAGTGCCAATTATAAAATGTTAACCTAGTGCCAACTTAATGCCAAATCTTGCAGCATCAGTGATGCTGGGTGCGTTAGTTTGTCCATGTTTGGGAAGGTCGGGCCACGAGTGGCAGGCAGCCGGACAGGGCATGGTGTTATTTGGGCCATTCGCAGTTATATTCGCCCACAGTGTGGGAGGCTCATAGCTGGCCATGGCATGGGGCTGCTGCTGCTGCACCCCCCAGTGTTACATGCCCACAGCGTTGGAGGATGGTTAGCAGAAACATCTGTTGAAGTCCTCTAAGCAGCAGGTAGCCTAGTATGGGCTGCAATACCTGGGAGAACGCTAGTACAATGAGAACAGTGCAGCCCCACACCATCCGGCCAACACACCCGCCCTGAACAGCTCCCTGACATATTCGCCATCTTTACTGAGGAAAAGTGTTTCACAATTTTAATGTTATGGCAATAAATATTTCAAGGATGTAAGCAGTTAATGATTTTTTATTGATTGTGCATATGTGTCTTGTCTGACACAAGTATTGTTTGAGTTTAAATAAATCATCAAATTGATCTTGTTTTTTTTTTGTTTTCATTTGCAAGGCATCTTTAGATCTATTAAATCACAACAAAAAGAAACATTAAGTTGAACATGAAACATGAAAAGTCATAAGTGCGTATTTTCACAAATGTACATGTTCATTATTCTAAAATAAATAACCTCAAATTTGTTCTGATCAAAGTCTACTGTGCTATTGGATTAGACTTTTTAAAGAGACGCTGATGGATTTTTAGTGACAGCTTTTGAATATGACTAGTTACTGATTTTTTGTAGGGTTGCTAAGCGATTCAAATATTGGTATTGTGCATAAGGTCCCAAGTCCTGATTGTATGATTAACAACTCTCCAGAGTATTTAAGTTTGCATTATCAATCCTATCTGCATTATTCCAAATATTAAAAAAAAAAACTACTGTGCAACCAACTTAACTCCTACTTAGTTAAACCATGATATTGTCTTTGACACTGTTAATCGCAATGATCTTGATAAACTACATTTCACTGTAGCTTCCTATAAAATATTTTTTTTTTTTTTGCCTCGGTGACAGGCACCAGTCGGTGAACGATGCTACTTTTCCCATCATGCCAATTAATATTAGTCCACTCCTCTACCGTCACCTCTAATTTAAATTTAGACCTTGTGTTTCTTGGTATTAATTAAGCGTCAGAGTAAGAGGGTTGTATCATCAGCAAATAGTTTTAGGTAAGCGTGCAAATAAATGCTATGCAACGCTTACCTAAAACTATTTGCTGATGATACAACCTATTATTCTGACGCTTAATACCAAGAAACACAAGGTCTAAATATGCCGACTAGCAAACTTGCACTTAATTAACATTTAAAAACGTTAAAAATTGTTTGGAAATAGGCCAACCAAATAGAAATAAGAATAAATTACCCAAATTTTGAGCAGAGCAGAAGGGAAATTCCCCGGTGTTTACACTGAACTTCAAGGTATAAAATATATATGAACTCTATCTGCGCCTGGAGATCTATATCTTTAAACTACAATCTATAGAATAAATTACAATACAAAGCCTGACCTTAAGAGCTTGCAACAGAATTGATGGGCACCTCACAGGGGAAACAATTAAATATCTTTTATACTCCAACAGTACAACTTGAGCAAAGCAGAAATGCCATGCTAGTAAGTAATTATCAAAAGAAGGCACCAAACCGGGAAGGCTATGTAGCACCATAAAATATGCGGTAAATATCACCAAGGATGCCAATACGAGAACAAACGCATAAGGCGAACGATATCAAAAGTATTCGATTCATCAAGAATTCTATCGAGGAACAAGTGACCGCGAGGGACGGTCGGAAAGCAAGACACACGCTCGTCCTGGAAGTCGGGACATTCAACTAGGATATGCACGATATCCTTGTTGAATGCTATATCTTGCTCTGGTTAGGCCCCATTTAGATTATGTAGTTCAGTTTTGGTCGCCGTACTACAGAAGGGATATAAATTCACTTGAACGTGTCCAGCGTAGGATGACAAAGTTAATTCCCCAAATTAGAAACCTGTTATATGAAGAGAGATTATCAAAGCTTAAATTGCATTCACTGGAAAGGCGAACAGTTAGGGGTGACATGATAGAGGTTTAGAAGTGGATGAATGGATATAACAAGGGGGGGATATTAATAGGATATTAAAAGGATATTAAAAGTATCAACACAAGACAACACGAAACAATGAGTATAAATTAGATAAGTTTAGATTTAGGAGAGACTTGGGTAAATACTGGTTGGGTAATAGGGTTGTGGATTTGTGGAACCAATTACCGTGTAACCTGGTGGAGGTGGGGTCCCTCGATTGTTTCAAACGTGGGTTGGACAAGTCTATGAGTGGGATTGGGTGGTTATAAATAGGAGGTGCCTCGAATGGGACAATAGGCCTTCTCCAATTACCATTATTCTTATCTTCTTAAGAGAGGAAGATTTTAGGGTAAAGTGGGAGACTGCAACAAAGGGCAAAAGAATGCAGTTAAGCTAAAATATTGTGTGTCTAGGTGATATCAAGCCTTTTCCAATTCAAAAAGAACTGCAACAGTGAAGGAATTCGCAGCAAATGCAGTACAAACGTAGACCTCTTAAGTCTACTATGTTTTCAGTCGTGCTGCGACGCGAAAGTTAAATTGAGAGGGCGCGCGGTAGTAGTGATAATCCAGGAACCACACGATGTTTATGTTTACCATACGTTCAAAGAGTTTGCAGACAACTTGTCAGGGCAATGGGACTAAAGTCTTTAGGGGAAGTTCCTCGAGTACTGGGTTTTCTAATGGGTAGGACAACCATCTCGAGCCAGTCTTCGGGGACCAATGTTGTCTCCCAAATACAATTAGATATGCAGAAAATAACCTATGCTAAATCATACATAAAATTTTAGCATATAATGTTAATATATAAAGGAAAACAAAGCTACTTTGAATATACAATACATTAAAATTAATTACTGCTTCTTGGGGGGGGGGGGGGAGCAGCTTGAACGAGCCTAGCCTGAGGACGAGATGCGAGTTGACACTAAAAAATGAAACCGTTTTGCCTAACCTATCGAACCGATTTTTAATAATTGGTTGCAGTTTGAAAGGCTTGATAGATTGTTAAAATACGACGTATTAGGTGAGAGAACAGGTTGCACATGCCGTAAATCTAAAAAAAAAAAAAAAACTAATTTAAGCCAGGGGACAAAAACGACTCTGGCATTTTATTTTATAGCTCAGTTTAATACCTATTAGTGTATGAAGAGCGTAGGATGCATTATTTATTTGATTTTTTTATTTAAATAAATAAATAAGATAGCAACATTATTGTAGTTCACTGGACGAGTGAATGTATGAATATATCAGAGTTTCTGCATGAATATGTATGAGGGGGGGGGGGTTCGTGAACATGGGTGAGTGGCATCATGAACATGTATGAGGTGCTCAATGAACATGCACTAGGGGCTACATGACTAAATCATAATCATAACAGGTAGGTAAGGAACTCAAGCTATTGAAAATGGTGGGAAGAAAAATAAGTTAATATAAAGTGAGAAAAATGGTTTTGTGAAGGAAGCCTAACATTCCCACCAGCCTGATGAGAACGGCATACCTAAGGTGAATCGAGGATGAGAAACAATAATCGAGTGTTACTAAAACACGGCCTGTGAAAGTCGTCCTCACCAGACATAGGTCACTAGAGGGCATGGTTCATCAACACGAAAACCAGAAAAAAAAAGAGAGGGAGGGAGAGAGAGGTGGGGGGGGGGGGGTGTTAATAGCGGGTTAATGTCTAACCTACACTTGAAACAATTCAGCGATCCTGCGTCTCTTACCCGATAATTTGTTCCAATAATCAACCCTGTTTAAAAACTACTATTTACCCATTTTCTGAAGATTATCCTGAACAAATCTGTCGTCCCTGTAGTTAGGATTTTCTCATGCCTATACTGCACTGGAAGATGAATGGTGCGAGGAGGTGAATGTTCAATCTCCAGGTAGGGCAACCAAGAAATAAAAGCAGGTAAGGAAATTGAGTTTTTGGCGATTCCCAGTATTTAGATACAGCTTTTTGTGTTAAAGATAGGGAAAATATATTAAGATTTTGTTATCCAGGACCGAAAATTGGGGATATCATAAGCAATATGAACAACAGTATGGCTGGTAATGGTATAAATCACGTTATTATGTGCGGGAGATAATAATGCAATAAGAGTTAGGCGCGACACATTTAAAACAGCCAATGAGTAAGGATCATATGTCACATTTTTCTAAGGATAGTAGTTGGAAAATGAATGGCTGTCTAGGACAATTGGAATCACTTGCCGACTTAACAAATATTGTAAAGCCTATGCAATAGCATTCATTGATAACTGGGAACACTTCCATGGAAAGAATGATATCATTAAGTACGCGAGTTCGAGCTCCTAGGCCCAGCCCCACGGGTTTTGCATGTGCACAGATTCAATACTTGTGTACTGAATCTGTCTTCAATTTTTATCTAGCATCGTGTCCCCCATATCCACCTATTAGTTCCTCTATCTAGTATACCGTGTATGCGTGTGTATATGCGCGAATCCTATTACACTTGCACAATACATGAGCTATATTTAATGAATGGTCAAGGGGGTCTGAAACTACTAACACTGGGGAAGAGAATAATCAGAGGATATATGAATTTGACGTACAGAATACTGAAGCATAGACAACGTATATGAAGATATAATGTTCCGGGTAAAGAGAAGCAGAACACGAGGTATATATAGTTGGAAACTGGATACCCAGATGGGCCACGGAAATACAAGATAATATGCAGTCACTATGCAAGCAGTAAACACTTGACATGGACTAGACAAAGAGGTGCTGCTGACAAATGCAATCCATAACTTCTAGATAAGATAAAAAACTAGTAAATTGCTTCAAATGCTTGATTGTGAAGAGGTGGTCCCAAGAGCCTAAACTTTCCTGTTCGTAAGCACAAGTGAACAGTATTATACGTTTCAAGAACAGAAACAAAACTAGTGAACGTGTAGTGATCAGAATTATAACCAATTAGTTACCATCAGCTTCCCTCCCCCCCCCCCCTACTTACCCCCAACAACGAACGCGCTGCGCCACCAAACCCTAATTAGCCTTTGTTTACTATTCACGTGGGAAAGTAGCGACCAGGCAGACCACTCTCGTATTCCATACATATCCTATGGTGCTAATGAGCCAGTCGCTCACGCTCCGGGCACATCTTGAGACCAGCTTGGAGCTCACACTTTTCAGAGGATTACCACTCATTTTATGTAGCACCTTTGAGGGAAATAATACATATGTATCTATAAATTAGAATGTATGTCTGAGGCTGGACTTTGCAACCCTGATTCCTGTGGGCATGTACCCAACATGGGGGGGGGAGGGGCGGTGACGGATGGACGGACGGACGGAAGGACACGCGCATACACAGACATAGGGGGAGGGGCCTAACAGCTGAGTAGCTGAGTGGACAGTGTTATGTACTCGTAATCCTAGGGTCGGGTTCGATCCGCGGTGATGGCAGAAANTTCTCGCGTCATCACGGTGTCACGGCCCTCGGTCACCGGTATGCCGACGGCGGTGTCACGGCCCTACGCCGTCAGCAGAAGACTGTAGCAGAAGAAGGCTTGTTTTGTCGCCATAATGATCTTTATAGTCGTCATAATATTCCCGTGTAATGGTTTCATCATGATAATTTTATCTAATAGTTGCCGTGATAATGCTCTAATTTAAATAACGCGGACATAAAGGCTGGTTGTGTTTAAATTATAGTAACATATAGGGCGAGTATGAGTGTTCAGGCTGTAGGTAATAATATTGTTTAATTAAATGTTGGCGATGGCACAATGCTGCCCATACAGTGTGCTTCTGGTGCTCTAGGTACAGCATTACTGGTGCTGCTGCTGTATTTGACCGCTACAATAGACACTTGAGTTTGGTCAAGGCAGCCTGCAGCCTTGCACCTTTCTCAGCGCCGCTGGATGTTAGTTTACACTTTAAAATTCTCCAGTGGTGTGAGTTTACCACATCGAGGAGTATACAATGTTTCCTTCAAGTTCCCCAGGGCAAAAGTTTCGACAATAGCCTGAAATGTTGTAACAATAGCAACGGCATTTTTGTTTTTTAGTGGTAATACAATGGCGAATTTTTCAAGAAATTTTAGCTTCTTTTCGAAGAACAAGATGTTTTCTATATAAGGTTGTGCAGAATAGATAAAACTACTGGGTGGTAAGTATAATACTTAAATAGCCAACACCAATAGAAAGTTAAATTCAATAATAATTCTGAAGTCGTTACTATTGTTGACCAAACAATTGTTTTCACCTCCCGAGTTTGCAATGTCGATCTAGCTTCTTGCTGGAAACGGTTATTGAGAACTATTCAGCATTTTCTGTGCGAGTTGGTGTTGATTCTAGAGGAAATAATACCTTTTCTCCCTGATCGAGTCTGGATAAAGTTTCAACTGATAATCTTTGCCTCGACAAGAACTAGGTTTTATTTGAATTTTCAAATAAATGATATTCATAATACAGGTTTTAGATTAAAATTTTGTAGAGGTTTTACTTGAAACTTGTAGAAGTTTGGCCATGGTATAGAGACCCCGTCAGACCTCATTCATACGTACCTCTGTTATCCTGAATGATAGCAAGAATTTGATGGGGTTGCAAATTCACTAGCTTTGAATGCCGAGTAGCCTAACCAACGTGTTAATTAATATTGGCGGTGATTACCCCTAATACCCCCCATTATTTAAAAAAAAACATGCTCTTTAAGATTGTTAATGAAAATAGAATATTAGTTAAATGATCAGATATTTTAAAATAATATACATTTAATAGACACAATATTTTAAAAGAAGCGCCAGTGGATTACAAGATATTCAGCCAAATGAGGCAGATATATGGATTTGTGGATGGCGGTGTTTTGTACCGTGAGAGAGCCTGGGGAGGACTGGCTCTCGTGTGTACTGTGCCATCCACCTGCAGCTGGGGTGAATTAACCTTTTGCTTGGGACGAAGTCCTTGACATGCAAATGTTTAATTTACCGTTTGCTATGTGGTTAGGATTGGTTTATGCCCCCCCAGGTGTGTGGGTGAGGGATGGTTATGCCCCAGGGTGTGTGGGTGAGGGTTGTTATGCCCCAGGGGTGGTGGGTGAGGGTTGGTATGCCCAGGGGTGTGTGGTGAGGGTTTATGCCCCAGGGGTGTGTGGGTGAGGGTTGGTTATGCCCCAGGGGTGTGTGGGTGAGGGTTGGTTATGCCCCAGGGGTGTGTGGGTGAGGGGTGGTATGCCCCAGGGTGTGTGGGTGAGGGTTGGTTATGCCCCAGGGGTGTGTGGTGAGGGTTGGTTATGCCCAGGGTGTGTGGGTGAGGGTTGGTTATGCCCCAGGGGTGTGTGGGTGAGGGTTGGTTATGCCCCAGGGTGTGTGGGTGAGGGTTGTTATGCCCCAGGGGTGTGTGGTGAGGGTTGGTTATGCCCCGGGGTGTGTGGGTGAGGGTTATGCCCCAGGGTGTGTGGTGAGGTTGGTTATGCCCCAGGGGTGTGGTGAGGGTTGGTTATGCCCCAGGGGTGTGTGGGTGAGGGTTGGTTATGCCCCAGGGGTGTGTGTGAGGGTTGGTTATGCCCCAGGGTGTGTGGGTTGGTTATGCCTCGGGGAAGAGTGGTTAAAGATTGGTGACTTCATTCAAGTGTTTTAGTGGGGCCATTGATATTGTGCAGGTGTTATGATGTCATTGGCTCCCGGTACACTGGGTGCGTCGCCCAGCAAGTCGGAGCTGAAAGTGTAGCAGGTTTTGGGCGAATACAAATGAAGTAATTTCCGGAGGCTGGTGGAACCCGTCCGCGCCTTTAGGGAGGGGGAGGATGGGGACAGGGGAAATCGTGGCGGTTTTACTGAGGGGAAATGAGTTTATATCTTTATCGGGGTTCCAGTATGCGATAACTCTGGACCTCCTCCTGCCATGGGTCCCTCGTCGTCGGGCCCATGAAGCTAGAAAAGTGACCTCATAATTCTCAGGTTTCCTTTCAGTGGGTTACTCTGGTAAGTTATACTAGGGGCATGGGGAAATATATTATGGGGGGGGGGCAAGGGATGGAGTGTAGGGGGGATGGGAGATGCGATTTTGTTATCTTTATTGTTGAGTAAATATCATAAGATGAAGTTAATTTTTTAACGAGGAAATATTTTTATTCATCTTGTGCACTTCAATTAGCTTTTTCTGTTTTTACCTGTGGTTCCCTGCAGTTAATAAAGCACCTTATCTGTTACTGTGTAACCCTCCCTTCAGGTGTTGCTAGCCCTCTGGTCTTCCTGGTGGCGAGGTGTCTACCGCCTCTGGAGACCTGATGCTGGCGAGAGTGGTTGGGCGGCTTAGTGGGGTCAGGTGGTACTTTTGGAATAGATGGCTGGATGGTTGGTACAGTGTCACTCCTGCGTCGTCGTCCCCGTCTCCTGATGGGAGAACTCTGGTGTCGGGCTCCACTCTTCTTGTCCTCTTAATTAATGGTTGATAGTAGGATACAACCTGAGGCAGGAGCGGGAGTGGTCCCCTCGAGGATACTCGGGTTGATTCCGATTCTTACCCCACACATGTAGCGGGGTTGTGGTGGCAAGTGTTTGTTGGGTGGGGGTTGTGGAGACGGGGTAGTTGTGGAGTGAAGAGGGGTTGAAGTGGAAGATATAGTTGTTTGTACACTGGCAACAGTAGAGTTTATTGCGGTGGTATTGCCTCCAACTATTTCACTGAAAGATAATTTTATGTATCCTCAATTTTCGTGTATTTCCTCGTGTGTATTCTATTTCGACCATTATTTGCCAAAATAATAACGAAAGTACATTATGCAGGTGAAACGACTGTAATTACGCGCACCCGTGTTTTAAAGAGTTTGAGGAAATTGCAAGTTGAAGTCCACGAGAATGTTAAAGCCGATAGCTGCCTGTTGGGGAGCAGGTAGAATATTGGTGGGATGGGAGGAGAGGGGAGGGGAGTGTAAGGGGAATGGGAGAAGGTAGGGAAGTTTTTGCGGAATGGGTGGAGGTAAGGAAGTTTTTGCGGAATGGGTGGAGGTAGGGAAGTTTTTGCGGAATAGGTGGTAGTGAGGACTTCCACGAGACGTGGTACACCGGGCCATGGAAGGTGCTCCAGAAGGTTGGATCAATCTGGGAGCGTGTCCCAAGAGCCGCCTGGCTACCAATTAAAAAGACTTCGACCTCCCAGCCCGGGCCTGAGGACACTCCTGCGCCGCCGAGTGGAGGAAAGAATGGAGGCAGCGGAAGGCCTGGCGGGGTGGAGGCTCTGGGGAAGGGAGGTGGGTGTTAGGGGGGGGGGGGAACTGGAAAATGAGGCAAAAGGGGGAGGGTGTGGAGAAGGGAGGTGCAAGGGGGAGACTGGAGCGTTGAACAAAGTTCGGCAGGGATGGAGGGTGGCTAGACTGGAGATATATCTTTGTGTGGGAGTGTGAATAGGTTCATGGAAGGGACAATATACAGTGAGGAAGGCAAAGAGGTAGAGGAAGATTAACAAATATTTACCCCCGAGAACGGACTTGGAGAAAGAGGGACTTAAAGAGGAAAGAGGCAAAGATTGGAAGAGGGCTTACAAAATTTGGGGAGCTATGTAGGGGTCCCTTTTTGTTGGGGAGGGGGGGGCAGGAGGAAGTTACCAGAAGGATCGATGGGACGGCTGTTGCAGAGCCATGGGTGGTGGTCTATGTTGACGGCATAAATGCTTTAATACACTAGAACAAGTAAGACAAAGACAAAGGAGGAACGTGAGAGTGCAGTAGGCATCCATCCCGTACAATCCCCCGCCCCCCTCTCTCCTTACAATCCCAATTTATCTTTTTGTTTCCTCGCCCTCTTTTCCTTCTGGAACAAGCTATCCATGTTGGGGGTTGCGCGCCCAGACGACCTGGAGTGTAGCGAAAGGTTGGGGGATTTAGGCTAAAGTGTTTAATCCTCTGGGGGATTAAACCTATGGTTCTATTGAGACTGCCTTATCCCATTCGGGTTGACTTTCTGTTAGGGAGAATTAACAGAGATTGCGTTAATACTGTGCTAACGGCCTCGTTGCTACTTAAAAAAAAATTATCAATCCAATTTCTTTCATGTTACCAATTATCTTTGTCGGAGCTCAAAGCGGGGAAAATCTGATGATGTGATGAAGGAAACAAATTTTCCGTCGGAAATAGCCAAATAAATGTTAATACATAATTTTCAAATTGATGGCTTTGTACAGTCATGTCCGATAGGTTTGTTTTGTTGATTTCTCTTAATTTTGAGTTGGGTTTATTTTCAGACCTGTTTTAGTTTTCCGATATTCATGGTGATTGTGGGCTTCTTGCCTCGCGTTTATTAATATTCACATTTTCTTTGTAGAATTCAAACTTTTGTATTCTAAAAAATTCCACAAATTCCAATTTGTAGAATTCCCACTTTTCGATCTTTCATTATAAATATTATGGATTATTGTTAACATCTTTATAGACAAAAATTAATTACAATTTTGCCTAATCTGAGGAATTCAACGAAGTCTTATTAGAGTGAAGATAATGCTGGTATCCTGGCACACAGGACAGGGTCATACACAAGACAATAGGTCTAAATTGTAGGCTGAAGCACATATATATATATAATGGTTACAATTAATGTTTCAATGTACGAATATGTAAACACAACTTTCTATTGTGCACTGCCACACAAGGACAGGGAGGAATCCATCCCTGGGTAAGGGATGCAGCTTAAAAATAATATAATAATAAATAAAATTATTCATTTTTTAAAATGGGGAAGTAAATTTAGGATAAATAGTTAGGATTGAATTGACGTACAATCAATAGGATTGAAATACGTTTATTGAGGTAAAATAAACACAAAGGGATGAGGTAGCTCAAGCTATCCTCACCCCATTTAGTACAACGTGTTCATGGGGCTCACATTACAAACAATAAACATATTACCGAACATTCTGAGAGATAAATATATACATTTCTTCCTTTACACATGTAGTATGGTATCAGACGTACAAATACTTTTATGACTAGGTATATAGACAATTTGCAAGAGACATTCAGATAATTCAACAAAAGGTTACAATCTTGGTGCAAAAATACTTGTCTCCAGAATTGTTAGGATGTCGTCCAGAACACCAGATTCAATGAAATAGTTACATAGTGGTATAATAGGCCAGGTCTAAAATCTTTTACGGTTTCACATTCGACAATATAGTGTGTTGTATATATATGCATTAAGGTTTGTCACAGAGTTTACAATCTGAATATTCTGGTAGTGGCTCAGCCTCACTAACCTGCCAGACGTGCCTATAGCCAAGGCGAATTCGCGCAATGACTACATCACATTGCCTGGTGCGGTTACTGTGCTGACCATACGAATACCTATTATTATAAAAGTTGTCATAGCTTTTAATACTGCAGTTTTCTGGTCTCAGGCATTTCTTAGTTCTTCTAAATCTGAAGTAATTTATTTAATTATGTGTCTAATAATTGCATTAGATAGTCCAGAGTCATAATGAAGATTTTATGGAACGTAGTTATGGAAACCCAGCAAATTTCTGGGGAAAATCGGATTTGTATGGGAGCTCTGATAACAAAATTTAGTCATAATATTTTCGTTCATTCTCTTTTTAAATAAGATTGAATAAGTATGAGTAATTATGGTGCTTCTTAATGAATACCAGTATTGTATGATAAATTAGGTGTTATTCTGCATCAGTTCACTTTGAAGCTTGACCCTCGAAGTTTATTAATTTAAGTTTTATTGCGGGTGTATTATATTTAATATTAGGTTCCATTCATAACTGTGGGTTATCTTGAGATGATTTCGGGGCTTTAGGTGTCCCCGCGGCCTGGTCCTGGACCAGGCCTCCACCCCCCAGGAAGCAGCCCGTGACAGCTGACTAACACCCAGGTACCTATTTTACTGCTAGGTAACAGGGGCATAGGGTGAAAGAAACTGTCCATTGTTTCTCGTCGGCGCCCGGGATCGAACCCGGGACCATAGGATCACAAGTCCAACGTGCTATCCGGCTCCCTTGAAATGAATGAATCCAAAGCGTATCAAATCGGCAGTTGCCTTCGCTTATCTGATGTATAGACGAGTTGATAATGGTTCAGGACAGACTGAAACGTCGTCGTTTCTTAATTTTCCGGTGTGTGGGTTGGTCGTCATATCTTCAGACACGGTATTGTGACGTGGTCTGCATCGCATATCTAATTGTCAAGAGAAGCTCCTGATGCGAGTAAGATCAGTCTTGTGCTTGTCCACTAACTCTCGCCTTGTAGGGTCACCTACCAGCCCGTTCTCGCCAGCGTTCCCGAAAGTGTCGTAATAAAGTGCCCTAACCTAACTCCCCGAGGACCCCCGCGAACAGAAAACTGGTCATTGTCAATTTCGCGAGGGGTTACCATTTTCTAGTACATCAGTTTTGTTGCCTTAGGTAAAGTATACGTCAAAATGCGACGTGCTGTAAAGAGAATGGCTTCCAGCGACGTACTTACATTGAAATTCGACGAGCCAACGGAAACAGTTTGCAGAAATATTGCCGGAACATCCGTGTAAACCTTCCAGAGGAAACTAGATAGTTTTCAAGGAGTTCCGGACCAACCGGACTGTGGTGGATATGTGCGCCTGCTGGCTGCTCCAAGCAGCAGCCTGGTGGACCAAGCTCTCACAAGTCGAGCCTGGTCTCGGGCCGGGCATGTGGAGTAGAAGAACTCCCAGAACACCACCCAGCAGTTTGAGAATTCTTCAGCATTTTTTTCCCCAAGCCAATGCCTCCCAACGATACTAAAGTGAGAAACGGTGACGGCATTGTGCATACTAGTACTTCCTAATGCTGTACATGAGCAGCCTTGTGCACTTCTCTCTCTTGCCAAGATGTGGAAAAGCGATTGTGAGCGAACTTGTGAGTCATGTAAAGTTGCTGCAGGTTTCTTGATTCCTTTACTTGCACATCTTGGTTGATGTGTGCTGTTCAGATGGCAACGCTTCTTGGTAACCTGTGCTTCTAAGCACATGGCTTCTTTTTGATCAGTGAACTGTCACTCTTCATAACCACGAAGTCGACGTCATAGCTTAGCACAATTTCTAATACCTGTACTCTCCTCATTGTGCTTGTTTCTGTTGAGATGGCAACGCTTCTTGGCAACCAGTGTCGCCGTACCTCGTCTTTCCCAGGCCACCTAATTTAATTTATATTTACAAATATTGAACACGGTACAATATTATACACGGTACCGTGAACATTAGAATACGGTACAATCGTTGAATACTTTTTGCATAAGAAGCATATTGAATACGGCCCCAGTACGTAAAGATCTATATCCCCCCACCCGTACTCCCCGAGGCATTCATAAACGTTAACAGTTAAGCATTTACTTATCGTGAAGAGTATTTGTGAAGGTACCACATGAGACCAGAAGACATGGCAGGATGTGCAGAATACCCCCGTTGAAAAGCAGAGGTGCAGCAGGTACTCTGAGAGAGAATTCTATCAACATCAGAGGCCCGAGACTGTTCAACACGCTTCCACTACACATAAGGGGCATAACTGGCCGACCCCCCACAGTGTTCAAGAGAGAACTGGATAAGCACCTCCAAAGGATACCTGATCAACCAGGCTGTGACTCATACGTCAGGCTGCGAGCAGCCGCGTCTAACAGCCTGGTTGATCAGTCCAGCAACCAGGAGGCCTTGTCGACGACCGGGCCGCGGGGACGCTGAGCCCCGGGAAGCACCTCAAGGTAACCTCAAGGTAGGTAAAGCGTAGAGCGAGCTTGGACGCAGTGTCTTGCAGAGTTAGCCAGTGTTCGGTCACACTGCTCAGTTTATTGTTTTGATGCCAGGTGCCCTCTGGTCATTTTTTATCTCCTATGTTTGAATTAGATCGGTGGAGTGTAAGGGAGTTAGTGTTTGTAAATGCAAAATGCAGTCAAGTGGTTGAATTGTCACAGCTCGTACCTTCCTGCAACCTTTTTCTGTTTAACACCGCCTTTTTTTTTACTAATACTGTATATAAGAAAGTAATATAAATCAACAATTAAAATAACTAATAATTAAGATACAAAGATACATAATTTATATACAAAATTATTTACGTTTCCTTATATCTTATTATTAGTTTCTTTTCACCTGGGGTGATCTCTCCTCACGCCTCGCCCCCCGTACAGCTGCTGCCCGCCCTCGGTTGAACACATCAATCTCAGCCTCTACCCTAGCAAACATTTGGTTCCACGTGCGTCTCTTCTCTTGAATCCTTCTCCACCCGCCTCATTATTTCATGTTTATCCCCGCCTTTCTCTCGTCAACATCCATTCTCCGGAGTATTGTGCGTTCATGTTCCCCTTCCCCTCTCCTCCATCCCGTTGGCCCTTCATCTACTGGTGGGAAGATGCGGGTCCTGGTGACGCTTCAGAGGAGGGTGCTGCGCCTCGGGTTGCAGTGATAGGAGCCGCCAACAACAAATTAGGCTGCCAGTTTTCGTATAAAGAGGCGAGTGACGGTAGCGGCAGGTAACTGATGGCGGCCCAGATACGAGGTGGTGCGAGCTTGATAGACTCTCCGCCTCGCCTGGCTTCTGCGGCTGTCTGTCTTCTGCTGCGTCGTCTTCCTCCTCACAATATCATTCATTTACACTTTAATTAACCAAATCGATAACTTGTTTCCGACGCATTTAGCGTTTATATATTTTCGACACCCTCCCCCACCCACTCCCTCTCCCCCCCTCCCTTCTCCCCCGCTTCCCCTCCCTTCTCCCCCACACAAATCTTTTTCTCGGCGTTTGATTTGATCGGGATGGGGGCCAGACGTCGAGCCGTGGGGACAATGGAAGAAATCATGGACGTAAGAACATCTGTCATTACGCTTAACGGGTTTCAAATATTTTAAGAGCAGAGTCTTTTGTTTTGAGTTGTAGTGGTTGTTTGGACCCATTGTTACTGGCTGGCTCCCAGACTGGCGGAGCGACCGTACGCCTGACAGACCCCGCTCACCGCCAGCCAGCAGTCCGCACGCCCACCCGCCACCGCCGCCGCCGTTGGTCCTGTACCTCCTGCTGCGTCTTGAGCTATCGCTTGATGCTGCTGTTGCTGCATCTACGTCATCCTGTACGTGCTCTGAAACTTACTGTTTGTGCTAGACCTGGGAGATTACCACTCCCACAAGGCCACTGTTGCCTGCTGGTGGTGGTGTGTGGACCCAGACACTGATGGCGGCGGCGGCGCTCTCTCCCCCGGCCTCTTTACCACTCTTGCTGTTGCCCACGCTTTAAAGATCCCTCTCTTTGTGTCCAGGTTCTCTGCGCACATTTTTGCTCTAATAGCCTCTGCTGCGTACCCCCTCCCCTCCCCATATCCGTCCGTTTCTCTTGTTTCTGCCACATGGTTGGACAAGCCAGGCTGCTCTCTCCAGAGTTCCCTGTACGTTTGGTGACGCGTATTTATGAGAAGTGCACGTTTTTACACAGCTCAAGTAGGTAGAGTCGTTCGATTCATTTTTTTTGTCATACACAATTGCTGTAGTTCTGAAATAGAGAAAAATTCTTGGTCTCCTCTACCTCCCTCTCTCTGAACTCTACTCCCTTACCGTCCCTTCACCCAACACTCCTCATATTCCCGTTCTCCACACTCCCTTTCTTCTAGTCCGCGTCCTCTTCTCTAGTTCCGGCTCGCTTTTTAATTATTACTTCTCCCTCGGCCCCCCCCCTCCCGTAGCCCTCCTACCCCAACCTCCTCCTTGTCTTGGTTCTTCTGAATGGCATTTTTCATATAAGAAAAGCACCACCCCGTGAGGCCGCCGCCATTGACGGAGGTACCTCGCGGCCTCTCGAGCTTTAAGGCCTCCATTCCATTAGTAGCTCTCCTGTCCTTTGTGTTGCTTATTCTCTGCACTGGTGTGTTGTCTCTTGTAAAAGGTTCCCCATCCTCCCTCTCTCCCCTCCCCCACCATTCTTCCTACCCACTCTCCTCTCTCTCTGCCTCCACTGACAGCTATGACGATCTCCAGGAGCAGACGACGTGCGCACCTCTGCCTTCACGGGTGGGGAGACAGCCAGCTATCTCCGTGACAATTTTTTTTTTTCATTATTCCCTCACACAAACAGGCACATTTCCCAAATATATAGCCATTGCGTAAGCTTTCTTTTCATATTAGAGTTTTTTCTACATTTGCATTAACTTTTTAGACCAGTTGATGATGGTTTTCTTGTGTTTTGTGTTACGAGTTATATGTTCAAATGTGATTTATTTGTCTTCATTCTGTATGAACGAAGACAGATGTAAGTAGAAGTGGTGCAGCATGTTAAGGTGAGGGAGCTGGTGGAGGGAGGCGGCAGCCAGCACTGGTCCCGAAGCTGCTGTAATGATTTCATCGACTTGTTCCCCAGCATCAGCCTAGGTTCCCCAGCATCAGCCTAGTCCCAGGGGTCTCTTGGGCGAAGATTATTTAAGCCAAGAGCGTTCAAAGAAAAGGGTATCTAGCCAAAATGGTCCCGGACTATAGGTATCCATAGAATATCATTCACTAACCTAGGGAGTTACTCCAACTGAAGAAGGGAGGTTTCCTATCTGAAGGGCCTTGTCCAGATGTTTAAGAAGCGTCCCATGTCGCTGTTCCTTGGTAACATTCGCGGGTTCCTGGGGTTTTTGGCAGTAGCATGCGCGCCGTTTTAAAGATGATTGAGGACTTCCTTAGCTCTGATTCTGTGTATTTCAGGAAGCATTTTAAGAGAGGCGGAGACGTTAAGTGATAACTGCAGGAGTTTATCGTGTAATGGCGCGTAGTTGGCAGTCCTTGCAGATATTTTTTTTAATTTAGTTAAACTTGAAAAAAAAAAGATGACAAATTTGCGTTTTAGACGAGTGATATCATTGTATATTGGGTTAAACATTCAAGGGGCAATTAAGATCGCTATTGGTATTGGAACCCTGTTGGAATATTCTAAATCCTTTTCAAAACGTATGGGGGGGGGGCATGAACGATATCTCAATATTGAATAAACTAAGCTGCTCCGAAATTTCAACGTACAGGCAATGATGATACGTTGCAAATGATACCTCGTGATACTCTGGTAATTTTGCAATATTCTCTCCTCTGGGACGGTTCGAGATAATTTGTATAAATTGGCAATGCGTTTTTGCACCATATTAATTAGGGTTATGAAAATTTATGTACTGTTTTTAAAGTTGCAAATTCACAATTACAGTGGTTGAAAGTCGCCTGCGTCAGGTCAATATCTTAAGCGTTGAAGAATTGCTTCAAAGTTCAAAGTTAGTTTAATTTATTGACTATATTAGAATATTAATTTTGAGACTTCTGTACTAATTTTGGTGTTTTTTTTTGTTATACAATATACGTTTTTCCCCATTGTCATTATATACGTTTTCAGTGGCATACTGCATATGTTTTTTTGAGTGTCGTACAGTATAACCACTTAGCCTAAGCTACTCTATCTCTTTGAGATGTATTTCTTTCTTATCTCAATAAACATACTTGAACTTGACCCCCCTGCACGGAGAATGTGAAAAATGGCCTGGTAGGCCTACCTAACCCTCCCTCCATCCTCTCTACCAACCGGCCAACCATGATGGTGGTGACTTTTGTTATCATGTAGCCCTCTGATAGCAGATTTTAGAACTAGTTTTAACAGCATTGACGTTGTCGCTCGAGCGAAATGTGCACAAAAAAAACGGGTAACTACTAACTACTTTCAAAATTTTCCCACACCCTGATGCCTGATAAACAAATCCACAAGGGCCGTGATCAGGGTTCGAATCTACGGCCGATGATAGACTCAGTTGCAAACATTCTGATGGTTTTCAGTATGATATTGTTATTACTAGGGTGCCGGTCGGCCGAGCGGACAGCACACTGGACTTGTGATCCTGTGGTCCCGGTTCGATCCCGGGCGCCGGTGAGAAACAATGGGCAGAGTTTCTTTCACCCTATGACCCTGTTACCTAGCAGTAAATAGGTACCTGGGTGTTAGCCAGCTGTCACGGGCTGCTTCCTGGGGGTGGAGGCCTGGTCGAGGACCGGGCCGCGGGACACTAAAAAAAAAAGCCCCGAATCATCTCAAGATAACTCAAGAGATTATTGTGGGTAGTCTAAAATATCCTAATTACATTTAGAATGTTACCTGGTTGATACCTGGTTGATGGAATTCTGGGAGTTCTTCTACTCCCCAAGCCCGCCCGAGGCCAGGCTTGACTTGTGAGAGTTTGGTTCACCAGGCTGTTGCTTGGAGTGGCCCGCAGACCCACATACCCACCACAGCCCGGTTGGTCCGGCACTCCTTGGAGGAATAAATCTAGTTTCCTCTTGAAGATGTCCACGGTTGTTCCGGCAATATTTCTTATAGTCGCTGGGAGGACGTTGAACACCGCGGACCTCTGATGTTTATACAGTGCTCTCTGATTGTGCCTATGGCACCTCTGCTCTTCACTGGTTCTATTCTGCATTTTCTTCCACAGAATTATAATGTATTCGTCATAAAACCATACCCAACTCTAAATCGCCCACAAGTAAAGCTACAGACGTCATGTATTATCTGCAAGTTTTCATCGTCTTATCTCTGCTGTTGCTAAAGTAGATGAAGTCTTCATTGGGTGGACGGTCTCGCTTCGGCGTTCAATCCCCGACCGTCCAAGTGGTTGGGCACCATTCTTCACCCCCCCCCCCCGTCCCATCCCAAATTTATCCTAACTACCTTCCAAGTGCTGCATAGTTGTAATGGTTTACCTGCCATACAGGCATTCCCCTCCCATGTCTCGCAGGAAAACACGTAGGAGTTCTAAAGTCTCTGTTCTACCTCTCCTCCTCTTAACTTTCCCTCTTTTATCGCTGTTAAATATCCCTTTTCAAATACTGACCTTCGTCCCCCCTTTTCTAACTACAGTAACTTCCCTCCCTCCTTTCCCAGCTGTCTTCTTCTCCCCTTTTCATATTCCGCAGTTCCCGTTCCGTTATCATGTTTTGTTTACTCCCTTTTCCATCGTCTCTCTACTCCATCTTCTCTTCGGCTTTTTGAGCTCTAACTGGAATTCCACGAATATATTTCGAGCGAGGTTCTAGTCTCTGAAAGCCGCACAGTAAATTATTGAATTTTTCTAGTCTTTACTTGGATTTTCTGGCTATAACCTTGAAAAAGCAATTAAATACCAATGGAATTTATACAGAATCGTGTTTTCTACCAACCTACGAGGTAAGTCCCCCCTCCCCCCCACCGGAGATTCATAAATTTTGCTTGTAAAGTTTGTATACAAGTCGGTACATACGAAAGTTAAGTTTCGTTTTGTTACCATCTTCAGTGAAACATTGTCTGTATTAGGGGAGCCGGTCGGCCGAGCGGACAGCACGCTGGACATTGTGATCCTGTGGTCCTGGTTCGATCCTAGGAGCCGGCACGAAACCAATGGACAGAGTTTCTTTCACCCTATGCCCTGTTACCTAGCAGTAAATAGGTACCTGGGTGTTAGCTAGCTGTCACGGGCTGCTTCCTGGGGGTGGAGGCCTGGTCGAGGACCGGGCCACGGGGAGCCTAGAAGAAGCCCGAAATGATCTCAAGATAA
>WNGS01001312.1:48601215-48613063 GCA_020271785.1 Procambarus virginalis
AATATTATTTGTGGATAACTTGGTATTCGCACAAGGGAAGCTTTGATAAAAACAACAAAAATTCTTGTACAACCGGGAAAATTTGGACATACCAAGAATATTTCACGAAGGCAGCGCCGGAGCATACAGCCGGAACATAGAACTGGAGCATCCCATTGAGATGCGGGAGAAGATTTGATCTATCTACAGTGGGCTTAGTTTGGTTTAATACGTCCAAATATATATTCGGACGTGTATATATATACAGTACATATATATATATATATATATATATATATATATATATATATATATATATATATATATATATATATATATATATACACGTCTTTGTCAAAGAAATACTAAACAAAATCAACACTATAGGCCAGCAGGGTCTAAGACCTGTACCAGCACGAACATAAGACCAATACTGAAATATGCAGCACCGGCATGGAATCCGCACCATGTGAAGCATCAAACAAAATTGAAAAAGTATAAAAATTTGCAACAAGATTCGTGCCGGAGCTAAAAGAGCTAAACTATGAAAATCGGCTAATGGGACTAAATTTCACCACTTTAGAGGACAGATGATGAAACAGAGTGGAAATGATCACAACATACAAGATACTAAGGGCGCAAATGAGTCGAGGAAATATATGGAAAGACTTATACCCTGTACGGGTGGTCGACAAGTGGAAAAGCACTGAAAGAACAAGTTGTGAAAGCCACCTCCATCCACAACTTTAAGGCCAGATTCGACAAAGAATTTGAACGTCAGAATAGTTAAAATTGTAATAACGCAACATTTACAACAAGTACTAGTACTGTAGTACTGGTACTAGTATTTGGTAATGAGTTGTAGTACTATAGTACTAGTACTGTATGCTGTATATAAAGAGCTTGACCTCCCCTCCCAGGGGGAGCCGGTCGGCCTAGCGGACAGCACGCTGGACTTGTAATCCTGTGGTCCTGGGTTCGATCCCAGGCGCCGGCGAGAAACACTGGGCAGAGTTTCTTTCATCCTATGCCCCCGTTACCTAGCAGTAAAATAGGTACCTGGGTGTTAGTCAGCTGTCGCGGGCTGCTTCCTGGGGGTGGAGGCCTGGTCGAGGACCGGGCCGCGGGGACACTAAAAAGCCCCGAAATCATCTCAAGATAACCCCCTCCACACACACCCGTCATCACTGACAGGTGATGACGGATACATTATTTTGTATTTTCGTTAGGTTAGATTAGATCAGGTTGAGATAGGGTTAATTAGGTGTGTTTAGAAGGCGAAAACAAAGAGGTACATACTTTTCTCAGGTTTTAGACTCTACTCCCAAGGACAGTAATTTAAACTGAGACTACTGAGAACATTCCCGGCTGCCGTCAGGGCGTCAAGGTAATTTAGCACAGTACAGCCCTGTATTGCATAGCTGGGAACCACACCTCCAGGCGGCCCAGGGTTGCCAGATCCAAAGTGCTGAAAGTAGCGAGCTGAGGGTCTAAAAGTAGCGAATTTGCAATAAGAGTAGCCCAATTTTGTGTTTAGTGACTGATACAGGTGTCAAAGAAATATATTTTAATAATATAGAGTACACTACACGATTATAATTGTTTTGTTAATATTATCTCTGCATATATATATATATATATATATATATATATATATATATATATATATATATATATATATATATATCTATATATATGTATAATATATATATATATATATGTATATATAATCCTCTATATATATATATATATATATCTATATATGTTGTATATATATATATATATATAAACTATATATATAATATATATATATATATATATATATATAGATATTACACTATGTAATAAATAACCTACCATATTTGCTGTATGAAGCATAATGAGTGTACAGTCCTTCCAGGTATTCAACAATTGAAGATTATCAAGAAGATTCTTCGTCTGCATCCACAGGCTCGTTCTTGTATATTGCAGACTCTATTTAAACATTGGCATGAGTGGTTCAAATGANTTTGTTAACTTTTCCCTATTTGACAGGAGCTTCTCAACGTGGGAGATGGTTTGTCCTTTTACTTTTCCACAGGATCTTGGCTATAATATGCTTCTGTACAACTTTTATATCTTGAAATTTAATACGGCCCTTTTTTACTTTTTTTTATGTTCTGCTGTTGCTTGAGATGGGATACGGTTTTCTTTCAGGTTTCTTTTATTTTTGTGTGTGTGAGAGTTGACACTTTCAGGAGGGGCTGAGGCGATGCGTGACGACAGACGCCTTTAGGTAAGATCTAAGCTGGTGCCTTGGAAGCCTTTAAAGTGGCGTGGTAGGTATAGCACCAAGAGCTGTCGGAGGAAGCAGGAGGGCCGGGTCTGTGGGGCAACGGGTGTGTTAGTGGTAGAGGATGATGAAATGAAAGAAGCTAGATGGCGAAAGATTGACTAGAAAGCGGTCTTAAGAGTTCAGGATGTGTAGGGTTTTGCTGTTGCTACTTAGATGAATTTGCGGTGAAAGCGAGATGGGCAAAAGAGTGTCGTGGTTTATGGGCCCCGGGATCAGGAGGGAGGCTGGGTTAAGGAGAGGGACGCCCGTGACGTTATGGCAAGACGTGGTACTTGCGCGCGAGATGGGTGCAGTATGATGGTCACTGCAGGCTGTAAGTGGCGGAAACAGCGGGGCGGCCTTACCAGTAAATTTTAGGCGGTTAAATTAGGCAAAAAAAAATTGCTTGGGTGCATAAATATATAATCCTGGGGAAGGGGGTGATAAATACAGAGGGTTGCTAGTCGTATGTAGGGGGTTTCCGTAGGGGGGATGGAGAGGCGTGCTGACACCCACCAGCAACCCCGGACCGTCTCCTTCAGAGCCACCAATGGTCACGAGGCAATACGATGCAATAGCCAGGAGGGTAATGGTGATTAGCAAGGAAAATATAGTGGACAAATGTGTGGCGTGTGTGGTGAGCAACACTTGGTGCGTCTGTCAGTACAAGGGAGTAAGTGACTCCCAACCTCGACCATCAATCATGTCTTGCAGTGAACGTTGTCTACGGCATGTTGGGTGAAGGGTCAGCCTTCCGTGTAAAATCTAATTTATAGTTATCAGGGTTTGCTTTCATTCATCATGGGGTAATGTTGCCGATGCCACTGTAAATCATTAGCCACCTTGATTAAAAATTACCATTTTGTATAGACCTAGTCGGTTGGGTGCTCAGTAATTAACTTATCAATATGACTGTTTTTGTTCTCGGTAGTGTTTGTTGTGTGATTGCTTATGCCACCAAAGTATAGAAAATGGTTATTATTCCCCTCAAACCTTGCCTTGATATTTACCAAAGACAGTTTAGAAGACATCCTGAAGGTACCTGAAGGGTGGCGACTTGTGAAACATTGTCACAGCTAAGGAGTCGCCAGCTTCAAGACGTCTTCCCCTGAGGCAAAAGTCGAAGCAAAGTTTGGGGGATTTATATCCATATTCTATACATTGAAGGCCTAAACAATCAAAAAATAACACTTAGTAATATCGATAACAAATATTGTGTTACATTGTATAATTTAAGAGGAGGTATGTACGAATGCCCGGCTGTAGATAGTATGGGAAGGTGTAGAGTGTATTGATGTAATTAAAGGATTTTATACCAGGCTCTGTAACGAGGTTATTGGTAACGTTACAACGATAGAGGAAACGTTAGTATATGTACTTAATATGTACGTGTAAACATTATTATGCCCTATAATAACAACAGTGGACGTGAAGGATACTCGCCTTGGTCTAACAAACTTTGTTTACATTTCCATTCCGTGATATCGGAGATCTGCTTCCAATGGCAGTGCTCTATGGTATTAAATTATGATCGTTTTACATCTTTGGGGTAATTTATCGGACACTGCCACTCATGGTGTGAGTGGACATACCGCCATAGCTAAATGCGAACGAATCCTCAAGGGAGGTTAACATTTACCGGTTCAAGTTACGTTATCAAGCGTGCGCGAAGTAGAGGGCTCCTTTAAGAATAGATTCTGCGTGTGACTTTTTGTACAGGGATGAGCTCGGGGACTTGGTCAAGCAGGTGAAGTTCTTGAGATGGTAAACCGATCGGTCTTTCCACTTGTTTAGTTTCTATTTCAATGTATAATCGATGCTACATAGTCTTCCTGGCTTTGGCGCCTTCTTTTGATACTCACTTAACTTCCTTCTAAAAGTTAATACAAAAGTCTTGTTTTTTCCTTGGCGATATCATTGTAGTGAGGATCTCTGGCAATGTTAGTAGCAAGTTTGAGATCCAGTTTCTTATTTCTGTTTCTAACTGGATGACTTCGCTCTTGTTCAAGATTCAGAGTATATGTATACAAGACTGGTATAGTGTATTTTCGTCCTTCTTTCCCTTGCTAGAACGGACAGTAACCCCAAGGCGTCGATAGTGGTCAACCCTTTCGATAATTTCACCATTTAATGTGCATGCATATTTGTTTTGGTTGCTGCAGTTAATTTGTATGGTGGTGTGGTTGGTAAACAAAGGTATAGCATTAGGGGGAGAAGTGATGTGACGGTTGTGTTATAGCTGTCAAGAAGGAGTGTCGGTTAGATTGTTTGGTAGATGTGGGAATCGCCAGAAGAAAACAAATTAAGATGGGATGGCAGAAAGGTGCCGAAGCGAAGACAACGGAGAAATAAGATGCAAGTTTATGAAGGGATATGAAGGAGAGTGGGAGTCGATAAGCACGAGTGTATATGGGGGATGTATAGATGGGGGGGGGGGAGTGTTTTGAGTGGGTAGCCTCGGCAGGAGAGGCGGTGTGGGGCTGTACTTGTGAGAGTGGAGGACGGGCAGTGTGGAGGTGAGTGAGGGGAGGCAGAGGAGGAATGGCTTTGTATAGCTGTATGTTGAGGGGGGGGGGGTGTATAGATATGTTCAGAAGAAGGTGGAGTGTAACTGAGTGAAGTAGAGGAGAGAGGGAATGTGGTGTTTATGGAGGGGTGTATGAAGAGGCGCGATGGATGGATGAGAGGGATAATATACACACACCTCCAGACACGCCTCCATACACCTGTGAATGTATGGAGGAGTATATGTATCTGTGAATGTATGCAGAGGAGACGATGGAGGAGAGAGGGGGGGGGGGTGTATAGCTGTGAGTGTTATTGATTCCTGGGGGGGTGACTCGCCTGGCTAGAGCATCACTGATCTGCGTCCTCTCCCGCGCCTCCCTGATGCTGGCCAGCAGTCTCCTGCCCCCCCCCGTCCCCTCACTCACTCACTCACTCACTCACTCACTCACTCACTCACTCACTCACTCACTCACTCACTCACTCACTCACTCACTCACACACACACACACACACACACACCCACACACACACACACACACACACACACACACACACACACACACACACACACACACACACACACACACACTGTATGTGTGTGTGTGTAATTGATTGACAGTTGAGAAGCGGGACCAAAGAGCCAAAGCTCAACCCCCGCAAGCACTAATAGGTGAGTACTCACTCACTCACACAACACAAAAAAAACTGGAAAAGGTTCAAGGTTTGCCACCAGACTAGTACCCGAACTGGAGGGTATGAGCTACGAAGAGAGACTACGGGAATTAAACCTCACGTCACTGGGCTCTGTCATATCTACACTTGAAGCTGTGTATAGTCAGCCTCCACCACATCACTTCCTAATGCATTCCGTTGTGTCAACCACTCCGACACTAAAAAAATTCTTTCTATCGTCTCTATGGCTCATTTGGGCACTCAATTTCCACCTGTGTCCCTAGTGCGTGTGCCCCCTTGCGTTAAATCGTCTGTTTTTATCTACCCTATCAATTCCTTTGAGAAACTTGTATGTGGTGATCATGTCTCCTCTAGCTCTTCTGTCTCCCAGTGACGTGAGGTTTAATTCCCGTAGTCTCTCTTCGTAGCTCATACCCTCCAGTTCGGGTACTAGTCTGGTGGCAAACCTCTGAACCTTTTCCCGTTTTTTTTTGTGTTTGTGTGAGTGAGTGAGTACTCACCTATTAGTGCTTGCGGGGGTTTGAGCTTTGGCTCTTTGGTCCCGCTTCTCAACTGTCAATCAATTACACACACACACATACAGTGTGTGTGTGGTGTGTGTGTGTGTGTGGGGTGTGTGTGTGTGTGTGTGTGTGTTGTGTGTGTGTGTGTGTGTGTGTTGTGTGTGTGTGTGTGAGTGAGTGAGTGAGTGAGTGAGTGAGTGAGTGAGTGAGTGAGTGAGTGAGTGAGTGAGTGAGTGAGTGAGTGAGTGAGGGGACGGGGGGGGGCAGGAGACTGCTGGCCAGCATCAGGGAGGCGCGGGAGAGGACGCAGATCAGTGATGCTCTAGCCAGGCGAGTCACCCCCCCAGGAATCAATAACACTCACAGCTATACACTCCCCCCCCCCCTCTCTCCTCCATCGTCTCCTCTGCATACATTCACAGATACATATACTCCTCCATACATTCACAGGTGTATGGAGGCGTGTCTGGAGGTGTGTGTATATTATCCCTCTCATCCATCCATCGCCGCCTCTTCATACACCCCTCCATAAACACCACATTCCCTCTCTCCTCTACTTCACTCAGTTACACTCCACCTTCTTCTGACATATCTATACACCCCCCCCCCCTCAACATACAGCTATACAAAGCCATTCCTCCTCTGCCTCCCCTCCACTCACCTCCACACTGCCCGTCCTCCACTCTCACAAGTACAGCCCCACACCGCCTCTCCTGCCGAGGCTACCCACTCAAAACACTCCCCCCCCCCCATCTATACATCCCCCATATACACTCGTGCTTATCGACTCCCACTCTCCTTCATATCCCTTCATAAACTTGCATCTTATTTCTCCGTTGTCTTCGCTTCGGCACCTTTCTGCCATCCCATCTTAATTTGTTTTCTTCTGGCGATTCCCACATCTACCAAACCAATCTAACCGACACTCCTTCTTGACAGCTATAACACAACCGTCACATCACTTCTCCCCCTAATGCTATACCTTTGTTTACCAACCACACCACCATACAAATTAACTGCAGCAACCAAAACAAATATGCATGCACATTAAATGGTGAAATTATCGAAAGGGTTGACCACTATCGACGCCTTGGGGTTACTGTCCGTTCTAGCAAGGGAAAGAAGGACGAAAATACACTATACCAGTCTTGTATACATATACTCTGAATCTTGAACAAGAGCGAAGTCATCCCAGTTAGAAACAGAAATAAGAAACTGGATCTCAAACTTGCTACTAACATTGCCAGAGATCCTCACTACAATGATATCGCCAAGGAAAAAACAAGACTTTTGTATTAACTTTTAGAAGGAAGTTAAGTGAGTATCAAAAGAAGGCGCCAAAGCCAGGAAGACTATGTAGCATCGATTATACATTGAAATAGAAACTAAACAAGTGGAAAGACCGATCGGTTTACCATCTCAAGAACTTCACCTGCTTGACCAAGTCCCCGAGCTCATCCCTGTACAAAAAGTCACACGCAGAATCTATTCTTAAAGGAGCCCTCTACTTCGCGCACGCTTGATAACGTAACTTGAACCGGTAAATGTTAACCTCCTTTGAGGATTCGTTCGCATTTAGCTATGGCGGTATGTCCACTCACACCATGAGTGGCAGTGTCCGATAAATTACCCCAAAGATGTAAAACGATCATAATTTAATACCATAGAGCACTGCCATTGGAAGCAGATCTCCGATATCACGGAATGGAAATGTAAACAAAGTTTGTTAGACCAAGGCGAGTATCCTTCACGTCCACTGTGTTATTATAGGGCATAATAATGTTTACACGTACATATTAAGTACATATACTAACGTTTTCCTCTATCGTTGTAACGTTACCAATAACCTCGTTACAGAGCCTGGTATAAAATCCTTTAATTACATCAATACACTCTACACCTTCCCATACTATCTACAGCCGGGCATTCGTACATACCTCCTCTTAAATTATACAATGTAACACAATATTTGTTATCGATATTACTAAGTGTTATTTTTTGATTGTTTAGGCCTTCAATGTATAGAATATGGATATAAATCCCCCAAACTTTGCTTCGACTTTTGCCTCAGGGGAAGACGTCTTGAAGCTGGCGACTCCTTAGCTGTGACAATGTTTCACAAGTCGCCACCCTTCAGGTACCTTCAGGATGTCTTCTAAACTGTCTTTGGTAAATATCAAGGCAAGGTTTGAGGGGAATAATAACCATTTTCTATACTTTGGTGGCATAAGCAATCACACAACAACACTACCGAGAACAAAAACAGTCATATTGATAAGTTAATTACTGAGCACCCAACCGACTAGGTCTATACAAAATGGTAATTTTTAATCAAGGTGGCTAATGATTTACAGTGGCATCGGCAACATTACCCCATGATGAATGAAAGCAAACCCTGATAACTATAAATTAGATTTTACACGGAAGGCTGACCCTTCACCCAACATGCCGTAGACAACGTTCACTGCAAGACATGATTGATGGTCGAGGTTGGGAGTCACTTACTCCCTTGTACTGACAGACGCACCAAGTGTTGCTCACCACACACGCCACACATTTGTCCACTATATTTTCCTTGCTAATCACCATTACCCTCCTGGCTATTGCATCGTATTGCCTCGTGACCATTGGTGGCTCTGAAGGAGACGGTCCGGGGTTGCTGGTGGGTGTCAGCACGCCTCTCCATCCCCCCTACGGAAACCCCCTACATACGACTAGCAACCCTCTGTATTTATCACCCCCTTCCCCCAGGATTATATATTTATGCACCCAAGCAATTTTTTTTTGCCTAATTTAACCGCCTAAAATTTACTGGTAAGGCCGCCCCGCTGTTTCCGCCACTTACAGCCTGCAGTGACCATCATACTGCACCCATCTCGCGCGCAAGTACCACGTCTTGCCATAACGTCACGGGCGTCCCTCTCCTTAACCCAGCCTCCCTCCTGATCCCGGGCCCATAAACCACGACACTCTTTTTGCCCATCTCGCTTTCACCGCAAATTCATCTAAGTAGCAACAGCAAAACCCTACACATCCTGAACTCTTAAGACCGCTTTCTAGTCAATCTTTCGCCATCTAGCTTCTTTCATTTCATCATCCTCTACCACTAACACACCCGTTGCCCCACAGACCCGGCCCTCCTGCTTCCTCCGACAGCTCTTGGTGCTATACCTACCACGCCACTTTAAAGGCTTCCAAGGCACCAGCTTAGATCTTACCTAAGGCGTCTGTCGTCACGCATCGCCTCAGCCCCTCCTGAAAGTGTCAACTCTCACACACACAAAAATAAAAGAAACCTGAAAGAAAACCGTATCCCATCTCAAGCAACAGCAGAACATAAAAAAAAGTAAAAAAGGGCCGTATTAAATTTCAAGATATAAAAGTTGTACAGAAGCATATTATAGCCAAGATCCTGTGGAAAAGTAAAAGGACAAACCATCTCCCAGAAGACGTTGAGAAGCTCCTGTCAAATAGGTAATCAGATTAACAAGCATTTGGAGGAGTTCAACAGCAAGCTTGCAAACTCGTGCACAGGTCAGCAGGAGGGAGGGAAGGCGGAAGGGAAAGGAAACCCCAGCAGAGAGAGCGAGAGCAACACAAGGTTGGAGGGACAGAGTGGTCAAGGAGGGACAAGGAGGGCGTGAACTCTTATAGCTAATATAACACACTGGGTTTTTAAACACTACAGAGCAACACTTGACATGCATGACCGCCGTTATCAACACTAACACAATAAGGCGTTAACTAACAGTCGTGTGAAAAGGTAATTGACAAATACTGTGATGAATTGACCTATTATGTTGAGATAATCATCCCGTCTGTGGTGTGTGCCATGCATTACTTTAATCACGTGTCACCAAAGTAATTCGTCTGTAACAATGACTCTACGACGATAAATAAAAACCAAATGCTTATGTTATGTTGGGATTTAGGCCTGATGCCGGGTAATGGGAACTATTAGGTCAGTCAGCGCCAGGTGTATGTGCATTATTTGCGACAATGTGTGTTGGTGTTGCATCAGACAAGCGTGCATCATTGTAATGTTACCTGCTAGCGAGTGGATCTGCGCCGGCAGAGAACTGTCTAACAGTGCTACCAGAAAAGTTGTCTTGTGACAAGTTAGCATAGTGATGGCGACAGCCTAGTACTATGTCGGATTAGGACCGGCATGACAGCATACTCTGTAACGTGGCACTGTGTAGGCCAGTATGGTGACAGCGTGAGAGGTTGTGTCATGGCACCGTGTCAGGCCAGTATAGTGACATCAATCATGACAGTGTGAGGACCTGCAGTAACACACACGACTACTGGAATATTTGTAAGCGTGGCGGCCTCTACAGTGAAACTATTATGCAAGTTTTAAAGAGACATTGCTTGTAAAACTACATGTCGAATCATAGTGTTAATATTGTGTTTATGCACATATTTATCAGTATGCAGTTCTCACAACAGAACATGGAGTAGATTAGACATATTTACCATTTATCAACGTGTACCATTAAAGGCGCGTAAAAAAAAAAACTAAGCTAACACCTAACAGACAGCACCCCCCCCCCTGCATTGGGAACAGACACACACCTATTGTATATAAAGCAGGAAAATAAATAAATTATACATAACTAGATAGTGTTTGGAGAGAATACAATACATACAAATAAGGCAGGCACACACATGGTAAGTAAGACAACATTCAGGGTACTTCTAAACAAATGGGTGACTTTAAGTGAAAGCAAAGCATAGTATGTAAGTACGCCAAAATGGTGTCTGGCTGCACGTGTGTGTGTGTGTGCCGTTCATGTCCCAGGTGGCGTGAGTTATTGGTGCCTGAGGATGTGCGTGCGTGTGCTGTATTTGAGCCAAGTAGGTTATTCTAACACTGTGGTGTTACATGGCGACCCTAGCCTCTAAGACTTTTGATAGGGTCCCTCACACACCATAATCTGTATCAAGGACCTGTGTATTAAACACACAATGAATACACCAGGTGACTTTATGTCAAGTATTTGAAAAGTGTGAACCCTCCCACCCCTACCCCCCCTTCTCCCTCAGTGTCGATGACAGCAGCTGGATGGCTCAGAACGGCACTAAGGGAGAGAGAGAGAGAGGGGGGAGAGAGAAAGAGGAAAACCTACCTTCCCCTGCATCAATAGCCGCATAGAAAGGGAGGCGGAAGGTCCTTCATTGGTGGTGGAGAGGGGCTTGGCCTCAATGGGCGTAGTAGCCATGTCGATATCTGGGAGGGCGGGAGCCGGGCTATGATGGAGGGTGTCCAGTGTTGACACTATGGGGCACACCAAGGACTGACTGTCTCCGGGCGGGACTCAGAGTGTGGTTGGTGTAGGGCGGGCTGGGCTGGGCTTGGGCTGGGCTTGGGCAGGCGGGCTGGGCTGGGCTGGGCTGGGTCACGGGCGGGCGGGGCGGGCACGGGCGGGGCAGCGGGGCACAGTGGGGGCACCACGGTCTGTGGGAGGAGACACACGTCAGTCACCACCACCGACATTCACGGGGTCATGTACACCAGAGGGGTCACACTCACGGGGTCATGTACACCAGAGGGGTCACACTCACGGGGTCATGTACACCAGAGGGGTCACACTCACGGGGTCATGTACACCAAGAGGGTCACACTCACGGGGTCATGTACACCAAAGGGGTCACACTCACGGGGTCATGTACACCAGAGGGTCACACTCACGGGGTCATGTACACCAGAGGGGTCACACTCACGGGGTCATGTACACCAGAGGGGTCACACTCACGGGGTCATGTACACCAAAGGGGTCACACTCACGGGGTCATGTACACCAGTGGGGTCACACTCACGGGGTCATGTACACCAGAGGGTCACACT
>WNGS01001312.1:48614236-48630280 GCA_020271785.1 Procambarus virginalis
AGGGTCCAGGTAACCTTTCTGTAGTTAAATGATATAATTCCCATCTTTGATTGATAATTCACAAATAAACACACCTTCAAAATAATGATGGATATTTTGGTTGTGCAATATCCTTCAAAACAACACGCCCCGGACGTCATAAAATCACAGGTATTGCTTTGTTTATTTGTAGTTTGGTCTTTGATTTTCACAACCAACACAGATGGAGTGAATCCAGATATCTAAGTTGGGCTTGCGAACCCAGCCTGTAGCCCTGAGTCTGGCTGTGCCACAGTGCCACGCTGTAACCGAAGTTGGTCTGGTTGGGTCCAGGGACTACCAGGCCCAGGTCTGTATGGAGGTTAAACCCTTCCACAAGCTTCACCACCATCACCATCACCACCACCACCATCACCATCACCACCATCTTCGTCATCACCATCCTGGTGACCGCCCGGATCCCTGACCCTGAGGGAATTAGCTGAGTAGATTATTCTCTTCATGGTGGCAAATATATACACTGAGAGGTGTACCCAGCTTCTCTGTGTATATACACTGAGAGGTGTACCCAGTTTCTCTGTGTATATACGCTGAGAGGTGTACCCAGCTTCTCTGTGTATATATACACTGTACCCACATGTGTTAAAGGTGTATATATACACCTCTCAGTGTATATATACACTGAGAGGTGTACGCTGCGTCTCGGAGTGCACAGTATATGTAAACAGACCTCTCTGATAGGACCACCTCAAAATTTAAGTCTGGAGCAATATTGCTCAAGACTTATCGGATATACTTCTAAGTCCCCCCTCCCCCCACTTCAACCTCTATATATTTGACCGTGTTTGTGTGTATACCCTTCAGCTCCTGGAACCCGCCTTTCATCCTCCCTCTTTCTCTAATTTAAACTTGAAGACTCTGGCAGTTATTGTTGTATTTGGTAATTCGGTGTTGATACAAGCTTACCCGGGTTCGTGTCGTTACTTTAACAAGCCTGACCTCTACGGAACATTCTGTGGTACAAGCCTGACCTCTACGGAACATTCTGTGGTACAAGCCTGACGTTTCCATGTATATTTTTGGCAGAGTAGCTTGTGTAGGATTTACATATTTACACTACATTATTTATTTACATTTACAGGATTGTAAATGATGAACTGAGATGTAAACGCCATTTTATACTGTCCCTTATCATATATACCCGCCAGGTTGCCGGCACGCGCGTGCATCAAACACTATCTCTGCACGCGAGGGAGTTATCACTTGTCGTCCCCGGGGCGTTATCAGCCCAGAGGAAGCTTGGAATCCTTACGCAAAGCCGCCGGCGTTTCGTTATCGTGTTTACGCCGGCGTGAGCGCAATCTTCAAGAGGTCGAACGTGTGTCTGAGTGTGTGTATGTGTAGGCTATCTTGAAGGTTAATGTCATGCTTCCGTTAAGTGGTGAACGCCGCCACCACCACTCTCCCTCACATGTAAGGGGAGTCTGTATAGTGTAGCCTTGTAGTCTAGTAGTCTAGTGGTCCAGCTGAATAGTCTTGTAGCATAGTTATGCGGTTGCCTGGCAGTGCAGTAGTATAGTAATCTAATAGTTCTATTGCTAGTATTGTAGTTGTCTAATGGGGCTTAGTTGCCAAGCAAATTGAAAATCAGAAATGCCTAGTTGTCAACTAGAAAGTCAAGGAGGATATAATCACTTAGTTGAATAGTGTGTTTAGGGCAATAGTTCTAGAATTGTCAGTGAAGGACTTAGTAGATCTGCAGTTCTTTGGCATGGGAGCGAGTACAGAGGTGTTCATTACAGATGTGTTATCATGGGAGAGAGAGAGAGAGAGAGAGAGAGAGAGAGAGAGAGAGAGAGAGAGAGAGAAGAGAGAGAGAGAGAGAGAGAGAGAGAGAGAGAGCCTCTGAGAAACGATGACAGTCATACAGTTTGGGCGTTTCTTGTTTATGGTCGTTAGAGCACACGTTAAAGAACTATCTTAACTCCCATTTTTTTAGTTTTCTTACTGCTATCACGACCATTACAGGAGGCTACAGTGTGGAGGTGTTCAACATTAGGTGCAGGGTGCATACAGGTGTCACCCACACCTGTAGCTTAATCAGTTTCAGTCACATCTGTTCTGTATACACCTGTCCCGTTGAATATTTCTCTTTGAAAACATTGCATATATTGTGGGGCCCAGAGGAAACATACACCACGTTCTTGAAGCCTTTTGCATGAACTTTATATTTTCTAATTTCACCCCAAAATTCAATAAAAATCATTTTTTAAGAAGAATCAGTGTCAGTTTCTTTCTTAATAGCCTATATGGCTTGACGATGTCTAGCCGTGATGCTGCGTCTGATCTGAGGTAAGCAGCCATCTCTGGGACACACAGCACCTTTCCATTGGTTATGCCATCAGATCTATTTTGCGACTCCTTAGCATATTATTTGAAACCAGGCAGCCTGCCTCTCCGTGGGTGTTCTAGGAGGCCATCTTCACCCGCCCCTAACTACCACTAACTTGATACTTGTAACAACACGTAATTGAGACTGTTCTGCTGACTGTGCAGAAACTTGTCCATGACGCCCCACACAGTGAGCATCCTGGCAAGGAGCGCACCATAAAGCAGGCTCGCCTTAAGTACTACTGGCCCAAAATGGCAAAACAGATTGAACATCACGTGGATCAATGTCTAACCTGCCTGGCTCACAGAGGCCATGTTACTGGCCCGAACCCGATTCGGACTTATCCTACGATTAATGCACCTTGGGACCGTGTTTCTATGGACTTGCTAACGAACTTTGCTGAACTTGTAAAATTAATAAACATCTTCTAGTTATGGTAGATAACTTTTCTAGATACTGTGAACTACTTCCGATTCCAAACAAAACTGCAGAAACAATAGCAAGTGCATTTCATGACAACATAATTTGCAGGTATGGTCTACTTAGGGTAATACTTTCTGACAACAGCCCGGAATTCAACAATTCTGTTCTGGAACAACTGGCTCATCTGTACAATATCAAACAGTGTAATATAATGCCTTATCAACCAGCCTGTGCCACTCTACAACTATGATGATTATGTTAAAGTAAAACAAAGAGACACTCAATTGGTGTTAAAGAGAGTCGAGGAACACCTCTCTAAAGCTACTGACAATTTCACTCGGTTACAAAATGCTCATGCTAAACCTACACAAATAGGACCTGGATCTTTAGTAATGATCCTCAACCAGCGTAGAGATGTAAAAGCTGACTGAGAAGTTTCTTGGACCTTACAGAGTTCTTGAGCATATCACAGGTAACAAGTACAAGTTGGGAAACCTGGCCACAGGTGAATATGTCAATGAACATCTCAATCACATGAAATTAGCCGGCCTGACTGTTGACGATGACAACCCAGCACCTGTAAATGACAACGTACTGACTGACCCTACCACCGTGACACCCACTCCGGTCCCAGACACGACCAATGGTACCGCGACACCTGCTACTTACACTTACAACCTTCGGTCCAGACCAGTTATTTCGACAGTACACCACCAACAGTTTGATGACACACGCTCGTGTGACTGTGGTGTTCCAGTCTGTAGAGGACAATGGATGCGTTATATCAGCTCCCCACTTCCTGACTGTCAGTATGTAGCAGAGGATGACTACGTTCGTGAGGAACTAGCACCTAACATTCATAGATTTTATGTTTAGCAGTGAGGGGTCATGCTTACCATATTATAACCTAATAAACTTATGCCTACTACTTTCTACCCTTTTCCGTTAGCTCTAGTTAATATTTTTCCGAGAGAGCTCGTCCTGATTGATTACCCGACCATTATGTGTGTTAGACACGTTTATGTAACATTCCTGCAGCGTATCTGTTTTGATTTCCTGCGAAAGTTAAACCGATTAACACCTTCCTCAGTGGATTTTATACATCCGTTCTCTTGCCTTTGCCTCAAATGTATGTCATATGATAACTGCTTAGTTATCCGTAGTTAATAGTTTAAGTTGACCAGATCACACACTAGAAGGTGAAGGGACGACGACGTTTCGGTCCGTCCTGGACCATTCTCAAGTCGTTTGAGAATGGTCAATAAACTTAATAGTTTAAGTCCTCGTGTTTCTGCCACGTCCCTGCACCCCATATTTTAGTAGAGCATGTCACTTATACTATATCGTGCCTATGTTCGTGCCTACCGTTTATAATCTGCTTAACAGGTAACACTGTGGCTGAGCTTCATGATCTCTGCGCACAACTTCTGGTCCACTGCCTCTACATCCTACGGCTGCTCTGCCTCTACTGCCTCCAGTATGCGCAAACAAACTAGTCTGTTTGTCTTGATGTTAGTTAGTCGTGATGCTCCACGTATTTGTTCATTTCTCCATGGATAAGTTAGTTTTAGGGTTGCATTTATCCCATGTCCACATATCCATGCATGTCCGAGACGGTGTTGGACGTCTCGGAGCTTGTTTAAGGCCACTATACATAAATAACACTGTACATAAATGTTAGTTAGGTACACAACCAAGAAGTTCGTCAAGCAGATCGTCGAGGACGCCGATGATAGCGAGCCGAGCGGTGATGGACGCACATTGGTCACACATGTGGTGACCATTAATACCCACATCTCAACTGCATATATCGACTGGATAGTCAACATCGGAGTCAGCAGAACCGGAGATGAAGAACATCTATGAAGGAAAAGGCGGTACGTACCGTTGGCAGCTGAGGGTAGAACGGACGGTACTGGTGGAAGCGAGGCACAGCACAACACTGATACTTAGAGACAAGACCTTTAGGCTAGCGGATAAGCCTATCCTCTAGTCTTACAGGCTGCAGGATACGGCTATCATGTAATCTCTGGTCATGTTATCGTCCTCTGAGGGTGTTCATCTTGTTCTTCTCAGAGCTGGTCATCTCGTTCTTGACGAAGTTGTTCATCTTGTTCTCAGTTATTCATCTTGTTCTTCTCAGAGTTGTTCATTTTGTTCATATAACAATGAATAAAAATAATATTAACAGCCAACAACATCACGTTAAAGTGTATACACTATATACATGTTATACAGTGTATAAACCACTGTATAAAGTGTGTGGCGCAGTAGTCTACGTCCTCGACTCACAATTGAGGATCCCTGTCCCCAGGCAGGACAGACAATTGTGCCTCTGTGTGTGTGCATATATATATATATATATATATATATATATATATATATATATATATATATATATATATATATATATATATATATGTGAACTAGGTGTGTGACGTCAACATGACGTCAGCATGACGTCACAACTTTCATGAAGTCACAGGGTTATAGACCCCTGCTAGAAAGGCAAAAAAACAAATGAGCTCGCCGGCAACTGTACGACAACTGCCGTAGGCTGAGTATAAAAAGGTGGGGTCCAGGCCGCTGCCGGTTCAGAACACCTCTAGACGAGGCTCAAGGAAGGAAGGCTGTATCCTCTTCTTCCTCGTTAAGCTCTCATTGACACTCACACAGCTGATACACTCTCATAGGCGCCTTAAACACACACTCTCTCGGCTTCCATCCAACAGTAACGCGTCCTGTAAAGCTGGAAACTTCACGACCATGCGTTTATCGGCAGTGTTAAGCTTGGCTGTGGTGTTGACACTCGTGGTACTCCCAGCTCCTAAGTGCCACGGGCAGGAGATCTTGCAGTCTCTGGTTGGTGCCGTCACTCAGCAACTGGTCGGGTGAGTACCTCCACTCAGCAGCTGGTAGGGTCCGTGTGTATCTCTCTGTCTCCGCCGACAATTACCCAGGAGATTATAGACGAGCTTAAAGAACACTAGCTGTTAATGAAGTCTTCTACAAACACAGGTTAAGTGTGTGCACTCGCCTCTCCCTCGCCACAAGTGCGTTCACGCCCTCCAAGAGTGTCTCACAGTTGGCCAGAGTGCACTACAGTGTGTCGTGAGTGTGTTAAACAACCCGGCCCACTTGTAAGAAAAGAAAGGGACAACTTTTGCAACAGCTTTGCAACGTGGTCTGTCCTGGATCACGTTGCAACCATAAGGGTCCGTTATTATTCTTAATCTCTTGTTAATTATATTACTTTCAATTACTCTCACGTTTGACTGTTGATAGTTATTAATTCACTTGGACTGGACGATATAGAACGACGGTCTCACTCCATGCAGGTCGGCGTTCAATCCCCCGACCATCCGATCTAGGGTGGCCATACTAGGAGCCAATGAACTTTTATCAATAGAGAAGAAAGTAAGGAGTTTTCAGAGAAGACCTTGTGGATTCTCAATGAACACTTTATTATTTTCTTCTCCTACCTCCCCCATTCTTTTGGATATACGCATATATGTTTGTTTTATTTAAACTGTGTTACAAAAAAGGAGTTACATATTGGGTACAAAGATGATTATCATAAGTTGTCGAGTTCCTCCAGCTCCTCAGATGGTGGGCAGGAACCCTGAATGCAGTATGTATTTCCTTTCTTTATCGCCACACTTAGGCGCTGGAAAAGGAAGCTGGCAGCTCTAGGGTCTTGTTGTTTCAATTAGCCTAGAACCAGTGCCTTCAAAAAACTGATGGCACTCTTACCCCAGGCGCCGAGTGTCTCAGAAGCAATTGGGACAAAATTGAAGTGGTGATCCAGCTCTCTGTACTTACGGGATTTGGCTGATTTCCTGTGAGTGGCAGCGCCACCTGGTTGTGCAATACTGAAGTCACTGTAGGTGTTAGCTAGGGTGTGATATGCATGTGTAGTCCCACACCACCTGCTTGCCATTCTTCCAGGGGTTCACTGTGATACCATCTGGGCGACTAATAAGAGCATCAGAGTTACGGGGAGTTAGGTAACGGGGCTCTCTCTCAGCTGGACATCCAGCTGTGGTGAGGCTCCTCTTGATGATATCGTTAACTTCACTGTGCCTCGAGTGCCATCCCCCTTTATTTTGGCAGAGTAGACCATGGTGGCCGTACCTGTCAGCCACCACGTCGCCGCAAATACACCTATATTGTGTGTAGATTGGGGCAACAAGGCTGAAGGCCACAGCAATTCGGAGGCGTGTGGTGCGAGATGCGTGCCAGTTGCCGACATTGGGGGTTGCTAACAGGAAATCCCCTGCATGTGGGGCTGCTACTGCTGTGAGGCGAGCAATGCCGTGTTGTTTTGTTGCAGCACCAGGCACTCTGACCAGCAACTTAGTCTACAATGGGGCCATCTCAGCTGGATTGCTTGTGGGCTTTTGAGGATGGTGGTTGAGGTGATGGGCATGCACGAGAGGCCCACTCGGTGGCACAGTGTATAAAATTGGGATCGTATAAGCNCCTTGATCTCCGAGCATGACATATGACGAAAACAAATGCCGTTCTGAAATATAAATACACATATTACGGGAATTATCTTATCTCTACGAAGCAGAAAACGGATGGCGCAGTTATCTCTCCAAACCAGAAGAGACGCATCCTAGTTAAAACAAAAATTAATTACAATTATGGTTGGCGTTGTCCCGATCCTTCCCCTCTTTTCCTCGGGCAATTAATTGTATTCCTAGCAGAGGTCATGACGAAGTCGCCAGCTATGAACGTCAGAACCCAGTATTAGACTGTCATTTGTTTAATTCCAAAAGTTTGCTAACCAGCCCAATCAAAACAAATTGGAAACGAAATCAAAGTTTAAAAAGTATCAACCTGAATTATGATATTCGGTACTTACGCACTGCATACTGCCAAGTATAACTTGGCACTACAATGTATAACTTGGCACTAAAGCTTGATTGCATATTGACAGTAAATATGCATACAATTGTGTAACGTTTATATAGTTTCTAAATTATAAATATAAAAATACATTATTCATATTGAAATCCACAACATTTAATTTTGCAAAATTTGCGATGGGCGGGATTGTAAAAATGCAATTTATAACGTCGGTGCTTGCGGAGTTCTCGCGTCATCACGGTGTCACGGCCCTCGGGCACCGGTATGCCGACGGCGGTGTCACGGCCCTCGGTCACCGGTATGCCGACGGCGGTGTCACGGCCCTCGGTCACCGGTATGCCGACGGCGGTATCACGGCCCTCGGGCACCGGTATGCCGACGGCGGTGTCACGGCCCTCGGTCACCGGTATGCCGACGGCGGTGTCACGGCCCGCAGTCACCAGTATGCCGACGGCGGTGTCACGGCCCTCGGTCACCGGTATGCCGACGGCGGTGTCACGGCCCTCGGTCACCGGTATGCCGACGGCGGTGTCACGGCCCGCGGTCACCGGTATGCCGACGGCGGTGTCACGGCCCTCGGGCACCGGTATGCCGACGGCGGTGTCACGGCCCTCGGGCACCGGTATGCCGACGGCGGTTGTCACGGCCCTACGCCGTCAGCAGAAGACTGTAGGCTTGTTTTGTCGCCATAATGATCTTTATAGTCGTCATAATATTCCCGTGTAATGGTTTCATCATGATAATATTTATCTAATAGTTGCCGTGATAATGCTCTAATTTAAGATAACGCGGACATAAAGGCTGGTTGTGTTTAAATTAATAGAAACATATAGGGCGAGTATGAGTGTTCAGGCTGTAGGTAATATATTGTTTAATTAAATGTTGGCGATGGCACAATGCTGCCCATACAGTGTGCTTGCTGGTGCTCTAGGTACAGCATTACTGGTGCTGCTGCTGTATTTGACCGCTACAATAGACACTTGAGTTTGGTCAAGGCAGCCTGCAGCCTTGCACCTTTCTCAGCGCCGCTGGATGTTAGTTTACACTTTAAAATTCTCCAGTGGTGTGAGTTTACCACATCGAGGAGTATACAATGTTTTCTTCAAGTTCCCCAGGGCAAAAGTTTCGACAATAGCCTGAAATGTTGTAACAATAGCAACGGCATTTTTGTTTTTTAGTGGTAATACAATGGCGAAATTTTAGCTTCTTTTCGAAGAAAAAGATGTTTTCTATATAAGGTTGTGTAGAATAGATAAAACTACTGGGTGGTAAGTATAATACTTAAATAGCCAACACCAATAGAAAGTTAAATTCAATAATAATTCTGAAGTCGTTACTATTGTTGACCAAACAATTGTTTTCACCTCCCGAGTTTGCAATGTCGATCTAGCTTCTTGCTGGAAACAGTTATTGAGAACTATTCAGCATTTTCTGTGCGAGTTGGTGTTGATTCTAGAGGAAATAATACCCTTTCTCCCTGATCGAGTCTGGATAGTTTCAACTGATAATCTTTGCCTCGAGAAGAACTAGGCTTTTATTTGTATTTTCGAAATAAATGATATTTATAATACAGGTTTTAGATTAAAATTTTGTAGAGGTTTTACTTGAAACTTGTAGAAGTTTGGCCATGGTATAGAGACCCCGTCAGACCTCATTCATACGTACCTCTGTTATCCTGAATGATAGCAAGAATTTGATGGGGTTGCAAATTCACTAGCTTTGAATGCGAGTAGCCTAACCAAACGTGTTAATTAATATTGGCGGTGATTACCCCTAATACCCCCCATTATTTAAAAAAAACATGCTCTTTAAGATTGTTAATGAAAATAGAATAGTAGTTAAATGATCAGATATTTTAAAATAATATACATTAATGGACACAATATTTTAAAAGGAAACGCCAGTGGATTACAAGATATTCAGCCAAATGAGGCAGATATATATGGATTTGTGGATGGCGGTGTTTTGTCTCTCTCTCTCTCTCTCTCTCTCTCTCTCTCTCTCTCTCTCTCTCTCTCTCTCTCTCTCTCTCTCTCTCACCTAACATAAACAAGGAAAGCAGTGAGGTGGTTCCGTTGCCTCATCTCGCGGTAGTAGGAAATCTTAGCAGTATTGTTCATCCTGCCAAAAAAATGAGTTTGTACCAAAATTAACAACTATTCCTCCAAGTGTTAAACTTGTGCCTAAACCTGGGGTTAACAATGCAGTACAAAAGTTATAAAAAATCTCTATATTGGAGTCAAAATATGAAAATATGAATTCTTAAGAAAGAGAACATCTTGATAAAAATGAGAATTGACCATAAAATACCTGTGTTACTCCAAATTTATTTGATGGTGCGTGAAACAGGAAGGTCGGTGCGTGAAACAGTAAGGCCGGTACGTGAAACAGTAAGGCCGGTGCAAGAAACGGTAAGGATCGTGCATAAAACATTAGGGATGGTGCATGAAACAGGAAGGTCGGTGTGTGAAACAGGAAGGCCGGTGCGAGAAACAGTAAGCCCGGTGCATGAAACAGTAAGCCCAGTGCAAGAAACAGTAAGCCCAGTGCAAGAAATAGTAAGCTTTGTGAAAGAAACAGTAAGGATGGTGCGGGAAACAGTAAGCCAGGAGCGATAAATAGTAAGTCTGGTGCGTGAAACAGTAAGGCCGGTGCATGAAACAGAAAGGACAGTGCATGAAACAGGACGGTGCTAGGCGTAGGAATACCTACTCGGACTCGTGGGAATAGACGAAGGCGAGCCTCTGTTCTTCTTGATCCAACTCCATGGTCAGGTGTATGTCTGTGGGGAAACACCACTGGTCACTCACATGGGCTACCACACAAAAGCCACACCACACAAGAGCCACACCACACAAGAGCCACACCACACAAGGGCCACACCACACAAGGATCACACCACACAAGGGCCACACCACACAAGAGCCACACACACAAGGAGTCATCATACAGTACACTATACGAGTCACCATCCAGCCTCATTATACACAACACAGGTCACCATACTAACCCAGGATGTCACGTATAGCCTTGGAGGTGTACTGGAGGTCAATAACCAGCTCAAAGCAGGTCACCTCCTGCACGTCCTTGCTTCCGGGCACAGTAACCGGGCACGTCTTGTTGCGCAGGGGTATAATACTGGGGTTAAAGGTCACTGACCCCACCAGGGTCACCACTGGAGACGACCTGTGGGGGAGAGGAAGAGAGAAGGGGGAGGTGAGTGAGGGACGAAGGAAGAGGAGTGAGAGAGAGGGGGAAGTGAATGAGGGAGAGTGTTGATAAGATATTCTGAGTAAGGGAGGTTGGTACAGTTCCAGGTGGTACTGTCAGCTCACCTGATTAACACAGCTGTGTCCGATTCCGGGGAACCAATGATGACGTCCGGATATTCGTTGAGATCGACGTCCAGGCCACCGTCCAGGCTGAAGCCGAAGCCACGCAGTTCGGTATCGAATTCAGAGGCGTAGATTACCTGAGAACGTCATGTTCAGTGTTATTTGTTAGTGAGACATTGTTAGTGAAGCATTGTTAGTGAGACATTGTTAGTGAAGCATTGTTAGTGTGTTGTTAGTGAGACATTGTTAGTGTGTTGTTAGTAAGACATTGTTAGTGAGGCATTGTTAGCACATTATTGGTAGACATTGGAAGTCTGAATCCTATATAAAAGGATTCAGTCCTACACAAAAGATTTCAATTCTTCCCAAACAGCTTTCGCTCGCACTGAAGGGCTCTGAGCTACTGGAGAAGGTACGGAGCACCTACCTGGGTAGGGGTCGGGATGAGGCCCTCAGAAGACCCGCTGAAGACGTACACGGCGCCCTGCCCGCCAGGGGCACCAACCACCACGTCTGTCAGGGAGACAAACCTCACCATCACTACCGTCTCGCTTTATTAGATTCAACTGGGTAATTTTGTGTGTACAAGCGCCTATATCTAGTGTCTATAGGCAACTCATCCTCCGAATTGACAGTACGTTTTAATACTAAGTGTAATAAGTACATTTCCTGACTGTTATACATAGTACATAATGGCACTTATGGGGCTGTTAGATTTACCTCCTCATTTAAGTCTCCTCGTTTTCTATTAACACGCTCAGAATTTTGGGATGAAGTTTTAAAGTTCAGTTTATTCTACACAAGTTTTAAATATCAGGAATTTCTTTTTCAGTTTTATTAAACAATAGAGATTTTATACAACATTTGAAAATATCCTGAGTTACTTTACAATTTATTTAAATATTTTAGTTTTCTTTTATAAAACTGTAATATCAATATAGCTATAGGCTAAGTAATAATTGTAATTATAAGCAATAAAATGCTTCTTCAAAAATCTTCAAAAACTAAGACGGTTAGATTAGGTCGTGGGTTTCTATTCAGCTTTTCAGTTAAACTCAAATATTCACAATATAATTGACAGTACGATTTAATACTAAGTGTAAATAAGTACAATTCCTGACTGTCACACATAGTACATAATTGCACTTATGGGGCTGTTACATTTACCTCCCCATTTTTGGAGGACGGGTTTCTATAGGGGGAGCGATATGTAACTCTTGTGTTCCGGCTTTAGCTAATGGCTACCTGGTGGTTTTATTCCTCTTATTATTATTGAAGGTGCTGTTCTCAGTCACGGAGGCTTCCTTTACATTATGTCGTTTACCATTTGTTAAACAATTTCCCGTTGAAGTGGTCAAGGGCGGAAGTATTAATTACCTTCATAACCATCCTGGTTAAGGTCTCCGGGGCACATGACAGCTTGTCCAAAACGACCCCAAGCTTGTTGACCTCTCAGCACCTGAGGGGCTCTGGACACACGCTGTGGGAGGTCAAAGGTCACACGAGGTTAGATCAAGTAACGAGAGAGAGAGAGATGACCCTTTTCCTACAATATCCTCGCTAGCATGACCCTCTGTAACACGGTCCTCTCCCAAATAGTCCTTCCTGACAGGATTATCTCTCCTTCCGAATATAAACAAAAAGCAAACATTCTGGAACTAAAAACAAAGATTATGGAAAGCTTCCACCGGTACTCAAGAGCGGGCCACACCCACCTCCCTGACAGGAGAGTAGTATATGTAAACTTTGCCGGCATCTGGGGCGTGGTGTAGACCGGGAGCCAGAGGGGCCCCGACCACCAGGTCGTCGGCCCGGTCCCCATCCAGGTCTCCCCCAGCGAGGCTGTAGCCGTACTTGGCCCCCACGTCCTTCCCTGCGAACCTCACCGTCAGCTCCCTCAGGTCCTCCGTGTAGAATTTCACCTGTCCACCACAACACATAAAGCAATGGACCGATTAAATGCATAAACCATTGGTATTATCTGGATACGTTAAGATGCAAGAATGACCTGGGTAAATATTGGTTTTCAATTATTTGATTTGTGGGACAAATTGTCAGTTAATAGGCGAAGGATCACTTGATTTTTTAGGATCATTTAATTGTTTCAAGCGTAGGTTACTTGGAAGGGATCAGAATAAGCATTTGGGATGGGACGGGGGGGAAGGAATGGTGCCCAACCACTTGTAGACGGTCGGAGATTGAACGCCGACCCGCACGAAGCGTGACCGTCGCTCTACCGTCCAGTCCAAGTGGTTTGGCGTATAACTAGGTGAGTACAAGCAAGCGTGAGTACTGACCAGACCCTTGAAGAGGAGGCTGTTGGGGGTGGAGGTGGCCAGGTACGTCACTTGGCTATCAAACTTGCCGGCCACGGTGGCCCAGCCTTCATGAGAGAAGTCCAGCTCTTCGGATCCGTAGGTCTCTTTGTTGGAGTACTCGACCTTGTCAGTATTGTCTGTCTGTCTGCTCACCACGGCTCCTGCGGCAACACGGGGGGTTAGAGATGAGCAAGAGATAGAGCACAGGATGAGATAGAGCAGAGGATGAGATGGTTAGAGCAGAGGAAGACACGATTAGAGCAGAGGATGAGCTGATTAGAGCATAGGAAGACAGGATTAGAGTAGAGAAAGAAACGATTAGAGCAGAAGAAGAGGTTAGATAAGAGGAAGCTGTAAAGATGCAGTACAAGGAGGGACAGAAAATGGTCGGGTCGTGCATGGAGGACTGAAACAACTCGTGTCTGTAAACACGAGTTTACAGACCAACATGCAAACTCATCACAAAGGTAAACCCACTAAGATCATTTACCTTGACCAAAGAAGGCGTTGGGCACTCCCATGTACACACGAGTCTCGTTCTGAAAATACAGGTAAACAGAGGTAAATGACAAAACTATTTTATTTAATAAAAGCCTACTAGCGGAAAACCTAAATAGCACATGTATCGTGAGTCAGGTGATGTATATGCCAATGATTCCATTGAAGAACATAAGAGGTGCGATACCTAGCCACTCGTACGCTTAGGAACAGGAGAAAAGTACGATACCTGGCCACTCCTCTCTTATAACAAACAATATTGACATTATACGTGATGTCTAATAATTTTGAAATAATGATACAGTTAAGATACCTGGGTAACACAGACACTGTAGCCTGCCAGTCCGTTGCCTGTGTATCTGTAGTCGTTTCTTAGGGCAAGGCCGTTAAACATATGGTAGTCATCTGGTGAGAACAGCTCCATTAGACAATAGTTCTGTATTCAATTTTATTATCAAGTTAAACCAACTGTTTGTAAGAGTTAGTCCTATTTGTGTTAAGACACACACACACACACACACACACACACACACACACACACACACACACACACACACACACACACACACACACACACACACACACACACACACACACACACACACCTGCATACCATGCAAGCTGATGGAGAAGATTGTGTGAAGAAAGCTAGTGGAGCACCTGGAGCGAAAGAACTTTGTAACACAGCACCAACATGGATTCAGGGATGGCAGGTCCTGCCTCACAGGGTTACTTGAATTCTACGACCAGGCAACAAGGAGAAGGGTGGGCAGACTGCATATTTTTGGATTGTCAGAAAGCCTTTGATACAGTGCCACACAAGAGGCTAGTGAAAAAGCTGGAGATGCAGGCTGGAGTGAAAGGGAAGGTACTCCGTTGGATACAGGAGTACCTAAGCAACAGGAGACAACGAGTCAGTGTGAGGGGTGAGGTCTCAGATTGGCGAGACGTTACGAGTGGAGTCCCGCAGGGGTCAGTCTTTGGACCTATACTGTTTCTGATATACGTAAATGATCTCCCAGAAGGAATTGACTCGTTCCTCTCAATGTTTGCTGATGCAAAAATTTGAGGAGGATCAAGACAGAGGAAGATAGTATGTGGCTACAAGATGACCTAGACAAACTGAAGGAATAGTCCGACAAATGACTATTTAAATTCAACCCAAGTAAATGTAAGGTAATGAAACTAGGAGGAGGAACTAGGAGGCCAGTCACTGGATACCGAATGGGAGATGAAGTCTTTCACGAAACGGACAGAGAGAAAGATCTAGGAGTTGATATCACGCCAAACCTGTCTCCTGAAGCCCACATCAAAAGAATAACATCAGCGGCCTATGCGAGGCTGGCTAACATCAGAACAGCTTTCAGAAACCTGTGTAAGGAATCCTTCAGAACCTTGTATACCACATATGTAAGGCCAATCCTGGAGTATGCAGCCCCAGCATGGAGCCCATACCTAGTCAAGCACAAGACGTAGCTGGAAAAAGTTCAAGAGTATGCCACTAGCTAGTCCCAGAACTAAGTGGCATGAGTTATATGTATATACGTTTTTCAGAGCTGCACTCATGTGTATATATATAATAGATATTATATATATATATATATAATATATATATCTTATTAAATATGACCGAAAAAGTAAGATTAATAATTCTAACACGAATTTTCTCAATTTTCCTTATGTTTGTTTTTACTGATGACGGTAAATGAAAAATCAATTCTCCAAAATTCATTCTTTATTTCTTAGTCTGACGCGACACTTGAACGCGTTTCGTAATAACTAATTACATTTTCAAAGACTTTAGTTTTCACACACAACTATAACCTGAGAGCACTAAACAGTTCTTTACTATGCTATGATTTAAACAGCTTTCATCTTTCATTTCATTTTATACCCGCGTTTTGGGCGAGGTGATATGTTACAACAGTTTTTAATGAGGTGAACAAAACTTTCAACAAAGGACAGAACACGAAAACAATGGATATTAACTGGATATTAACTGGGTAAATTGAAGGTATGAATGAAAGTAGCTGCGGAAGGGCCTATTGGCCCATATTTCTTGATGCTTCTATATTGGAGCGGGGTCTTGAAGTGGGTAGAATATAGTTGTGCATTAATTGACAGTTGATTGCTGGTGTTGACTTCTTGATGTGTAGTGCCTCGCAGTTGTCAAGCCGCCTGCTATCGCTGTACCTATCGATGATTTCTGTGTTATTTGTTAAGA
>WNGS01001312.1:48643723-48658211 GCA_020271785.1 Procambarus virginalis
GTGGGGGGTGTCTATGGGGTTGAGCACATTCTCGTAGGATGATCCTCGGAGGACGAATTCAGATATGTCAGCTGGGATACTGAGCTGTCGGATCCGAGCAACACCTCCTGTCCTCTGTTCGAGTGCATGGAGTAGGCGCAAGGTCCTGAGGGCAAGGCCATTAGGTCGGGAAAACCGCTCGTACTCTCACTAGGGTACTTCGCACACTGGCGGGCCGCGCGTCGCCCGCCCCACGTCTCCGCGGCCCAACCAATCACAGCAGTTCCCGCCGCCCTGCCGTTGCGGAACCTTCCACCGGCGCCCGATTTAAATATTCTCCCTACGGTACTAGGAGAAATAAATATACATATTGGGTTATTGGGCTTGGTAAATTTTATAAACAGGTTTATCATAGGTTAGGCCATGTTTTAAACATTGCTGGTGCTTGAGTGCTTGTAAACATTGCTAGAATGTTGAGCTTTGATATTTTAGTGAATTAACATCACCCGCTCTCTGTCTCTCTCCTCAAAATTGTTTAGTCTCTGCGTCGCCGATCAGTGCTAGTGGAGACGCAGGTGACGGTGGAGGTTGACCATCAGTACAACTTCATCACCGGCGCCAATGAGAACGTAACAGCTGGAACACTTGTTACCATCATCAAACCAATGGTAAGTGAGGCATGCGCGTGGTGCAGGTAGTGGTGATGGTGCTTCTCACAGTGCTTGTAAGGTAATATGCATTAATGGTGTCTCAAAATATGTATACTACGTTTTTCAGAGCTGCACTCATGTGGTATATATAGATATATATATATATAATATATATATATATATATATTATATAATATATAATATATATACTATATATATATAATATATATATATTATTTTTACAAGTCACAATCGCAGTTGTCAGTTGTCTCTCTCTCTCTCTTCTCTCTCTCTCTCTTCTCTCCTCTCTCTCTCTCTCTCTCTCCTCTCTCTCTCTCTCTTCTCTCTCTCTCTCTCTCTCTCTCTCTCTATCTTTCTCTCTCTCTCTCTCTCTCACTGCTAATGTCTTCTCACCTCAGACGTCCAGCGCTCGGACCATCGGTTGGTGGCACTTGCTCCTGATCATCCTCATCAGCTTCATCATCATACTCATTCATCATGGCGGTCCTGAAAAAGGTCAGTACTGCAAGTTGTGTCACAAAGTGTCACTCAAATACTATAAATGCCCACTTTAACGTCAGTGCCAAAGTGTGATAATTAAAATCTATATCGAGTATTTTTTTCCAAGAATAGCTGCTTTTTTTAGAATTATAATTTTGAAAATTTGAGAAAATTATATTTTGTTATTATTTTTTCAGATTCAGAATTACTTACAGTCATGGGCTAAAAGTTTGTTATCTTTGAATTTCATTAGGATGCCATTAGCAATGGAAGTTCAAGATTGGAAGGCCAATTATCCCTACATGGGGATACTAATAGTTACAGGTAATTTGGTCATTGAAAACCAAGCACGAGTGCCATTTAGATTCTCCCATTGGACAGATTAGCTGCCAGCTACAGTAGTCGACCAGTGCAAATTATAATTATCAATTAGTGCCACTCAGGAATGCAAATGTCAAAATTTTAATTTGTATAACACAATAATTGTTTCAAAAGAGACTAACTTAGATAAGTTCTAATTATAAGTTCCAGTTGCACACGTCGTGAATTAGCAATACTTAACATAGGTTACAAGTGCCACAGCAGTGCTGGGCACTTGTATCTTCCGCAGTGCCATCTGTTGAAAGATATTTCTATAAGGTAAGGTAATTATAAGGAGAGAGCACTAAGCCAGTATGACTATATAGCAGATATTTCTATAAGAATATATACTTCAGCAAGATTAATCTTCTTTTTGTAAGATTATCACTTTAGTTAAAAAATTATCTACTTTTAGTATGTTTATCTACTTTCAGTATGATCATCTACTTTCAGTTAGATTATCTACTTTCAGTTAAATTATCTACTTTCAGTTAGATTATCTACTTTAGTTAAATATCTACTTTTCATTTAGATTATCTACTTTCAGTTAGATCCTCTACTTTCAGTATGATAATCTACTTGGTTACATTATCTACTTTCAGTATGATCATCTACTTTCAGTATGATCATCTACTTTGGTGATGAGCATCTACTTTCAATTACATTATCTACTTTCATAAAAGAATCATAAACCCGACCGTCCACAAGTGGTTGGGCACCATTCCTTCCCCCGTCTCATCCCATATCCTTATCCTGACTCCTTCCAAGTGCTATATAATCGTACTTTCTTGACGCTCTCTGCTGATAGTTTCTTCCCGTTTAAGAAAAAATATATAAAAACCTGTTGAATACATTGACGACTGTGTTCTTCGTGTCCAGGTCGGCTTCTTCGAGAGGCAGAGGGTCCCCAAGGACGAGAGGGAATTGATAAAAAAGAGAGAAAAGGAGAAGGAAGGAGAGGAAGAAACTTCTCAAGAGGAACAAGTGATGACGCTGGGAAGCAAAGGCTTGAAAGTTTTTTCGTGAGAGGGAGGTGAGAGACAGGTAGAGAGAGAGAGGTGAGAGACAGGTAGACAGAGGTGAGAGATAGGCATAGAGAGGAGGGAGACTGGCGGAGAGAGGGTGAGAGACAGACAGAGAGAGGTGAGAGACAGGCCGAGAAAGGTGAGAGATTCGCAGAGTGAGAGGTGAGAGACTGGCAGAGAGAGTGGTGAGAAAGAGACGGAAAGAAGCGAGAGATACAGAAAGGAGAGATGAGAAACAGACAAGAGAGTTGAGAGACAGGGAGAGAGAGGTGAGAGACAGGGAGAGAGAGGTGAGAGACAGGCAGAGAGAGGTGAGAGACAGGAGAGAGAGGTGAGAGACAGGGAGAGAGAGGTGAGAGACAGGCAGAGAGAGGGTGAGAGACAGGCAGAGATATGAAAGCCGTATATACCTTGTACACTGAGGTCTGTAAACTCCTTCACACACGCACACAAACTGGAAGATATTCACGCGGTCTCCCCAGAGCTTGTAAGAGTCGGGGACCAGGAGACCAGACTCGCTTGTCGTGACGTGCTTCTTACACCGTGTGTGTGAGTGACTGGCTATACCCATCCTGTGAGGTGGAGACTCTGATCAACTCACAGCTGGCTCTTGATCTATGCTCTGTACTCTATCATAGTCAGTACTACAGCAAATTGCAATTTGCTTGTGTACTTGAGTTTGTCTCATATATATAATATAATATATATATATATATATATATAATATATATATATATATATATACTATATATATATATATATATATATATATATATAATATATAACGTAATTTGTTATAGTATAGAAAATACAAATACTCACTAAATAATACTTATATAATTTGTCTTCTTCTATCTTATAAAATATTATAATATTATTCTTATGTTAGTAGTAGTATATACTATGGAAAGATAATGCACTTGTGTGGGATGACATGTGTGTGTGTGTGTGTACATGCAGTGACTGATACCAATCTACGGTACAGTGTATGTGAAGATGGCGCGGCTGCCACTTTCAGGGATACTAGAACTAGGGATAGTGCAGGAGTCGAGGACAGTGTTACAGGTTCGTGAGTAACTTCGGAGATCCTTGGTTCCTGGGGTAAATATGCATATAATTTCTCAGGAGTTGGGTGAAAAAATAAGTAGGTAAATTAGAGACCCAAAAGCAGCCCAATTTCCTGTTTCATCGTCTCACTGTTGCTGCCCAGAGGGAAAAGGCTTACTGTTTTACTGTGTCATGCTGAGAAGTTGAAAGAGGGTTTGGAACTGTAGTACAATTGTATAAAATAAATATTGAAACAACTGTGATTCCGTGACAAAACTGTCATAACAATCTTACTGAATCCTTTGAGTTTAAATTAGGAAATAATAAAAATATCTAGTGGTATCACCAATATTCATCATCCTTATATATTTGGTATATACAGTGAAAATCCTATAAACCTCTGTCCCACATATTCATAGTGTAAAAAGGTTGAATTATTGTTCGAGTTTTTCGAATTAGTCATGAGAAACCATTACTCGTTCTTGAACCTGCTCAGTTCTCCAAACGGATAAAAAACAAAGGCCTATAGAAAATATATATTATAGTCCCTACTAATTTAGTGAATGTTTTCGTTTTCTTTATTAGTGCATAAGTATCATTTTCTCTGTTAAATACAGTTTATAGCGGAGGCTTAAGAAAGTGGCCTACAGTGTCCATCATGATCTACAGTGTCCATCATGACCTACAGTGTCCATCATGACCTACAGTGTCCATCATGACCTACAGTGTCCATCATGACCTACAGTGTCCATCATGACCTACAGTGTCCATCATGATCTACAGTGTCCATCATGACTACAGTGTCCATCCATGACCTACAGTGTCCATCATGACCTACAGTGTCCATCATGACCTACAGGTTTCCCTTGCACGTGAAATGGGGATCGAATGTTTGTGTGGGAGAAGATGGGGGGGGGGTCATGGGCAGCTGATCACAGTGTTGGCTACAGTGCCATGTGCAGCGCTACAACCAATCAGCGTGTTGTTTACAGTAACGCGGGAAACACAGCAACCAATCATCGTGACAGGATAACCTACCGGCTACCCGTTGGCTGACTCCCGGCCAATCAAGGCTTTATCTCGTGACGTCGTCGGTGACGTCACTCGTCCTATATCCGCGTTTTCGATTGCTTTTGAAATTAAATAAATAACAGACTTAAATTTAAAACTATTTTATACTCTTTAAACAAATAAAAACAAAACTTTTCCCTTGTTATCTAGACAAACATATAAATAAACAACGGTTTAAAAATATCCCTTCAAGAAAGATATACAAATGTAATGGAAGAAAATTCGGCTTTTAATGGTGTGGACTGAAGCGTATATAGTGACTGTGTTCGCCTCGCTGTGCGTGGAGAGCCTGAAACTGGTGCAGTTATTTAGTGTTAACGTGACCTCTCACGCGAGGCTGTGACACGAGCACCATGTTTAGAGGGAGAATATTGACCTGGCACAAGGTCCATTTCTGCAGAGGAAATACTAGTATCCAAAAAGGATTCCGAGACTTAAAACTATGACGTCACGATGACGTGTATCACATTATTTTTATCCCCTTTTGACCCCTACTTTTGGTGTCCAACGGTATTATTTCCGTTGTTGAAAGTAGAAAATCTGTGTTTAGGGTTATCGAGGTCTCCCTGTGCCAGCTGCTGGCCTTCCCAGGATGCAACTTACAACAGTTGCCTAGCTCCAGGGTGTCTATTTTACTACTAGGTGAACAGGGGCATCGGGTGAAAGGTAATATTGACCAACCGTTTCAGCCCTGACTGGGATTGAACCCTAAACCCTCGATTGCGAGTTAAAGACATTGATCACTGTTCTACAGGGAGCTGAGACCATGATTTAAACTAAACATAAACGTATAATCTTATTATTCTATCACAAATATTCTCTATTATTTAGTTTTCTTTATTACTTGGGAAGGAAGTTACAAATGTAACTCTCCAAGATCCCATTTACACCTATAATGAACGTGGTGTGTTTGGCTAGGCTCATCTTAACATCTTGAGGTTATCTTGAGATGATTTCGGGGCTTTAGTGTCCCCGCGAAGGATGACAACTCATCCTTCGTTGTCGCGCAGTGCACCAAGCCTTAGTGTATTGTACCCACTGGCGCCTGGCAGCGGGTACCAGGCGCCAGTACCTCAGTACCAGGCGCCAGTTCCTCAGTACCAGGCGCCATACCAACCTCTTGACAAACAGCCTCAAATTGGCCAATGAACCATGGTTGTGTGTCTAGCAGCAGCGGCCGCCATGACCAGTGGGAAGTTATGGGGTGTCGTGACAACACCTTTGGGGCTGGCGGTGTAGCGGCTCGTTGCTCGACGGTGCCCGCCAACGACCTGATGGGTGCTGCCTGCTTTTCAGGAAACTCAGTCGTACTTTTGTGAGCTCTCGTTATTCAATCAGAGCGTGGGAGCCAGATGAGTGTGATGGATTTTGTTACAGAAGACGTTAGGCTGTTCTCTATTTTAAAACTTAAAGCCTAATAGGTTGGCACATTCCGTCTTGATCATCCGTCTGGAATGGAAGTCTTTTTTTTTACTTTATGGCAAAATCTTGAGTACGAGACTTGCCGGGGTTTATTGATCGTGCGTCTGGCAAACAGGTTTTACAAATGATAACAGGCCAAACGTCTGTAGGAAAAACCTCCTACATGCTTGCTAGTCTAACACTAATATACTTTGTGGAAGCGGCCCCTTCAGCCTCTTAGTCATCTCTGTTATAATGCTTCTGACTACAGAATTACAAATATATTCTGACGAGTTTGAAAACGTAGCAATTAGCCAGCAAACATACAAGGTTGGTAACGATATCACACAAGGTTGTGATATTGTTGTTATACATTAAAAAATAACGTTGTGACTAGGCTATTTGGTGGTGCAGAGTACCTGGTGCGTCCGCCAGGGGCGTGTGGATGGCCGCATCGTAACGAGAGAACTATCTCCTCGGGGATAGCTTAGTGAGTTTCTTGTGCCTGGATCAGATACATCATAACCAGCTCACCTGGTCTGGGTACCTGGAAGAGTAATCAATAACTGAGAAGGAGGACGCTGAGATCTAGGAGGAGGGGAGAGAGGAGGAGGAGGAGGAGAGACGCAGACAAGGGATGGATCATAACAAAGGAAGTGATTGACACCATGATGAAGGGGAGGGAGGGAGGAGGATATAAAAATGATCCCGGTGGAACCAGGAGCGGAATAAGGCCATCGGGGGAGGAATGGAGAGGTATACACACGGACCCGAGTTCGATTCCTGGCTGAGGCAGAAATAATGTTGGGCAGAGTTCCTTTCACCCTGATGCTCCTGTTTACCTAGCAGTAAATAGGTACCTGGGAGTTAAACAGCTGCTACGGGCTGCTTCTTGGGGATGTGTGTGTGTGAGGGAAATATGTAGCAGATATGATAGTTATGTTGATTGATGGGCGACGACAATCGAGGGATTGGATGCGCCCAGAGATATAATATATGTCGGAGTCAGTACATTAGACAATTGACAGTTAGAAAGGCGGGGTCCAAGAGCTAACAGATCGATCTTGCAGACACAATAGCAAAAACACACACACACGAGCGCGCGCGCGCGGACGTCAGCCCGTCCTCCTAAGGTTTTCCAACGTCAAGAAAATGGTCAGTGTAAAGTGTCCTCTCCTAACCTACCAGAGGACCCAAAACAGAGAACGGGACAGTACGTCACTTTTGCCAGCCGCTTCCATTTTCTAGTACGTTATTATTTGGCCTTAGATAACGCACACGAGCGAAAAGCGACGCTCTTTGTAAGAGGAGAGGTTGTAGGAGGACAGGTTGTAGGAGGACAGGTTGTAGGAGGACAGGTGGTTGGAAGACAGGTTGTAGGACAGATTGTAGGAGGACAGGTTCGAGCAAACAAGGTGTTCCCAAGGTCCCGTGCACCGCCCCTAGATGTTCCTTGAACACAGCAGAATAGATCAACTCCTTTATGTTATTGTTTGCAGGTGTTGACAATCTTATGCGAATAATGAACAGGGAAGAGGTGGCAAAATCTACATATAGTGACGTGGACGAATGGTGAGAAGAGGCTGTCACGTGGCTACTCGAGCTCAATCCAAATAAATGCAAGGTGATGAACAGCACACGCCCGTCTATTGCTAGAAATTCTAAGAGAATTGTGTCAGTAGCGTGTGCATCATTTACATATGAACAGCCCTCAAACACTTCACAAGGACATAATATTTTACAACATAATTAGCTTTGTCGGGGACAGGCAGATATATATATATATATATATATATATATATATATATATATATATATATATATATATATATATATATATATATATATACCTGTATGCAGCACTAGCCAGAAACCCTCACTCTCTGAAGCTCATCAAGACGCTGGCGAGACATAGTCCCAACATGCGAAGTACTTTGACATATCGACAAGAAGGCTAAGGATGTGGAAAAGGTGGGTCCAGGACGAAGGGACACAAGGAGAGGGAGACACAAGGAGAGAAGGAAACTGTCAATATGACACTGTCAGCATACTTCCCAATCCATCACTGTCAGCACATGACACCTAACATGCCATTGTTGAACCGATACTGTGGGTATATCCATCCTTGTCATGCCACCGTCAAGACACCACACTCAGTATGATCCTGTCAGCATGGTACTGTAAGCATATCCCTGTCATCACGGGCATTCATCACATCACTGTCAGCATAGCAGGAAGTATGGCAGTTGATGACGACGTTGGGAGGGAGGGGGGGGGAGGGGGTTGCCAGCTTGGGGTATATAGAGGAGTGTGGCAGCTGCACCGCCCAGTCTGGCGTCGGCTGTGGTAGAGGCGAGAGGTACCGCTGCTCCGGGTGGTCGGCCTCACCCTAACGTCACCCTCCCCTGGCTCTCTGTGTTATCATAGTGTAGTCCTGGCTCTATCTGTGTTATCTTAGACAAATCTTTGAGCTCTAGGACACCCCCTTAAACAGCACCCTAACTTTCTCTGGCATCCTAATGTCTCTGTGTGTCACCCTAGTGCCTTCTTGGCTCTCTATGTCACCCTGAGGAATCGACGTAATATATCTGTGGCTGTTAAGATTCACCCTAGTTCGTTCTGCTCCACAAGTGTCACCCTAAATCGATGTGAAACCATGGTGCCACTCTTTCTATTTATTTTGTGATCACCCTAGCTCTGTGTCCCATTAGTGCCACCCTGGCACTCTGTTACCCTAATGACACCCTGATGCTCTGTGTCACCCAGGCTCTCAGTGTCCCATTAGTGCCACCCTGGTACTCTGTCACACTAGTACCGTTCGGGTACTGTCACCCTAATGACACCCTGATATTCTGTCAACCTGGCTGGCTCTCTGTGTCACATTATTTCCATCCTTGTACTTTGTGTCACCCTTGTGCCACCCTGGAATTGTCACCCTTGTGCCATCCTGGCACTCTTGTCACCCTAGTGCCATCCTGGATCTGTCATATTAATGTCACCCTGATACTCTGCGTCACCTTGGCTCTCTGACTATTGTCACCCTGGCTTTCTGTGTCATCCTGACTGTCACTCTAGTGTCACCCTAGCTCTCTGTCACTAGTGTCACCCTAACTTTCTGTGTCACTATTGTAATACTGGCTCTGTGTCAGTCAAGTGTCACCCTTGTTCTATGTGTCATTCTTGTGTCACTAGTGTATCCCTGGTTCTATGTATCACCATAGCTATCTGTGTCACCAGGGTCTGTGACACTATTGTCACCCTGGCTCTGTCACTCTGGCTCTCTGTATCATTCTTGTGTCATCACCCTGTCGAGCTGTACCTCTATTGTCACCCTGGCTCTTTGTGTCACTCGAGTGCCACCCTTTCTTGAACTACCCCTTGTTTCACCCTATTATGGCGATATAGACTGCCTATTGTCTCAAATTATATCTACGACACAGTAGTGGGACCCTATCACTCTAGAACAGATATTCGCATCACCCTAGTAGCGCCTTGGATCTCTGGGACTTGCCTTAAGGTCACCCTAAAACTCTTTGACCCATCCTAGGGTTACCCTTGGCACTCTGGGACACGCTTTTAGGGTCACCCTGGCACTAAGACTCTCCTTAGGGTTCACCATAACACTTTGAGACTTCCTTTGCCGTCACCCTGGCACTCTGAGACACCCTTACGATCATCTTGGCACTCTGAAACACCCTTACGGTCATCTTGGCACTCTGAAACATCCTTACGATCACTGGTACTCTGAGATTCGCCCTAGTCACCCTAGAACTCTGGGACGTATTTTAGTTACCATAGTACTCTGAGACTCGCCCAAGGGTCACCCTAATACTCTGGGTCACGTCTTAAGGTCACACTGGCACTCTGGGACTCACCCTAGGGTCTTCCCTGGCACTCTGGCTGCTTCACTCTACTTACACCATTAAGCTCCAGTAAGTGTTTTGATGCTCTTTTGTTAGAGTTTTTTGTGGTAAAAACAGTTGTTTGTGGTAAACAAACAGTTGTTTGTGGTAAACAAACAGTTGTTTGTGGTAAACGAACAGTTGTTTGTGGTAAACAAACAGTTGTTTGTGGTAAAAACAGTCGTTTGTGGTAAACAAACAGTTGTTTGTGGTAAACGAACAGTTGTTTGTGGTAAACGAACAGTTGTTTGTGGTAAACAAACAGTTGTTTGTGGTAAAAAACAGTCGTTTGTGGTAAACAAACAGTCGTTTGTGGTAAACAAACAGTTGTTTGTGGTAAACAAACAGTTGTTTGTGGTAAAGAAACAATTGTTTGTGGTAAACAAACAGTTTTTGTGGTAGACAGACAACTATTTGTGGTAAACAAAGTTGTTTTGATAAACAAACAGCTGCTTGTGGTTTGTTTATGAGATAATTTCTTCAACCTTGCCATCACTGTGTATCTAGTTTTTAATCTTTATTAATGTGATCATTATCTCCCCCACCTGAGGAAAACACGCTTTCTTAAATTAGAATTATTATCTTTCTGTAATTTTGTAAAAAGAAAATAATAATTAATGTTATTATCAATATTTTATTAGAAGTAGTAAAAGTAGAAGTAGTAGAAGATTAGAAGTAGTAAGATAAACAGCATGAGCAGGATTAATATTTCCACCTTTATGCCAAAGAATTCCAGTATTGTGGGGTATAGTTTTAAAGAATAATCTTAAGGAGAGGACAGGTGGTTAGGGTGCCATTGTTTATGTTGCACACTACATAGGTGTCGTAGGTACCCTTGGGCACCACCCTCCCTGGGCACACACTCAGGCAGAAGTGTTTACACTAACACTTCAACACTCATACGTACACACATACTGATTGGGGACCTCATGGCATGAATGGTCTCCTGGTTTCTTGGTACTGTCAAACCATGTGTTTATCAAACCATGAGATGATCACTAGTGAACTCCGACGATGCCAGAAAATCCCGATAAACCACTGAATTTATCTTTCATGAGGGTTTAATAGGCATGCCTGAGACCTCCAAACAACTGAACTAGGTGAGAAACGAGAAAAGTAGTCAATGAGAACCATACAAGTGAAGGAGGTGGTTTAGGAGTAAGAGAAACTGTTGTGTTTGCATGTCCTATCCTCCGTGGACATTAGGCTGTCACTGTTAGTGTGAATCATCTTTGGTTTGTTTGGGTTATTGTTTGAATTATATGTTTTTGTGAAATATATATATATATATATATATATATATATATATATATATATATATATATATATATATATATTTGGTTCTTTTGCAAAAGGCTTTTCTTTTGCAAAAGGCTTTGTAAGGAAAAAGTTCCATATGCCTGCTGCTAAAGCGTACACAATCTGTGTATTTTATGACGCCTCGTTCGTTTCGGTTGAGTGGTGTAGCATATACCTAGCTAAACGTTTCCTATCCTAGCCTAACCTAGGCTAACCTTGCCTCACCTAGCCTAACTTATCCTAGCTTACCTCACCTAGCATAGCTACACATAACCTAGTCTAGCCTAATAAAAACACTCTCAGTCAAAACAAATAAAGATATCGAAATAGAAATTGCGGTTTCAAAAGCCGCCTCTCCACTCACTACCTTCGCGTATAAAGTAAAATTCCCGAATATGCATTTCAGGTCTAAATGCCACCGTGAAAAACGACACCAACGTCACGATATAGGTTAAAAATACCAACTGTAATAGACTGTTTGAATTACAGTCGTTTAATTTTGCCTCAAAACAGCTGCAAATCACAGCTAACTGCGTCACTTTCTGCATGTTTAAACTACATTACATTTATATAATCTTAAAAAATACATTGTGATATCTATTACAATGACTTGTACTACATATGGATGAAAAAAATATTGTCAGAGTAGCAAAGAATTTAAAAAAAAATATTCAGGAACAAAAAAAGAACCAACAGTCCAGTTGTTGCGAGGCCATGACAGAAAACGGGAGAGGAAAGTGGTAGTATATCGGGCGTACCGAGAGAACACTATCGCTATTTTGCACCTATAAAAGAAAAACAGTGATATTTTGGAGCAAGGGGCAATACGTGCGGCACCTTGGGCCAGCAGCTGAATGGTTAAGTTCGAGGCTCGTGCAGGGGAGGTGGAGTCCTGTAGAAGTGTTCACGGGACCCCCACCAGCGCTTGAGGTGCATCAGCACCCACTGTCCTCACACCAACCACAATTTTCACAGGTAAACAAAGGTGGCTGCTGTCTACTAAATGTCCCGGATTCACTTTTAATGTCCGGGTACATTCCATTACATTGTCCATTACATTGACCTGGGTACCCGGTGGTGCCCGGGTCTTTCAAGAGCTCAACGATAATATTATTTATTTTAACATTTATATTATTTTATCACAGGAATTAGGAGACATGCATTCCTGTATAAAATTCACTTCATACAACCATTAAAACTGAATGGTTAAACGCTAGAGCTGTTCTCTACAACGGAAATAATTTCGCCTTATCATGACCTTCAGCACATAACAAAAAATGAGTTTGTACACCTCGTTATATATTGATAGAATGTTACTAGAGTAGAGTTAGGTCTTGACGTGTATGGAATAATGTTCACACACTCGGTCCGTTCTAGTGTTCAAAGATTTTTACAACTAGGTGTGTGTATTCGCCTCTCATTTGCCAATCTACTGGTGTACAGGTTCCTGAGCATATTGTGTTCTATCATATGTACATTTGAAACTGTGTATAGAGTCAGCCTCCATCACATCACTGCCTAATACATTCCATTTATTAACTACTCAGACACTGAAAAAGTTCTTTCCAATGTCTTTATGGCTCATTTGGGTACTCAGTTTTCACCTGTGTCCCCTTGTTCGAGTACCACCCGTGTTAAAGTATCTGTCCTTATCTATCCCTGTCAATTCCCCGTGAGTATCTGTCCCCTATCTACCCTGATAATGTCTCTCCGAACTCTTCTGTCTTCCAGCGACGTGAGATGCAATTCACGAAGCCTTCCCTCGTAACTTGTGCCTCTAAGTTCCGGGATTAGTCTAGTGCATACTTTTAACGTGTTCCAGCTTCGTCTTGTGCTTGACAAGGTACTGGCTCCATGCTGGGGCCGCATACTCCAGGATTGGCCTTTCATATGTGGTATCCAAGGTTCTGAAGGATTCCTAATACAGGTTCCTGAAGACAGATCTGATGTTTGCCAGCCTTGCATAGGCAAATGATGATATTCTTTGGGATTCAGAAGACAGGTTCGTCGTGATATCAAGTCCTAGATTTTTCTCTCTCTCCGTTTCGTGGAGGACTTAGTGTAAGTGTGTGCACGCATAGCTCGGAGTGTATGCTTTAAACATGTTTAAAAAAATGGAAATGTTTCATATTTCCATTTGTTTTTCTGTACATATTTTTTTATTTATATAGACATCACACAGTATTTGTTATCATTAATCAGCCTGTCTCTGTCTCTGTCTGTCTTTTGTCTCTGTTTCTGTCTCTCTCTCTCTCTCTCTCTCTCTCTCTCTCTCTCTCTCTCTCTCTCTCTCTCTCTCTCCTCTCTCTCTCTCTCTCTCTCTCTCTCTCTCTCTCCTCTCTCTCTCTCTGCCTTCTTACCCACAGTTTCTAAATGAATATATAAATAAATACATACACACGGGACTCTCCTTACTCCCTGCGTGTGTGATGAACAAAAATAATAGCATATTATCATATGCAAATTAAGGTCATTTGCATATAGTTATTCAGGGGAGGTTTGTTGAGGAGCATGTGGCACTCGCCCGAGAGTGCCACGGCAGTTCTCATTTATTGATAAATAATTTATGCCTTATAATCGAACCTCCCAAAATTTGCTCAATCACTTAACTCGCAGATTTTAAAAGTTTTTTTTTATAGGATACGTGTCATTTTCTAACGGAATCGACAAATCCGTTAAAAATGTAAAAATGAGACGCATTAATTTGAAATTAAGCACCATAATTGTTTACGTTTTTATAAGGCTTCGAACGTTTTTTAGGCAAGATAGTTGCACTTTTGACGGAGTGGTAATTTTCACTAGCGCACGTTCTTTATAAACGTTACACTTTCCCTGATCACCCAGAACACGCTCATCCACCAATTAGAGAGCAACAATGAGTACCATAATGACCAATCAGCATGTGGTAATAAGTAAACACCAGCACAATATCCAATCAGAGCGCAGAATTTCGTCAACATTACATCTCGGACCAATCAGCGCCTAGGACGCACTTAAAGGGGATGTCGACTCCCTCCGAAATAATACCAGTGAAAGAATTTTGTTGAAAGCGCATCACTAATGAGGCTACGACATTTACCGGCAGTGAAGTAGTTCGATAATAGCCAGCGATAATAGCCAGACAGAACGAGTTTATTATTTTTGTTCTCAGCCTTTTTAAAAGACCGGATCACGTGTGTCGCAGTACATAGCAGCGTCTCCACGCCTGCGTTATTGGAACCCGGAAATCACTTAGCCTACTTGTGACCCAGTA
>WNGS01001312.1:48707922-48759329 GCA_020271785.1 Procambarus virginalis
GGAAGGACCGTGCTGCTTGGTTCGCGGGGGGGAGGTTGGAGGGTGGGGGGCTCCTAGCCGTGACTATCCTGTCTAGCCTTAAGGGGGGGGGGTGGGGGGGTTGATCTTTACATGTACCTATTGGAGCCGAGCGACAGCACTCCGGACTTGTGATCCTGTGGTCCTGGGTTCGATCCCGGCGGGCGGAAACAATGGGCAGAGTTTCTTTCACCAATGCCCTGTTACTTAGCGTAAATAGGTACCTGGGTGTTAGTCAGCGGTCCCGGGCTGTTTCCTGGGGGTTGGAGGCCTGGTCAAGGACCGGGCCGCGGGGACACTAAAGCCCCGAAAATCAGCTCAAGATAACTATTTGTTCTAGCCTTTGAGGGGGCGGGGGAAGAGTTTGATCTTCACCTGACGAAACCCGGCGGGTGTGATGCTGTTGCTGGGGGGGGATCTGGCTCTTCACTATATATCAACCCTTGAGCAGGACGGTAGAGCGACGGCTCGATTCGTGCAGTCGGAGTTCAATCCCGACCGTCCAATGGTTGGGGCACATTCCTCCCCCAGTCCCATCCCTAGTCCTTATCTTGATCCCTTCTTGATCCCTTGATAGTTTGTAATGGTCTGGCGCTTTCCCTGTAGTTCAGTTCAATTTCAATTTCTCGACTATATAGGCTGTGTCAAAACATTTACGTGTCCCACGTGCGAAACCTGTATATCTTTCGTGAGAGATAGGCTGGGTTTTCTGCATTCATTTAACGTTGCGAGGCACTACGTGGCATGGTGGAGGAAAGATGTATAGGTTTCGTTAGTGGGGTTACGGAAATTGCTTGATGAATCCTGTACAGTTGTCACGTGCTATCGGTAACTAACGGCGTCTGGCCACGCTCCCACAGTTGCTAGGGCTTCGCGTCCCTCCATGTAGAGACGTAGATACCATGTGCAAGGTATCTCTAGCCTCGTGAAGGTCAGTGTTGCATGGCTACCCGGGGCGTTGCAAGCTATACTGTGTCAAAGGCCCCGGTACTTGTTGTTGTTTTAGCTTCCAGCTGTTGGGAACCAAAAGTTGCAAGTATAGCACGGCCTATGGTGAACCCGTAGTGGACTTACCTGGCACAGGAGCGAGGCAAGTAGCACGGACCTATGGTGAACCCGTAGTGGACTTACTTTGGCACAGTTTTTTTTATTATTAACTCATTAGGTACATCTGCATTTGTGCAGCTGCCCTAGACTATCTGACGGGGAGTACAGTGTGTCAAAAAGCTAGCTACTTGTGCTAAAAAATCCCCTATCACACAGGATGGTTAGTCTTACAGAGGCATGTTTTCAATGAGTCTGCACTGGCCGACTCTGGGTGCTTTATGAGGAGATTATCATCAAACCTATATAATCTGTTTTTGTCTGACCAGTCTTTTCCGTTGTTGTTGTTTTAGATTTAGCTACTCAGAACGAAATATCCATGTAGCACGGGCTATGGTGAGCCCGTAATTGAATTCGGTTATTCGCGATAACCTTATTACTGTGATATTTGGGTCAAAGATTTAAATGGAGGTGGGGTTTCTTCCTTTTCTCCCGTTTCTTTTCCGCTTCTGTTTTAGTGCACTGGTTTCTTTTCCTCTTACAATGTCTTAAATAATGATATGGTCTTTCCTCTTTATTCTCTCCAAGTGAGGTGAGGTTTTTCCTAATAACTCAGACCTCTCAAGTCTGGGACTTGTCTGGTATGCTGGTCATCTATATCCTGGTCTTCTCCCAGAAAAGTTTTTCCCCTACTTTCACAAGAAACTCAAATACCAGTAGACAATGGTCGCAGATTCCCGGTAGGGCTTCGAAGTTGACTTTCCTCATGTCTAAATCATTCATCGTATGTTTACAGGTGTGTGTGTGTTGTATGTTGCAGGTGTGGTCGGGGAAGGGCGCCAGCGTACAGGGACGAGGCACTGGTGAGGTGGACTGGACGAGGAGCCAGTTTGTTATGGAGTGTCTCAGTGAGCACAACAGGCTCCGCTCCCTGCACTCAGCACCACCCTTGGTCCTCTGCGAAGAGGTGGGTCATGCACGCACTCTTATCTTTGTCTGAAGGGTGGGTTATATACTCACTCTTTCTGTCTCTCTGAGAGGTGGGTAATGTACTCTGAGAGGTGAGTAACACACTCTCTGAGAGGTGGGTAATGTACTCTGAGAGGTGAGTAACACTAACACTTTCTGGCGTAAGGCATTATTTACTAAGAGTGAAAGCGTGGGTTAGTGGGTAATGACCTTCAAGAGTAGGAAGTGCAGGATGGCAGTATTAGAGGGATGACGCAGCTCCCAAGGTGCAGGAAAGTACCGTTGTTGCCTCTTGGTAAAAATGATCAATCTGATACATTTTGAGTTTAGATAGAGTATTAGGCATCTATCCTGAGGAATAGTAACCTACAGTAAGAAGGCTTGGAGGTGGTCTGTGTCAGGGGCGCAGCTGGTAAGCTGTGTAAGCCTCTCGGCACTAATTAAAGCCTTGATTTTATGAATATGGTCTTTAACGCATGGAATACTGACTGTATTTGTTAAGGTTTAGTAATTGAGTTGCACAGAGGGATCACCCTGGTTGCTTAACTAAGTTGGCTTCTGTAACACAGTGGTCTACGTCTTCGACTTGTTTACTCATATCTGTTCACTTTCTTGAATATTAGAAATACAGTTATCTTTTTTCGGATCTCCAGTTGCTCTCACGTCTGTTGTTACCTCTCCGTGGACACCATTCTGGTTCTGGTGTGTAACCCTCCTGGAACTTCTTGTTTAACTCTTCACACACTTCTCTGTCATTCTCCAAGAGTGTTCCTTCCTGCCCTGCAGTTTGATCACACAGTCCCGTTCCGTTGTTTTCCTCTACATATGGCTACGGGACAACTTAGGTTGGCTCTTTGCTTTTCCCACAATGTCTTTATCAAATTGCTACTCTACTGCACGATTGTACAGTGGTCAGTGGCTCATAGTGGCACCTCATATTTTAACTTTTCTCTATCTTTATTTTGGATAAAGACTAGTTCTAAGGTAGCAGGTAGATCGGCTCTTTCCCGTGTCTGTTCCTTGATATACTGCCACAGGAAGTCTGAGGTGTTCACTGATCACGCTCTTCACGTTTCCAAAATGTGGAATGCCCTTCCCAATGACGTCAAAGATTATCCTGTGGTTAATGGAAGGTTGTAACACTCGCCACTCTATTACAGCTCCCACTTTTGCCATAACCAGTATGAGGTCCTGCTGCTGGTACTCGAGAGTTACTTAACTATGTGTGCTGCATCTTGGGTTAGTAGTTGACATAGGAGGTCCTCGACGAGCCTACGTATAAACCTTCCTGCCCCCGACGACGAGAACTACAGTGTAAAATTTGTATTTTATAGACTTTAATATTCACTGCTAGAAGAGTTGACTGACATTCTTTTAAACCTGTGTCGCCGTATTGCAAATACTGTAATATATCATATTTTAGACTTGGATTAAAGATGTACATTTTGTTAATATTTATCTTGGTCAATTATTCTTTTAAAAGAATGCCATAAGTATTGTTCCCCACAGCTTTGCAACGACGCCCAAGCCTGGGCCAACAGACTGGCGCACTTTGGCATCCTCGAGTACAGTTCCGAACACGGACGAGGCGAGAACATTATGACTTCGTCTGCCAAGGAGGGTCTGACAGGTGAGACAATGCCATCCCTCCCCTTCCTTATCTCCTTTCATTCTTGAATATTGGAACTAGAGTTGCCTCTTGTCGGAGCTTCACCCTGTCCCTCTATCTCTCCCATCCTCTTCCTGAGCCATCTCTCATCTCTTTCTCCTCTCCATCAGGGTGTGCTGTTGCCCGGGGGTGGTACGAAACAGGGCGTAACTTCAAGTATGACATGAACGGTTCAGCTGACCTCGCACACGCTGGTAGAGTCATTTCACACAACATTTTAGTTACTCCTACAAATGTTCATTTTCTCTCTTGCATATAATTACAGTATTTCGTTTTTTATGATTGTTCAACTGTTATATTGGCAACATGAAAACCTATTTGTCCTACTCTTTTCTTATTTAAGAATCTTAGCATTTAATTAGTGAGGCAGGTAAGCATTTTCTGAAGAAGTTAATTATTCAGTGTTAGTGAGGCAGCAATCATTTAGCGTAGCAATTATGTAAGCATTTAAGTTAGCAATTAAACATTTATAAATGAATAATTAAGCATTACTGTGCAGTTTTACATTGTAATTTTGGGTGGGGAAGACCAAAAGGTACTGTTGCAGCTCTCTGACACTGCCCTTGTAGAACAGAGGAAAATGTATATAGTATGCTCGTTAGTATGGCCACGTCTGTGGTAGAAAATAAACAATAAAATATCGGGATATTTTATTTATCAGCGTATGGGCCAGCTGAGTTAATTGCCGGGAGACTGGATATGCCTTAAATCACTGTGAAATATGACCTAAACAAACCAGTATAACAACTAATTAATAGTGGCCGCCAATCTAAGAGATAAGACTGATTGGTTCGCGGCTCCTGGTTGCCGTCTGTAGCCTAGTGACTGGCAATTAGTTGGGGGAGGGGAGATAGGGGGGTAGAAATAGCCTAAGCTACTCTATCCCTTTGAGATGTATTTCTTTCTTGTCTCAATAAACATACTTGAACTTGAATTAGTTGGTGGTCGTGGGGCTGAGGCCGTGAGTGTGTGAGGATGGGGTCGGTGTCGCCAATGATTCCCCGTAGCAATACGATAGGGTTGAAGTCTGCAACAAAGCCAGAGTTCGCCGTCGTTTTAAAGGCTTTGTTTGAGGTTCTCCGATTGAAGATTGATGAAGTGATTGCAGCGTAGTTGCTGGCCAATGGAATTGTGTTGGTGACATTTGGTGCCCCGTCATCTTTTGAGACTTATTTGCGATAATTTAAAGGAGGAATGCTGACCCTGACTAGAGGTGATGGCACAGTACAAGTTTTTGATTATAGACAACATGTGACTCTTGTTTCAATCCCGGATGCCCTTTTTCCTATGGCCGATGAAACAATCGCAGAGGTGATTGGGCAGTTTGGTAGTGTTGGGGGTATGCTCGAACTATTTCGCCTCGGGGGATTTCAAGAGTGGGTTACGGACGATGAAAGTGGTTTTATCCCGAAATGTGCCGTCCCATGTTTATGTGAAGCGGGTTAGACTCCTTGTGTTATATAATGGTCATCGCGCCACGGGAGACATCTCCCGTCACGCAGGGTGCAGTCGCACCTCCACAGATCTCCAGTATCATCTATTAATACTGGTAATGGCTCAAAAGGGCCACCACTTACGGGCTATTCATGCCCGTGCCACCTTTTGGGTGGCTTAATCTTCATCAATGAATCAATCACTTGCTATAGGTGTGGGCTACTGCTGGGGTTGGCGGTGGGTGCAGGCTGTTTGAGAAGGGTGAGTTCCCGCACCGGGGGAAGCCAGAGCGGATGTTAACATTCCTGTTGGAGCGAAGGGTGTTGTTACTGCTCAGGACTCCGAAGTCTTACCAGCTGATGCAAGGAAGAGTGGCTCTGTGGGCTCGTTTAGGGTAGTTGGGCCGGCGGGTGGGGTGGCCCCGGTTGCCATGAGTGGTGACCAGAAGCGCTGGCGGAGGATAGTGAGAAGGAGGTTAGTGATGGAGTTGATGAGGAGGACGAGGGTCGGTGCGTGGTAGAGGCTGAGGTCAACGATGTCCTGCCCTACTGATGATGGAGAAGACTGGAGGAACATACGAGGACGGGCGCATGAATCAAGTTCAGAGTGCCCAAGATTCTGTTATGGTGACTGGATTGCATGAGTTAACATCACGCCTCGTCATGGTGGTGGGTCTCCTGCAGGAGAGGTACGGAAGGGACAGTGGAGTGCGTTTTGTAAGTGAGCAGCTGCTTGCTTGTCGAGAACAGGGGCCCTCCCAGCCTGCGGGCAGAGCTTATATAACCTTGTCTCGTTGGGTACGCAGCCTAGGCGGTTAGACTCAGCTCTCCGACACACGTTTTCTTCCCTCAGAAAACCCACCGCTTTTTGTTTGGGGGAAAAAGCAGTGTTCTTATAATAGTGTGTGCACTATTCATGGCTCATTGAATTGTTTATTGTGACAGTGTTGCACTCTGGTCATGTACTGTGCCTATGATGTATATAATGTTTGTGTCACGTTTCCGTTTTTGTGCGTTTTTGTTTGGTTCTATTGGTTTGCCTAATAGTTCGGTATATAATGTGTTGAGAATATACAGGATTTGGTGTTAGTGCTTTGTTCCAATGTTGCTCTGTTATGTTTTGTAATTGTTTGTACTTGTATGCACTATTACAGTACTTGTCACTCCATATGTGCCCTGTACTCGATCTAAATGTGATTTTCAGGTTTGTTAAAACACTTTGTACTGTTTACCTTTGCGGCGCGATTGTTGTTTCATTTTGTACAACCTGTGTTGTGGGTGCTTCGGGTGCTACGTGTGGAGTGGGTGTGACTGCGTGGCTTGTTCTCATATATGTTCTTGTATTGTACATTGCGTGTGGAGGTTATGGTCAAGATTATTGTCTGTGCTTCTGTGTCAGTTCCTTGCTATGTATATTTGAAAATTGTCTGTATTCATTTTTAATTTGTATATAATTGTTCTTATATTTAAAAAAAAATCTAAGAGTCCCGCTGCCAGATGTATGCTACAAATCAGAAAAATTTTACGTTCTTACGGCAACTATATTAACTGTGGTTCATGAATGCACACTTTTCGCAGTCTTGAATGCGTAGGTGCGGCCTTCATTGTCGTCCCTAACGGTACAACGTTTGATAAAGAGAGTACCCCACGTTACCCTACAATGAGGAAGCCGATGAACAAAGAGTACATACTGGGGAAATAACATTTGGGGACATGAAGAGAGTGGCAGCGGTATTTACAATCTCCCACTAAACAACAAAACTTAGGGATGAGTAATGAATAATAAATGTAATGAGACTTGGTTAAAGGTAATTGACAAAAAAGAACCACGGTGCTAAGCGGGATAAGAGCTAGGAGTCTAATACTTGGAGATTTCAATCACAGAGAAATAGACTGGATAAACAGACCCCCACACAGGGGTGATGAAACATAGAGCAATGGGTGCGAGGTCTCGTAGCGTGCGGGCGGGCGCGTGTTGCCCTCCCCGCCACACCTCCTCGTGTCCCCTCCTCAAACTTCAAGTCCGAATATCTTGGACAACAGAATAACTGGCAACATTGACATGGACACACTCAGAAAGCAGCCAGGTAGCAGTGGAGAAGGATTATCAGGAAATGTTAACCAGGGAACGGAAGAAACGGAGTTAGTTTAGTTCATTAATTTTGTAACTAGCTCATCAAAATTGTAAGTTGTTTGGCTAAATGAATTGTGGGGTTCAGTCCCTGAGCCCATTATGTGCCTCTGTAACCCTTTCCACTGCCGCCCAAAGGATGGGTATGGGGTGCATAATAAATGAACTAAACTATCTTATGCACACTGACCTACCACCAGAAGCTGCTGTGAACAGTCAGCACTGTACACTCAGCCGTCGAGCCCCTGACGGCTGAGGTTGACAGTGCTCGGGGTTCGTAGGCCTAAAGGTCCGGGTTCGATCCCCGGGCGGAGGCGGAACTAATGGGCAGAGTTTCTTTCACTCTGATGCACCTGTTCACTTAGCAGTAAATAGGTACCTGGGAGTTATACAGCTGCTACGGGCTGCTTCCTGGGGGTGTATATGTGAAAATTAGGATTAAGGACTTGCCCGAAACGCTACGCGTGCTAGTGGCTGTACAAGAATGTAAGAACTCTTGAATATATAAATAAAAAAAAAAAAAAATAGGAAGAGAGCACCGAAAGTTCGAGCCACTGCTGAAGGAAGGTGTGAACAGACCTTACTTAACGGTAGGTTCTGTGGAGACTGTTATGTTTCTGACCCAGGAAGGATATGGTGGAATTGTCATGGAAACACCAGAGGAGAACGAGAAACTGACGAAGGTGATTATTTACAAATACCCTCAGATTCTAGACCCTGAATTCATCCTCGACGACCAACGATTTTGTGTGGGCCAAGGTGACAACACCTTGTCAAAGGTGAAGCTAGGAATCAGGTGGTGGCTCTAGTGAGAGGTGAAGTTCCCGGGAAAGTGTTCGTCACCGGGGCGGGCTGGGTGATGAACTGCACCATGAGGCTACTACTGCACCATATGGCAAAGTATGTGAAAGAACCCGTATTATGCCTGAAGTACTGCAGATGGGGGCATAAATCTTGGAGCTGTTACCATGATCCACGATGTCGTTTCTGCGGAAAGTCTCGCCTCTCTATTGTGTGTAGAAACAAACTTCAGCTGGGCGAGAAACTAGTTCCCAGATGCTGCAACTGCGGTGTTCACAACGCCAGCTGGGCTGTGTGTAGCAGGAGGCCGAGTATGGATGTTCTCCGGCCGGAGAATGTTACAGAGCAGGCAAGAGCTCTTAGTCAGACACCAGGAGAACAGCAGAAAAATCTGCACCAAACAGCACCAGTGAACCGGACTAAAGCGTGGGCAACCAGGTCACCTTTAATTCGTCAGGCTACAGCAACAGGCAGCAACACCATCACTCAGGACTTCGGCAGTGACAGTGTAACGGTGAGAGAAGTGGTTATTGGGGCTCAGAATGATGGCCATATTGCTATTGTCCAGAATTTGTGGACTGAAATAAGGAAAGTTAGTGACTTACTACGAAATCTTGGCCAGAGAATTGAGTCCACTGAGGCAAAATTAAACATTCAGGTGAATTTAAGGGAAAGCAGCAAAACAGTAGTGAAGGAAAGTCAGGACATAGTGGTTGAGGACAATAATGTAACAATGAGTGATGAAATGAAGGAAAGTGAAGTGTGTGTAAGTGATGGTAGTAGTAGTAGTAGTAGTAGTAGTAGTAGTAGTAGTAGAGACAGGAATAACTCTATAATTAAAAATAAAACACAGTAATCAGTCGGGCCAATAATGGACGTCAAGGGACTGAACAAAAAACACTTGAGAAATGTAATGTTGAGTTTACCGGTGAAATTAGGAGGAGGTGAGAGATGCTATACAAGGTATGGCTATCATTTAGTGAACTTATTGGGGATGAATTAGAAGGTGATTTGTTTAACAATGGATTACTCTAGACTGAAAATGTTGTCATGGAATGTTAATGGTTTAAGAAACCGAGTTACAGATGTTCAATGTTATGTGATTTGAAATTATATTGATGTTGTAGCCCTCCAGATGTGTCACAATGGAAAGATTTATGATATTCTGGAGAGATATAAGAATTTTACACCAAGATTGTAACTTTGTTGAATTGTCTGAATGTTTATTGCAAATTGTTTGTGTACCTAGTCATAAAAGTTTTTGTGTGTACGTCTGTTAACATACTGCATGTGTAAAGGAAGAAATGTATATGTGTATCACTCAGAATGTTCGGTATATACTTATTGTTTGTCATGTGTGTGTATATATATATATATATATATATATATATATATATTATATATATATATATATATATATATATATATATATATGTATATGTATATATATATATATATATTATATATATATATATATATATATATATATATATATATATGCAGAATAACCACATGTGAAAAATAGAAAATGCTTAACGCGTTTTCGGCTAATTCGCCTTCATCAGAGCAAAGTAGAATGAAGATGTCTACATCTTCATTCTACTTTGCTCAAAGTAGAATGAAGATGTAGACATCTTCATTCTACTTTGCTCTGATGAAGGCGAATTAGCCGAAAACGCGTTAAGCATTTTCTATTTTTCACATGTGGTTATTCTGCATACATTACTTGGATCAGTGTTTTGTGATCATTGTTGCATATATATATATATATATATATATATATATATATATATATATATATATATATATATATATATATATATATATATATATATATATATATATATATATAAGATATATAAATATATAAGACCAACAAAACTAAGTCTTAGTGTTTAATGTTGACCAAACCACACACTAGAAATTGAAGACGGGACCATTATCAAGTCGATTGTGATGAAACGAATGTGAATCTTAGTGTTTACTCAAAATGAGTCAGATATTCAGGGATATGAGTCAGATGAGTCAGATATATGATGCCACTAGGAGCTATATAAAGACCACTGCATTATCGTGCTCGAATGGTGCTAAATGAATTGGATAGACCAAGAAACGTGCTGAGGAAGATGAGAGGCTACGTATGAGGAGGACTACAGTAAGGTGAGAGATTTTCTGAGTGAGGTCCAGTGGGGAAGAGACTGGAGGGGGAAGATGACAGATGAGACGTGTAAGTTATAACTCAGAAATGTACAGATGCAACGGAACTCTACAGCCCTCTCAAGAAAGAGGCAGATGAGGACGGCAAAGTTTACCCTGGTTTAATAGGGAGTACAGAGAAACAAACGAGAGGACCAGAAAGTCATAGAAAAATACAGAGCTGGGAACAGAGGAAAGTGGAGATGCGGCTCGAAGCCAGAGTCATTCTGCAGCAATAGACGATCGAACACCACCACCACTCAACACAACAACATCTTATACTCTATTCAGATTGGCAGGGCACTTAGTCCCGTCGCTGCCTCTAATAACAACAACTGTGTCACTAGCTTATCAAGATTACTTGCTTACCTAAATTAATTTTGGGATACAGTTTCTGAGACCATTGTGTGCCTCTGTAACCTTTTCCAGTACCGCCCACAGGGTGGGTATGGGGTCCACTGCCAACCACAAGATGGGTATGGGGTACACTACCACCCACGAGATGGGTATGGGTTCCACTGCCATCCACAAAATCGGTATAGGGTTCCACTGCCACCCACAAGATGGGTATGTGGTCCACTGCTGCCCATGGGATGAATATGAGGTGCAGTGTAAATAAACACATCAATTCTCCAGTTGTCATCACCACTAAATCAACAACAACATGAGTTTGTCCTACAACAAATGGTCTCTAAAGAAGAGAAAAGATATGGAAGAAAATGTAACAAACAGCTAACGACAAGTATAAAACAAGATGATTGTCATAGCAGGTTAGTGAAGCAAGTTATTGTTCTTCATTACACTTTAACCAAACCTAACCTATCCTATATAATACCATCCTAACCTATCCTATCCTAGCACAGTTGTCTATGTCATCGCTCACAACTGAGTAACCCAACCACTTGGGCTGGAAGGTAGTACGATGGTCTTGTTTCATGCAGGTCGGCGTTCAGTCCTCGACCGTCCTAGTGGTTGGGCCATTCCTTACCCCTCGTCCCATCCCAAATATTGATCCCTTCCAAGTGCTATATAGTTGCAATGACTTGGCACATTCTCCTTGTAGTTTCCTACCCTTCACAACTGAGTATCCTGGATTCAATCCCCAAACAAGACATAAGCAGTTTGACACATTTTCTTTCACCTGATGCCTCTGTTCACCTAGCAGTAAATAGGTACCTGGGAATTAGGCAACTGTTATGGGTTGCATCCTGGGGAAGGTCAGTAGTTGGCCCAGAGGGACCTCGATAAGCTTAATAGACTTCCTGTCCCAGACTACTATGGGAATCCATTAGCCCACTTTTGTATAACAAAACCAATCCTTACCTAACCTAACACACATATAAGAAAATATTTTATTTTTGTTTACATCTAATCTGTGTGAGGTGTATGAGGATATTTTGACATAATAGAGTTACCTGTGGATATCGTTTTTTATATTGCTGCACCAAACAGATCACAAGATAACAGAGAAGAATAAGCAGGTAAGGACTGTTCTAGTGTTACCTTTGATCTGATTAGGTCAAAGTTATGAGTGAACATTGTTATTAGGCCAGTTGTCAGGATAGATCGGAGAAATCCTCACCAAAAATAACAGACAAATACTTATATATAACTAGCTTATCCCAGTGCTAAGTACGACCTCGTTAGATCAGCTGCCTGACAGAAAACCAGCATCTGTGTTAATGAGTGCTAAACCAAGTGACACCAGTCCCTTCCTCCTCTTTGGACTCTATCAAACTTTAAAACAAAATTCATACGTCATTCAGCAGTGTTACATAAGGGATGGACCAATTAGTACTAACAAAACGTACACAGGCAAAAGGTATGAAATTACCGGAGACCAACAGCTATGGGCATTTTTTGCTGATTGGCATAACTGGAAACCTAGAAACCTCCACTGATATAATTCCTACATGAATACTTAATTGACTATGTTGAACTTAACCATGTACTACAGTATCTTGTCTTTGATCATCATTTAAGTACTGTAAGTAATTGTGCCAGTATCTGCAATATTGTACCTCACATTAACTTTTCAGTCATCTCTCCATGCACTTACCCACTTATTGTATCAGCATTTTCCTTCAAACTTAAGTGAACATTTCAACTTATTATTAATATATTAATTATATATATTATATATATATATATATATATATATATATATATATATATATATATATATATTATATATATATATATATATATATATATATATATATATATATATTAATACTAGCTTATGTTTGTAATTCATCTGATTGACTATAACATTAAGATTTTATTTTGTCTTGACAGAAGAGTTTCTAAATACTACATCAGTTACATTTCAAGCTCCTACTTGCATATTATTTGTGATATTAATATATGATATTGTAATAAAATCTTTACATGATTAATTATTTAAATTACATTGTTCCACCCTTTTTGCTTCAAATTCTTAGGTACCTCATCTAATTAATTTAAAATCATGATTGTAGCCATATTAAGTGTGTTACCATTCATACCCTAATATTTCTCATGCTCTGTGGGTTAATTTCACTGGGTAAAATTTTCATTTCAACCTATCATATCATGAACAACTTTCCTAAGCAAATCTGCACATCCCCCCACTTTGCCAAAACCTCAGACACTTGTTCAGTGAAGGGGGTGAGTAATTTCTGGCTGGAAAGTGTGCGTTGCAACCAGAGATTCACCGAAATGAGGTTTGCCGAATTGAGATTGCATTGTACTACAAGTAGAATGTCTATTTGTCAGTTTGTCGAAGGTTGGAGGCCAGACAATTGGAGCTAGCTTCACTAAACTTTGCTGGATGGCTGGTTGTTGTTAGGGGGACTGTCATAGGTGAGTCATAATTGGCCCTATTGCCCCTTTATAGAGATCGGCTTCCCATGGAAACCCATGAAATCAGTGGGGATAAAATGATGGTTGCTAAGTCTATAGCGTTTCATCACCTTTTCATAATAGTACAGAATTCAAATATTGATATGCAAAACACATGTTCTGATGGCAGATTTGCATTCTTGGGACTCCTAACTCTTAAATGGAGCAACCTGATGTGGTCAACCCCAGGCACTGCCGGGTACCCCATCTTAGTACATGGTTGTACAGTATTAGGTATCAAGGTATCCCATGATACATGGATGTATCATAGGGTGTTGTTTTGTGCACCTTTGTAGAATGAATCATAACACTGCTCTTTTTCAAGAATATTTTGGGAATTATCTGACTAATGAACTCCTTCCTAAACTGAGGACTAGATTGTGGCACCATTTAGATACCAATCCATGAGGCTCTACAATAGTTGCCCTGCAACAGGGCGGACAGGAAGCCATTGGCTTGTGGAAGGTTCCACAATCTAACTGATAAATTTTTCAAATAGTTTTTAAACTGGATTAGTCTTGATATTTATGGCTTCAGTGGATAAGAGATTCCATGGGTTTATTACTAATCAGTGAAAAAGCATATGTTATGTGCCTTACAGTGTGGCTTGTTGGGCTTGAAACTGTTGCACCTTGTGAGAGTTACATTCAATTATTGAGGACATGGTCTAAATTAACATCTTGTACTTGGTTAAATATTTGAGGTCTCGATATGCTTACCTCTGCCATGTTTTGTTTGCTGAATTGTTAGTCTTGTGGCCATGATCCCTACAGTATAAAGTAGGTTAACATAGCAGGATATGTATGAGGAGCATAGTGATAATTGTTATACTTGTAACTACGTACTGGCCTATATCCAATATACCCACTATATTTTTAAGGTTTAATATTCAGATGAGTCTCTACCTTCTCCTAAAAAAGCCTTGTGCAGTCTCTGATATTGGCTGCTCAATGAAGACATGCAAAACAAGTATCACTGAGATGGTATTAATGCATAATTGCTTTAGTATTCATTAAGAGCAAATTAAGAGAAACTCCTTCAACACAAATGGTAGATTAGAGAATGGGTAATATTGGATACAAAATATAGTATATAATGTCTAACTTTTCCTTAACCAGAGTGTGTGGGGCTCCACAGGGCCCTTTTCACAGGTGGTGTGGGAGTCAACAAGAGCTGTGGGTGTAGGCTGCGCCAGGGGGTCTGACAGCCGCATGGTAGTGGTAGCGCGCTACTGGCCACAGGGTAACATCGGAGGCCAGTTCAGCACCAATGTCAAGCCCCCCACCAGTGACTGCCCCCTCACTCCTGTCAACACTGGAACACCAACCATGTCCCGTACCCGTCAGGAGGCGCACTTCTATGTCAGTATTGCCCTGGAACCTCCAGGGAAGAACAAAAAGGTTGAGAAGGAGAAGATCGTTGCAGCCCTTAAACTGCCAACCAAAAAGATAATTGGTGATGATGGAGTGTCTGGCGAAACGCTACTGGCACACCCCACAACTTTGGAAACCTTAGGCCACTCCTTCACTGTTTGTCGCAATGGCGCCGTCAGAACCTCCAAGTTGTTTCCCATCTGTTGTGTGACACCAGCCAAGACAGAAGAGCGATGGGCAACCCCTAGCACTCGCACCCAATACCAGACACAGCAGCCACAGTCTCAAGCTGACTTGGCCATTATCAGACGAACAGTAGAGGAGGTGAGACCAGGATGCACAGGCTCCAAATTAGAAACTGGAGTGCACCTCAGTGCAGAACCTTTACAGAAATATAAATCTAACTTAAAAGCATCTACTAGGTTAGGGGTCTCACCAAGACTAGCAGTTTCACCTAGATTAGGAGTCACAACTAGACTAGGAACATCGCCTAAATTGGGTGCTCTACCAAAAATTGCTGCCTCCAGAATGACTGGATCACCTAAGCTTATTGCCACTTCTCGGTTTGGTGGGTCACCTAAGCGAGGCTCGCCTAAACGCTCAGTGTTGCGACGTGGTGGCTCCCCCAAGCCAGGATCATCACCTCGTCGAAGTGCCACCTCACGTCTCCGGGCTTTGACAGCGGCTGGGGAACATAGTGTTATTGTTGCCACGCTCTAGCAAAAAACCAAACTATGCAGGACGAGTGATTGTTTTATTGTTAATACAGTATTGTTACCACGGTGGCCCTATGAACCCACAAAACAAGTTAAAACAAATTTTCAGTTAATTTCAATCACAGAAATGTGAGTGTGTGTGTGTGTGCAACGCAGGAGAGGTGCATGATGCAGGAGTGTGTGGTGGCCTCAAGGTTGTAGCAAGTGGCTCTATATACATACTACACAGCTCCCTAGTGTGTAACAGCACTGGCCTGGCAACATGAAGTACCCTGCTCACCCTGCTACCTTAGTGAGTCTGTTGCTCTGCACATCTGTAGCTGCATTCATAATGCCCAAAGCACTTATTTCGCTCATTCACATTAACATTCTATAAATCTTTAGCCTCATCAATTATGTGCACCTCGTCTACAGTTCCAGACTTGATTCTTCAGTGTCAACAGCTGGTGCAGTGTGGGCAGCTGGTGCAGTGTTGGCAGCTGGTGCAGTGTAGACAGTGCAGGTCAGTCCTGTGGTGCTACATGGGCAGTGTGTATCTGTGTAGGGTATAACTAAGTCGAGGTTTGTAGGTCCCATTCCAGCTCAACAAATGCGCTTATGACCCATTACATTCAAGACAATCAGAACCCTTGCAAAAAACAAGTTTTGAACGTTAGCCATTCTTGCAGCCGTAATAATTAACTATAAAAACTTGCCCAATTATCCTGTTGTCTTATAAATTTCAAACTCTGCATAAGATCAATTGCAAGGAATTGATCAATTACTGGATGTCCTTGGATGTAATGTCTATGAGTCGTGAGTGTGATTTTGAATATATCAGTAAGTGATAAACAAAACGTGGTAATGAACTCTCTTGTCTGATCATGCAATTTAAAAGTGTGACATGACTCAGTCCAGGAGTTGTAACATGTTAGTGCCAAGATAGGATAAGTTCCTCTTGACTTATTGTGCTAAAAATAACAAATTGTGCTATTTTCTTAGTTTGGCCTTAAGGCTTCGTCAATCCCCGCAAGCATCACCACCACATATTTTATACATTTTTCTTGTTTGACCCTAATTGACTCCATCCCCTTCTCACCCCACCTCGCTAACATATCACAGAGCAATGCTCCCATTGGAGCCATCCTCTCTCGCTCACCTACCCTTTACCTTCAATCTAGTGGGGACCACCTTGCTGATGGCACTCTGGGGACTGACCTTATTAAGCAATATTGTGGTAGCTGATTTGGCTGATCTTATTACAGGATTCTGTTGAGAGGCTGATTTGTCAGTGAGGGATTAGAGAGGAATTTTTGAGTTCGAGGGTTTTGGGATGCATATTAAAACGAGTTCTGTGGGAGACTGACTTCATTCGAAGCTGTAGTGGGTACCTTGATGAGGGGGCATGTAGGGATTGACCTTGTTGTGGGGAGGACTGACTTTACTGGTGTCTTTTCCACTGGGTGGGGTTCCAGGGCGTGACATGACTCGGACTTATCATAAAAGGGGGTTTTAGGACCGAGTTAATAATGAGGATAATCCAGAGTACTAGCTAAGTGGAAAGTAGAAGTTAGGAAGATTGATGGATATGACCAGCGAAGGTAGATGATGACCAAGAAAGATAGATGGAGATGACATGGGGAGGTAAATGGTTACCAGGAAAGGTAGACAGATGCAAGCACAGAAGAGGAAAGGAAGCTCATAATTAAGAATGGAATAAGAAACATGTGAAAAAGCATTAGAGAGGCTTACGGATTGGAAAGATTAATATTTTAACCAAAGATAAAGATATTATATGAGAATAACGAAGAGTATAGGTCATTCGCTCAGATCATCAGGAATTTGAGTTTGGACCCCAAAAGTATTAGACTGTCATCTCATACTTTTGAGGCCAGAGTTGGAATCCGTGATGGTCTAAGTTAATGAAATGTTACTACCCATGCTATTGTGGATTGTGTCTTTAGCAATATACAGTATTAATTACATCAGACTAATAGGGATTAAAATAGATCAAAGCCACAGCCAGAAGTTTAAGATATAATAACTTCAATCCTCAAATGCCGATATGTAGTGCATATTACAAGGCCAGTCACTGCAACACTTGCTACATAGGCAACTATTCTTAAGTCCACACCTTCACGCAAAGCCAAAATTGCACAAGTAGGAAAGGTTAGAATAAGATTTTTAGATAAAACACTGAGGACAGTTTTGCGAGATTGGTCCGTTTATTCGGAAAATTACAAGTTGTGATATTTGCACAAGTAATTGTCTGGCTCTCAGTTAAAATCATGGTGGTCTGAAGGAAATATACCTCCATTGTTGACCTGTCTGTGATGATGATCTTTTGTCAAACCCAGAAAGGTATAAAGTCTTAAAAATGTTATCTATCAGACAGATGAGCTATGTTTCAGCTTCATATAAGAAACTTTGGTAGCATATCTATATAATTCAGTATATTACAGTATACTGTGTATGTATGTATATGTTTATATATATACATACATGTATGTATGTATATATATATATATATATATATATATATATATATATATATATATATATATATATATATATACAGTATATATAATTATATACAACATTTATTTTTCATTTGTATTTTATGATTTATAAAAAAAATTCCTTTTTTTCCTTTTAACTGTATTTGATGTCTTAGCATAACAGCCACTGGGTTTTTGTATATTTTCTAATACAGTATATTATTTCCTTTAAGAATAGTTTACCCCCTAATAATAACACCATATATTTATAACATGATTTTGTAACTTGCACCTACCTAGGTTTAACCAGTACTGAGGTACTGAGAACAAACCAGCATGTTTTAGTAAGTCAACAGGTCAGGTTTCTAAGTTTTGACTAGTATTAAATACAAGCCTTATGTACATTACAATGAAAAACTGTCATTTCATATCAGAAATTTTAGTAAAAATTTATTTAAGAAAATTTGGCTTGTTAGGCAATGCTGGTTATTAAGTTCAACACACACACGATATATTATATGATATGTATTAATCTCCACGCATATATAAATGTGTACATATATATATATATATATATATATATATATATATATATATATATATATATATATATATATATATATATATATATATATATATATATCTCATTGCACAGAGAGTAATGCCCTTCAAATTGATCTAGATAAAATAAGTGCTTGGAGTGTCAAGTGGCAAATGGTATTCAATGTGTATAAATGCCATGTTATGGAATGTGGAAATGGAGAACATAAAGTACACAACTTACAAATTATGTGGAAAGGAATTACAGAACACAAATAAAGAACGAGACCTAGGTTTTTTTTTGGGGGGGGGATAATAAACTGTTGCCAGAGGAACACACAAAGAACATTAAGAGAGGAGCATATGCGTCACTTTCCAACTTCAGACTTAATTTTAATTATATGGATGGTGAAATACTAAAGAAACTGTTCATGACTTTTGTGAGACCAAAATTGGAATATACATTAGTTTTATGGTGCCCAAATCTCAAGAAGCACAAAAATACACTGGAAAAGGTGCAGCGACATGCTACGAAATGGCTTCCGGAACTGAAAAACAAAGAGTTAAAAGGAGAGACTTGAGGTGTTAAACAATGCCAAAACTAGAAGATAGAGGAAAAAGAGATGATATGATCACCACTTACAAAATACTAACAGGAATAGACCAAATTAGCAAAGAGAAATTCCTGAAACCAGCGACTTTGCGAACAAGAGGACATATATTCAACCCAAGAAAACAGAGGTACCAAAAAATATTAGAAAATTTTCTTTTGCAAACAGAGTGGTAGATACTGTAGGTGGAACAAACTATGTGAGAAGGTGATGGAGGCCAAAACTGTGGTAAGGGTAGTTTCAAAGCATTATACGACAAAGAGTACTGGGAAGACAGGACACCATGAGCCTAGCTCTCATTCTGTAACTACACCTAGGTAATTACAGTCACGTAATTATACACACACACACACACCCGCACGAGGCAGAAACAAATGGGCAAAGTTTCTTTCACCCTGAATGCCCCTGTTACCTAGCAGTAAATAGGTACCTGGGAGTTAGTCAGCTGTCACGGGCTGCTTCCTGGGGTGTGTGTGTGTGTGTGGTGTGGAAAAAAAAGTAGTTAGTAAACAGTTGATTGACAGTTGAGAGGCAGGCCGAAAGAGCAAAGCTCAACCCACGCAAACACAACTAGGTGAATACACACACACACACACACACGCACACACACGTCCTCGCAGTCGAGTGGACAGTGCTCTGTATTCACCTAGTTGGGCTTGCGGGAGTTGAGCTCTGCTCTTTCAGTCATCCTCTCAACTGTCAATCAGCGATCATTCCCCCCTCCCCCACACACACGACTTTTCACGACTTTTGTTAGAACAAAGATGGAATATGCAGTGGCTGTGTGGTGCCCATATCTTAAGAAGCACATCAACAAACTGGAAAATGTGCAAAGACATGCTACTAAGTGGCTTCCAGAACTGAAGTGCAAGAGCTACAAGGAGAGGTTAGAGGCATTAAATATGCCAAAACTAGAAGACAGAAGGAAAAGAGGTGATATGATCACTACGTACAAAATAATAACAGGAATTGATAAAATCAATAGGGAAGATTTCCTGAGACCTGGAACTTCAAGAACAAGAGGTTGTAGATTTAAACTAACAGCAAAGATGCCGAAGAATTATAAGAAAATTCACTTTTGCAAACAGAGTGGTAAACGGTTGGAACAAGTTAAGTGAGAAGGTGGTGGGGGCCAAAACCGTCAATAGTTTCAAAGCGTTATATGACAGAGTGCTGGGTAGACAGGACACCACGAGCGTAGCTCTCATCCTGTAACTACACTTAGGTAATTACACACACACACCCACCCTTGACTGTGGTTGTAGTGCTAAGGGCTCGGGTTCCATTTCCAGATAAGGCAGACATAAATTGGCAGTGTTTCTTTCACCTGATGCCTCTGTTCATCTAGCAGCAAATAGGCACCTGGGAGTTAGATAGTTACATCCTGGGTGTGTGTGTGTGTGTGTGTATACTCAGTTGTGCTTGCAGGGGTTGAGCATTGGCTTTGAGTGTAATTGCCAGTGTACTCACCTAGTTGTGCTTGAAGGGGTTGAGCTCTGGCTCTTTGGTCCTGCCTCTCACCTGTTAATCAACTCATGTACAGATTCCTGAGCCTACTGGGCTCTATCATATCTAGATTTGAAACTGTATATGGAGTCAGCCTCCACCACATCACTGCCTAATGCATTCCACCTGTTAACTACTCTTATACTGAAAAAGTTCTTTCTAATGTCCCTGTGGCTCATTTGGGAACTCAGTCTCTACCTGTGTCCCCTTGTTCGTGTACCACCCATGTTAAACAATTTTATCTTTATCTACCCTGCTTCCTGGGGTGGTATAACAAAAAGGAGGCTTGGTCGAGGACCGGACCGCAGGGACGCTAAGCCCCGAAATCATCTCACGATAACCTCTCAAGATAACTTTGTCGATTCCTCTTAGAAATTTGTAGGTAATAATCATGTTTTCCCAAGCTCTCCTATCTTCCAGTGATGTTAGGTGCATTTCACACAGCCTTTCCTCGTAACTCATGCCTCTTAGTTCTGGGACTAGGCTAGAGGCATACCTCTGAACTTTTTCCAGCTTAGTCTTGTGCTTGACAAGGTACGGGCTTCATGCTGAGGCCGCATACTCCAGAATTGGTCTTACATATATGGTATACAAGGTTCTGAAAGATTCCTTACACAGGTTCCTGAAGGCAGTTTTGATGTTAGCCTCGCATACGCCACCGATGTTATTCTTTTTGTGTGGGCTTCATGAGACAGGTTTGGCGTGATATCAACTCCTAGATCTTTCTTTGTTCATTTCATGAAGGACTTCATCTCCCATTCAGTATCCTGTTTTTGGCCTATTTCCACTGCCTAGTTTTATTACCTTACATTTATTCGGGTTGAACTTTAGTAGCCTGACTATGGCTCACTGCTTGCTTGTCTCACTAAGAATCTGTCTATAGACACTTTTTCCCAACGTTCTAACACTTGTCTGTAGTGAGACATCACATTGTCATTAAAAAGGTTAATGCAATGGCCTGCTACAGCTTTATTTGGGTGAGTCTTTTCAGCAAAACATTACAGTTCTTCCCATTACATATCTCGCCATGAGAACCATGATGTGATATATAATAACTTTTCAGTTCAGAAGGCAAAAAAAGAAGAAAAAAAACAGTATACTGTAATTCTTCACAAGGAATTTAAGCGCGGTTGTCACTAGGCAGGATACACTGGTAAACTAAGAGTGCCTCACCCCGCACTCAGCAGAACCCACACACCTGACCCATACAAGTACTGTATCAACAAACGAGTTGTACTCTTTAGCAAACGTACACCAGCTCAAATTTTATAACGAAATTGACGTCGTACACCGAAAAATTCATGCTCTGGGGCATTCGTAGACCAAGGTTCCACTGTGTATGTATGTGTGTGTATGTGTGTATATACATATATTAAAACGTATGTGTGTGTTTGTGTCGTACCTAATAACCAGAACGTCATTACTTCATTACTTGTCCTAGTATGCAAGGCCCAGTTTGTCTAACAGGCAAATTTTTGTTATTCTCAAATATTTCTTTTCAAATTGGTTTATTTAAATTATTATTATGATTTTATATTAATATGAATTACCGACTTAGTAATGTTAGGTTAGGTTAAGATATGTTAGGTTAGGTGGGTTAAGTTAGGTTTTATCAAATTTCTATGCTAATTTTTTCTCAAATTAAAAATAAATTCACATCATATACATATATTGTAATAGAAAACTTTATCATTTCATTAGAAATTTGTTTTAATACACAGTATAATTTCAGGAAAACTCGGCTTGTTGGGCAACTTGGCTTACTAGGTACAATATATATATATATATATATATATATATATATATATATATATATATATATATATATATATATATATATATATATATATATATATTTTATACAGTACAGTGCATTATGTATTGATTCTATGCATTTATATACACAAACAACTATGTCTCAAAATAATGCACAGTATTGTACTTGTATATGGACAAATATAAGATTCAATCCCAAGCGGCATGAAAATCATAGTGCCTCTTGATTTTAATCTTGATATCAATCTGAGAAACAAATTTGTTGCCAGTAGTCCACAAGGATATTATTGGGTGCAGCTCATCACAACCTCAGTTGTCCCCAACAATACCCACAAGCACTCGGGCTTTTCACTTGCGTGGATTTCTCTGTTGTATTTCACCTGTGTCAACATATAGCCTCACACATGTTAATATCTTAGCCCCTCATGACATCATATCACCTCATATTAGCATATTAGCCCTTAATATTATCATATCACCTCACGTTAACATATTACCCCCTCATGTCATCATATCCCATCACTCATGTCATCATATCCCTTCACTCATGTCATCATATCCCTTCAGTCATGTCAGAAAAGCTGATATACACAATGAGGTGATTATACAAATCAAAGACATAATTAAAATGTAACCACATGCGTACATGTCTGGGAGCAATCAAGTCGTGTGTATCTTATGGTCATATTTAAACACCTACCTCACTTATATCAGTCCTTGTAGACTTTGCAGTCTGATTACCTTTCCAGGTTGATGGTATGATAGGTAGGGAGAGAAATTGTTGATTCGGGTTCGAATCCCCGCATTATTCCTTGTACAGGGGTACCTCAGTTTACGAATTTAATCTATTCCTGGAGACGGTTCATAACCCGAAAATTCGTCAACTGAAGCAAATTTCTCCATAAGAAATAATGGGAAATGAATTAATCTGTTCCTGACTCCCCAAAAAATTAACTTCAAAGTAAATTTTATGCTTAATTCACCCAAATCTTCACTACAAAAGTATGTACAAGTTATTACTTACCCTTACTGACGACTCCTGTTGGCGTATGGAAGGCGGTGAGGAGGGGGGAGGAGGAGTAGAGGTCTTACTGTTTGGAAGGGGAGTCCCCTTCCATTCTACCATGAGGCAGTGAGGACTTCTCTAGGGTGCACACACTGGCACATTTTGCCTGCATACCACTAGGACCTGCTTCTGGCTCACTGCTTGATTATCTCACTAGAAATCGTTCCCATTGAAGATTGTTTTTCCCTTCTTTGCAACACTTGTCTGTAGTGAGACATCACATTGTCATTAATAAGATCAATGCAATAGCCTGCTACAGCTTTATCTGGGTGATTCTTTTCAGCAAAACTTTGCATTTCTTCCCATACTGCGCACATTTTCTTAATTAATGGGGAAGGGACATCCTCTACTGCCTCTTCCTCCTTCCCTGAAGATTTGTTGTACTGCCTAGCTAGTTCAACTTCACATGTACCATTTTCATGTTTACAAATGATCTCTTGTTTTTCCTCTATGGTCATTCTCACTTGTGTTTTCTTGCCTTGAACCTTACCACTGGCTTTCTTAGGACCCATGGCAAGATATATAATAACAACTTTTATGTTAAAATAGTAAAAAATTCGAAAAAACTGTAAAATCTTGCAAAGAATTCAGGTGGGATAGTCACTAGGCGGGAGGCACTGGGGAACTGAGGCGCGATCGCTGTGCCACCATGCGCTGGGTCGGCCATACGCGTATCAACAAATTCTTATCCCGAGGTAAAGTTCGTAACCCAATTAAAATTTTCCGAAGAAATGGGCTCGTAACCCGAAAAGTTCATAAAGAGGGGCATTCATAAACCGAGGTACCACTGTACAGTATGTAAATTTGTAGTTGATTGACATTTGGGTATATATGGTGGTAAAAGAAAGAGGGGGATAATATGTTGACACTAGTGCAGGAATACTGTGAAGCCACATCTATGGAAACCCGAGTGTCCGGGTAAATTGGTAAGATGTGAAAATGAGGTCTGGATGACTTTTCATTAACATGTCAATCGTAAGCAAGGCGTTCGAGTTTTAATTGTTTCCAATTTTGATGGTGTAATCAGTTGCACAAATGACTGTGAGCCCCATGATCCTGAGTGCGAATCCTCTTATTATTTCTTGTATTTTGATATGCATATTTATATATGTATGTGAAACAATTTAGAACTCTCCACTATTTCCACATAGACTCTCCAAATATTGTAAATGGAGCAATGGTTGGCGTATCGTTTAACTATTTGTGTAGCAAAGAGCTTCTCTTAATGTTTTGGTGGTCATGGGTTTGAATCCTAGGGTGGTCATGATTGTTTCACTTGCATACATTAAATCATTGATGAAGTGTGTACATATACAAACACACGTGCATGTTCATGCATGCTACGTATATACTGTACATTTGTATACAATCATAATATTCATCAGCATAAACAGGTTTTTAACTCATCAGCCTTAGGAGATGATCTGTGATGATGTATGCCCCCACACGCAACACTTGTGTAGAGGCTGGCGCAGTGCTCTTAGTACGAGTTGCCATGTTTTCACAGCCCGTCGTCTTTTATTTTATACAAAAAGCTGACTTCTACATGATTGTAATTTTTAGTGTGAAACTAATTTTTTTGTACCCATTATTGTAATTTTGTTTTGGCCATTCATGCACATATACCGATTATTGACGCTGTCTATAATTCTTCTTCTTCTTCTTCTTCTGTATGCATGTTCTAGATTATCGAATCTTAACCCTTTACAAATTTATTCCTAATACCTGCCTGCTAATTTGACTCCATGTTGCTGCTTCTGACTAGACCTAATACACTGAAGAGTAAGACAGATTGCAGTTGAATGCTGTGCTGTATCCATCTATATAGATTATACATTTATTTGCAATCTTACAATATACTGTCTACCAATTAATGCATTTGGAATTAATAATAATACTTTAAAGTTCCAAAATCAAGATTTTAGCTTTGTAACTAAATTAGGGATTAAATTATTATTTCCTATGTAATGGTTCAGGTTTTATTGTGTAATCACTAATAACTTCCCTTTTTAGGGTAATACAAATATATTTTTAGGATCACCCTTGTGTTGATACGTTTATCTTGTGTGGTCTTGTTACATGATGATAGGCATTATGAAGAGGAAGCCCGGTTTAAGTCTTATAAATGCATAGTGTTTTAACATTTAAGGAAATTATTTGCATCTTGTATATTTTTAACAGTTTGTATAAATAAGCTCAAAATTAATAAATCAGGGTTTGACTATGAGCTTTCTATAAAGAACCAATTAGTTTGGGAATTTTTAATGCAAATGGTGAATTTAATACCTATTATAGTATTTTGTACTTGTTCGTATGTAAATTGTACTGTCTTTATGACAGTTAAACAAAAGGTTTGGCCCTCCTAATCTCCAATACTCAATCTTCCATACAGCTCTCACCTATTTCTCACTTGCATGCCATTGGTGTACCTTTTAACGTTAAATATCGGTATAAACACTCATTGAAGTTGCCTTTAGTAAACTCTGCTAATAAGTGCCTGACGGGTTACAACAGGTTTGGGCGAAACACGAATGAACTCTTGATTATCTGCTGCTAAATCCAAGACATTGTTATACATTTGGTGCTGGAAATGATCAAAATACATGAAGTTTTCAATATGTTCTTCTTTGTAGCAACTTGACTGCCTAAAGCTGTTGGAAATCCACATTGCGTTTAAGCATACCAAAACTACAACTGAGTATTAGTCATGTAAAATATACATATATACCCATATCAGCGATGCACTTGTTTGAACTTCTGCACGTCCCAGTTTATTGATAAGATCAATGCTGATGAAATTTAGGCTAACTCACTTCATCTTGTTTATATAATAAAGCATTTCACATCGTACTCAGTTCCTCCTTCTGTCATTGCACACTTAGGTTTATGGGTATGCATGCCTAGCTTTTGTGGAATGATATTCATTCCAAACTGAGATGATCATTCCATTTTCTACATTGCATACATTGTGGCTATTAAATATGGCTGCCATAGTCACTCTAGGTTATGTAGACACTGCTGGTTCTTTTCATATATGGCAAGGGAAAAATGGATACTGTATCAACCAGAAAAAGAATTGGATATACTATATTCAGTTCTTATGTAGTAACAATTGCATTGGTTTAAAATGTCACCTACTGACAAAAATTAAGCAATTTTCCAACTCTACAAACAACAGTCATGACATGTGTGATATCTCTCAGTAGAATCTCCAGTCGTTAAGTTTATGCAGCCTTCAGCTCCTCTTGCATCACACTGTAATAACCCAATGCAATAAATTTAGTACACGATGGCATAAGGGTATTTCTCCTCCCCATGGTCTGGAGGAATGTAACATAATTCAAAATAAACTGTGATAGTCAAATGTGTTTTTGTCAATTCCTGTCACTGCTGCAGTGAAGTTATAATTAATACGTTGTCATGTACTTATTACTCGCATTACTCCATAGTCCTGCCAGTATCTGCCTCTCTCCATACATGCCAAAAGCCCTGACCACAGAACTTTTTGGCATGGATAGTGAAAGGTGCCACTAAACAGTACATGCCAAATTCATACCTCAGTAAGATAGTCAAATTAAAGATAACAAAGATATTATTTCCAATTGTTAGGAACAGGAAGCCTTTTAGACTCTTCAACGTTCCCCTAGGCTAATGACAAGCCTTTCTCAGGGTTCAATCCACAACAGTTGATTAATTCTCAGGTACCCATTTACTTTCAAGTGAATAGAGGTATCAGGTGCCAAGAAACATGCCAAGAGGTCTTGCAATGCTCAGGAATCTTAACAAAAAACTAATTGGTCAGGAGCTGACAACTACACCATACTGAAGAGGTAAGGTTTCAGTGAGCACACACGATATGGACAAGAACAATGAGACATACATGAATGTATATATACAGAAAGGGGCGCTGGTGGCTGAGTGGACAGCATGCTGAATACGTATTCCTGTGGTCCAGGGTTTGATTCCTGGCACCTGCAGAAACAGATGGGCAGAGTTTCTTTCACCCTGGTGCCAATGTTACCTAGCAATAAATAAGTACCTGGGAGTTAGACAGCCATTACAGGGTACTTCCTGGGTGTGTGTGTGTGTGGGGGGGAGAGAAAAAAAAAAGTTAGTAGTTAGTAACAGTTGATTGATTGACAGTTAAGAGGTGGGCCGAAAGAGCAGAGTTCAACCCCCGCAAGCACAACTAGGTGAATACACACATACAAGATGTAAACAATATATATATATATATACTGTATATATATATATATATATATATATATATATATATATATATATATATATATATATATATATATATATATATATATATATATATATATATGGGGGGGTACCACCACTGCTTGCATTTGTAGGGACCCGTGGCCTCAAAGATATGTAGCGTCTGGGGAAGCCATGTGGGGCACCCATGTATACTCACATATTGTCGTCTACCTCTCCCATATAAATTGTGTATTTTATCATTTTATTTTATTTAAAGCTTCATTACACAAAATGGGTTACAACATTGGTTACATGCAAGGTACATGGCTAGTTGTCACAGGTTGTCGAGTTCTTCCAGCTACAGTACTGTACCTGTATATTCTTTTTTGTCGTCTCATTTTGGCTTTCAGCAAATGCTAATTTATTGTAATTTTCTTAATGACATTTATTTTATTTTCTCACCAATTCAGTAGTTATGAAAATTAAAAAAAAAGCACCGAACAATAATGAATTTTAAGTTATTAACTTGAATTGGTTATTTGTTTGAATTATTCTTTGGTTCATCAACTTTTTGATTGCTTGATTTAATTCACTCTTAATGTGATTTATTGAATTGATTACATTGACCTATGTGGATTAAGTGGGTAAAGAAAATGTCAGTATTAGTCTTTGCTAATACTCTGTACCTCATATTTTTAATGGATTGGTATCATTAATTACGTATTAGGTGAGGGATGGATTGTTACAGATCACTCCCTAAAGTTATGACGCATAACTAACAGATTTTTAAATGTTTTCAAGAGAAAACTGGATAAACACCTCTTAAGGATGTGTGATCAACTGGGCTGAAGTTGGTTCCTACATCAGACAATGTAGCAGGGACCATCAATCTGGTTGGCCAGACTGTCTACCCAGAGGTATGAGTGTTAATCACAAGAACACCCTCAAGATAGACTAAAGGTATGTGGACCACTTACTGCGAACAAGTATTTCTTCTTGGTCATTTTTTTAATTGACTAGCTAAAGTAGACAGCAGTGTACTGCCAAGCCTATTCTGTATCAGGGATTATTTATAGGGTATAGATCAGGCATTCTCAAAGGGGGCGATAGTTTAGCTGAGAGGGTAAATTCTTTGATTCAGTGCATTGTCAACCACCATCATTTTAGGTGTCACAAAATATTAGTACTGTACACTACTTCATAAATCAGTGACAATAGTTATTAAAATAGTTAATAAATTAAATCGCATGCGACTATGATGCACTTTTTTCATTAGTTTTATAGTGAAACAGTAATGAAGAGCAGCACATAAAAACTTTTTACACACACACATACACACATGTGTGTGTGTAAAAAAAATTAGGTTAAGGGTTAGTGAAAGACTTATGCAAGGAAAAGAATCAATTGAAAACAAATTGCAAAGCCATGGAATAGGAAAATAAACTCTTAAAAACAGCTTTGGAAGAAGTTAAAGCAAATTTAAACAAATGACTACAATATGTTAGGTAAGGAAATTCAACAAGAAAAACAGTTTTTGTTAGCACAGATGGAGGAAGTTACACAGGAAATAGAACAGTGCAAGAAGGATTTGCACAAGTGTGCAAGGAAAAGGAAACAGTAAAGGAAGCCAAACACTGCAGCAACCAGGATAAAACAAACATTTTGGTGGAAGTCAGAAAGGACCTGGCATCAAATCCTAAATTGGTGCAAAACACAGTTGATCGAAGTAAGTCCCTGATAATTTTTGGTTGTAAAGAAAAGGAGATAACATATAGGTCAGAAAGGGCTGTAGAAGAGGAGAAAGTAGTAGATAAAATTGTTGGCCTCATGAAAGGTCTTATAATAGAAAATGTCTGCGACTACAGGAGAATAGGCAGGTACGTAAAAAGGAAAGATCGACCTTTAAGGATCACCCTAAATGGTGCCAAACAGATGGAAGAAGTACTAAGGAATGCTAGAAAATTACAAAGTGATGAGGAAGGGAAAGTATGGTCATTAAGAAGAGATCTTTCAAAAGAAGACAGAGAAAAGGTGAAACAACCTCGTCGAGGCAAAACGTCTAAATGAGAGCAGGAATCAAGAAGAAGTCAAGTCTTTTTTTCTACAAAGTGATAGGAGTAGGCAAGCCAGTAAAATGGTACAAAAAGGCAAACCAACAAAATCACTAGAGAGAGGGGGAGTGAAGAATAAAGAGAGGGGGAACATATTCCTGAAAGTTCCATATACCAAAATAGATGGAGTGAGATCAAAGATACTGGAGTTAAGTGATGTAATACAGCTGCAGACACCAGACATTGTTACACTCATGGAGACAAAACTTGTTGATATTTTTAAATGAGGTCATATTCCCAAGGGGCTATTCAGTTTAGAGACGGGAGAGAAAAATTAGGAAAGGCAGTGGAGTTGCTGTGCTGGTAAAAGAACACCTAAAAGGTAAACAAAATAATGATTGCCAATCCACGAGAAGTTGACATAATAGCAAAATGTTAAGTTTTGTGAAATATATGATAAAGGCACAACAAAATTTATACCAAAGCAGAGATGCAGAACTAGGAAACACGATAGGTTCAACGGAAATTACGAGAGGGCCAAAGACCAAAAGACAAAAATGGAATTAATATAGGAAGAGGCCAAACTCCCAAACATACCAGCAATACAAATATGCGAGAAACAACTACACAGTAGTGAGGAGAGAGGCAGAAATAAATTTTGAAAAAGAGATAGCGGACAAATGTAAAACAGAACCAGGCCTCTTCTATAAATTTATAAACAACAAACTGCAGGTAAAGGATAATATTCAGAAGTTGAAAATGAGAAACAGATTCACGGAAAATTAAAAGGAAATGTGTGAAACATTAAACGAAAAGTTCCAAAGTGTGTTTGTACAAAATGGGATCTTCAGGGAACCAGGCACAATAAGAATTCCAGAGAACAACATAAAGCACATAGAGGTGTCTAGAGACAAAGTGGAAAAAATGCTCAAGGAGCTAAGTAAGAACAAAGCAGTTGGCCCAGATGGAGTTTCACCATGGGTTCTGAGAGAATGTGCATCTGAGCTCAGCATTCTATTTCAACTGATTTTTCAGGCATCCCTGTATACAGGAGTTGTAACTGATGTGTGGAAAAAGGCTAACATAGTTCCAATCTACAAAAGTGGCAGCAGGGGAGATCCCCTCAATTATAGATCTGTATCATTGACAAGTGTAATAGTCAAAATATTGGAAAAAATAATTAAAACTAAATGGGTAGAATTCCTGGAGAAAAATGATACAGTATACAGTAATATCAAACAGTATAGTTTTTGATCTGGAAGATCCTGTGTAACGAATTTACTCAGTTTCTATGATCGAGCCACAGAGATTTTACAGGAAAGATTCAGTTGGGTTGACTGCATCTATCTGGACCTAAAAAAGGCTTTTGACAGAGTTCCACATAAGAGGTTGTTTTGGATACTTGGAACATATTGGAGGGGTGACAGGTAAGCTTTTATCATGGACGAAAAATTTTCTGATAGAAATATGAGGGCAATAATCAGAGGCAATGTGTCAGACTGGAGAAATGTCACAAGTGGGGTACCACAGGGTTCAGTTCTTGCACTGGTGTTCATTGTCTACATTAACAATCTACCAGATGGAATACAGAATTATATGAACATGTTTGCTGATGATGCTATGATAATAGGGAAGATAAGAAATGTAGATGATTGCCATACCCATCAAGAAGACCTAGACAAAATAAGTATATGGAGCACCACTTGGCAAATGAAATTTAATGTGAATAAATACCTTGTTATCGAATGTGGAATAGGAGAACATAGACCTCACACAACCTATAAATTATGTGAGAAATCTTTTAAGAATTCTCATAAAGAGATCTAGGGGTGGTTCTAGACAGAAAACTATCAGGTGGTTCTAGACAGAAAACTATCACCTGAGGACCATATTCAGAACATTGTGTGAGGAGCTTATGGTATACTTTCTAACTTCAGAATTGCTTTTAAATACATGGATGGAGAAATAGTGAAGAAATTGTTCATGACTTTTGTTAGACCAAAGCTTTAATATGCAAAAGTTGTATGGTGCCCATATCTTAAGAAGCACATCAACAAACTGGAAAAGGTGCAAAGACATGCCACTAAGTGGCTCCTAGAACTGAAGGACAAGAGCTACGAGAAGAGGTTAGAGGCATTAAATATGCAAAAACTAGAAGCTAGAAGAAAGAGGCGATATGATCACTACATACGAAATAGTAACAGGAATCAATAAAATTGATAGGGAAGAATTTCTGAGACCTGGAACTTCAAGAACAAGAGGTCATAGATTTAAACTAACAAAACAAAACTGTCAGAGAAATGTAAGAAAATTCACTTTTGTAAACAGTTATAGACGGTTGGAACAAGTTAGGTGAGAAGGTGGTGGAGAGAAAAACAGTCAGTAATTACAAAGCGTTATATGACAGAGTGCTGGGAAGATGTGACACCACGAACGTAGCTCTCATCCTGCAACTACACTTGGGTACTTACACACAAGTTCGATAGTTTTCAAAAGGAAACTGCCTAGCCAGATTTCTAAGTATTTGATACAATTGTTAGTTTCTTGGAAAGCGGAGAGGAGTCAGATTTGGCAGAGAAAATAAAGAGCCACAAATGTAACATCCACTTTATGATTTGGATACTGTATTTGGAAAACTCAATTCACCTTAAGGTAAAGCTGAAGTGAAACTTCATTATGTACATTGCCAGACTGTAAATGTGTTCTGAAAGCTTTTACTGTAAAATTTGGTATTTTTTCAAACCAATTTACAAAAGCACTTCAACAACTTGCCCATGTTAACATTTAATTGTTACATTAACTGGTAATTGGACATCTCTAAGATAAAAGATCTTAAAAATTATGCAATTATTTATTGACATTGAAAAATGAATTGAATAGCCAATCTTCATATATACATATATTTTATTTTTAAGTTAAGCCATGTATGCTGGATCCTTTTGGCTGTGATATAAAATCTGAGTGAAAACATCGAAGAGAAACTTATTGAACTAAAATGCAATGATGATTGCAAATACAAATTTGAAAAAGTTGATAGACTGAATTTTGGCTGTCAACACTGGTGTAGATCAAGAGGCAGCTATAAGATCACCTAATAACTCTATCTCACAGTAGTGATAGTGCTGTGGTATTCACCACACATACCATGGCACCCTCACCAGTGGTGGTGCGGTGATACTGCAAATACAACAGTGCTACCACCACCACCTATGTCATGGTAATTTATTCGATTTTATTCTTCCTGTATTTCTAGCAGCTAATGATGGAAATTTACCTGTACTATGATCATCTTATAATCTTGGATTAGTATTTCTTAAAGTGGATACTTAAACATCACACTTTTATATATAAATGTTTTATTAATTATTCTACATATGTATGTTTAATATATATTAAAATATATGGTTTCTTGGGAACCAGCTACAACAATCCAGGACTAATACTGTTAATAGTCCTATCAATTTATATAAAAAAAAACTGTCGGTACTGTATTACCGATCCTAAACTGCAAAAAAAAAAAAGTAAATAAACTGCATCTTAGCAATGATCATAGTTGACTAACCACAATCTTGTTTAAAAACAAGCAATCTACATTATGTTTACAATATATACACTTTACTCTCACACGATACTATCACCAGTTTTGGACAGAAACACACATTGTATGATTATTAATGCAGAATATCTACATGCAAATATGATGTCATAAACTTAATGAAGATAAAAAATCAAGATACCAAATAGGCCAGTTTGCATCGCACTTTAATTTATTGCATAATACAACACACTAACTGCACAGCAGCCATGATTTGTCCCCACATACAGAAAAGTTGGATGTACAGGTATTGAATTATCAAAAAGTTCTAAACCAGTATAGCTATATAAGCATTATCAATAATGAATATTCGAGTTCCTATAGATTATTTAGGATGCCAATATAAGAGCAGAAATACAAGACGAGAGACCAAAGGAGGCAAATTTGCCGAACATATCAAGATTTATCGAGACTCAAAAGACGTGCGTATTTTGTACAGAATACGACTCGCTGAATTATTTACAGTGTAAACGTGTGTGAAACAAAACTTCGTGTGTCCACGACGCCAGAATAACTGGAAAGTATAAATGCTTTTCCAACTAACGTAATCCACACACACTCCAAGATGTTTTCAATGGTGTTAGCAAGTGAGACACAAGGAAGTATATACTGTACATTAGTTGCAAACAGGCACACAATTACCAGTGAAAACTTCAAGTCTAGAATATCCCATGATGCCAAAATACAACTATGTGATCACAAATATATATCATACTTATGTATGCCTCTCTTGAACATACTGTACATTATTACTCATAACTACATGAGGATAAATAACAATTATACAAATAACAGTATGCATGTTTTTAACGTAATTTACTGACCTATTCTCCTAATCTTTTTGAGCCATTCGAGCATGTGCAATGCATATTATTATTCATAATTCATAACTTACCCACTGTATTTGTTTTTTAACCATAGCTAATTTTAGTAAACCATTTCAGTTATATTCTCAAAACACTGGTACCTTTACAACTTTCAATAGAGTTTAGTATCTATATACACATACAGTACAGGGTACTTCCTCGAGCAAACTTCATGTGTCATGTATACTGGTACAGTAATGAGCTTGCTTATATATATATATATATATATTATATAATATACACAATATAACGGGTCCTGAAGCCTTTAATGAATCTACAGTAACCGAAAAAAAAGTTCTTTTCAGAACCAAATATTGATAACAAACAAAAATTTTAAAATATTTTTTCTGTACCTACTCTTAGGTATACAAAATCTTTGCTTAATTCTGTAAATTAAAAACCAGATAATAAATTGAGACGTTTAAGTACTGTATTGACTATTTATGCCGACCTTTATACTAGAATTTCTTCGAAAAGCTAAACACTGTAAATAAATTTTGGCTTCAATAAATGATTTATATAAATATGGACAATATAAGTGTACAAATTATTTCATGATGCAGGCAATTTCTTGACTATGCAAGATGGCATCTAGATTTATCCTAGTAAGTGCATGAAGTACTTACTGCTCTATTCAAATAGCCCTGTAATATTTATCAGCTGCAGGAACATATATTGACTGATTTTAATTATTATGTAATATCTCATATGTCAAACCCTCTCCTGGCTTCCTGTTACTAATACTTGCTAGCCACAACAATTATCAGTAATACAATTTGCCAAGATAATATCCTCCAAGAAATTCTGACATGACTCCACCTAGCCACTCGATACATCTATCAACTTATTACACAAGCCTCCCAAATTGGCTGATTTTATAAAAATATGGCTTTTTACAAGTACTATTCCCACACTGGTCTGTTGATGTTATAAGCACCCCGTGAATGTATGGAGTCAAATCCCGACAACATCTAACACAGTCTTGTTTGTGTTAGATCATCAATCCTAACATAGTCTTGTTAGATTACATTTTTTGCACATAAGATTGCCAAAAGCTTACAAAACACCTAAAAGTCCCACTCTTTTTACAAGAAAATTTTCCTTGTATGGTGACCTTAAATTACATGGTGCCAGATTATTACTTATATTGAACAATTTATTCCATGTACAAAATTTCCTATACTGTATTATATATTAAAATACTGTGCCATGTATAAAAAAAAATGCTTGCAATGTACATGGAGCTATTCAGCATACATTCCTTGCCAAGTATTGGTGTGTGTTTTCAACATTAGCTACACAGTTAAAATGTCAGATACATTACACCAAAATATAGTTAAATTTAACCAGTTGCTCATGCAATACCTGTACACATCCTCCTAAATGTTGTATTTCAGCTTTGAAAACAAAGGTAATAGGGAAGCTCTACAGACTTTGGCAACCTAAATATATTTTTAGGCAATATTATATATATATAGCATAAATAGAAATTACAGTATCTAAACAAAATGTAAGGAACTACTATATCATTTTTAAAACATACAAAAGCCCAATACAAGTGTTTCATCTTTCTTAATTTCCAAATAATACACACAAATTTACCACAGTACACAGTTAACGAAGAAAAATGAGAACTGTAATTAAATGATCTCTCTTCCCTTCCCCTTCCCATAAACCCAGTACTGTACAGTCCAGTCCAACACAAACTAATGATAATTATTCCCTTAGATTTGTCATAACTTTATGTGAAGCTGCTCAACCAAAAGCAATATTCATAAGCAAATATATCAAGCACTGCTCTAAGTTGTAAAACTTAGCCCAAGTGGTGATTAGCATATTGTTAATCCCTCTTGGCCCAGGTGGTGATTAGCATATTGTTAATCCCTCTTTGTTCTTCACAAACCAGACACTCAAAACAGTGACTTTGAATCTTTGCTGAAGTAAACCGCACATTTGCCTGGCTGTCAAATGTAAAAATTATCACCACTGCCTTGTACATACACACACACAAAACTATACCAAAAAAAAAAAAAAACTGGTAAGAGTTGCTCTTGTATATAGCATTGGAGTAAATACCATTATTGAATAGCCAAGAGGAATTAACAATATGCTAACCACCACCTGGGCCAATAGCCAAGAGGAATTAACAATATGCTAACCACCACCTGGGCCAATAGCCAAGAGGAATTAACAATATGCCAGCCACAACCTGGGCCAAGAGGGATTAACAATATGCCAACCACCACCTGGGACAAGAGGAATTAACAGCATGCCAACCACCATCTGGGCTGGGAGTATTAACAGTAGTATGCCAACCATCACCTGGGCCTAGAGGAAGGTATCAACTTTGTGTTAAGCCATCAACTTGACTGTAAAAAAACCGTGTCATATTACAGAACACAGAAATAACAATTCCATCACTATATTAAACTATCCAAGAGGCAAGAAAGTCCCCTTCTAATAGCATCTGTGGGACTCTCACGGTGGGCACATTTTTTAGTAAAAAGCAAAATGTGTTTAATCATAAATAGGCATGTGACACTGCTGAATAACCTAGGAAAATATTTTGATAAAGATCTGTAAGTGACCACTGTAAAATCCACCAAATTATGGTATGAAGGAATATACGTTACATTGAGACACTCAAATATTTCCCTTTAACAGAAATGAAACCCCTGACTTGGCAAAGTGATGTGCATGCCCAATACTATAGTCTTAAAACCACGTACTTTACCATTTAATTTCTCGGAATGTGTGTCCATATTAAGATACTGACATGAGCAATAAGTGTTTCTTGCAGTTAAAAGCATTGTAATTTGAAAAAGTAGTGTCTTCGCAATTGCACACACACACAACTTTCAATTGTACCGACTTACCAAAAAATATCCCGAACTATCACTTGTTTTTAATCTTATACAATATAATATCAATTTATACAATAAAAATTTCTTTAAAATAATATTTAGAGTTCACAAATAATAACTAACCATAATGCAACATATATGGAGATGAGTCAAGAATAAAATAAATACTTTTGAACAATCAATGATCACAGTTATTGGAATATAAATTATAAATTTGCATATTGTACTATCATCCATCTTGCCCTGCTACACCACGATGAACAAATTGGTTACAAATGTTTACTACACAACTACTGTAATACTATACAGTAGTATGCAGCTATTGTAACACAATACTAAGCAGCTACTGTAATACTATACGATACTAAGCAGCTACTGAAATACTATACGATACTAAGCAGCTACTGTAATACTATACAATACTAAGCAGCTACTGTAATACTATACAATATTAAGCAGCTACTGTAATACTATACAATACTAAGCAGCTACTGTAATACTATACAATACTAAGCAGCTACTGTAATACTATACAATACTAAGCAGCTACTGTAATACTATACAATACTAAGCAGCTACTGTAATACTATACAATATTAAGCAGCTACTGTAATACTATACAATATTAAGCAGCTACTGTAATACTATACAATACTAAGCAGCTACTGTAATACTATACAATACTAAGCAGCTACTGTAATACTATACAATACTAAGCAGCTACTGTAATACTATACAATATTAAGCAGCTACTGTAATACTATACAATACTAAGCAGCTACTGTAATACTATACAATATTAAGCAGCTACTGTAATACTATACAATACTAAGCAGCTACTGTAATACTATACGATACTAAGCAGCTACTGTAATACTATACGATACTAAGCAGCTACTGTAATACTATACGATACTAAGCAGCTACTGTAATACTATACAATACTAAGCAGCTACTGTAATACTATACAATACTAAGCAGCTACTGTAATACTATACAATACTAAGCAGCTACTGTAATACTATACAATACTAAGCAGCTACTGTAATACTATACAATACTAAGCAGCTACTGTAATACTATACAATACTAAGCAGCTACTGTAATACTATACAATACTAAGCAGCTACTGTAATACTATACAATACTAAGCAGCTACTGTAATACTATACAATACTAAGCAGCTACTGTAATACTATACAATACTAAGCAGCTACTGTAATACTATACAATACTAAGCAGCTACTGTAATACTATACAATACTAAGCAGCTACTGTAATACTATACAATACTAAGCAGCTACTGTAATACTATACAATACTAAGCAGCTACTGTAATACTATACAATACTAAGCAGCTACTGTAATACTATACAATACTAAGCAGCTACTGTAATACTATACAATACTAAGCAGCTACTGTAATACTATACAATACTAAGCAGCTACTGTAATACTATACAATACTAAGCAGCTACTGTAATACTCTACAGTACTACGTCAGCTTATTTCTCTTTCACAGATACAGTGAGAAATTAAATCATTCTTTAATTGCATTCCTGGGGTTGCAATAGATATATTAGTTTATTGCTGCAAAAAATTATTTTGTGTTGGATCTAATACTTGCCAGCACAATTAGATCACAGATAAAGAAATCAAAGCTATATGGAGCTTATGCAGAAGTCAAGCAGCAACATCAGCAAGTAATTTTATGCACAAGATCACATACAACTGTTAAAGGTACATGTCAATCACTGGAATCCTTGTCCCATAAAGCACATTACCTTATATATAAGTTGATATTTTGCCAATTTAACTATCTACAAATTTTATACATTATATCAATATATCATTGTTGAATGTAAAATTAACCAATATTCAAATATTTAAAAAAGTTAAGTTAAGCAGTGAGAATTTGTTAAAGAAACAGAAATAAGTATTCACTTGTATTAAATAAAAACCTCCACTATTTAAGAGATGATAAATTCTCTCTTCCACTTCATATCACTAAAACATACATACGCTAAGGTAAATTAAAAAAAAAAAAAAAACTTTCACACCCAACATCATACCACCTAAAGCCTCCCGTATTCACTTCTTGCCAAGTAAGTAATCAGTTGCTCACTTTTCAAGCAGAGATCTACGATGATGAGCTCAACACTCATAATCTTGTCATCTCTCTATTTGAGCCTTTTTTTTTTTCCACATAAGAAATAAAAAATATAAATACAGCACTGTACCATACCGAGTATTCACATCCTAGGCAGTCTCTACAAATGTTGCAAATCATACAAGTACTGTTTTATATATACAGGTACAGTGTATGTGTGTGTGTGTATTTTATATAATATATATAATATATCTATTATATATATATATATATATATATATATATATATATATATATATATATATATATCTATCATATATATATATCTATCATATATATATATATATATCATATATATATATATATATCTATCATATATATATATATATCTATCATATATATATATATATCTATCATATATATATATATATATCTATCATATATATATATATATCTATCATATATATATATATATATATATATATATATATATATATATATATATATATCTATCATATATATATATATATATATATATATATATATATATATATATATATATATATATATATATATATATACTGTATATATATATATATATATATATATACTGTATATATATATATATATATATATCTCTCTCATATATATATCTATCATATATACTGTATATCTATCATATATATATCTATATATCTATCATATATATATATACGATATATATATATATATATATCTTATATATATATATATATATATATATATATATATATATATATATATATATATATATATATATATATATGTGAGAAAGCTGCATGAACGCGCAAGCCATATATCACTAAGAACTCTTTGACCCGGCCAGGATTCGAACCCATGCCGTCCAGGATCACCCCTAAACGTACACAGTACCGTGACCACCGCACCAATGATCGTCTAGACGATCATTGGTGCGGTGGTCACGGTACTGTGTACGTTTAGGGGTGATCCTGGACGGCATGGGTTCGAATCCTGGCCGGGTCAAAGAGTTCTTAGTGATATATATATATATATATATCATTATATATATATATATATATCATTATATATAATGATATATGCACATGTTAAGTGCAAAATGAGTGATGAGATGAGAGGTGATGCTGGGTCAACCTGAAGATACACTACGACAACATCCAAACAAACACCAGTTACAAGCCTCATCATTAAACAAACTTGAGCAATGATAAATACAGTATAGTGACTTAACAATCGACACAAATAGAAGCAACAAGCTTAAAAAAGTATAACTATTTAATGAGCAATAAAATAGTGAGCAATACCTATAACTAATAATGGAGCCTTGAAGAGCATATTAACAAATAATTCTCAAGATAAAACAAATCTGCAAGACTTCTTGGGAAGAAATATGCCACTGCAGTATTGGATGATTATCAATGATATACTGTATTATAAAAATATAGCTTAAAGTACCTCTGAAATACACTAATTCTATAACATCAGCCTTTCATTGACAAAACAGCATACATGCAATTTCCTACAAAACTAGCCGAAATATAAACAAAATTAACACTACCTACATACAATACTGTTGCAAATCTGTGAATCTTGATTGCTTCAATTGATCAAAAATGAACTCCTCCACTCTGTACAAATAGCTACGAAAAAATGCTGACACTCACTTAAGCGCACAACTTGCAAACACATTTCATAACTAATGACAATAAATTTTGTCTTATTTGAGCAAGAAATATTAGAGTAATAGAAATATTTGTTAAACTTCTGTCTTAAAATAGAATTTTGATCTTAAGCTTCAAAAACAAGAAAAAGGTTATACAAAATTGATATCCTATCTTACCACCATAACTGGCTGGGAAAAAAAGTTCTTAACCCAACCTCAAGTGATACCTTTCAGGGGAGAGTGATTAGGAAGACGTGTAAAACGATGAACTTCAAATTTCTCAAGAGATTTCTCAAAACCAAGATAAAAAAATGCAGTTAAAATATTCAATGTATGTAGATATTTCACGAGAAAACTCAAGAATGTACTTTTGAGTTTTTCACCAGAAACTCAAAATCCTCCTTACCCACAGGCATACAGTTAAGAACCTGCACGAGCCCCCTTACTCAGCGGCAGAAGTTGACGCACGACTGGCTGTTTTAAGTTACATCTCACCAAGCACATGTTAATGTATAAGTTAAGTTGAGGAAAAAAGAAAATGACTTGAATGTCATTACAAAACATGAGAGAGAGAGAGCTTGGAAATCAAAAAGAAAAAAATATTTAGTAGAGGCAGACAAATAAGTGTCTTAGAAGGAGAATGGAACAGTATGTGAAAGAAACGGTGGAGGATGGGTTTGAGAAATCAAAAGTGAAATGTTTGCGATGATAGATCCTCCTGGAGAAATGACTGCTATGGCCACCCCCTAGTATGGAGCTCCCGGGAGGAAGTAAGGTGTCGGAAGTACAGACAGGCGTAACATTAGCATTAAATAGGGTAACACTGTCAGTGTATGACAAACTAGCAAACATATGTACATCTTTTTAAAACTTAAGCAGAAATTTCATGGCAATATACACAGCATATGGAAAGCCAGTTTTGGTCTATGCAGCACTGATATGGAATCCCGATCTTGTGAAGCACAAGATGGCTGAAAAACTCATTTTGCAACAAGACTGGTACTTTAAATAAATGAATTAAGTTATAAACCCTAGTTAAGGAAACAGCATAACAATCCTAGAAAGGAGAATGACCAGAGGCATGACAACAGCATATAAAATACAGAAGGACATGTATATATGAACAAACATTTACCAAAAATTTGGCAATAGGAGAGGATGCAGGCAAAGTTATTAAGACAAAAGAGTGTGACAGATGTAACTAATATTAGTATGGTTCAGGTTATAAGCAATAGGAATATTCTGGAAGAAGCAGTCAAGCATTCAAGCACATCCATCCACATTTTCAAGAGCAAGTGTGAGAGAAAACTCAATCGTCAAGATATATACAGTAAAACAACCAAGAACCAATATCTGGGGGGTGGGGTCCCAAATACTTAGGAGGTGGAAACCCAAGAGCTGGAGCTCATTTCCTGTTGACACTAGGAAATGACACTGCCTATTGACTCGCCAATAGGCAGCATGTCTGATAGTACTAGAAGAGAGAGAGACCTTTACCAGGAATAATGCTGTCTCACCAACATGTACCCTCTCGCTCTCAATACTTCCACCTGGTTTTTAGCTTCCTTTCCTTCATGTGCTTAAACCTCACGAGTACTTCACTTTTTACCCGAAAAAAAAAGAAAAAAAAAAGATAAATTGTGTAATCAGTAGACTATACCAGAGCAGAACCCAACAGAGTACTGTACATATAAAATATCGAATGTAGATTAAGTACTGTATTTTGCATAGCTCAAAATATTTTAACAATTTGACCTGCAACTTGCCCCTTCTCTCCTCAAATCCTATAGACTGGTTTGATTTGTTCTAAAATTTTAACTGCTGCCTGATATTATCCAAAACGTATTTAACTGAAAACAAAGCTCATCAACCTGTTCTCTCCCCCTTAAGGTTTGGAGAACATAACTAGGCATAGATAAGCATCAGCTTCCAGCGCCTGGCCTCATGCCAAATTCTCACACCAGTGACCATAATCACTATCCACATACTGTCAGATCTTAAATTTATAATAACTATTTACAAAATGTGCAATGATTTTATATTATCTTTGATCATAAATTCAAACTGATGATGAGTGTTGAAGTTTATAACATCATACAGAGATGCTACAGTCTTTCGGCTCTCTGAAGATATTACAAGAATTAGTGACACCCAAGACAGACTCCAAGATTCCTTCATCTCTGAACATTTATGAAAGATATGTATTACAATAAAATTAGGTACTAATGGAAAATGTTCCTTTTCTTCAAAGAGAACAACCTAAAGTAAATGTGTTCTCTGAAAAATGTCAAATATAACATGATTATAATAGTAGGTTCACGAGGGACCTCGTAAGTGACCAACTTTCAGCTAAGTATTCAACATTAATATTTAAATAGCTTTACATCAAAGAACCTACAGTTAAAGATTCTCAATGAAAACTGTAAAATTCATAAGCATGCATCTTACAGTCTTAAGCATAGCATTTAGACACAGAAATGTAATATACCGCTTCAGCCACTTGAGGCTCACAATAAAAACCACTATGTCAGATAAAATGCTCACCCTGAAATCATGATTTTTGAAATACAGATTGTATACATAAATTCCCATGGGTGTAGTTCTGGCACCTGAATTCTTACCTGTATTCTTTGTCTAAAAGCAAACTGAAAAGATCTCATTCATTTGTCAGCAAAGCTTAACCAACACTGTTTCTTCTCTCCCGAGAAACACACTTCCTCCATTTCTATTTTTGAAAGAAATTTTGTTAAGATTCACTTACTCTTCACAGGGCTTAACTTATAATTCAGTTAAAATTTTGTATTACAAAGTTTATTATAAGCAAAAATTTAAGCTTAAACCATCAGCTTTATATTGCTTTATTTGACAGATTCATAAGTTTTATAAATCATATTTGAAGTTAAAGTTGCCACATCACAATTTTCCTTACATTTTCAACATCCTTATGTTTATATGACTGCAACTGCACAATCTCAACAATGTTTGTACAATTCAACAGACAACATATATTTAAATTTTCACTTCATAAGGCATCCGTATACGTTTACACTTACTACTTTAATTATTTCATAATTTTGTCACCTCGTCATTTTCACCTTGATTAGATTCATTGACTCCACTTTCAATATGTTTAATATTTTCAAGTATATACAGTTCTGTACCGGTATGTCACTAAATCACATGTTAATACTTCATAATGAAGAGTGAGGAACAATTGAGAGAATTGTGCCGGTGCAAGTCAAGAATGGCCTTCTCACATTAGGTAGTGACCAAGAGCTCGAAGACCATGAAGTAATTCAGCCTGAAGACGGGCCTCCAAAACCAGAATCATTATATGAATCTGAAATGTCGTGAACAAAGATCATTCCTTGCTACTTCACATAGCTGTTATTTTTATCATCATCAATATTGAAATGGAACAGAAATATGGCAATAGCACAAGCAAGCCCTCATGCAGACAAACTTTAAATAAAAAGCTATTATCATTGCTAAGTCACCAAGATCTCTGCCTTGCAGCAATGTATAAAAAAAAAAAAAAAAAAAATCCTGGTACACAAAGCAGGAAATTTAGCTAATTGTAACAATTGTATCTTAACAAGAGACAAGGATGGGCAAGGGAATCTCATCACCATAAAAACTAACTTTGAGTGCATATGAAAATCCTTTTTCAGAGTTATATGCTCAGTTGCTGCCCAAGGCAAGATCCTGCTCATCTCGGGTTAGAATGTACTCCAGTCAGGACGGTCAACATTTCACAGTGGTATTGTGAGAAACTTTTCAGTCTTCATTTGCTCATATTGGTACTAGGGAGACACTGAAGAAAACTAACCAACCCAAAAATGTGTATGTACAGTACACAAAATTGCTAAACAAACCCAAAAGCCAGTCCATGCACTATGTAGCAATTTGTGTTGCAAAGAAGAAGAGAGGAAGGCCACCAATCAGAGTCCAAGGAGCAGAGCTCAGTCCAGTATAGAAAGACTGAGACCATGCAGAGGAAGTCCTTGATTCACCTAGAGTAAGATAAGAAGGCTCCGTCTGAGGCCCCTCACAACATGACTCGTCTCTCAAGATCAACATCACAAGGAGAGCCCCACTGCTGAAAAGCATGAACTGACCAGACAGAAAAGTTAACTGGCCACTAATCTGTGGCCAGTCATACAATAAGTCTGTCTACAAACATGAGAAGTGTTCACTATTGTAGCATGACCTCATTGCACAAATGAAACACTAAAGTTTCTAAGGATAACACAAGTCACTTAACTGACAGTGCTGATCTATGCCTATCCACACAACATTCAACCAAGGTGAACCAGGATGAAATGTGAAAGGGTAAAAATGTGTTAAGAGCTGCCATCTGGTGGCAATCAATGCTAGTGATCCTAGTAGTTATGTACTGTAGTTAGCTTGGAGGGAAAGGAAGCCTAGCTTGTCAATACTAGTGTAGCCAAATTGCCTGTGACTAGCTTTTGGGTTTCCAGTAACCACTTTTCTGTTTAAATTCTGGGCTAAATCAATTGTTTTCTGGTGTCAACCAAATACAAGTACAACACGAGAAATGGTGTCTAAATTTCCCTGCAGAAATGGGGAATACAGTAATAGAATCTCTTGAGAGGTCGAAAAGACCTTGCCCTAAGAAAAGTGGCCAAATGAAATAACTAAGAAAGAGGCTGAGTAAACTACCTACTCATTTGCCAATTTGTAAAAATTTAAGCTTTGCATTATATGATGGTAAAATTGGGATATTTTCATTCTGAATTTTTGGGATGCCACAAAAATATGGTGATGAGTAACATTTTTCAAGAATCTTATGAGTTCCATACTATCTATACTGTCCATAATGTCTATGCTCCATAATCCAAATTACAGTATATTTTGCCCACCCTTTCTCCTCCCCCCCATTCAAGTTAGCCATTTTTTTACCAGTAAAAAATCAAATTTAATCAGGTTAATCAAATGTTTGTGAGAAGTCAAAAACTGGAGCGTGAATTCATTAGGATTATTAGAAGATCTGGGTTACTGGAATCCAATTTACTGAGCTCTAATAATATTTTGTGCCTTTATTTGCATGGCATTTATACTCGAGCCAAGTCTAGTTTAGAAAATGTAATGGATACTAGTTTCCTTTGTGAGGTCCCAGGGTTATCTTATATTCCTCTAAACCTAAGAAATTTTAAGCCGGTGAGTCAGCATTGCAGTATAGTATATAGATTTTGCAAGTGTAGAGAGCAACAGAGACTGTACCCAGTGGCCACCGATGGTTGAAAGTGACCAACGTTACATACTGTTTACTACGTAACATCAGTTGCTTTCAACTAACGGTGGCCACTGTGTATGTGTAGGTGTACCCGATTAGCATGTTTAGAGATATATATAAAGTGGTACTACTCTATATGCTGTCCAGTGACAGAATTGATTGTACTCTAGTTCTAATAGCCAAGAAATGGGGCATCTGCAAGCCTGAGATGCATCCTTAAGTACAGATGTGATGACAAAGCATTATAAGAAGACACTCACTTTCTCACTCTGTAGGAAGCCCTTCATGACAGTAGCAGCAGGATTTGCACACGTCAGCTGCTCAGGAAAGCAAGACACAGTCTTCAGAAACATCTTGAGATTTCTCTCCAACAGTTGGCTTATTTGGCTGTAGTCATAATCATCATGTCTGAAAACCAGACGTCAAATTACAGTACCTTTTAGTGGCAGAAATTTATGACCGTCACAATTCAGATTTAAAAAACTTACTATCTACCTGTCACCATCAAATATTTCTTCCTTTTTTCCCAAAGATTCTTACAATATTAAAGAATTGATTTCCCAATGTCAGGGGAAAGGAAGCCTATTAATCTATACAAAGCTACCAAATTACAATATCTTGGAGCAGTCTCCGTGGTGTAGTGGTAAGACACTCGCCTGGCGTTCCGCGAGCGCTATGTCATGGGTTCGTATCCTGGCCGGGGAGGATTTACTGGGCGCAATTCCTTAACTGTAGCCTCTGTTTAACGCAACAGTAAAATGTGTACTTGGATGAAAAAACGATTCTTCGCGACAGGGGATCGTATTCCAGGGACCTGCCCGAAACGCTACGCGTACTAGTGGCTGTACAAGAATGTAACAACTCTTATATATCTCAAAAAAAAAAGTTGCCTAAGATAATTCTGGATTTACACACACAATAATGAAACTATATATGACAGCTACAGTATATAAACATTATAATAGCCATCTAATTCTGTTATAGCTGTTCATACCATGTTGTGCTAACTAGCTGTTCGTACCATATTGTGCTAACAAGCTGTCATACCTTATTGTACTAACAAGTGAACACAAATATTAAACATTTAATAATGTAATATACTATTTCCATGGGATATTGGTATCAACATATAGTACAGCGCATAGATAAATGTATTAATAATAATAATAATAATAATAATAATTTATTTAGGAAAAGTACATACATAGTTGCAGAGCTACAGTACAAGCATTCTGTTTGATTTAAAGATAGAGGTAGTACATACAATACCTAAAGCCACTAGTACACATAGCGTTTCAGGCAAGGCATCGAATTCTATTATAGTAATTATAGTATTCTATAATTGACATTATATTAACACACATAAATGCTAATTAAAAGAGGAATAGGAAGCTCAGTCACACATCACATGTTTCCTGTCCACACCACGACCACTAGACATGGTGACCAACACTTAAACTAGTGTGAAAGTGGTTTTCTCCCCTCACAATAGTACTAGTGAAAGCAGCTAATGCTTTGAATATAATGTGCTTTAATATACCTACTAATCTCGCTCATTTTTCTTGCATTGTACTTGTTAACATTTTATAAATTCTCCTAGAATTTACCTACTTTAAATTATCTGTTAGATTAAGGACCTGCCCAAAATGCTGCGTGTACTAGTGGCTTTACAAGAATGTAAACATCATGCTATGTGCCCCCTCACAAACCCAATATACCTTCTTGTGTGTATATATATATATATATATATATATATATATATATATATATATATATATATATATATATATATATATATATATATATATATATATATATATATATATATAAATAAATAAATAAATAAATAAATAAATAAATAAATAATGGCTTCCACAATTCTACTTGGCTATATGTACTGTATTTGCATCCTATGTTTGGTCAATAAAAAGTTATTTATGAAATATAACTCAAATTACTGTTTGTGGCAGAAAGCCACAAACCACTTAGGCTTATCAATGTACTGCTAGGCCTACTACTGACCTTCCCCAGGATGCAACTCAACAGTTGCCCAACCCCTGGGTACTTATTTAACTTCTAAGTGAACAGAGGCATCAGGTGAAAGGAAATATGTCCAGTTGTTTCTGCCCTGCCCAAGAATTGAGCCTGGGTCCCTCAGTTGTGGACATAAGATATAGACCTTCTGTATTTTTTATTTATTTATATATACAAGAGTTCTTACATTCTTGTACAGCCACTATAGCAAGCATAGCATTTCAGGCAAGACCTTAATCCTATGTTCCCCGGAATACGACCCCGCCAAATCATTTACCCATGTAAATGATTTGGTACCCATTTTACTGTTGGGTAAACAGAGGCTACAGTTAAGGATTGACGCCCAGTAAATCCTCCCCGGCCAGGATACGTACCCAAGACAAAGCGTTCGCGAAACACCAGGCTTACCATTACGCCACGGGGACATACAGGAATGCCTATACTTGTATGTTTTGTTTATGATCAGATACCTGTAATGGATAATGAAAGGTTATTTCCCAATGACTTACCTTATACCATATAGACAGTGAAGATAATTCCACACGCCCCGGCGGAAGAGAAATGTATCTACATGCGTCTTGTGGCCACAAGTGTAGTATGTCAGATTATAGGCAGTTTTGAACTTGTCATCCAGAAGATCTCCAACTTCATTGTATAATTCACTCACAAGTGAGAAGCCATGTTCCTCCCATGAACAGTCCTGGAAAGGATGAATATACAATATTGTAGCGTACATACTGTATTAGTATTGAAGAGGTCCCAAATTAGAGGTAACACTGCACCTATGTATATGTTATCTCTGTCTCTCTCATCTCCAAGCCAGGGAGTAAATACCGAGCATTTTAGAAATGATACCAGTAATTTAGGCATTTTATAGTACTGTGTGCATTCCTGCAGTGTTTTATCGTGCTGTGCCTATGTATGTATTGTACTATTTTATTGAGAATTCAGGTACAAATCCCGGTGAGACATAAATGGTTGGGCACATTTCCATTCACCTAATGCTTCTGTTCACCTAGCAGTAATTAGGTACCCAGGAGTTAGTCAGCTTGTTGTGGGATTGTGTCCTGGGTAGGGTCAGTAAATCGACCTTGGGTGGGGAGGGGGCCTCAATATAAGCCAAACATGTTGAATACACTCTGGCTGCCTGTCCCCTGACACAATGAATTATAAATTAATTATTATGGTAGTGTATTATGTCTATGCATGCCATAAAGATTCTCTATATACGTTATAATATATATATTGCTCTCATGTTTCCTTCTAGGGAATGGAAAACAAAGTAATGATAATGCATTTTTAAATACCCTGTAATATCCTTACCTGTGACTTCACTGTAGGGACTGCTGACTTCACACCTCTCTTGTGGAAATCCACGTACATGAAGTCTGGATCTGGCGACAAGTGACTGTACCGCGAGTGAGCAGCGTTTGTACACTCAACTTCTGGAGTCGAAATATTGGCCGTTTGCTTCTTAAGCTTCTCAAAACTGTAAAAGTATATACAGTATATATATATATACAGTATTGTCATTATTTCAAATGATGCACATTTCTAAGAATGAAGCATCAAATCTTAATGATTTTAATAGCTTCTCTAATTAACATTTAAATATACAATGGACCCTTGCATAACATGCCTTTATATAAAATTGTACATTTAGACAATGTCAGTTTTTATTTAGTGACCAAAAATATAAATTACAACATTATTCTTATATAACAATCACTAATTTGTTTTAATTTTATCATTTTTGATCCATTATTCTTAATCAGTATGCAAATACAGTACATCTGATAAAAATTTTATGAAATTAAAGATAAGAAAAATTGTCCATAAAAAATTAATTTGGTACAGTATTACAAACACAGTACTATACAGTTTTGTGATTTTTTTTTTCCAACATTAATTTCTTTCAAAATTACACCAAGTGTAAATGTCTATACTGTACTTATTATTGTAATGGGTGTTGTGGCTTTCTGTTGTTTGGGCCAAGATGCCTGATAGGCATATCAAGATCTCCCTAGGCCAGCCACTGACCCTTCCCAGGATGCAACCTACAACAGTCGGCTAACTCCCAGGCACCTACTTTGCATCAGAAGTAAAGAAACATTTACAAATGAATCATCCTGCACTATAGTTCATGTATGTAAAATGTCACGTAATTATTATAATATCTAATCCACACATTCACCCCCTCACCAACTCTTATACATGCACACTATTTTTAATTCAGGCATTCTGTAATGTACAGTTTTGTCATGTCTGGGAATTAACTCTGTTTTTCCCCACATGTTGTTCAGTTTATATAGTTTATATAACACTTTTTTACAGCATGCTGTTTTCCCTAGAAACATAACTAGTGTTATACAAGGGTCGACTATTTTCTTGCAGGGTTCTAAGATCGGAATCTTTATTCCTAATTAATTATAAATATGTTCCAGTTCTAGGTACACTGAAGAAATGTATAGCAATTAACAAAATTACTGGTAAAACAAAAAAATTAGTAATACTGTATACCATGTGCTACACCTAACAATTTGACAGTTTTATAACTTAAAATATGAATACTGTAATTAAACTTATTTTGTATAGATTTATGCATACTGTATATCAAATTATACAATCACACACACAGAAGAAGCACAATATACAGAACTAAGGTGAGAAACCTTGCATGAAATATTTTTGGTACTACAATAGCAGTAGTTCAGTGGCTAGCCCAGGTTAAAACTCACTATTTAATACACACAGCTCGTCTAACAGAGCTCTGACCTTGATAACATTTACATTGCTTGTCAGCAAGCTATCCCTTTGTTGGCAGCACTTTCATTAATATTATCAAGTATCCAGCAAAGGTTATTCCTACTTTCCCAGCTGACTAGTTTTGTTATATTCTATCATGTGGATCAGCCATACTATGACTGTATACATATAATTCCTATTGTCATGAAATAGGTTGCTTGTACTAATGCATATCGAGGTCCCCTATGCCAACTACTGACTTTTCCCAGGATGCAACCCACTACAGTTGCTATCACCTATTTTATTGTTAAGTGAACAGAAGCACAGGAGAAAGGAATGTCCAATATTTCTGTCCTGCCTAGGAACTGAACTTGGGTCCCTTGACTGTGGGCCAAGGATGTAAACCACCATGCTATGAGACCAATTCTCAAGGTGTATTTTTCTTAAAACAGTCTTGATATTTGTAACAAAGACAGTGACCAGTCATAAATGAATGAATGACAGATAATTCTGTTAACTGGATGGTTGATTCCCTTATCACAAAAAGGGAGTCTCTTGGGTGTGAATTATTTTTGAAGTGAATGTGTGAGAACAGAAGGGAGACAGTAAGCTTCAAAGTGTGAGGATGGATACCTAGTTTACTAAGGTTAATATGTTATAGGTCCCATAAGTCACAACAGTGATTGTACTTATGCACATGTCAATACTGTGTGAAACTTGCTTAGTATAAACAACTGTCCTGATTCTAAGTTCTCTGATGGCATCTGAAATGTTGACACGTGGATG
>WNGS01001312.1:48760329-48784783 GCA_020271785.1 Procambarus virginalis
CCCCCTTCACTCTATCCTCCACCACGTCCATACCTGTCGCGCTTCTATGTCAACCCGCTCTCGCACTTGCTTATAGTCACTATTTGGCTTATTAATAAGTGCATATGTGACATCCTAATTTATTGTGAATATTTTGTCTATGTTCCTATTGACCTCCAAATTTATTTCCCACCTTCCGCCCACACTTAGATATCCACGCCCACATGGTGCCGCACTTCACCGCCCACAGTGCCACATGCCTCGCTCTGCCTCCAGCACGTCTTGGCACTGTTTACCACCATGTGGGTGATTAGCCCCCACCCCCTCCACGATGCTCCTTCACTTGCCCTATCTCACTAAGTTCTACCTTCTCTTGCCCCTCACTACCTCACCCCTCTCACCTCGCCTACCTCTTCTCTCACAACATTCTCTATAGCTTCACCAATTCATATTTTTCCAAGTGTGGAGAGTGAGGTAGCGCCCCAAGTTCTGTTACGGGCTCACCATAGCCCGTGTTACTTTGAGCTTCTTGTTCCAGGTAGCGAATCTTAAACAACAACAACAAGAAGCCCCAATTCCTAGTTCAGTTTGCTTCAGTGTTCCCTTAAAGGGATGATTTGGTCTGGTAGAGTGACTGAAATGGGGTCCGATAATGTGGTAAACTCATCTGGTAAATTGGTTGAAAACTGTATCGAGGGAACCAATTTTCTTCTGGTAGTTTGGTTGAGAAATTGATTTGGTATTATTGTAGAGTTTCTGAAATTGGTGCCGGTCGTGGGGTAAATAGGTTTGTACATTAATCTGGGGCTGTGGTAGGCGCTGTTTGAGATATTCTGGAAGTGTGATTGTATGGTCGAAATTGCTTTTAGGTTTGAATACTTATACAAATTTCCCGGATGGTATGATGAGATTGGTTAATAAAAAAGCAAAACAAGTCGTAGTGATGATCACCACATACAAATAGTCGGGCGAGCAGACAAGGGCAGACTAGCACGGGTGGTACGCGAATAAGGAAGGGGGGGGGAATACACATGTGGGGAAACTACGTACCTGAGTCAGCCAGACACCTGGTGGACGGCCAATTACATGGCTATAACTCAAGTCTAATAAGGCTCTGGATCACTGTCGAGGAAGGGTTGAGAGGCGGGATTCAAGAGCTGTAGCTCACCCGCAAACACAGCTAGGTGTGTACCAAGTTTAAGAGTGAGTCAGTGGGAGTCTGTCATACAGTTGGCTACAGGACTCATCCTGTTTCTTGTATGATTGTTACCTAATGTTACCTAATGAATAAAGGCTATTGCTACTAATGCACATAACAGTCTCGTGAAAATAAATGGGCCTCTAGGAGCAGGCTTCAACTGAGCCAAGGAAGGATTACAGCTCTTGCTTGCAGTTTCAGCAGGTTCCTTATATGATAGTTCCATATATGTGATAGTTTCAAAGTACATTCTCATGAAATAAATGAGTTTCTAGGGGCAGGCTTCAGATGAGCTGAGGTAGGATAACAGCTCTTGCTTGCAGTTTCATTAGGCACGTCATTTTAAAACACTTGAAAAGCATTAGTCTTAGTTAAAAAAAAAAGAGAGAGACTGCGCGCGCAGGCGTGTACACTCGTTCAGTTAGTTCCATTATTATTGAATCCGATATATTTATCATAGAGCAAGCTCTACTTTTGTAACAAGTTATAATCCATTTTACAAATTCCAAGTCTTGATTGGCTCACATGATCACTGAGCATGCGGGAGATGCCCTAGTTTCCTCGGCCAATCACAGATTGTCTACCAAATTCAAGGGTCGTGATTGGATGGCATGATTTCTGGCATCGGAAAGCATGAGGATAGTGCCATCCGTCCCCTAACCAGTAACTATATTCTTGTGAAGAATTTTGTTATTGTGATTGGTTAACATGATCTGTGACATCATTGACACCTCGGAAGATACATTTCTCGCTGAACCAATCATAATTTTCTTTGAACATTACGCAATGACGTCAGTACATTCACGGATGCTTGTCAAATACGATCCAATCAGAATAATAGTGACAACATGGAGATACGAGAACTTACCCCACTGAGCCAATCATTGCCAACATTGACAAAACTGGGAATTGTGGTTGGGTGTGGTAGTGGCGAGATGTGTGGTTGGTGGTGGCGCCAAGGAGACGCCAGCCAGGCGCGGGAAGAGGTGAGAGGTTCAGTACCCGGGCTGCCACCAGCGGCGTCAGTAGTGGGTCAAGGGTGTCTGTCTGTCCAGGGTGGTCGTCGATGGTGCCACTCGCACTCGCCACACACGCCCATTGCCGTATTCTACACTCTTTAGGAGTATTTATAATAAATAATTATTAGAAATGTTAACAGGAGGTATTCAGGGATACAGGCTTGGGAGATTTATGTAAAACAATTCAGCATCTACCTTCTCTAACGAGATGGTAGATGCTGATAAAAATATATACGATAATCATACAACTTAAACTACTATATCACTAAAAGTTATACAGGTATTTAGAATGATAATAAAATACTAAAATTTGTAATATAATTTTATAGCATAATTTTTAAATATTGCTTCTATAAACATCTTAAGCACAGATTTGTTCACTTATTCAACGACGTTAATTTTGATAAATTAAAAAATATGTACAAATTTAGTCTTTTGTTCATTTAGCAATTACAAACCTTTGGTCCAGTCCAACCTCTTGGGTGGCTTAAACTTCATCAATCAATCAATCAATCACTGACAAACAACGGGACCCCTGCCGACATTAATCACAAGATACAGTTCATAATATACAAGAGCAACAGCAAAAAAATGCCTACTTAATCACGAAAAGCTCTTTTGACACCAAGCAAAAGGCCTTGAAAGAGACGTCTAAAGTTTGACATACTTTGGGGATTGTCAGCTCCAATGATCTCGGTATATAGGCACGACAACAAATCTCGTCCCAAAGCATCTAACAATACACAAACAACATGGCTCTGTTAAAACTCACGGTTTCTACACACATCCAGACCAATTCCCAGTAATATTCTGGTCAACAATAACGAAACAATCCATACAATGACAGTTGAAAATTAGACATAGCCGAAGCACTACCTATCAAACACATCCAACTACCACCAACCATAAAATCTTCAAATTATAAAATGAACTTTAAAAAGAGTTAATATTTCTACTTCCCTCTCCAGTGAAAAAATAACAAATCTGGAGAAGATCTGATCTAACCCTTTGTCATATTCACGTTATGTATATATATGATATACACTGAAAGTGGAGACGGGGAGAAGGGTGGGTCGCTCTGACGGACCACCTGGAGGAGGTAACTGGGAGGCAAGGAGAGAGCATGGAGGAGGTCGTCCCAGACGTGCAGGTATGTGCGGTATTTATGTAAAGGCTTGCGGAGCGTGGATAGCCTAGCCCGCGAGATGGCGTCAGCCGGATGACAAACTCTAATGAAGCGAGTGTTGGATACTTCTCCACAAATCTATTATTTCCCTCAACACAATTTTTCCTGTTTTTTCTCTTCTCTGAGACAAGTAGTAACAGTGTCTGTTATTCAATGATGATCTTGATTGACGTTTGGTTGTCAGAAGACCTGAAGCTGAGTGGATGGAGGGAGGGGGTGTTGGGAGGACAGGGGAGGTGCGTCACTTAAGTGTAGCAAGATAATATACACTACAAAGAGATGAGTGTACCAGAGTACTTGGAAGAACCGAGTGACCGTAGCGAGCCTTGCAACTGCACAGAGAACTCTTAAAATGTTGCGCGGGGCAAGAGAGCTTGAAAAAATGAATCTAGTGGAAGCAGTCAACTTCTCCTTGGAAAACATCAGTAAATGACTTCAAAGTCGCTTTCTAACTATAAAGATTGGCAAAGAACACCCATCACTACGTTTTTTTTTTTTTAGAAACCTTGTCATAGGCAATCCACTAGAATCCACTGAGAATCCACTCAATAAAACATCTAAACTATTGGGACCGACTAAAGAGCCTAAATCTGTACTCCCTTGAGCGCAGGCGGGAGAGATACATAATCATTTACACTTGGAAAATATTAGAGGGGCTGGTCCCAAACCTGTACACAGAAATAACATCACGTGAGACCAGAAGACATGGCAGGATGTGCAGAATACCCCCGTTGAAAAGCAGAGGTGCAACAGGTACTCTGAGAGAGAACTCCATCAACATCAGAGGCCCGAGACTGTTCAACACGCTTCCGCTACACATAAGGGACATAACTGGCAGACCCCTCACAGTGTTCAAGAGAGAACTGGATAAGCACCTCCAAAGGATACCTGATCAACCAGGCTGTGGCTCATACGTCAGGCTGCGAGCAGCCGCGTCAAACAGCCTGGTTGATCAGTCCAGCAACTAGGAGGCCTGGTCGACGACCGGGCCGCGGGGACGCTAAGCCCCAGAAGCACCTCAAGGTATCCTCAAGGTAAGGTAGGCATTTTAGGAAACCAAAGTTTTATATTTTAGATATGTTTAACAATGGTAATTGATGGCTTGCTGACTTTGCACTATTTCTATTCCGTTCTTATATAAATATGAACCATATGAAATATAGATGAACTTGGGTAAAAAGTATTTATAGCAAAAGTAAACCTAGAGGGCATTGTATGTTTTGACTGTTGGTTTCAGTTTCTCTGTGTCGGGCGGGACACAAATAATAATAATAATAATAATAATAATAATAATATAAAGTATATACCTTTGATGCATGATACAGCGGAGAATTCATAGGTAAGAAATATACATTACATTAAACCGCCAATACGAAGAGCGTTTATAAGTGCAAGTGGCACGTTTCCTTTCACCTAACGTCTCTGTTCACCTAGGAAAAACTTAAGTGCTCGGGAGTTGTAGGCTTGCAATAGTTGTAGACAAGTATTGTAGGCTTGCATCCTAGGGAAGGGCAGTAGTTCCACTTTGGGGGGGGGGCTCCTCGATACAAGCCTAAAGATTATATAATATATATATATATAATATATAATATATATATATATAATATATATATATATAATATATATATATATAATATATATATATATATATAATATATATATATAATATATATATATAATATATAATATATATATAATATATATATATGTCGTACCTAGTAGCCAGAACTCACTTTTTGGCCTACTATGCAAGGCCCGATTTGCCTAATAAGCCAAGTTTTCCTGAATTAATATATTTTCTCATTTTTTTCTTATGAAAAGATAAAGCTACCCATTTCATTATGTATGAGGTCAATTTTTTTCATTGGAGTTAAAATTAACGTAGATATATGACCGAACCTAACCAACCCTACCTAACCTAACCTATCTTTATAGGTTAGGTTAGGTAGCCGAAAAAGTTAGGTTAGGTTAGGTTAGGTAGGTTAGGTAGTCGAAAAACAATTAATTCATGAAAACTTGGCCTATTAGGCAAATCGGACCTTGCATAGTAGGCTGACAAGTGCGTTCTGGCTACTAGGTACGACATATATATATATATTATATATATATTATATATATATATATATATGTATATATAATATTTATATATAATATATTACACACAAGGGTTCCTGTCCCGACAAAAGAATGATCTAAATGTTACATAAATTATGTGTGATAAGTTGTTGAAAGAAGAAATGACTCATTTTCATTATGCGTGAGATAACGTTAGGTGTGGGAGAACCAGTTTTGATTACGATAGGGACAATTGTTGCACATGCACTCGCCTGCACATGCACTCGCCGCGCTGCAGGATAGTTGCAGGTAAACAAACAAGCATCATTGTAGACAGGTGTGACTGTATAAAAATGCCTTGGAAATGCTCGTATTAATTATTTGAATCCTGGTGATCATTTCCACCAACGCCATCAGTCTCCACGCTCACTTTAGAGGAGGATAAGTCATTCACAAGACGGTTCACCAACCCGGTTCAGCACCAACCCAACCGAGCCTAGCTTAATCCCACCCATCCTAGCCTAAGGATATATACAGTTTTAACAAACAGAAAACGAGCTTCATCCAACCGTCTTGTGAACAATTTGTCGACAGATTTACAGGATCAGCCATTGGCCTCTTTTGGAGATATTTCCAGGTTTGGTACTGTGCCAAACCGCCCAAGAGTCGAACCTTTGATCTCCCGCTTGTGAGATAAGGAACCTACGTAAATATTCCAGCGTGAAAGTTGGTGAGGTACCAGGTGGGAGTCGGCAAGCTTAGAGAGGTCACAGAATGTGTTCCAGCCACTGCAGGTATTTTTAGAACAGTTGGAGCAAAGAATAGCACATCAACCCTCACACCAGCTCGGGCGGGGTCGGCTGGGGACGAAGGGGAAGGGAATTTATGCAAATTAAGTGCTGTTAATTGTCTGGGAGGAGGGGGGGGGGTGCATGGAGAGAGAATACTGACTGAAGCTGCCAGGCGAGGAGGGGGTTGAGTGGGGAGAGGGTTGCAGAGTGTATATGGGTTGCATGAGTATATATATATATTTTAACGGGCTATTCATGCCCGTGCCACCTTTTGGGAGGCTTAATCTTCATCAATCATATATATATATATATATATATATATATATATATATATATATATATATATATATATATATATATATATTCACAGAAATAACAACACAGAAATCATCGATAGATACAGCGATAGCAGGCGGCTTGACATCTGCGAGGCACTACACATCAAGAAGTCAACACCAGCAATCAACAGTCAATTGATGCACAAATATATATATATATATATATATATATATATATATATATATATATATATATAATAATATTATACACGCATAGCGATAGGATCACTACGCACAAAATAGTAACGGGAATCGATAAAATTGATAGAGAAAGAATTTCCGAGACCTGCTGTTTCATTAGCAGTGACAAAGAGAATACTTAAACTATTATCTAATGAAAATCTTACTAACCTAACAAATTCACAAAGACCTGAAAGTTGTAGTATTAAACATTATTATAGATATCGTGAGGAGACATTCACATATGGGAGAAAGAACTCGGCAATGTAATGTTATAGTGGCCAGAATACGCCTGGGATACTGACGTATCTGGCAGCATTCTTAAAACCCAAATGTCGAGTACACATTGTGTCAACTTTGTGAAAGTGAGAACATGCACTCCCTTGAACATTATATTGTAGAATGCCCCATATTGACTGACTTTTGCCTTCCTGGGCTGAGGTATGCTGAACTCTGTAACTGCTATATGAATACTGGGACACTTGATATATTGATATGATAGTATGATAGAGCCCAGTAGGCTTAGGAATCTGTACACCAGTTAATTGACAGTTGAGAGGCGGGACCAAAGAGACAAAGCTCAACCCCCGCAAGCACAAATAAGTGAGTACACAAAGATGTCTGTCTGTCGAAGGCTGGAGGTCTGACGCATCATCCAACTTTACACTGTGATTACTGAGGAATAGGTGGCCAACGTTGCCTAGTAGAGGTTTCCCCACATTGACCCTATGGAAAGGTGCGTTTAATGGGGTATATCATAAATTCTATATCGGATATCATTAAAACAATTTCTGCTCGTTATATGTTGTTGTTAAAGATTCGCTACCTGGAACAAGAAGTTCCAAGTAGCACGGGCTATGGTGAGCCCGTAGTGGCCATTGCTCGTTATAGTCTCGCAGTAGTTAGGCGGAAAGAGGTTGATGACGTCACACTCTGGGGGGCCAATCACTAGCCACGTTGTTAACGAAAGTGTTGCACAACAATATAGGTTCTCATTTATTTTTTTTATTTCTAATATTTTTTCCTTTTTTTTTGGGGGGGGGGGGGGGAGGAGGTGATGCCCTGTCTACCCGGGCACCGCCAGGTACCCCATTTTTAATAATAAATATAATAGATTAAAAGAGTGACCATGAAAAAGATTTTAGTTGTATAAACAAAAAATACAACCATAATTCTATTTTCGTCATGTACGGGAGGAATATATATATATATATATATATATATATATATATATATTATATATATATATATATATATATATATATATATATATAGAGAGAGAGAGAAGAGAGGAGGAGGAGGAATGAAGGGAAGGGGAGTAAGGTTGGAATGAATGTCCAGATGGAGAGACATTCTTCTGGGTCCAGTTTAAAGGTGCTATGCAGGCAAGTGCATGGTGGAGGCCTCTGGTCCACTTCACCATTCACTAATACATTCTCTCTCTTTCTTTTACCCAATCTTCCTCACATTTTCTTAACCATGCCTCTGCTCTTCCAATACTATTGGAGAAGTGCAACAGTTGAACGTTTTGTAAACCTGGCAACGCTTGAAACATCAACATCATTCCTCTGTAGAATATTAGCACCGGCAGTACCAATATTACTAAAAGTAATACAAACAGCAATTAAAATAATGATAGTACTAGTAATAAGAGGAATGTTAGGAGTGGGGAAGACTGTCAGAGTAGACCCGTTTTTGTTTTTTATTAATACATTAGGTACATCTGCATCTGTGCAGCTACCCTAGACTATATGAAGGGGAGTACAGTGTGTCAAAAAGCTAGCTACGGGATGCTAAAAGAAATCCCCATCGCATAGGATGGTTAGTCATACAGAGGTACGTGATCAGTAGTCTGCACTGACAGACTCTGGGTTCGTTATGAGGATAATCATGAACACAAGAGTAAATAAGGTGAGGTATGGGTGCTCATGTCTGTGCCCTGAGCGTGGGTGCTCATGTCTGTGCCCTGCGCGTGGGTGCTCATGTCTGTGCCCTGCGCGTGGGTGCTCATGTCTGTGCCCTGCGCGTGGGTGCTCATGTCTGTGCCCTGCGCGTGGGTGCTCATGTCTGCCCTGCGCGTGGGTACGGTACTGTGGACGTACCTGCGTGTACTCTTCGAACTCTGCTATTTGCATTACCATGGCGTGAGTTTCAGCGCTCTGGTTCTTGTTCGTTAACAGACCCTAACTGGTCTACCGTTACTCAAATGGCCGTTGTATTAGTTACCATTGACCTTGTGAGTGGAGTTGGTCTTGTGTGAGTTGGTGCAATCCACGTACCCTCACGCTGGAACAGTTTATTTCTATATATCTTTGGGTACATTTGTGTGTTCAGTTTGGGAGTGTCGACCTTATCAATATCATGTTTGTCATTATCATGTCTCTTATGTATCATTACTTCTAGCATTGTTGCTGTACATAACTGGTACATGACGTTCTGCTTTAATAACTGAATTGTTATTATAATCATAATAACAATTCTATATATTATTATATAGAATTATATTGAATTGTTATTATATAACAATTCTATATTATTATAATCATAATAACAATTTACGTTGTCTGGGACAGGAAACATATATATTAGGCTTATTCACGTCCCCCTATGTCAACTACTAACCTTCTCAGGATACATCCCACAAGTTACCTAAGACGTGGGTACCTATTTTACGGCTAGGTGAACAGAGGCAGCAGGAGAAAGACATGACCAACTATTTCTGTAATGCCTTATAATTGAACCAAAAGTCCCTTGATTGTGAGCCGAGGGCGTAGACCACTGTGCTACGGGACATGAAGAGATCAATGTTTGGTACAGTGATGTCCTTGAGAGTCAGCATCCTGTTATCAGTGGCACGCCTCTTCAGTGCCATCTCTGGGAGAGTTGACTCACCGGAGGCCATGCGCGCCCTCTGGTCCAGAACATCCAATTACCAATGCCAATTTTGTTGTTTTCCATCAATTTGTACATGCTTGTATCCCCCCCCCTCCATGTGTACAAATATGAACATAAGATTTAAGGAAACTGTATAAGACATGTTGGCTCATACAAGGCAACTCCTTACAACCACCTAAACTCGTTAATATATATATACACATGTATAAACTACGTTTGAAACAATATCGAACCCATGTGTATTAGTAATGTGTGTGAACGTATGTCTGACACAAGTACAGACTGCCATTGTGTAGCTAAAAGTATTTGTATGCTCTCGATAGATAAATTGTGTTTATGCCCTCGATAGATAACAAATTTCCCCAATTTGACATACTGGCCAAAACACCGGTGTGTGTTCATTATGTGTTTTGTTATATTATTGCATACTTTGTTTATCATGGTAGGTGGGTCAAGTGCCGTGGCGGGCACTGTGCCAGAGGAGCGGCACAGGATGTCTGTACAATGACCTAGCCTTGGCACCTCGCTCATGCCAATTTTCTCGTCACTTTACCTCACCACAGTTGTGGCTGGTGCATTATGGCGTTTGGTGTGTGTGCACATGTCATGGTGCGTGCACCTGTGTATAGGTGTGTGCATGTGTGTATGTAGGTATGTGCATGTGCGTGCATATTTGCAGATGTGTGTAGGTATACTTACCTATCAGTGATTACGGGAGTGAGATTAGCTCTTTATGTCCCGTCTCCTAGCCGGAACGCAAGATTTTTTTTTTGTCTAGCCTTGAGATCAACCTGGTGACCGTCAGGACCTCCAGGTGTGTAGGTGTAAGTTTGGGGGTGTAGGTATATAGGTAAGCATTTACGGAATTGGGACATGGTATTTATATTTAACTGTGGATGATTTCAAGACATTTCCTACTCCTGCAGGCTTCCTGATGATTCTTCAAATTCAAATTTGTATTTATTCAGGTAAAAGTACATACATAGAGGATGAGTTACAAACATAAAGTTGGATTTACAGATAGAGCTAGTACATAAAATACCTAAAGCCACTAATACCCATAGCGTTTGGCGCATTCTTTGATCGGTGTAGCTAATCTGTAGCCTGCATGTTCAGATAGCCATCACAGCCAGGCTGATCCTGTAACTTGAGCACGAATTTTTCCCCCTCATAAAAGCTTCGACCTTTGTACCAGTTATATTTTGTGTACAGTATTTGCATACTGACATTACTGCGAATTACTGAATAGAAGTACAATGCTAGCTTTAAGCAGCCAAGTTGCTAACATAATTTGTAAATGTAAACTATCGGGACAATGGCTGAAGTATATTAAGATGATTTAAACAAGTTCTTGCATGAACCTGTTTCCCTATTTTACAGTCGACATGCAGTAATAATTATAATTGTTAGACAATTTGAATTAATTCATTGTGTCGGGGGACAGGGCGCTCGAGTGTGCTTGTACACGTTTCCTGAGAACAGAAAATACCATGGAAAAGTCAACTGTGAATTAAAAGTAAGGACAATCACAAGAGATTAATATACCATAAAATGATATACCACTGTCCTCAGTGATATACCATTTCATGCTTTTATTTAGGAGGTCTAATAAGCCTCATAAATAAAATATCATTCCTCATTTTGTTGGAAATAACGTGAGGCTCATAGCTAAAGAAAAAAAAAACTGCCTCTGAATTAACATGTGTGTGTGCACTCTAGGCGGCATGTCGACATGACTGCAGCTACCTGGTGGAGGAGCAGAAGACTGCCTTTTTGGAAGCTGGTGGACCAGAGGAGTGGCTCCAAGGCCTGCAGTATGCACCCAAGAAGCTACAGGACCTCCACCACACAAACATCATACTCGCCCACCAACCCTGGCTCTATGATAAGCATCACGTGCTGGTAAGTGGACACTCGTTCACATATCGCTTGATTTCACCAACAGTTTTAAGGTCACTACAATCATCCAATACTTTTTTTTCTCAGGAAAGCAAACATATGTTGTTCATCTCGTCAGTATGTAATTCACAACGAAAATAGCTGCATATGTATTTTTATCCAAACCTATACGTATTAGCATTTGTTTCTGCATTTTTACCCAGAACTTTTAGTATCGTGTGGTTAGTGTTCATAGTATTCAAATGGAAAATTTGCATTGTTAGGAGATCTACATAATTTAAAGAGTTAAATGAAGTATATTGGTTAATGTAAAATGGCCCAACTTAGTTTTGCTGCCTTGCTTTGACAATCCACTGGCTTCCTGTCCCCCGTTGTGGCTACTAAATAGGTGGTGGCCCTCAGATAAAAACATTGCACTGGGAAATTTAGCCACATAGTTGATTTTAATTATAATATTGTCTCTGTTGTAAAGCTTTACATAGACAGGCTCCACCCATCTCGGTCTTCCTTAGACTCATGACTTGTTAAAGATGATTGGAATAAAGTACTGTACTATACAAGGTTCTAAATTGCTGTTGAAGTAGTCCAAACACAAGTATTTACTTCCTTGTCCTTTCTAATCATATAATGTCACCGAATTATTTTAAATAACTTGTTGAAGGTACAGTACACAGTGCATAACTTTGTATGGAATCTGTTAAATTGTATAAAACTTATAATAAATTAAGTACTGTAATAATAAAATCATTTCAATTTTTCTCAGAAACTGGTAAAGAGTGGTTGGTCAGTAAGTGAAATAACACACGCAATATGCATAATGGCTCAGTTCCATGCACTGTCATCTTTTGTTCATGGATGTGGCATCGAGACTGCCTCCAGTGATGTTCAAGTACATTCATCTCCCTTTGTACAGGTATGTAATATTTTCTCTCGTGTTCAATTTTTGTGTAATACATTACAGTACAGTATTTTAAAATTCTCATTGTACCAAAGACTGAGGATTCAATGAGTCACTGTAACAAAGACTGACAGAGCATAATGGAGGGAAGGAAATTAATTTTTTTTATTTTCACAGGCTTGTTCATCAGGGTCGCCAAGCAGTCAAGAATTAAGTGAAGGAGGAGTCGACATACTCCTCGAGCGTATGAGATCTCTCTCGCTTGCTCAGTCAGACTATAATTGTATTTCTGAGGAATTAACAAGAGAAAGGTAAATAAGCAAAATGATATGAACAATATTTGTGGAAGTGCCGATAAACTTTACTCTGATGGTTAACAGTTATGAATAAATGGATATAAATGATTTCCTTGTAAGTATTGATGTGTCCATTACCTCCTAAGTTAGGGCTAGAATAAGGAGGATGATAGGTGAAGGTTATTATTGAGAACTTAAGCAAAGTTCAGCTAGGTAAATATGAAGTGAAATCTGAAAGCTTGTCACTTTTGCTTTTAACTGGATGTGGCATTCTCAAAAATGGAAAAATGTTTCATCTGCTGTGATCAGCTCTGGGCATCTTAATGCAAGTACTGTACACGATTTGGGAGATTATGCAACCAACACAAAAGTCGTAGGAAGATAAACATCAGTCATTTGGCTTGTGATGACCTTATTTATATACAAATTGTGAGCTGTGATCTTTGATAAGGATTAGTTGTGTAAGGATCCTGGTTGTGTTCTCCATTTCCCTGCATTGCCTATTGAGCTACAGATTTTGTTTGCACATCTAGTCAGTTTCCTCTCTGAATGGGATAAATAATTTTATTGCCTATTTAAATTTTGTTGCCACATATTCCATTACCTCTGGCATTTACCCCTAGAGTTCATTTTCACATGGGAATTCCTGCAGAATTCTTACTTGATAAAGTAGAAACCTCCAAGTTTAAATTTTCATTCAAAACTGTATACAGTACCTATACGTACAGTACTGTACTGTACTTTGAGATTCTCGGCAACAAAAACTGTTCAGTACTAAAACTCACATGCTGTTCTGCTCTCACTTTCTCAGAGTGCTTTCAGAGCATTTGACAAAGCTGAAGTTTCCAAGCTACAGTACTGTATTTACATAATTGACAACAGAAATGTGTATCCAGTAATTACTAGGTATCTTGCTTTATTGGTTTCCCATTTTTTGGGGACAGGAAGTCTGTTAGAATTAGCGAGATTCCCTGGCAAACAGGTATAAATAAATGGCTAGGATACAGGGCATAGTGAGCTAGATCTGGCTCTCTTTTTCCATAGGTAAGTGGTAGGTGAACAGGGCTATCAGATTAAAAAAAAAGTGCCCAAATGTCTCGCCCAGCCTATGAATTGAACCAGGACCAATCAGTTGTGAGCTGTCTTTAGTTATGTTATTATTTGCAGTCTATATTGAGCCACTGTAAAAATAATTGATTCAGTCAAGCTGGCTGTTGCGTGGACAATACCAAGGCTAATATTTCTGATGTGCTGATGAACTACTGTGGTTGTATTAGCACTCACCAAAGATGTTATGTTATATTCAGTCCTACCAAATATGCTGCAGTTACTTTTAACACAATACTCATATTATCTAGACCTTAAACTAAAATACTTAAGCAGTGAGATTCCCCAAAAATATTTTGAAAAGCATCTGGGTCATATTATATCCTCAAACCATCCACGTGTCAACATTTCAGATGCCATCAGAGAACTTAGAATCAGGACAGTTGTTTATACTAAGCAAGTTTCACAGTACAGTATTGACATGTGCATAAGTACAGTCACTGTTGTGACTTATGGGACCTATAACATATTAACCTTAGTAAACCTAGGCATCCATCCTCACACTTTGAAGCTTACTGTCTCCCCTTCTGTTCTCACACATTCACTTCATAAAATAATTCACACCCAAGAGACTCCCTTTTTGTGATAAGGGAATCAACCATCCAGTTAACAGAATTATCTGTCATTCATTCATTTATGACTGGTCACTGTCTTTGTTACAAATATCAAGACTGTTTTAAGAAAATACACCTTGAGAATTGGTCTCATAGCATGGTGGTTTACATCCTTGGCCCACAGTCAAGGGACCCAAGTTCAGTTCCTAGGCAGGACAGAAATATTGGACATTCCTTTCTCCTGATGCTTCTGTTCACTTAACAATAAAATAGGTGATAGGCAACTGTAATGGGTTGCATCCTGGGAAAAGTCAGTAGTTGGCATAGGGGACCTCGATATGCATTAGTACAAGCAACCTATTCATGACAATAGGAATTATATGTATACAGTAATAGTATGGCTGATCCACATGATAGAATATAAAAACTAGTCGCTGGGAAAGTAGGAATAACCTTTGCTGGATACTTGATAATATTAATGAAATTGCTGCCACAAAGGGATAGCTTGCTGACAAGCAATGTAAATGTTATCAAGGTCAGAGCCTGTTAGACGAGCTGTGTGTATTTATAGTGAGTTTTAACCTGGGCTAGCCACTGAACTACTGCTATTGTAGTACCAAAAATATTTCATGCAAGGTTTCTCAACCTTAGTTCTGTATATTTGTGCTTCTTCTGTGTGTGTGATTGTATAATTTGATATACAGTATGCATAAATCTATACAAAATAAGTTTAATTACAGTATTCATATTTTAAGTTATAAAACTGTCAAATTGTTAGGTGTAGCACATGGTATACAGTATTACTAATTTTTTTGTTTTACCAGTAATTTTGTTAATTGCTATACATTTCTTCAGTGTACCTAGAACTGGAACATATTTATAATTAATTAGGAATAAAGATTCCGATCTTAGAACCCTGCAAGAAAATAGTCGACCCTTGTATAACACTAGTTATGTTTCTAGGGAAAACAGCATGCTGTAAAAAAGTGTTATATAAACTATATAAACTGAACAACATGTGGGGAAAAACAGAGTTAATTCCCAGACATGACAAAACTGTACATTACAGGAATGCCTGAATTAAAAATAGTGTGCATGTATAAGAGTTGGTGAGGGGGTGAATGTGTGGATTAGATATTATAATAATTACATGACATTTTACATACATGAACTATAGTGCAGGATGATTCATTTGTAAATGTTTCTTTACTTCTGATGCAAAGTAGGTGCCTGGGAGTTAGCCGACTGTTGTAGGTTGCATCCTGGGAAGGGTCAGTGGCTGGCCTAGGGAGATCTTGATATGCCTATCAGGCATCTTGGCCCAAACAACAGAAAGCCACAACACCCATTACAATAATAAGTACAGTATAGACATTTACACTTGGTGTAATTTTGAAAGAAATTAATGTTGGAAAAAAAAAATCACAAAACTGTATAGTACTGTGTTTGTAATACTGTACCAAATTAATTTTTTATGGACAATTTTTCTTATCTTTAATTTCATAAAATTTTTATCAGATGTACTGTATTTGCATACTGATTAAGAATAATGGATCAAAAATGATAAAATTAAAACAAATTAGTGATTGTTATATAAGAATAATGTTGTAATTATATTTTTGGTCACTAAATAAAAACTGACATTGTCTAAATGTACAATTTTTATATAAAGGCATGTTATGCAAGGGTCCATTGTATATTTAAATGTTAATTAGAGAAGCTATTAAAATCATTAAGATTTGATGCTTCATTCTTAGAAATGTGCATCATTTGAAATAATGACAATACTGTATATATATATATACTGTATATACTTTTACAGTTTTGAGAAGCTTAAGAAGCAAACGGCCAATATTTCGACTCCAGAAGTTGAGTGTACAAACGCTGCTCACTCGCGGTACAGTCACTTGTCGCCAGATCCAGACTTCATGTACGTGGATTTCCACAAGAGAGGTGTGAAGTCAGCAGTCCCTACAGTGAAGTCACAGGTAAGGATATTACAGGGTATTTAAAAATGCATTATCATTACTTTGTTTTCCATTCCCTAGAAGGAAACATGAGAGCAATATATATATTATAACGTATATAGAGAATCTTTATGGCATGCATAGACATAATACACTACCATAATAATTAATTTATAATTCATTGTGTCAGGGGACAGGCAGCCAGAGTGTATTCAACATGTTTGGCTTATATTGAGGCCCCCTCCCCACCCAAGGTCGATTTACTGACCCTACCCAGGACACAATCCCACAACAAGCTGACTAACTCCTGGGTACCTAATTACTGCTAGGTGAACAGAAGCATTAGGTGAATGGAAATGTGCCCAACCATTTATGTCTCACCGGGATTTGTACCTGAATTCTCAATAAAATAGTACAATACATACATAGGCACAGCACGATAAAACACTGCAGGAATGCACACAGTACTATAAATGCCTAAATTACTGGTATCATTTCTAAAATGCTCGGTATTTACTCCCTGGCTTGGAGATGAGAGAGACAGAGATAACATATACATAGGTGCAGTGTTACCTCTAATTTGGGACCTCTTCAATACTAATACAGTATGTACGCTACAATATTGTATATTCATCCTTTCCAGGACTGTTCATGGGAGGAACATGGCTTCTCACTTGTGAGTGAATTATACAATGAAGTTGGAGATCTTCTGGATGACAAGTTCAAAACTGCCTATAATCTGACATACTACACTTGTGGCCACAAGACGCATGTAGATACATTTCTCTTCCGCCGGGGCGTGTGGAATTATCTTCACTGTCTATATGGTATAAGGTAAGTCATTGGGAAATAACCTTTCATTATCCATTACAGGTATCTGATCATAAACAAAACATACAAGTATAGGCATTCTGTATGTCCCGTGGCGTAATGGTAAGCCTGGTGTTTCGCGAACGCTTTGTCTTGGGTACGTATCCTGGCCGGGGAGGATTTACTGGGCGTCAATCCTTAACTGTAGCCTCTGTTTACCCAACAGTAAAATGGGTACCAAATCATTTACATGGGTAAATGATTTGGCGGGGTCGTATTCCGGGGAACATAGGATTAAGGTCTTGCCTGAAATGCTATGCTTGCTATAGTGGCTGTACAAGAATGTAAGAACTCTTGTATTATAAATAAATAAAAAATACAGAAGGTCTATATCTTATGTCCACAACTGAGGGACCCAGGCTCAATTCTTGGGCAGGGCAGAAACAACTGGACATATTTCCTTTCACCTGATGCCTCTGTTCACTTAGAAGTTAAATAAGTACCCAGGGGTTGGGCAACTGTTGAGTTGCATCCTGGGAAGGTCAGTAGTAGCCTAGCAGTACATTGATAAGCCTAAGTGGTTTGTGGCTTTCTGCCACAAACAGTAATTTGAGTTATATTTCATAAATACCTTTTTATTGACCAAACATAGGATGCAAATACAGTACATATAGCCAAGTAGAATTGTGAAGCCATTATTTATTTATTATTTATTTATTTTTTATTTATATATATATATATATAAATATATATATATATATATATATATATATATATATATAGATATATATATAATATATATAATATATATATCTATATATATATACACACAAGAAGGTATATTGGGTTTGTGAGGGGGCACATAGCATGATGTTTACATTCTTGTAAAGCCACTATACACGCAGCATTTTGGGCAGGTCCTTATCTAACAGATAATTTAAAGTAGGTAAATTCTAGGAGAATTTATAAATTTTAACAAGTACAATGCAGAGAAAATGAGCGAGATTATAGGTATATTAAAGCACATTATATTCAAAGCATTAGCTGCTTTCACTAGTACTATTGTGAGGGGAGAAAACCACTTTCACACTAGTTTAAGTGTTGGTCACCATGTCGAGTGGTCGTGGTGTGGACAGGAANTCTCGTGATATCGCCTGTCATTCTCTCTTATCATATAGATCAGCTGATTGCTTTTCTCTTTCGCGCGCTCACCGGCACGGTATTTACCAATTCTCTTTGTCTCTTTCTCTCTCTCTCTCTCTCTCCCTCTTGCTTATTCTCTATCTCTCTCCCTCTTGCTTACTCTCTCTCTCCCTCTTGCTTACTCTCTGTCTGCCACATTGCAAAGATACCCAACCATTACCTAGCATACACACCATATATTAGGCCTATAGGTATTCAAGTTAGGCCTATATGAATTCAAGTTAGGCCTAGGTTAGGTTACTAGTTTTCCCGTCAAACCTTATTATTGAATCCTAATGTTTGCCAGTAAGATAAATTGTTTGGTTTTAAAATCCTTCATATTTTGTACGTACAACCCACAACCTTTATTGTGGGTTGTATGTTGTGTACGACGGTAGGTGGCTGCTTGTAAAGCGTGTTTATCGTGAGGGGGGAGAGGGAGACAGAGAGAGAGGAAGGGACAGAGAGAGGAAAGGACAGAGGGAGACAGAGAGAGAGGAAGGGACAGAGGGAGACACAGAGAGGGAGGGACAGAGGGAGACAGAGAGAGGAAGGAAGGGACAGAAGGGAGACAGACAGGAATGGAGGGAAGAGACAAAAATTTGCGGCAAATGGAATTGTTTTTTTCCCAGGAAGCCTACATGAATACTGACAAGTGTGGTGATGTCAGTTAAATGGTGGACAGGAAGGACGACTGAATTGCCTGTGGATAGGTGGATAGTTGGATGAGGGGGGGAAGGGAGGAGGACACTATAGAAGAGGTAAACTGGGAAGAGTGAGGTGTGTGCCAACAGGGGAGGGGGGGGGAGTGCCAAATGTGTGCATCCGTGGCACTAGGAAACTGTTGAGTTGTCGTGTTGGGGGGAGGGAGTGTCAGAGGCAGTGTGGGAGGGGGGGAGGGAGGGAGGGGGGGGGGACTGGGAAAGGGGTTGAGGTGTTAGGCAGGGAAAGATTTAGGTTGTTGTTGTTTTTAAGATTCGCTACCTGGAACGAAAAGTTCCAAGTAGCACGGGCTATGGTGAGCCCGTAGTGCCAGATTTGGGTGTTGGGGGAGGTTGTTATGGTAGGTTGGGTGAGGGGTTTGGTGGCCTCGTGTACCGTCTGGTTGACGCGTGCGCTCAAGTCCAGCGGTAAACCTTTGGAAGAGAGGTAGGTGTGTACACACCTCACCCTGGGTGTGTATACCCCTCACCCTGGGTGTGTACACCCTCACCCTGGGTGTGCACACCCCTCACCCTGGTGTGTACACCCCTCACCCTGGGTGTGCACACCCCTCACCCTGGGTGTGCACACCCCTCACCCTGGGTGTGTACACCCCTCACCCTGGGTGTGTACACCCCTCACCCTGGGTGTGTATACCCCTCACCCTGGGTGTGTACCACCCCTCACCCTGGGTGTGTACACCCCTCACCCTGGGTGTGTACACCCCTCACCCTGGGTGTGTACACCCCTCACCCTGGGTGTGTACACCCCTCACCCTGGGTGTGTACACCCCTCACCCTGGGTGTGTACACCCCTCACCCTGGGTGTGTATACCCCTCACCCTGGGTGTGTACACCCCTCACCCTGGGTGTGTACCCCCTCACCCTGGGTGTGCACACCCCTCACCCTGGGTGTGTACACCCCTCACCCTGGGTGTGTACACCCCTCACCCTGGGTGTGTATACCCCTCACCCTGGGTGTGTACACCCCTCACCCTGGGTGTGTACACCCCTCACCCTGGGTGTGTACACCCCTCACCCTGGGTGTGTACACCCCTCACCCTGGGTGTGTACACCCCTCACCCTGGGTGTGTATACCCCTCACCCTGGGTGTGTACACCCCTCACCCTGGGTGTGCACACCCCTCACCCTGGGTGTGTACACCCCTCACCCTGGGTGTGTATACCCCTCACCCTGGGTGTGTACACCCCTCACCCTGGGTGTGTATACCCCTCACCCTGGGTGTGTACACCCCTCACCCTGGGTGTGTACACCCCTCACCCTGGGTGTGTACACCCCTCACCCTGGGTGTGAGCCGGGACAGGTGTACACATGCGCTCCCACACCTACCGCCCACCGATACTATGTGATCCCATGTGGGAGAGACACAGGGGAGAGGGGGGGAGGGGCTCCCAACTCTCCCACATACCAGGCCTTCAAGTTGACGGGCATCACATATTACAGGGTGTTGAACATGGCGCTGTGGTAGTATGTTCACCCACACCTTCAGTCATGTACCTCACTAAACTTTCGGTTGAATTTTTTTAATATGCCTCCAGGAGGCAATTAAAAAAAATAACCTACCAAACAATATTGCTCGGTTACACTCAGAAATCACAATAGCGTGAGGCATCAAATGAACAAGTCGTAGCTCAGTCGCTAAAGGCAGCGTCTGGGATGATCTCGGACGTAGGTTCGAATCCTCATCACGGCCCTTGTGGATTTGTTCATTTAATATTGCTCGGGTTCTACCTTGTTGCATATATAATCGTATCTGTGTGACCTGGAACACGAGGACATTTTAGGGGGTGAGGTTAAAGAAGATGGAGAAACACATGCGAAGGGAAAAGTTTGGAAAAGGGAAATATGGTGTGACTTATGATGACTGACGTGCTGTCCGCCTCGCTGACACGCAACACCAAGGCAGCGCCACTGCATTGAGGATGGTCCGAGAGGCGAGACGTAAGCCTGTTGAAGATGTCAATAGAGTACTGCTAAGTGAAAATCCCCTGCATGAGGGGCACCCACGGCTCAGAGACGAGTGGTGGCGTGTAGGTTCGCCCAGTCAACCAGAAATTCTTCAGTTATATAACCCGATAATTGGTTTTTGAGTCTAATTTTAATGTGATAATGCATTAAGTAGAGTACTATAAGGATCTGTCCCAAGATATCTGCTATTTTCTACATTATAAACAAGATTCACCAGCAACGTTACCAGCGTTCCTAGTAACGATGACAATTGGAAAGGAGTAAATTTAGACAAGGACTAAAATCCACTGCATACACTTTTGAATACACTTTTACCATTAACTTGAAAAAAATAAAATCAAAGAGAACATGGAACTTAAAACTGAGTAAGCTTAGTTTTAGAAAATAATTGGGTAAAAAAACGGGTTTGAAAGTAGTGTAGTGGATTTATGTGGGGGTCGCAGGAGTGTTTCAAGCGAAGGTTAGACAAGTTGGTTAGGTTTAGACAGGAGCCGCTTCTCATGGAATAATAGGCCTGCAATGTCCTAGCTTAATCAGTTCTTATCAACAGGTGTGTAATCGTTACATATATGCACATAATCAGTAACAGGTGAGTCAATTTCTAAAAGATTTACATACTTGTAGTTGACCAATATGATTACAGATTTTAGTAATTAAGCAAACTTGTAATTGATCAGAGATTTGGAGGTTTGTAAAAGGTAGGAAGTCTGGGCCTATTTGTTTGTAAACAATTGATCACATGTTTTCCAGCCACGTGGTGAAGACAGTGTTTGAAACCCACATGTTGAAGAACACAGTTGTACATGCTGCTATGGCGGTGTGTCCACTCACAAGATGATTGGCGCTGCCCAATACTGTCACTATGGCGGTGTGTCCACTCACAAGATGATTGGCGCTGCCCAATACTGTCACTATGGCGGTGTGTCCACTCACAAGATGATTGGCGCTGCCCAATACTGTCACTATGGCGGTGTGTCCACTCACAAGATGAGTGCCGCTGCCCAATACTGTCACTATGGCGGTGTGTCCACTCACAAGATGAGTGCCGCTGCCCAATAAACTCGCCCCTCGGGGCAAAGTTTACAAAATTTAAAGAACCACATACACATATACACGACCAACACAGTGTTGAAGGACAACGTACATGACTCAAACTATTTAATAATGTACCCTCAGGACCCCAGCACAGTGTTGCCATCTTATGTAAAAACTCTTGTCAATTCTGTTGTGAATTTACACGATCCTTCCAGTGTTACAAACGCTCCCACACAAACCCTAACCAGTGTTACCAACGCTCCCACACAAACCTAACAGTTACCAACGCTTATACATGAACCTAACCAGTGTTACCAACGCTCCCACACAAACCCTAACAGTTACCAACGCTTATACATGAACCCTAACCAGTGTTACCAAACGCTCCCACGCAAACCCTAACCAGTGTTACCAACGCTCCCACACAAACCCTAACAGTTACCAACGCTTATACATGAACCCTAACCAGTGTTACCAACGCTCCCACACAAACCCTAACAGTTACCAACGCTTATACATGAACCCTAACCAGTGTTACCAACGCTCCCACACAAACCCTAACAGTTACCAACGCTTATACATGAACCCTAACCAGTGTTACCAACGCTCCCACACAAACCCTAACCAGTGTTACCAACGCTCCCACACAAACCTAACAGTTACCAACGCTTATACATGAAACCCTAACCAGTGTTACCAACGCTCCCACCCAAACCCTAACCAGTGTTACCAACGCTCCCACACAAACCCTAACAGTTACCAACGCTTATACATGAACCCTAACTAGTGTTACCAACGCGCGCACACTAATCAACGCAGCGTTGCCAGCTTAGCGTACTAACCCACCAATGTTTGACTTTGTTACAGAGTCCGAGCGAGGCTGTGTGAGAGGCCCACCCCCCCTCTCCCCCCCCCCCCTGCCCCCTCAAGGCCGTAACCATGGCAACAACGTTCTCATCTTGAAACCATGAACAACACGCCTGCCCTTGTAACCATGGTAATACCTGAAGCATGAGGTTTGGAAGTTCTTGTTTGACACGCTAACTTTACTGCTCGTTAATGTTGTCTGCTGTGTGGAGCATTTTCTTTCAGCTTTTATAAATATTTTTTTGGTCGATGGTTTTTGTTCGCGTTAACCTCCATGTAGAGGTTATATCTTTTGGTTATCTTGAGATGATTTCGGGGCTTAGCGTCCCCGCGGCCGGTCCTCGACCTGGCTTCCTTTTTGTTACATCCCCAGGAAGCAGCCCGTAGCAGCTGTCTAACTCCCAGGTACCTATTTACTGTTAGGTGAACTTAGGGCATCCAGGTGAAAGAAACTCTAGCTATTTTTCCGCCTCCAACGGGGATCGAACCCGGAACCTCGGGACTACGAATCCCGAGCGCTGTCCACTCAGCTGTCAGGCCCCCTATAGAGAGAGAGAATTATCAGGAGAAAGCACTAAGTCGGTATGATTATATCACATAGAAAGGATAGGAGAAAACAGGTAGTTGCTGGGATAGGAGGACATAGGGAAGGAACGGTGCCCAACCCCTTCACACAGCACCGCTCCTGTGCTAGGTAAGTCCACTACGGGCTCACCATAGCCCGTGCTACTTGGAACTTGTTCTGAGGAGCTGAATCTATAACAACAACCCAACTTCTTGGAGCATGAGGGAGTTGAACACCAACCCTGCAAGAAGTGAGGCCAGTGCCCTACCGACCCAACTCCTCTTCCTAAAGTTATAATACAGGAACTAAGGTTACAAGTACAAACAATGGACGGAGTCAGCGGACAGTTTTCACGTTTCATACCATAAATGTTGTAGAGGGCACGAAACAAAAAAAAACTGGTTATAGCAGTAACCAGTCTAGCAGTCGTATATAGCAGTAATATAGCAGTGCTATAGCGGTATAGCAGTCGTAGCAGTAAAATAGGTACCTGGGTAAAATAGTCACGGGCGCGTTCTGGGGGTGGAGGCCTGGTCGAGGACCGGACCGCGGGGACACTAAAGCCCCGAAATCATCTCAAGAACCTCAAGATAGCCTGAAATACAATGAAGAAATCATAGACCTAGCGCATATTATGTGATATATTAGACCTAAGATTAACGCATTTTAGGCCTAAGATGCTTGGACAGGTCAGGTTCATTGTTACATACATTTTGAGTATGGCATTTGGAACTAAGTCAATAACAACGGAATTTTATAAGGTTCAATAGTACAGTATAGTACCTACACAGTTTAGGTTTGTGTCTCGGAGAGGCTGCAGGATCCAGTAAGTTCAGTAGCACAATATGCCAATATATTATAATATTAATTTATACTTGAGAAAATTCCAGTTTTGAATGAACAGCATGTTAAAATTTATGAATGCGTCTGTGGGTTTGACCGC
>WNGS01001312.1:48822697-48834254 GCA_020271785.1 Procambarus virginalis
AACAAAATACTTCACCCACGTACTTCAAATATAAATAATCGCCAACAGAACGTAAACACCTAACCCAATTTAGTCCTAAATATACACACGATGCTAATATATAATTATAATATTAATTATCTATTTGAAAAGAAATCCTATAGTGAATGACCAATATGTTAAAATGATGAGTGCGTCTCTGGGTCGGCCGGCCGCTGGATGGACTGAACACAGAAAAGAGGACGGGCTGCACAGAGTACTTACCTCAACTAGAGGAGTATACAGAGCTGCTGCAGTAGTCTACAGTGGCACGAGACACGCAGCACCGCTCCTGTGCCAGGTAAGTCCACTACGGGCTCACCATAGCCCGTGCTACTTGGAACTTGTTCCGAGTAGCTGAATCTATAACAACAACAACAGTCCACAGTGGCCTATTGAACACCCAACCACAAAAGGTGAAGTGTTATTTTTGCATAGTTATCTAGCTCACACAAAATTCTTATCTGCCCTTAATGGCGAGGGATATTAATTAGTTCCACGTGTAGTGCTCAACCACACAGGTGCTGGAAAGCCATTTTGGATGTTGAAGGAAAAAGTTCACAAACGAATAGTCTTTGAATTAGACACTTCAGACTGCGAGGAGGGGCATCTTAACAGCCTGGTTGACCAACCAGGAGTCCTGGTTAGAGACCGGGCCGCGGGGACATAGATTCCCGAAACGATCACAAAGTAGTCACAAGACAGACTACATGGGAGATAGTCCCCCAGGTCTTCATACTGAAGCCATCACCTCAGACCACCAGTTGGAGCCAGGTGTGTAAAGGTACACCTCTGGCATCACCCCACTGCCTCCCTTGACCTTTTGGAGGTCTTGACGATTGATTGATTGATGAAGATTAAGCCACCCAAAAGGTGGCACGGGCATGAATAGCCCGTAAGCGGTGGCCCTTTTGAGCCTTACCAGTATCAATAGATGATACTGGAGATCTGTGGAGGTGCGACTGCGCCCTGCGTGACGGGAGATGTCTCAAGTGAAGGTCTTGGCGTAGAAAGAAAGTAGGAACAATGGGAGGGATCTCTGGCAAGCCGCTGGCTTCCTGTCCCCGTCGAGGCCACTGAGAGTTGTGGCCTCGGGTAATGCAGGTTAGTAGCTGGAGCCTGTTAGTGCATCTCTGTCTTTCCCATTCCTTTTTTATTCTCTCCCTTCCATCTCCATCAGTTTACGCTACTCTCCTCTCCCACGCACACAGGTATAGACGTCACGTGTTTTCAATTAACGTTACAGGAGTAGGAAAATGGAATGAAAAACAGAGAGAAGGTTATTGATGGGAACTGCAATCATAATTTGGCAAGTAGACATTGTAGAAATATATGTCCGGATTCATTGCCTTAGGAAACCTGCGTCTGGAAAGGCGGGTTCCAAGAGCTAAAGCTAAATCCTGCAGGTGTAAATGGGTGACTGCGTACACACACACACACACACACACACACACACACACACACACACACACACACACACACAGCCCAATAGGCTCAGGAATCTGTACACCAGTTGATTGACAGTTGAGAGGCGGGACCAAAGAGCCAAAGCTCAACCCCCGCAAGCACAAATAGGTGAGTACACACACACACACACACACACACACACACACACACACACACACACACACACACACACACACACACACACACACACACACACACACAACCTGTGTAAGGAATCATTCAGAATCTTGTACACCACATATGTAAGACCAATCCTGGAGTATGCGGCCCCAGCATGGAGCCCGTACCTTATCAAGCACAAGACGAAGCTGGAAAAAGTCCAAAGGTATGCCACTAGACTAGTCCCAGAACTAAGAGGCATGAGTTACGAGGAAAGGCTGCGGGAAATGCACCTTACGACACTGGAAGACAGAAGAGTAAGGGGAGACATGATCACAACCTACAAAATCCTCAGAGGAATCGACCGGGTAAACAAGGATAAACTATTCAACACTGGTGGGACGCGAACAAGGGGACACAGGTGGAAACTGAGTACCCACATGAGCCACAGAGACGTTAGAAGGAACTTTTTCAGTGTCAGAGTAGTTAACGAATGGAATGCATTAGGCAGTGATGTGGTGGAGGCTGACTCCATACACAGTTTTAAATGTAGATATGATAGAGCCCAGTAGGCTCAGGAATCTGTACACCAGTTGATTGACAGTTGAGAGGCGGGACCAAAGAGCCAAAGCTCAACCCCCGCAAGCACAATTAGGTGAGTACAATTAGGTGAGTACACACAAGTAGGTGAGTACAAGAACCAGGAATTCTCAGGATGATCAGGATAGCTGTGATCCTTTGTCAGGAAGACGTTGTTGCGTCTGAGGCCGTTGTACTGGTGGTGGTACGCAGGGAGGACGCACGCACCCGTGTCAGCGGAAATACCTCCTATACACATCCTCCTTGTCCGTATATACTTGCGTAAGGGGAGAGAGAGAGAGAGAGAGAGAGAGAGAGGGCGAGAGAGAGGGCGAGAGAGAGGAGGGTTATGTGGAGCCCTCCCCACTCGACTAATTCCTTTTCTCTACCTCTTTCCCGCATTTACTCCCTCATGTCGTGCTCCTGCTGTTTTGAATGAATGCGGGTGGTAAATATTGTATGCACGCTCTCCAGGTCGGCAACGTCTCCAGTCTTGAGTATAGGAATGTGCACCAGTGTCCAGATGTGCACATTGCTACACTCAAGGGCTCAAGGGCTCCCTGAAATTGAAATAAGTTTATTGAGGTAAAATACACACAAAGGGATGAGGTAGCTCAAGCTATTCTCACCCCATTCAGTACAACGTGTTCATATATATATATATATATATATATATATATATATATATATATATATATATATATATATATATATAGACACACATCACAAACAATAAACATATTACCGAACATTCTGAGTGATAAACATATACATTTCTTCCTTTACAGAAGTAGTATGGTATCAGACGTACACACAAATACTTTTATGACTTGGGTATACTGTATAGACAATTTGCAATAGACATTCAGACAATTCAACAAATGGTTACAGTCTTTGTGTAAAATTCTTGTATCTCTCCAGAATATCATCAACCTTTCCGTTGTGACACATCCAGGCTATTTGTTCAGGAACAGTCCTTATCTCAGTGTTTCTATATACGTTAATCAACGGAAAATCAAGAACATAATGGGTGAGGGTGTGAGACCTTAACATAATAGGTGAGGGTGTGAGACCTTAGCATAATGGGTGAGGGTGTGAGCCCTTAACATAATGGGTGAGGGTGTGAGCCCTTAACATAATGGGTGAGGGTATGGGACCTTAACATACCACATAGTTTACACTTGGTATCATTATCATTAACCCTACTCCATATTCCCAGTAATATTTGTGCCCAAGCCTGAGCCGCATGTGCACAGAGTCACTCCAAGCATTTCTCCTTTTACCATAAGTGAAATGGGTGTTTTGACTCGCATGTAGTGTTGCATGGTTTGGCTTCCCTCATACATTATACCTCTCCTCGCCACTTCTGCCTGTACCTGAATATTCCCCTGAGAAGCATCAGTCTCTGGCAATTACAAGGGTATAACCTCATATGGTAAAATCGTCCCACGCTCTGACTCCTAGCATATTAAATTCATAAAGAATTACCAACAATCTCTCATCGCAGGCCTCTACAAAGACACAATCAGGGTATCACGTCACACTTACACAAAAAAAGAAGCGGAAATAGCTTCGCTGCACAAAGGCAAGAAAACAGTTGGTGAAAAGTAACAGAACGCGCCATAAAAACCTTTGGAAAGGTGCTGGGAGCCGCTAGGTACTAGATTCACGAATCAGTTACGCAAGTACTTACGAACGTGTACATCTTTTCTCAATCTTTGGCGGCTTTGTTTACAATTATTAAACAGTTAATGAGCTCCGAATCACCAGGAGGCTGTTTATAACAATAACAACAGTTGATTGGCAAGTTTTCATGCTTGTAAACTGTTTAATAATTGTAAACAAAGCCGCCAAAGATTGAGAAAAGATGTACACGTTCGTAAGTACTTGCGTAACTGCTTCGTGAATCTGGTCCCCAGGTCTACACCTCCCCAGTAGTACCCACCCAGACTACCCATGTGCCCACCCAGACTACCCATGTACCCACCCAGACTACCCATGTGCCTACCCAGACTACCCATGTCAGCTACCCAGTACCCACCGACTACCCATGTCCACCCGGACTACCCAGTACCCAGACTACCCATGTACCGACCGTCACCCAGACTACCCATGTCCCCACCATGACCACCCACACCCAGTACAAACTACCCATGCAAATCATGTACCCACCCAGCACATGTCCACCGACACCCAGTCCCGCACCCTGTCCCACCCAGACACCATGCAACACCAGTACCAGCCTCCAGCCACTACTACCCATGACCCCTACCCCCCCGCTAGCCCCCCTACCCAGACCACTACCCATGTACCCAGATACATGACCCACCCAGACTACCCATGTACCCACGGCTACCCAGCGAGCACCACAACATACTGTAAAGTAATGTGCCCTCATCACCGCGATGTGAGGGGCACACGCGCAGCACCCGACGTCAGGTGACAGATGGGTTCGATGCCCCGTCGCTGCGCCAATACTTATTGCGATGGGCATTCGGTAATAATAACTCGTACCCTAAGAGTAATTAGCAACAACTTTAAATCAGGAACACCCGTAGGAAAACGAGTTAGAGGACTTTCGAGCCACAACTGCCTTCAGTAAAGCTGGCGAAGTGTCTGGTGGGCAGCCCGTCCTCCAAAAAAGATCCAAAAGTGATTCCATGCCCCTGGTCAAACCCCCGTTTATGAATGAACAACGGTTTACACACGCACTCACAACTGCTGACTTCGAACATGATCCGGAACAACTCACTACAGATTGTCATCAACCTATAATGCGCCGTCCTCCACAGATCAAATATTCCTGACCCCAAAACCCCTTTTAAAGCGGTAACGTCACAACGCTGAGTTCGATACCGGAAATCGACGTTTGAATCAACGCTATAATGCTCACCCCACGTATACAGAATACAATAATCGCGCAACAGAACTAAACACCTGACCTAACTATCCTATGCCTATATATACAACAATATGCCAATATATTATAATATTAATTTATACTTGAGAAAATTCTCCAGTTTTGAATGAACAGCATGTTAAATTATGAATGCGTCTGTGGGTTGACCGCTGGATGGAATGGAACTGAGTGGAGGACGGGGTTGCTGGTGGGGGGGGGGTGGAGGGGGTGGTGTCTGAAGAACATCCATTGCCAGAATACATCCAGAGTGAAATATCTAAATTATTTGGGATCCGTAAAACTGTCATTTGGACTTTTAGATTTCATTACATTAATGCAAAAGTACTAACATTTAATTTCAACTCAGATGGGACCTTGCAACAACAACTTATACAACTACAGTGTTACAAGAACAATAGCACCATAATTTTGAATGAGGCTGCCTCAGCAAGTCTCAGGAGCTTACTGAACTTCGCCAACTTTCTGCGAGACATCGACTAGCTTGCCTCCCAGAAGGGCCGATGGCTTGATAGCTCAACCATCACATGTCGGTGGCTAAACATTGAGTCAGCACCAGGGTGCAGGAAGCGCCAAAAACATCCGAAGTCACAATCGATTAAGAATGGTCCAGGACGGACCGAAACGTCGTCGTCCCTCACCTTCTAGTGTGTGGTCTAGTCAACATACGAACACAGAATATCGTTGTCTGATACACATTTTTGTATTTATTTTACATGTACACATAAAATATTTACATAAATTCTTGCGTTCATCCATAATTATGGACGCTTGGGCGAGCCGATGGTATTAGTAGGTCGTAAGTCTTAATGCAGACGGCTGCAGTACTAATGTCAAGGGTATGATGGATGAGCTCAGGCTACGAGATGACAGGATGATCTATAATAGCAGGCTACTAGTGCAGGTGAAATGTGATAATAGTTCGGCTAGTGAGTCTAATGGATGTAAATCTGATATGTGCAGTGTGATTACAAGTGGTTATCTGAGAATAGTGGGTCAGCTACGTGAGATAGTGTGTAAATGCTTGATGAATCGAGGCTTGCAGGCTACGTAGAATGTACTAAACTCCCTCTGAAAACTGGGATTAGAAAAGTACATGTGCAAAATTATCCAAAGACCCGCCTGAAGCTTTCAACACCTAAATTAGAGGAGAAAATGTAACCACATCTCTAAATAGGTTCACATGGTACGTGATGAACACTCCCCCAAAGGTAACCCGATCAACCACACAGCTGTTCTACGAGTTGCAGCCACCACCAACAGTTTGTTGAGGGACCATCACCCTGGCGGTCATGTAGAGACCGGGCCTCGGGGGTCATACACAAGGTACCTTTTCACATGTACACTTGTAACTACTCCATAATACAATTTTAAACAAAGCCACGCACACAAAGAACGACACAACCACACACAACACACACACATCACACCACCACAATACACACACACCACACACACACCCACACACACATCAGCAGCATATGCCAGGTTGGCTAACATAAGAACGGCCTTTAGAAACTTGTGTAAGGAATCTTTCAGAACATTATATACCAACATATGTCAAGACCAATCCTGGAGTATGCGGCTCCAGCATGGAGTCCCTATCTAGTCAAGCATAAGACTAAACTGGAAAAGGTTCAAATGGTTTGCCACCAGACTAGTACCCGAGCTGGAGGGTATGAGCTACGAGGAGCGACTGCAGGAATTAAACCTCACTTCGTTGGAAGACAAGAAGAGTTAGGGGGGACATGATCCCCCACCCACCCCATACCCAATATCCCTCAGGCGGATCGACAGGGTTGATAAAGACAGGCTGTTTAACACAAGGGGCACACGCACTAGGGGACACAGGTGGAAACTGAGTGCCCAATGAGCCACAGAGATATTAGAAGAACTTTTTTAGTGTCAGAGTGGTTGGACAAATGGAATGCATTAGGAAGCGATTGTGGTGGAGGCTGACTCTGACTCCATACACAGTTTCAAATGTAGACTAGATAGAGCCCATTAGGCTAAGGAAACTGTACACCTGTGATTGACGGTTGAGAGGCGGGACCAAAGAGCCAGAGCTCAACCCCCGCAAGCACAACTAGGTGAGTACACACACACACACACACCACACACACACACACACACCACACACCACACCACACACACACACACACAACACCACACACACACAACACACACCGCGTGTATAACGTTGTGTATACTAACACGACGAAGTTTAGGATTCCTGAATCATAATTTAGGACTTTGGTTCTAAATTATGATCAGGACTAAAGTATACTTGCTGTTTGGTCACTAAATACTTAAGGTGGTCTAAATAACCCTCAGAGGTTGAATGGCCCTCAACCCTCCAGAGGTTGATGGGGCCCTCAACCCTCCAGAGGTTGATGGGGCCATCAACCCTCCAGAGGTTGATGGGGCCCTCAACCCTCCAGAGGTTGATGGGGCCCTCAACCCTCCAGAGGTTGATGGGGCCCTCAACCCCCCAGAGGTGATGGGGCCCCAACCCTCCAGCGGTTGATGGGGCCCTCAACCCTCCAGAAGGTTGATGGGGCCCTCAACCCTCCAGAGGTTGATGGGGGCCCTCAATTCCCCTCCAGAGGTTGATGGGGCCCTCAACCCTCCAGAGGTTGATGGGGCCCTCAACCCTCCAGAGGTTGATGGGCCCTCAACCCTCCAGAGGTTGATGGGGCCCTCAACCTCCAGAGGTTGATGGGGCCCTCAACCCTCCAGAGGTGATGGGGGCCCTCAACCTCCAGAGGTTGATGGGGCTTCAACCCCAACACCATAACACATAATTTACATACTGCAAATGACAGCATAATAGAGCTGGTGCTATCTATACCTGTAATCTAAGGGACGTGTTTACAACCTGCTATCTTATCGAGAGTTCCGTGTTTTGATGGTTTTATGTATAATGCCGGTTGTGTGTTACGAGCGTGATTGGTGATTGTTGATGTTAGTGGTGGGGGATTGGTAGGTGATTGTTAATGGATAGGGGAGTTGTCTGTGGGTAAAAGGGAGGTGATTGTTAGTGGTTAAAGGAAGTGACTTGTTGGTGGGTAGGGGTGATTGTGGTAGGAGTGGTGGTTGTTGGGGGTGATAGATCTCTTGGGCTCTCGCCTCCCAGCTCTTGGTTCCTGATCGTTGTACAATTTTTGAAGTTCAAGTTATCTATTGTTGTGTCCTGAAGCTGTTTGTGAAGGTGGTTTCTGTGACCTCTGTCTCTGGCCACTCGTCCACAGACATGCACTTCCTGACCTCTCTCTCTGGCCACTCGTCCACGGACATGCACTTCCTGACCTCTCTCTCTGGCCACTCGTCAACAGACATGCACTTCCTGACCTCTCTCTCTCTGGCCACTCGTCCCCCAGACATGCACTTCCTGACCTCTCTCTCTCTGGCCAATTGTCCACAGACATGCACTTCCTGACCTCTCTCTCTCTGGCCATTTGTCCACAGACACGCACTTCCTGACCTCTCTCTCTGGCCACTCGTCCGCAGGAACACGCACTTCCTGACTTCTCTCTCTGGCCACTCGTCCACAGACATGCACTTTCCTGACCTCTCTCTCTCTCTGGCCGCTCGTCCACAGACATGCACTTCCTGACCTCTCTCTCTCTCTCTGGCCCACTCGTCCACAGACATGCACTTCTTGACCTCTCTCTCTGGCCACTCGTCCGCAGACATGCACTTCCTGACCTCTCTCCTCTGGCCACTCGTCCGCAGACATGCACTTTCTGACCTCTCTCTCTGGCCACTCGTCCGCAGACATGCACTTTCTGACCTCTCTCTCTGGCCACTCGTCCGCAGACACGCACTTCCTGACCTCTCTCTCTGGCCACTCGTCCCCAGACATGCACTCCTGACATCTCTCTCTGGCCACTCGTCCACAGACATGCACTTCCTGACCTCTCTATCTGGCCACTCGTCCACAGACATGCACTTCCTGACCTCTCTCTCTGGCCACTCGCCGCAGACATGCACTTCCTGACCTCTCTCTATGGCCCACTCGTCCACAGACATGCACTTCCTGACCTCTCTCTCTCTGGCCACTTGTCCACAGACACGCACTTTCTGACCTCTCTCTCTGGCCACTCGTCCGCAGACATGCACTTCCTGACCTCTCTCTCTGGCCAATATTTGCACTTTACAGCGTCAACACTTGTTCTTTTTTCTCTAATTGGCAAAAGGTGTCCAAGTCCACCTTGACGTGTGTGTGTGGTGTGTGTGTGTGTGTGGGTGTGTGTGTGTGTGTGTGTGTGTGTGTGTGTGTGTGTGTGTGTGTGTGTGTGTACTCGCCTAGTTTGTTCTTGCGGGGGTTGTGTGTGTGTTGTATTAAATATATAAATATATATGTATTGTTTTGTTGACCACATTTTCTCTGGCAAGGTTGTAAGTCTGGTCTTGAGGTCTGCCAGTTTTTGTCGTGTGCTTCTTGTTGTTGTTCTTACTGTCTGATTCCTTCCACCAGCTGCCGACGGGTGTCAGAGTACACTGGGGACGGCTGACACCTCTCCGCCAGCCAAGGGAGTACAAGGCAGAAAAGGAAAACCGATGAAAGTGTAGCTGCAGAAGCAAACACAGGATACACACGAACACATCAACATCAGCAACGTGTGCAAGGCTAACATCGCATGACAGCACTCGAGATCCCAGACAAGTTTTCAGGGCATTTATAATTCCCCAAGTAATGCCTTTTATGTTTTAAGTTTCTTGAGGTTATCTTGATGATTTCGGGGCTTTTTTTTTAGTGTCCCCGCGACCCGGTCCTCGACCAGGCCTCACCCCCAGGAAGCAGCCCGTGACAGCTGACTAACACCCAGGTACCTATTTTTACTGCTATGGTAACAGGGGCATAGGGTTGAAAGAAAACTCTGCCCATTGTTTCTCGCCGGCCGCTGGGATCGAACCTTAATAGCCTTTCACCTGTAATCAGGGTCTCGTGGCGCAAGTGGTTACGTCCTAGGTTCGCAAACCAGAGGCTTCAAATAAGCCAGAGTTGATGCCTTCCTGTCCCAACAACGGGAATTTTGTGATCTATGATGAGGGCATATAATATATGGGATATCTATGATGATAATGCTCCTGATTCTTCATTATTGGTGATGATCAAAGCAAGAGTATTATCGTTACTAGTCAGCTGCGTTATCTGTTTGGTTTAGAGCGCTCAGACAACGTGTAAGGAAACCTCTCTGACCTGCCACTAGTTATTTCCAGTCATGTGCCCTGGTACCCAGGCGACTCGGGCAGCGGTACCCAGGCGACTCGGGGCAGCAATAGTGAGAGTAGTGGGCAGCGTCACTCATCCTTGTGAGTAAACATACTATATAACCTCCAGGCTTTGTGCTTCATTGGGAGGCTTGCCGCTCCGTTCAGTTCTTGTGTATTCATAGTAGCAGGTATAGGACAGTCTTGTGGTAGGTGTGTGTGTGGGGTTGGAGACTGGGTTGTGTAGGTGTGTGTGGGTTGGAGACTGGGTTTGTGTAGGTGTGTGTGTGGTTGGAGACGGGTTTGTGTAGGTGGTGTGTGGTTGGAGAACTTGGTTGGGGGAGGGGTGTGTGGGGTGGGAGACTGGGTTTGTGTAGGTGTGGGGGGGGTTGGAGAGTGGTTTGTGTAGGTGGTGTGTGTGGGTTGGGAGATTGGGTTTGTGTAGGTGTGGGGGGTGGTTGGAGACCTGGGTTTGTGTAGGTGGTGGTGTGTGTGGTTGGATGACCTGGGGTGGGTTGTGTAGGGGGTGTGTGGTTGGGTGAGAGTGGTTTCTTGTGTAGGAGGGTATAGGTGGAGACTGGGTTTTTGTGTGTGTGGGTGGAGACTGGGTTTGTGGAGGTGTGTGTGGTTGGAGGACTGGGTTTGTGTAGGAGTGTATAGGTGGAGACTGGGTTTATATAGGAGTAGACGATGAGAAAGATTATCTTTGTTGGTGTGAAAATGTTTGCAAATGTACTTTACTTCTCGCTAATTCCTTCCCCCCCCATACTCTCCCGCCCCATCACCCCACTCTCCTCTCCCTCCCCTCACACTCTCCCTCCTCTCCCCACCCCACTCTCCCCTCCCCCCCACTCCACCCTCGCCGTGTTGTTGGGGGTGACTTGCTGGTGGCGGGGTTTGCGTCACATGACGCTCCTCTCCCGTTATCTCGTGATATCGCCTGTCATTTCTCTCTTATCATATAGATTAGCTTGATTGCTTTCTCTTTTCGCGCGCGCTCACCGGCACGGTATTTACCAATTCTCTTTGTCTCTTCATCTCTCTCTCTCTCTCCCTCTTGCTTAATTCTCTATCTCTCTCCCCTTTGCTTACTCTCTCTCTCCCTCTTGCTGACTCTCTGTCTGCCACATTAGACAAAGATACCAACCATTACCGTACGGCATACACACCATATATTAGGCCTATAGGTATTCAAGTTAGGCCTATATGAATTCAAGTTAGGCCTAGGTTAGGTTACTATGTTTTCCCGTCAAACCTACT
>WNGS01001312.1:48835254-48868247 GCA_020271785.1 Procambarus virginalis
GAATTTGCTATAAGAGTGGGTATAGGGCATTAGTTCAACTCATTGCTTTTCACATCAGTGAGCGCTCACTTTAGGGAGTGTTTAGATTTTTAGATTTTGTTTAGCTTTGAATAAACCATTTAGCTAGTAAATTGTCTTTTTATTAATTTCCATTTTGTGTAATTTATTTGCATTGTACCGGTCCACGTGGGTAGCATGGCCTAGTTGAGTTGGGCCGCATTCTAACACCAAATAAGAATTCTTTGTCCCTTGATTTTAATTAATTCCACACTTAACGGAAAATCCAATTCATATATTACTAGTGGGGATCAAACCCCAAGGTTTATTGATTAGCATGATCGATCCAGACCTCGGTCATTGCTCAGTGGTAATGGTCTGGTAGTGGCAGCGCAACAAGTCGTGCTAGAAGTCTGTTTTCACGTCATAAGGTTGTAGAATCATAAGTCGGTCAACCCTCCCTCCCTGTTCAGCCCATTGACACCGTGAGAGGGGCTTACTGGGCAGCTACCGGAGTGTGATGCTCCTTGGGACGTCCTCTGTCCTTTTGTGGCCTTGTGCTCCTGCTGCTGTCCTCTCTAATTATGCTGAACTACTTTTCCTTTTCCTTCTGTTTCGTTTTTCTCCCCCTCTTCTCCTATCTGCTTGTCATTTCCTGCCGACCTTTTGCTTGTTTTGGTTATTCCTTTGGACTTCTTCTATTTTGACACCCGGGTGCTTGAGGAGGCATACTCTTGCACCCTTAGAACTGTAGTACCCACCATCTCGAGCGAGGGGAACCTTTTATTGTCAATCCCCCTTTCGTCGCTGAACCCGATCTCGACGAACTTATGGTTCTTTAGGTGGCGTTTGTGGTGTGTATACTCACGACCCACCCCTAGGGGGCCCCGGCATGATTTGCGATAGCTTCCTGTTGGGTGTCCTGCCTCTAATTGTGGCTCCATGGTGAGTATGGGGGCACATTCGTGGATGAATTTCTTTCTCTTCATCTTTATGTCGATGAATGTTTCTGTTGTTCCCTCTCAGGCTCGTGGGGTGGTCGACCAAGCCCCCGAGACGGCCTGTATTGGAAGACCAGGCTCTGTAGCCCCCGCTGCGTTGAGCCCCGACCTTGCTCCTCCTTTGACTATCCTGACTTCTTCCCCCAGCTCCCCTCCCTCCGCTGTGGTTGGGTCGAGCCTCCAGCCCCCAGTGGTGACCACTTCGTCCCCTGGTGCGGGTAAGTCTCTCCTTGTGACTACTGCGCCTTTTGACCCGTCTCTCTCAGGGGGTTCTCAACGCCGTCAGCGCTTCGGCAGCACTCGCTCGTTTCCGTTCTGTACTGATGCGTATCAGGCCTTGTTTGGTCCTGCTTCATGGGCCAAATACTTTGATCTCCTCCCTCTTGATTCTGCGCCTCCTGATGATTTCTCCCTCCATCGGCATCTCATTGATTCCGTGGATGCGTCTGTTACTTTCAACCCCACTCGTCTCGGTACACGTGTAGTTGCTGCTCCTTCTCAGGATGCAGCTTCCCGCTTGGCTGCCTTATCCTGCCTTGGCGAGATCCCTGTTCGGGTCTCAAAGAACGCTCGGTTGAATGCCAGTGTTGGCACTATTCTCCTCCCGCCCCATGTTGCAACCGGTGTTCGGAATCTGCAGGACTGCCACGACGATATTCGGCATATCCTTGATGCCCAAGGCCATTCTGTCCTCCAGGTAGACTCGTTTACTCGTCCCCCTCGTGGTCGTCGCCATCAACCCCTTCGAATTGTAAAGATCACCTTTGATGGTAGGACCCTTCCATCCTCTGTCATTCTTGCTGGTGCCAGGTGGTCTGTCCAGGAGTATATTCCTTCTCCTCGGCTTTGTAACAAGTGCTGGAGGTTTGGGCATGGTGCCCTCCTCTGCTCTGGGACTGTCTCTCTCTGTCCTTTGTGTGGGGGTGAAGGTCACTCAAAGCCGGAGTGCACTTCTCCCCAAGCACGCTGCCTCAACTGCGGTGAGGCCCATCCTACCTTCTCCCGTGCCTGTATCCATTACAAGCTTGAGGCAGCTGTCCTCAACTTGAAGCACCGGGAGCGTTTATCTTTTCCCGAGGCGAGGCGCCAGGTTCGCCGGCTCCCGCCTTATGCTAACATCTCTTATGCTCACGTGTTGCGTTCTTCCTCTCCTCGTCCTTCCCACCTTCCTCAGACTCACAACCGTTTCCGGGCCTTGGACCCTGATACGCCCACTGCCCCCTCCTCTGTTCCTTTGAGTTCTGTCCTAAAGGGTCCCCCTCCTGGTCCTCTGTCTGGGGTTCCCCTTCTTTCTACCCGGTCTGTCATGTCTCCTGTGTCTTCTTCCTCGTCTCCCTCCGATCATCCTTCCCATCCTTCTCCTCCATCTATTGACTCTCCCCGCCGCCTGTCGGTGCAGGCGGATGTCCATCGCTCTCCTAACGGCCGTCGTGTGTGCTCTCGTTCAGCTTCTTCTGTTGAGACACTGGAATCCGTTGCCCGGTATGTAGTTGCTGGGACACCGGTCTCTTTAAGTCAGAAGCGTAAGCCTGGCCCCTCTCCTTCCTCCTCCCCAGCGGGTAAGAAGGCTTCACTTTCTTCCTCGGCCCCTACTACTGGCTCTATTGCTCCTTCCCCTCCCATTTCAGTGGTTGCGCCCCCTGTTCCTGCTATGGAGGTTTCTTTGGCCCCTGCTTCCCTCTCGGTTGCTGCCCTTGCTGAGGTGCACTCCCCTCTTTCTACTCCCCCTCTTCCTGCTGCTGCTCTTGGCTGCTCCTCTCCGTTGTCCTCCTCCTCCTCCTCCTCCTCCGGACCCTGCCCGCCCACCTCTGGTCTGTTCTCCCGCTTTCTTCCCTCCGTCTTTGCTCAGTTTACCCATGCCCCCTAACCCTGACTTTGATGACCCTGATCCCGACCCTGATATTCTATAACGTGTCATTTTGCTCTTTCGCCTTTGTTTCTTCCTTGTTCTCTGTTGTTGTCCTTTCTCTTCTCGTCGATGTCTATTCTTCAATGGAACGTTCGAGGTTATTACGCCAATTTCCTCGAACTCCACCTTCTGATTTCGCGGTTTTTGCCCCTTTGTGTCTGTCTCCAGGAGCCGATGCTTGCTGTTCGTCCTTGTCGCTTTCGTGTCTATTCCTTTCTCTCCCCCCCCCTAGCTGTTGCTGTGGCTCCTAATTCTTCTGCTCTCTTGATTCGCTCTGATGTTCCCTTTGTCCCCTTACTTTTTCCTTCGCCTCTCCATTGTTCTGCTGCTCGTATCTTTGTGGGGAAATGGTACACAGTTTGTTCCATTTATCTTCCCCTGAGTGTCCCGCTTTCTCTTCCTGATTTGAAACACCTCCTGGACTCCTTGCCGGAGCCTGTGCTCCTGCTGGGTGATTTCAATTGTCGCCATTCTCTTTGGGGTGATGTTCTGACGAATACCCGAGGTCACCTTCTTGAGCCGTTTATCCTCTCTTCTTCCCTGTCTCTTCTGAATTCTGGTGAGCCCACTCATTTGGACTCTCGGACTCGCACCCTTTCCTGTCTTGATCTTTCTCTCTGCTCTTCTTCTCTTTACTTAGATTTCACGTGGCAGGTTCTTGGTGACCTCCATGGCAGTGATCATTTCCCATCCTCGTTTCCTTTTTCTCTTTTCGCCCTTCCCTCTCTTTCCCTAGGTGGCAGTTTGCTAAAGCGGATTGGAACCTATTTACCCTCAGTGCTGCTCTCTCTGACCTCTTCCTTCTGCCTCTCCCTCGCGCTCTCCTCCTTTTTCATGACACTGTCTTCGACGCTGCCCTCGGCTCTATTCCTCGCTCTTCCTCTCGGGGTCCACGGAAGTGCGTTCCCTAGTGGAATGCAGCCTGTGCTCGGGCTGTCCGCTCTAAGCGTGTAGCCTGGAAGAGGTACCGCCGTCGGCAGACGACCGATTCTTTTCTTTTCTTTCGGAAAGCGAGTGCGGTGGCCCGTAGGGCCATCCGTACAGCTAAACGTGAATGTTGGGCTTCTTATGTCTCCACAATTACGTCCGAAACTCCCCTGCCACAGATCTGGAAGCGTATCCGCAAGATAGCGGATAAGTTCATTCCCAATGTTTCCCCGGTCCTTCACCTCCATGGTACTCTTGTGGCAGACCCGTTGCAGGTCGCTACCGAACTGGGTTCCCACTTTTCTTCTGTTAGCTCTGGTCTTCATCTTCCCCAATCTTTCCTTCTTCGTAAACCTGTCCTTGAGTCTCGTCCTTTAGATTTCTGCACTCGTCTTCGACTTTCCTATAATGATCTCTTCTCTCTCTCTGAACTTCGTTCTGCCCTGGCCCTCTGCGGTTCTATGGCGGCGGGCTCCGATGGTATTCATTATGAGATGCTTCGTCATCTCCCTCCGTGCACGTCTCAGTATTTACTGAGTCTGTATAATCGGATCTGGGAGTCGTCGTCAGTCCCTGAGGACTGGCTCGATGCCGTTGTCCTCCCTGTTCGCAAACAGGGACTCTGGGAACTTCCCCTAAGGACTTTTGCCGTATTGCCCTCACAAGTTGTGTCTGCAAACTCTTTGAACGTATGGTTAACGTTCGTCTGATGTGGTTCCTGGAACACCATCACCTCCTCTCCCCTTCCCAATGTGGTTTCCGCAAGTGCCGCAGCACAACAGATGTCCTGGTGAACTTGGAAGTCTATATTCGTACTGCTTTTGCTGCGAAGACCTCCGTTGTTGCTGTCCTTTTTGACCTGGAAAAGGCTTACGACACCACTTGGCGATATCATATTCTATCCCAGCTTCATTCTTTTGGCCTGCGTGGCCGTCTCCCTCTCTTGCTCCGCAGCTTCCTCTCTCGTCGTTCCTTTCGGGTGCGCCTTGGTACCACTCTCTCTGCCTCTTTTCAGCAATACGAAGGTGTGCCCCAGGGTAGTGTTCTGAGCACTACTCTTTTTCTGGTTGCCCTCAATGGTCTTCTTTCCTCTCTTCCTTCAGGCGTCTTCTCCGCTCTCTATGTCGATGATCTTACTCTTTGCTGTCAGGGTTTATGACTCGCCTCTTCTTCAACGTCGGCTTCAACTTGCGATTGATGCCATGTCGTCTTGGGCCACCGATCATGGCTTCAAGTTCTCTTCTACAAAGACTTGTAGAAGAGTCGCTCTTCGTCCCTCTTTGTCACTTTTTGGTCGTCCCCTTGAGTACAAAGATTCCGCGAAGCTTTTGGGGTTATTCTTTGACACTCGTTTGTCTTGGTCTCCCCATATCTCTTACCTCCGTGTTGAGTGCTCTAAGGCCCTTACCCTCCTTCGAGTATTGTCCCATACTTCTTGGGGAGCGGATAGGTGCACTCCCCTTGCTTTACATTCCTTTCTAGTCCTGTCTAAGATCGATTATGGTTGCCCTGCTTACTCGTCTGCTTCTCCTTCTGCTCTTCGCCGTCTTGATGCTTTGCACCATACTGGGTTGTGCCTCAGCTCTTGTGCCTTTCGTTCCACTCCCGTCCTCCAACCCGTTCTCGCACTTTCTTACATATGTGCATATGTGACATACTAATTTGTTGTGAATATTTTAGTTTACCATGAAAAGCTTCATAGAAAACACCGACCTTACCTAACCTTCTTAGTATGTTAAGATAAGAATCTAATTGCTTCGTAATTACAATTATTATTTAACCTATACCTATAATAGGTTAAGTAATAATTGTAATTACGAAGCAATAAGATGCCTATCTTAACTTACTAAGGTTAGGTAAGGTCGGTGTTTTCTATGAAGCTTTTCAAGGTAAACAAAAATATTCACAATAAATTAGTATGTCACATATGCACGTATTTAATAAGTCAATATTGACTATACGAAAGTGCGAGAACGGGTTGCGTCCTCAGCTTGTATGTTGACACTGGCTCCCTATCTCTCCAGGACCGGAGTTGATTGCTACTGTCTTCGCTATCTTGCACGATCCTTTCAACATCCTTCCTATCGCCTCTGTTGTGCTTTAACTTTTACCCCTCCTGCGATTCCTGTTCCTCTTCACCACCTCCCTCTTTCTGTCCAGTTATCTCGCTTACAGGATTCTCTTTCCGTTCGTATTTATAATATTTCTCCTCGTGTTGTTCCTTCTTTGCCCCCAAGGAGTCCCCCCCTTCCACAGTTTTGTACATCCTTGACCCACATCACTAAAGCTTTTACCTCTCCTACGGTTCTAAAACGCCTTTTCCTTGAGCACTTTCTTCTCACTCGCACTCCGTTTTTGTTCTTCACTGATGGGTCTAAGTCTGTGGACGGTGTTGGCTGCTCTGTTGTTTTTCCTGATCACACTTATATGTGTCACTTACCTCCAGAGACTAGCATCTTCAAAGCAGAGCTTTATGCTATTCTCTATGCTCTTCGTCTCCTGCTCTCTCGTTGCCAATCTTCCTTTGTGGTTGTTGTCGACTCTCGTAGTGCCCTCATGGCTCTCGGGTCCTTTAATCCGGTTCATCCAGTAGTTGTCGAGATCCAGCATTGACTGTTTCTTGTTCACAGTAAATTTAAGTTGGTTGAGTTTTGTTGGGTTCCCAGCCATATTGGTGTCTCTTTAAATGAGCATGCAGATGCTGCCGCCAGGGAAGCTGTCTGCTCTTGTCCCATCTCTCATAAAGGTATTCCTTATTCCGACTTGAACCCGGTTATCCATTCCTCCATCCTTACCGTTTGGCAGGCTTGTTGGTCGTCTGTTACTGGTAACAAACGACGTTCTCTTAAAGGTTGTGTGTCCTCATGGTTGTCCTCCTGCCACCGTAACCGGCGATAGAAAACGGCTCTGGCGAGGTTTATTATTAGCCATACTCGCTTAACTCATGGTCACTTGATGGAGCACCGCCCTGCTCCTTATTGTCCTAATTGCACTGTCCCTCTTACGGTCGTGCATATCCTTGTTGAATGTCCTGACTTCCGGGACGAGCGTGTGTCTTGTTTTTCAACCATACCCCGCGGTCGCTTGACTGTCGATAGTATTCTCGGTGACTCGGATACTTTTGATATCGTTCACCTTATGCGTTTCTGTTCTCGTATTGGCATCCTTGGTTATATTTAGCGCCCTCTGATTATCCCGCACATTTGATGGTGCTACATAACCTTCCCGGTTTGGTGCCTTCTTTTTGATAATTATTTACTTACTTGTCTCTGTAAGTGCAACGAGCCGTACGTACAGGTATGTAACATATTTTGGGGGCCCTAGGTCCAGGATGTTGTTTCCCAAAAAATTTAATCTTTGCTAATCTAACCTTGCCTTCCTAGGAATCTCTGTGCTTTAAGAAACTTTGCAGTGTTACATGCCAGTGAGCTGTCCTGTGTTTTATCATCAATCTACGCTTCACGATTTTGGAGGTAAGTCGTCCTAATTTTTTTGTTTGCGCAGTGAGGCCAAGCAAATTTTCAGTGTCGTGTCAATATAAAGTGAAGTGTGTAGTTCCGTGCGATTCTGTTGAATTATTTTAGTTAGTTAAGTGCCAAGTGTTAGTTAACAATGGAGGATCAAATGGAGTCGTTGTTGGCTAATCCAGATTTAGAGGGAATTAAAAGCCTAAAAAAGTCTGCCTTAATAAATATGGCAACTAAGTTAGAATTAACAGCCAACAATAAAATGAATAAGGCACAAATTCTGAGAGTCATAGTGACCCATTTAGTAGAAAATGGTGAGTTAGAAGAATTTCTGGAGGAGGTACGAGAGGAGACAAGTGAACAGATTGCTTTAAGGCGTCTTGAGTTGGAAGCGCAAGTAGCATATGCTAAGCTTGAGGCTCGAGAGAAAGAATGTGAATTTGAAAAGCAACAGAAAATATTAGAGATTGAAGCTCACAACCAACAGAAAATATTAGAGGCCGAAGCTCAACAGAGAGAGCTTGAAGCTCGACGGTTAGAAATTGAGGCTAAGGCTAGAAAGCAACAGCTAGAAAATGAGGCACAATATAGTAGACTAGTAGCACAATTACAATTACATTACACAATTACAGAGGCAACAAAGAAACAGCAGTTAGAAATTCAAAAACAAATGGCTGAGGCTAATATCCAAATTGAAACACAGCGATTTGCAGCTGGGCATGGTAATACTAGCAATGTTCCTAATAGTAATGATAGTAATCAAATTAGAGTAAATAAATATGAAGAGTTACCAAAGTTCAATGAGGAGGACCCCTGAGGTTTTCTTTTCACATTTCTCTAAAATTGCAGTCAGTATGAACTGGCCAATGGATCAATGGGTAGCGATCATGCAAAGTCAATTAAAAGGGACAAGTCAGGAGGTTTTTGCATCCTTGCCTGATGAAAATAGTTTTGATTACAATTTTGTTAAGAAAAGCATCTTAAATGCTTACCAGTTGAATCCTGAAGCACACAGACAAAAGTTCAGAAATTTAAAGAGGGCAAATGAACAAACAATTGCAGACTTCACCAGTTTAAAAACTAATTACTGTAACAGATGGCTTAAATCACTTTCAATAAATGAGTATGATGCTCTTAAGAATCTTCTTATCACAGAAGAAGTGTTGTCATGTCTCCCAGATAAATTGTCTACTTTTATGGCAGAACAGAAAAATATAACAGACATTTATGAGCTGTCTAAGCTCGCTGATGAGCATGAGTTGTTAACTAAGGCACATTTTAAAGCCTAATCACCTAAGTTTAACCGTAAAGTAAATTATAATGCTCATAGAACTCCTTATCAGAACCAATACAGTACTAGTGCTCCAGTTACTCCCATGAACTCTTCTCTTACAAAACCTAATCCTGCTACTTCATTGTCAGGAATATCAAATATTAGTAATGTTAATTCTAAACCTACAGTTGGTTCCACAGGTGTGTCCACTGTAAGGTACTGTACCCATTGTAAGAGAAAAGACCATGTGATTAATTCCTTTTTTATTTTGCACCCTGAGTTACGACCAACTGGCCTCATTTATTGTAGAGGTGTGCAGAATAAATTTACTAATGAACATGTCACTGTAAACCCCAATTGGGTGAAACAGTATTCTCCATATATGTCTTCAGGTGAAGTTTTGTGTTAATGGAAAATGGAAGCCAGTGGTTCTTCTTCATGATACTGGTGCTTCCCAAACCTTAATTTCTGCCAGTATACTTTCTAATGTTGCAAAGAGAGATACTGGAAAGTTTGTAGTTCTTCAGAGTGTTGCAGGATGTAAAACTATACCTCTGATAGATGTTAATTTGAGATCCACCATAACTCCAAGTGTATGGACTGTGGGTGTTAGTACACAGTTGCCCATCCCAGGTGTGGATGATATATTGGGTAATGATGTGGCCATAAATCATGTTGTGGGGGAGATTGATCCCAGTTTGTGTAAACAGCCAGTTGCAGACCATGTTGTGTATTCTGCCTGTGCTGAAGTTAGTTATATGAATGAACAATCTGTTGTAGTAGCTGGTTTTGTCCATCCTACCTGTGCTGATGTCAGTACTATTATTAATCCAGGTGTCAGTTCTGATGTTACTTAAGTAGTTGTTCCAGTAACCAGTACCCCTTCAGAGGAGAAGTGGGATGTGGTTGTTCCAGATTCATGTGTGGCCAACCTAGTTGTTGAGAGTAAGCCTAGTACTATGACTCTGCTTTATTCCAATCCAGTAGGTTATTTGGGAAAGGATGTCCATGTACCATTGTCTTGCCCGCTCACTACGAATGTTGTGCCAGGAGCTGAGAGAAACTTAAAAGCCACGACTCTATTGTATTCTAGCCAAGTGAATGGTTTAGGACAAGATGTTGGGTTTGCAAAAGTATTCCCGCTCACTCCAAGTTTAGAATCAGTTGACCAGTTAGGATCAGTTGTCGAGAGTAAGTCTGTTGTAGAGGCCTCGCCTCAGTCAAACTAGGTTAGTAAAGGGGAGGAGGTCAAACTTCTGTTATGTTCGATTCACTGTCCTCAAGTTTTCAGAGAGAAACTGAGAAGTCAGAGAGAATTTAGGAGTGTAAGCAGCCAGGATCAGCTTCTGTCGAGTAGATGGAGACCCATTGAGCCTCCCTTTTCAGTTGTCTGTGAGGATGTGACCCAGCTTGGTAGTGATTGATTGTGACAGACAGTACTCCAAGCATTCTGTGAATTGAACTTTTACCATTAAGGTGGTAAAGTATCTTTTACTAAGCAGAGTCTAAATTGTGGAGGAATTTTAAATCATGTATAGTAAGTATTTGTCATTGTGTCAATTGATCACAGTGTTTGTAGTGGTTGTTGCATTCTATTTATATTCCGCAGGAGCCATTCTCTCTTGAAGCAATGGGCTGTGGGATATCTTTGTCCAGCCTTGTTGTTGAACAGAGAGAGTTTACTCAAGTAGGTTCAGAGCTTGGATAAGATTCTGCTGTACCACAATATTAATAATAAACTCACAGAAATATGAGGCGTTGCCTCGCCTTTTTACCGACTATCAGTCTTATAGAATATTAATGTTATACTAGCTTTAATTGGCCAACTAATACGCTACAGTAATAACATTCAATAAACTTAGCTGAAGCCGGGTGCCTGTCTGACAAGTGTGCCAGACTGAAGAACTCTCTTGGCGAGTTTAGGCACGATATTTTAGATTACAGCGTTGCTGTTTTGACGTACGAGTAGCGTTGCTGTGACGTACGAGTAGCGTTGCTACGGATATGGACTGCGTTGCAGAAGATAACAATGAAGATTAGGGATGAGATTAGGGATGAAGGTGGAGACCGCGTCACTAAATGCTCCACTTCACTCTTATTTACATAAATGTTCTAGGATTTTCCTTGTTGATATATTGTCCAGGTACTCCCCCAGTTCTAGAGAGTGTTCACTGGTGATAATGATATTAGATAAGGTGTCTTGAGCTGAAATGTTCGCTAAGGACCGTCACGTGTCACTGTTGTGTAAACATACGCGTTCTGCCGCGGGCTGTGGTGGGGGCGCTTCTCTCCGAGATGCCTCCCCCATCCCTTGAAAAAGGGGTTACTTACAATGAATATTGATTGATTATTTTTACAGTCTAGACTTATGATTGAGATAAGATGTGATTATAATAAAATATGATATAGGATTTAAAGATTATAAGTAGTACTTGATAATACCACTGACTCTTAATAAGATTCGATTTTATCTCTACCGGATACTACGTCATGTTCCAATAAATTTTTAATTAACAAATCCTTCTAGAAGCTTCTGGATCCTTGAAAGAACATGCACTAAGTCACGTAGGCATCTATAGGGCCCTATGGCGTACGTGATCATAGTGGCATTGTCATCTAGGATCAAGCTATGTTGTGAATCTATTGTGATTCTGATATGATTCTGATATGATATAGATTTGATATAGATATGATATAGATATGATTTGATTTGATATGATATGAAATAATACATTTCTTAGATGATTATTAGATATGGTGGGTAAAAATTTCCCACATCTTCCAGAGGGAGAGAACTGGCACAGAGTCCTATACTAAGGACAGTAGTAACCATATGTATTTATTTACTCTCCATCGGATTGATAATACAAGTGCAAATTTTGCTTGCACTTTTGTGCGGCTGTCCGTTGTGGACGATTGTGCCTGTTAGGAGTCTGTGGGTCATGTGTAGTTAGAATGTCTTGAGGTCTCTCAGGATCTAACTGCAGCTGGCTCACTGATTCCATGTGGATGAGTTTGTCCAATGTCTTCAGGGAAGTTGTTCCTTTAGACAGGATCTTGACTATTCTCAAAATCCCCTGGCTATCTGGATGGACTGAGACAACTTTACCTAATGGCCAGTCAGCCCTAGGGCCATCACTGTCTACCAAGACAATATCGCCAGGTTGGAGATTAGATATATTATGTGGGACATTGGCCCCATAGTGATGTTCTCGTAGAGATGTAAGATATTCTTTTGTCCAAACATCATTCCATTTTTGGATTATGCTGGACAGATGCTTATACCCCTGAACCAACTCGCTCTGACTCACATATGAGGGATCTCTGATCTCATCATCCACTAGAGATGGTACTGGAGTCAGAAGTCTTCCATACATTAGGTGTGCAGGACTTAATGGCTCATGTTGAGTAGGATCATCAGACAAGTAAGTCAACGGCCGGTTATTCACCCTTGATTCTATTTCCGTGATTACTGTCTGGAGTTCTTGAAGATTGATTTTCTGACGGTGTAGAGATTTTCTCAAGGATCTTTTGACAGTTCCTATTAACCGTTCATAAAATCCTCCGTGCCATGGGGCTCTTGGAGGGATAAATTTCCATCTGCAATGACGCTGTTCCAGTGTGGAAGTAACTGCAGGATGGGAACAGATTTCCCGTAGACATGCTTCTCCAGCTACCAAGTTTGCTCCGTTGTCTGAAATCATCAGCTTGGGGCATGATCGGCGTGCTGCGAATCTGCGGAAAGCTTGAATAAATGATTGAGCAGTCATATCGGGTGTTACCTCTAAATGTACTGCCCTGGTGGTAGCACAGGTGAACAGACAGATGTATGCCTTGATAGGTTGCTTATCTGGAGTCCCTGTTAGATATATTGCTCCTGTATAATCTACTCCGGTCGTTTCGAAAGGATGTAGATGGACCACACGTTCCTTTGGTAGAGGTGGTGGCCCGGATAAGAGCAAGTTTTTGCATCGTACCTTCGGCATATCATGCAATTTTTCAAGATTGATTTGACTGACTGTCTTCCCTGAGGAATCCAGTACTGTTGTCTGATTTGTGTGAGTGTGTCTAACACTCCTCCATGTTTGATGATTTGTTGATGTGTATGTAACACAATCAACCTGGTGATCCAATGATTTTTTGGTAAAAGCCATGGATGCACGGTATCTAGATTAACATCTGCGTGTTTAAGTCTCCCTCCACAACGCAGAATGTTGTGATTTTCTTGGTCTATCCACAGACCGAGATTATGTTTTAACTTATGCGGAAGATTTTCATAGTTCTTACCATAAGTTTCTGTCTGGGCTTGTCTTACCCAATAGATAAGTGCATCAGGAAAAGTGTATTTTATACCTTTTTTCCTGAGATATTGAAACACGTTCTGTGTTACATTGATTAATTTGATGAGCGAGGAGTAACGAGTACAATCCAAGACTGATATTTGAGCTTGCTGCCTGGTGGTAGTTATGGTTTGTGTCGTGATGACGTGCGGCTTTTGTTCAGGCCAACTGCCATTCACTAACCATCTAGGCCCATAAAACCAAATATCTGCCTTTGCAAATTGTTTAAACGTCATACCTCTTGATAAGAGATCAGCTGGATTATCTTTTGTTGGTACATGCAACAATTGAAAGCCTGCGGAAATTTCTTTAATTTCCGAGACGCGATTTTTTACATAGGGAGTCGGACAGTTGTCGTTTCGTACCCATTGTAAAACAGCTTCATTGTCAGACCATATAATGACATCTTTGATGTTCATGGTAGACAAGACTTGTTTGATATGCACAGCTAAGCGTGTGGCTGTTAGCAGTGCTGTTAGTTCCATCTGAGGCAAAGTCCTCTTTTTTAATGGAGCGACTCTGGCCTTAGAGGTGATAAGATATGATTGATTAGAAGTCACTAAGTAAGCACAAGCTCCAAAAGCTTTGGCTGACGAGTCTGCGAATACATGTAGTGTTACTTCATCATTTTCCTCGACTATGTGTCTCGGAAAGATTATCTTGTCGACTAAAGTTTGTTCTTGAGCCATTTCCATCCAAGCTTTTTGTAACTGGAGTGGTAGTGGATCATCCCAACCAACTTTAGCTTCCAAGCTTCTTGCACCAGTAAACGCCACTTGATAGTTAAAGGATTTAGTAGACCAAGTGGGTCAAATACTTTACTAACTTGTGAAAGTAAATCCCTTTTGTAGCAATGCAATAATTTGACTGGATCGACGAGAGTCCCACTTACCAGACTCGGATGGAGGATCGAAATCCGTGCCAGTAAATTATTGCATTGCTACAAAAAGGGATTTACTTTCACAAGTTAGTAAATATTTGACCCACTTGGTCTACTAAATCCTTTAACTATCAAGTGGCGTTTACTGGTGCAAGAAGCTTGGAAGTCTAAAGTTGGTTGGGATGATCCACTACCACTCCAGTTACAAAAAGCTTGGATGGAAATGGCTCAAGAACAAACTTTAGTCGACAAGATAATCTTTCCGAGACACATAGTCGAGGAAAATGATGAAGTAACACTACATGTATTCGCAGACTCGTCAGCCAAAGCTTTTGGAGCTTGTGCTTACTTAGTGACTTCTAATCAATCATATCTTATCACCTCTAAGGCCAGAGTCGCTCCATTAAAAAAGAGGACTTTGCCTCAGATGGAACTAACAGCACTGCTAACTGCCACACGCTTAGCTGTGCATATCAAACAAGTCTTGTCTACCATGAACATCAAAGATGTCATTATATGGTCTGACAATGAAGCTGTTTTACAATGGGTACGAAACGACAACTGTCCGACTCCCTATGTAAAAAATCGCGTCTCGGAAATTAAAGAAATTTCCGCAGGCTTTCAATTGTTGCATGTACCAACAAAAGATAATCCAGCTGATCTCTTATCAAGAGGTATGACGTTTAAACAATTTGCAAAGGCAGATATTTGGTTTTATGGGCCTAGATGGTTAGTGAATGGCAGTTGGCCTGAACAAAAGCCGCACGTCATCACGACACAAACCATAACTACCACCAGGCAGCAAGCTCAAATATCAGTCTTGGATTGTACTCGTTACTCCTCGCTCATCAAATTAATCAATGTAACACAGAACGTGTTTCAATATCTCAGGAAAAAAGGTATAAAATACACTTTTCCTGATGCACTTATCTATTGGGTAAGACAAGCCCAGACAGAAACTTATGGTAAGAACTATGAAAATCTTCCGCATAAGTTAAAACATAATCTCGGTCTGTGGATAGACCAAGAAAATCACAACATTCTGCGTTGTGGAGGGAGACTTAAACACGCAGATGTTAATCTAGATACCGTGCATCCATGGCTTTTACCAAAAAATCATTGGATCACCAGGTTGATTGTGTTACATACACATCAACAAATCATCAAACATGGAGGAGTGTTAGACACACTCACACAAATCAGACAACAGTACTGGATTCCTCAGGGAAGACAGTCAGTCAAATCAATCTTGAAAAATTGCATGATATGCCGAAGGTACGATGCAAAAACTTGCTCTTATCAGGGCCACCACCTCTACCAAAGGAACGTGTGGTCCATCTACATCCTTTCGAAACGACCGGAGTAGATTATACAGGAGCAATATATCTAACAGGGACTCCAGATAAGCAACCTATCAAGGCATACATCTGTCTGTTCACCTGTGCTACCACCAGGGCAGTACATTTAGAGGTAACACCCGATATGACTGCTCAATCATTTATTCAAGCTTTCCGCAGATTCGCAGCACGCCGATCATGCCCCAAGCTGATGATTTCAGACAACGGAGCAAACTTGGTAGCTGGAGAAGCATGTCTACGGGAAATCTGTTCCCATCCTGCAGTTACTTCCACACTGGAACAGCGTCATTGCAGATGGAAATTTATCCCTCCAAGAGCCCCATGGCACGGAGGATTTTATGAACGGTTAATAGGAACTGTCAAAAGATCCTTGAGAAAATCTCTACACCGTCAGAAAATCAATCTTCAAGAACTCCAGACAGTAATCACGGAAATAGAATCAAGGGTGAATAACCGGCCGTTGACTTACTTGTCTGATGATCCTACTCAACATGAGCCATTAAGTCCTGCACACCTAATGTATGGAAGACTTCTGACTCCAGTACCATCTCTAGTGGATGATGAGATCAGAGATCCCTCATATGTGAGTCAGAGCGAGTTGGTTCAGGGGTATAAGCATCTGTCCAGCATAATCCAAAAATGGAATGATGTTTGGACAAAAGAATATCTTACATCTCTACGAGAACATCACTATGGGGCCAATGTCCCACATAATATATCTAATCTCCAACCTGGCGATATTGTCTTGGTAGACAGTGATGGCCCTAGGGCTGACTGGCCATTAGGTAAAGTTGTCTCAGTCCATCCAGATAGCCAGGGGATTTTGAGAATAGTCAAGATCCTGTCTAAAGGAACAACTTCCCTGAAGACATTGGACAAACTCATCCACATGGAATCAGTGAGCCAGCTGCAGTTAGATCCTGAGAGACCTCAAGACATTCTAACTACACATGACCCACAGACTCCTAACAGGCACAATCGTCCACAACGGACAGCCGCACAAAAGTGCAAGCAAAATTTGCACTTGTATTATCAATCCGATGGAGAGTAAATAAATACATATGGTTACTACTGTCCTTAGTATAGGACTCTGTGCCAGTTCTCTCCCTCTGGAAGATGTGGGAAATTTTACCCACCATATCTAATAATCATCTAAGAAATGTATTATTTCTATATCATATCAAATCATATCTATATCATATCTATATCAATCTATATCATATCAGAATCATATCAGAATCACAATAGATTCACAATATAGCTTGATCCTAGATGATGCCACTATGATCACGTACGCCATAGGGCCCTATAGATGCCTACGTGACTTAGTGCATGTTCTTTCAAGGATCCAGAAGCTTCTAGAAGGATTTGTTATTAAAAATTTATTGGAACACTGACGTAGTATCCGGTAGAGATAAAATCGAATCCATATTAAGAGTCAGTGGTATTAGCTACAGATTTTGTTTGCACATCTAGTCAGTTTCCTCTCTGAATGGGATAAATAATTTTATTGCCTATTTAAATTTTGTTGCCACATATTCCATCATCTCTGGCATTTACCCCTAGAGTTCATTTTCACATGGGAATTCCTGCAGAATTCTTACTTGATAAAGTAGAAACCTCCAAGTTTAAATTTTCATTCAAAACTGTATACAGTACCTATACAGTACTGTACTGTACTGTACTTTGAAAGTTTTTCGGCACCAAAAACTGTTCAGTACTAAAACTCGCATGCTGTTCTGCTCTCACTTTTTCCGAGTGCTTTCAGAGCATTTGACAAAGCTGAAGTTTCCAAGCTACAGTACTGTATTTACATAATTGACAACAGAAATGTGTATCCAGTAATTACTAGTTATCTTGATTTATGGTTTCCCATTTTTTGGGGACAGGAAGTCTGTTAGAATTAGCAAGATTCCCTAGCCAACAGGTATAAATAAATGGCTAGGATACAGGGCATAGTGAGCTAGATCTGGCTCTTTTTTCCATAGGTAAGTAGTAGGTGAACAGGGGTATCAGATTAAAAAAAAAGTGCCCAAATGTCTCGCCCAGCCTATGAATTGAACCAGGACCAATCAGTTGTGAGCTGTCTTTAGTTATGTTATTATTTGCAGTCTATATTGAGCCACTGTAAAAATAATAGATTCAGTCAAGCTGGCTGTTGCGTGGACAATACCAAGGCTAATATTTCTGATGTGCTGATGAACTACTGTGGTTGTATTAGCACTCACCAAAGATGTTATGTATATTCAGTCCTACCAAATATGCTGCAGTTACTTTTAACACAATACTCATATTATCTAGACCTTAAACTAAAATACTTAAGCAGTGAGATTCCCCAAAAATATTTTGAAAAGCATCTGGGTCATGTTGACCAGACCACACACTAGAACGTGAAGAGACGACGACGTTTCTAGCCACGTTTTGTGACTCATCGCCTGCATCTGGGTCATATATCCTCAAAGCATCCACGTGTCAACATTTCAGATGCCATCAGAGAACTTAGAATCAGGACAGTTTATACTAAACAAGTTTCACACTTAACATGTGCATAAGTACAATCACTGTTGTGACTTATGGGACCTATAACATATTAACCTTAGTAAACTTAGGTATCCATCCTCACACTTTGAAGCTTACTGTCTCCCTTTCTGTTCTCACGCATTCACTTCAAGAAATAATTCACACCCAAGAGACACCTTTTGTGATAAGGGAATCAACCATCCAGTTAACAGAATTATCTCTGTCATTCATTCATTTATGACTGGTCACTGTCTTTGTTACAAATATCAAGACTGTTTTAAGAAAATACACCTTGAGAATTGGTCTCATAGCATGATGGTTTACATCCTTGGCCCACAGTCAAGGGACCCAAGTTCAATTCCTAGGCAGGACAGAAATATTGGACATTCCTTTCTCCTGATGCTTCTGTTCACTTAACAATAAAATAGGTGATAGGCAACTGTAGTGGGTTGCATCCTGGGAAAAGTCAGTAGTTGGCATAGGGGACCTCGATATGCATTAGTACAAGCTACCTATTCATGACAATAGGATTATATGTATACAGTAATAGTATGGCTGATCCACATGATAGAATATAAAAACTAGTCAGCTGGGAAAGTAGGAATAACCTTTGCTGGATACTTGATATTATTAATGAAATTGCTGCCACAAAGGGATAGCTTGCTGACAAGCAATGTAAATGTTATCAAGGTCAGAGCTCTGTTAGACGAGCTGTGTGTATTTATAGTGAGTTTTAACCTGGGCTAGCCACTGAACTACTGCTATTGTAGTACCAAAAATATTTCATGCAAGGTTTCTCAACCTTAGTTCTGTATATTGTGCTTCTTCTGTGTGTGTGATTGTATAATTTGATATACAGTATGCATAAATCTATACAAAATAAGTTTAATTACAGTATTCATATTTTAAGTTATAAAACTGTCAAATTGTTAGGTGTAGCACATGGTATACAGTATTACTAATTTTTTTGTTTTACCAGTAATTTTGTTAATTGCTATACATTTCTTCAGTGTACCTAGAACTGGAACATATTTATAATTAATTAGGAATAAAGATTCCGATCTTAGAACCCTGCAAGAAAATAGTCGACCCTTGTATAACACTAGTTATGTTTCTAGGGAAAACAGCATGCTGTAAAAAAGTGTTATATAAACTATATAAACTGAACAACATGTGGGGAAAAACAGAGTTAATTCCCAGACATGACAAAACTGTACATTACAGGAATGCCTGAATTAAAAATAGTGTGCATGTATAAGAGTTGGTGAGGGGGTGAATGTGTGGATTAGATATTATAATAATTACATGACATTTTACATACATGAACTATAGTGCAGGATGATTCATTTGTAAATGTTTCTTTACTTCTGATGCAAAGTAGGTGCCTGGGAGTTAGCCGACTGTTGTAGGTTGCATCCTGGGAAGGGTCAGTGGCTGGCCTAGGGAGATCTTGATATGTCTATCAGGCATCTTGGCCCAAACAACAGAAAGCCACAGCACCCATTACAATAATAAGTACAGTATAGACATTTACACTTGGTGTAATTTTGAAAGAAATTAATGTTGGAAAAAAAAATCACAAAACTGTATAGTACTGTGTTTGTAATACTGTACCAAATTAATTTTTTATGGACAATTTTTCTTATCTTTAATTTCATAAAATTTTTATCAGATGTACTGTATTTGCATACTGATTAAGAATAATGGATCAAAAATGATAAAATTAAAACAAATTAGTGATTGTTATATAAGAATAATGTTGTAATTTATATTTTTGGTCACTAAATAAAAACTGACATTGTCTAAATGTACAATTTTATATAAAGGCATGTTATGCAAGGGTCCATTGTATATTTAAATGTTAATTAGAGAAGCTATTAAAATCATTAAGATTTGATGCTTCATTCTTAGAAATGTGCATCATTTGAAATAATGACAATACTGTATATATATATATACTGTATATACTTTTACAGTTTTGAGAAGCTTAAGAAGCAAACGGCCAATATTTCGACTCCAGAAGTTGAGTGTACAAACGCTGCTCACTCGCGGTACAGTCACTTGTCGCCAGATCCAGACTTCATGTACGTGGATTTCCACAAGAGAGGTGTGAAGTCAGCAGTCCCTACAGTGAAGTCACAGGTAAGGATATTACAGGGTATTTAAAAATGCATTATCATTACTTTGTTTTCAATTCCCTAGAAGGAAACATGAGAGCAATATATATATTATAACGTATATAGAGAATCTTTATGGCATGCATAGACATAATACACTACCATAATAATTAATTTATAATTCATTGTGTCAGGGGACAGGCAGCCAGAGTGTATTCAACATGTTTGGCTTATATTGAGGCCCCCTCCCCACCCAAGGTCGATTTACTGACCCTACCCAGGACACAATCCCACAACAAGCTGACTAACTCCTGGGTACCTAATTACTGCTAGGTGAACAGAAGCATTAGGTGAATGGAAATGTGCCCAACCATTTATGTCTCACCGGGATTTGACCTAATTCTCAATAAAATAGTACAATACATACATAGGCACACAGCACGATAAAACACTGCAGGAATGCCACAGTACTATAAAATGCCTAAATTACTGGTATCATTTCTAAAATGCTCGGTATTTACTCCCTGGCTTGGAAGATGAGAGACAGAGATAACATATACATAGGTGCAGTGTTACCTCTAATTTGGGACCTCTTCAATACTAATACAGTATGTACGCTACAATATTGTATATTCATCCTTTCCAGGACTGTTCATGGGAGGAACATGGCTCTCACTTGTGAGTGAATTATACAATGAAGTTGGAGATCTTCTGGATGACAAGTTCAAAACTGCCTATAATCTGACATACACACTTGTGGCCACAAGACGCATGTAGATACATTTCTCTTCCGCCGGGCGCGGTGGATTATCTTCACTGTCTATATGGTATAAGGTAAGTCATTGGGAAATACCTTTCATTATCCATTACAGGTATCTGATCATAAACAAACATACAGTATAGGCATTCCTGTATGTCCCCGTGGCGTAATGGTAAGCCTGGTGTTTTCGCGAACCTTTGTCTTGGGTACGTATCCTGGCCGGGGAGGATTTACTGGGCGTCAATCCTTAACTGTAGCCTCTGTTTACCCAACAGTAAAATGGGTACCAATCATTTACATGGGTAAATGATTTGGCGGGTCGTCTGCCGGGGAACATAGGATTAAGGTCTTTCCTAAATGCTATGCTTGCTATAGTGGCTGTACAAGAATGTAGAACTCTTGTATATATAAATAATAAAACATACAGAAGGTCTATATCTTATGTCCACAACTGAGGGACCCAGGCTCAATTCTTGGGCAGGGCAGAACAACTGGACATATTTCCTTTCACCTGATGCCTCTGTTCACTTAGAAGTTAATAAGTACCCAGGTTTGGGCAACTGTTGAGTTGCATCCTGGGAAGGTCAGTAGTAGGCCTAGCAGTACATTGATAAGCNTTATTAATCGAAGCGTTAGTAAAAAAGAAACCTGGTGGGGGTGTTCAGCTCCATCTTGCTCTGGTTAGGCCCCATTTAGATTGTACAGTTCAGTTTTGGTCGCCGCACTATAGAATCGATATAAATTCACTTGGACGTGTCCAGCGTAGGATGATAAAGTTAATTCCCAAAATTAGAAATCTTTGATATTGTAACAAACTAGATTTGTTGTAAGAATTATCCAGTATGGTTGCTCATAGACTATGGGGGTTTAGAAAGTTTGGTGTAAAGTGGTAATGACCTGACTCTGGAGCACAAGGTCGCATCCCCCTGGGAATTAGCGGTCTGGGTCACAACATGACTGGCGCCTTTGTCTTAACAACGTATAATGAATTATTTTACAGAATTCACTAATTTAGAGAAATTAGTCTTCATTCAAATTGTATTCGATAGTATTCCTGTTTAAAGTATCAAGAGTATCGTAAATTGTCAAAATACTTCAGTAAGTCACCATCAGTGACGTCATTAGCCGGACTAGTCTGGGCCGCGGAGCGATTTTGGCGACACGAGGTCAAGGGTCACCAAATGCATGCCACTTTCAGTAATTGTCAAAGGTCAAATAGCCATTTTGTATTCGGAAATAGCTCTTCCCTAAGGTGCTTGGGTAATTAATTTCAGTTAAAATAATTCAACCAATCTGGGTCGTTCAGTGCAACAGAGATTAGTTGTTAAACTTAAGCCTTGCTAGTAACTTAGTAAACTAGGCTGAAGAATACCTTGCTCTGGCTTCTCTGTGGAGCAGAGCGAAGGAAGACAGTGTGGTATGAGGAGCGGCCCGGGCAGGTGGCCCCAACCTATTTACCAAACACCTAGCACTAACACAGAGCTGGTCGCCTCAAGGTAAAGTTTGCTATAAGAGTTGGTATAGGGCATTAGTTCAACTCATTGCTTTTCACATCAGGGAGTGCTCTGTTTAGGGAGTGTTTTGGTTTTTAGATTTTGTTTAGCTTTGAATAAACCATTTAGCTAGTAAATTGTCTTTTTATTAATTTCCATTTTGTGTAATTTATTTGCATTGTCCCAGTCCACGTGGGTAGCATGGCCTAGTTGAGTTGGGCCGCATTCTAACACCGAATAAGAATTCATTGTCCCTTGATTTTAATTAATTCCACACTTAACAGAAAATCCAATTCATATATTACTAGTGGGGATCAAGCCCCCAAGGTTTATTGATTAGCATGATCGATCCAGACCTCGGTCATTGCTCAGTGGTAATGGTCTGGTGGTGGCAGCGCAAGGCGATTCTAGAGTCGTGCTAGAAGTCTGTTTTCACGTCCTAAGGTTGTAGAATCTTAAGACCATGTGGCGTGGGGTCGGCTCAAGTATAGATCTGGGGGTCCCTTGGTATTGAGAAGTGAATAAAGATTATGATCAGGGTGTAGGTAAAAGAAGATTAAAAGTAAGAAGGAGCACCCGTGTACAATGGTACATCCGTATTATGACACACCCGTGTTACAATGGTGCACAGCGAAGGTTTCAACAATTTTGTGTGAAATTGTTGAAAGGCTCGTGCATCTAGCCATTCGGACACGTGCGTAGGTGCTATTGAGGACAGCCACAGACTGTGGGCCAGAATTAGCAGTGCGCCTCACAACAGTGCGGTTGAGTGGGGGTTGGCGAATCTTGGGGTCGTGCGGGCTGATATGATTAATTAATATAAGGGGGCATTACCTCGGTTTAGGAAAAGTTGTTCAGTGTCAACCAATATTTTGTGACTTGTTGTATATGAAAAGGGCTGCAATTGTGCCAAGTTTCAGTACTGCAGCGTAAATAGAAATGGAGATTTTTTTTTTTCAAAATTTTTTACGCATATTTAAGTGTGAGTAAAAAAACACACCTTTCAGATATAATCATTATATGACACTTTTCTGACACATTAGCATATAATAAAGGATCTGGAGTTAGGGAGTTTCTAAAACATCTTTAATTTTCGTAATACAAATATTCAAAGTTCGGCCAAAAACTTATGCAAATATGTCATGTTTATTGCAATTATAAAATCAATAAATGAACGTAGGAGAAAACGATATGTCGGGAGTTTAGAGACATGCACTTTACACATAAGGTGTACGTTTCATGTAAATTGAATAAAAAATGAAAAAGATATTCAAACATTTATGTTATTTTAAAACATTTTAAATATATAAGAAAATTATAAGTCTAATGTGCTGCCATCTGTGGCTGAGATTGACATCAACCAGTTTTCTCCAAAATTGGCACCCTTACAGATAGGCTTATGTGCAGTCAGGTGTATAAGTACCATGAAAATTGTCCGCTAAAAAAAAATTGAAAAAAATTTTTTGGAAAAAAAAATTTAACTTAAATTTTTTTCTAATAACACTAATTTTATTATTTTTCTAATATATGCTATTGAGATAGCCGAGAGTCATAGATATGATTTCAGTTAACACTTGTGTTTGATAATCGTTTTTGACCATTTTGGAATAATTTTGAAACCTACTTCAATATTTTTTTCTCCCTTCCTATTTATGCTACGATGCTGAGACTTGGGCCAGATGAAACACTTTTCATGTACAACTCGTCAAAAAAGTTTGATTGAAATCGAACTAGTTTTCATTTATTGCATATTTTGGGCAAATTGGGAGGTAATGCCCAGATTAGTTAGTAAGTTAGGCTGTTAAAATTTATTGAGTAGGACACCGCTCCAAATTGATTGGACTGGGTACCTTACTCGACCCATTGCAATTGATTCAGAGGTGTTGGGAGCCACCATACTCTCAACAGCAGTTCCTTGTGGGCTGTCTGGGCGGATTTATCTGTGGGACGCCAGGAGATTTATCCGAGGGCGTTGGTAGACGACCCAAAACGCTAGGGAAAACGTAAATCCGTGAAGGGTGTTGCGGCCTCCGAGGGACGGACTAGTGAACTACCTAGCAGCGATTCATGGACTAAGTGATCACACACTTAGTGGAGGTTGAGTCGTCTCTAGTCTTAATTGTTGCTGAAAGCTGCGTGTCGCTCTGTTAGAATCTAGATGGTCGAGACCCCTAGGCTAGGCGCAGTACGGCGAGCCGGTAGCAGCGATTATAGGATTAAATTGAGTGTATCTTTGAATTAAGTATAATTAAATTTACGTAAAATAATTCCTTTTAATTGCGTTTTTCTAGAGATTAACAATTTTTTTTCCCCCTAAATTCAATCTCCGGTTAAATTTTTTCCAAAGTAGTTTCTTGTACATTTGGCTAAGTTCGTACATTTATTATTGCTATTGGATTAGTCTAAGTCAGAGGCGTGGTTTTCCAGAACATAGTTAATCCTCTGGACTAAGGACTGTATGTCGGTCACTATAGTTAATGAAGAAGTTTACGTTAAGGGATAGTGATTTTCGTTGTAAATGCTTGATAGAGCTCGTGGAAATATTTCTAAGTGTTTTGGGATAAGTTTTCGGCTAAGTCAATGTCGGAAAGTCGTTAACTGTAATTAATTGGTATTCGCGGGTCACGAATATGATCTGGGCGTCATTAGCATTCTCCAGTTGATGCGAGTGATACTTTTCTAGTTTTTACCAGTAAGACGGTAGAAATGCGTTTTAGACATAGAATTTTTTTTCGGTAGAAACGTAGGTGGAAAATTTCTAAGTCCAGCTTGGGCTAGAATCGGACTTTTTGGCGAAAATTCGAATTTTCATGTTTAATGTATATTCTAGCACCAGTATTACCCTCTAGTGCACGCAAGGGACGTAATTCGGTTCTTAAGCATTAAACAGTAATAATTACATTTTTGCCGAATTTAGTTATTTTTCAAGAAAATTGTGTTGTATATTTGTCAGAGTCCAGTTGAGGTGAAAACCTCGGATTTTGACGAAAATTCAGATTAATGAGTGTTGAAACCGCCCGAGGTGTCAGTATTGGTCTGTATACAGCGTCAGTATTAAATAACAGCGTATTTATATCTGTGAACGAAAATACATTTTTGCGAATTAAGGGAGTTTTGGGATATTTGGGGTGATAGACTTTTTTTCTGGGTGCAGAAAAATTGGCAGAGTCCAGCATTGAGTAAAAACGCAGTTTTTGGTGAAAATTCAATTTTGGCAAGCATATATATGTCCTGGGTGTCTATATTAATCGCTAGAACGGTTTATTAATGTAAAACTAGTTATTTTCCTTCAGAATAAAAGTTTACATTTTTAAGCGTTTAAGCAGAAAAGCACGGGACTTGTGTTTTTCAGCGCACCTGGTCCCGCTCCATCAGTCATCAGTGGCCACGCTGTTTACTTCAAGTGCGTCTAGTGTTCAAGTATAGTAAATATTCTTTATTAATCCATCACGAGGGCTGCACGTTAGTTACTTTATCATTTTATTTGTTTTATATAAATTAGATTCTTTAACTTTTAAACGTAAGGACTTGGCTTTCAGTAATAGGACTGCAAGTTATTTTACGGTTGGACACGAGTGCGGGGCAGACGCTCATTCATTAAAATCACTTCAGCGATTCTCTCGATTAATCGGTGTATTTCCTATTTTTGGGAATCCAGTTAGTTTTCTCTTTTGGAACAGAGCTGTGATTTTTTTGTGTTATTTGTGTAAGATCGCGGTTGTAGTGAGAGTCTGGGTCGAGGGTGAATTAAGGGGTAGTTACAAGAGGCATGGCACACCGGGAATCACAGGGAATGTTTAACCCAGACAGTGACCAGTCAGTTGGGACCAATGGGAGTGAAAGTTTAGAGGACAGCACCTCTTCCGACACCACGGGGGACCTGGTGGACCGCTCGGGTAGCTTAGCTGACGTCACAGGTGGAGTCAGTGGAACTGAGGCGACGGGGTCACGGGTTCTGCATAGGACTAGGCAGTTGAGGGTATCTTCCTATTCCGGTACACATACGGTTATAGACATGAGTGGAGAATCTCGCGAGGATTCGTCCCAAGAGTGGGGGAAGCTGTCTTGGGTTCCCCACCTACAACATCGACACCATGCCAACAGGGGATACAGGGATCTGGACAGGGGGCATCAGTTAGTACGGTAGGACGTCCCACTTCGTTCAGTAGAGAACATGACCAGCAACCTGTTCAACGGGAACATGAACAACCACACCAACAGCAGGAACTGCCTCACATAACACCGATACAACAACACATACGTACACCTCACCCATCACTACAACAACCCCAACTCCACCTCCTATACCAACCCCATCCTCAATTCCTATACCAACCCCATCCTCAATTCATATACCATCCCCATCCTCAATTCCTACACCAACCCCCATCCTCAATTCCTATACCAACCCTAACCTCAATTCCTATACCAACCCTTCACCCAACCCCAGGCCACACCATACCTACTCCAACCCCAGGCCACCCCATACCCATTCCAACCCAAGGCCACCCACACCATACCTCAACCCCAACCCTAACCTCATTCCATACCCCAACCCAAGGCCACCCACACCATACCTCAACCCCAACCTTAACCTCAATCCATACCCCAACCCCAGGCCCACCCACTTCCAGTAGTCCCGTGTCACACAAATCGGGAATTATGAGTCTGATTCCCAAGATGACTCTGCCGACAATCAGAGGTACGGAGTTGCCGCTTAATAAGGTGGAACGCAACAGCCGAGAGGAAGATTGGCTTTGGCAGATTAGTGCGATGCTGGAGGCTGTTCCAGAGGATAGTTTGAAGATTACTCTCGCTATGGGGGCTTGCGTGGACGTACCCAGTCCACTGGCGAGATTGACAGAGTTTCGGCACCTGACGACTTGGCCTCAGTTTGTCCAAGCGATTTGGGACAGGTTTAAGGAAAAGGTGTCAGAAGATGAGGCTCAGATTTACCTGCAGTCACTTAAGAAGGATGACCGCAGCGCCATCAAAGATTTCGGGACGTTATTTAAGAGTAGGGATGACGATCTTACTACAGAACTGGGGTTAGATTCGAGTCAGGCAGAGCAATTAGCCAAACAATTGTTCTGCAGAACGTTACCTTCTGCTATGGGGCCATTTTTAGCTGCGGAGGGAGAGTTTTTGAGTTATAAAGAACTAGTCCAACAGGCCGCCACAGCCTTAGACAGACAGATGCGCACGGAGACGTCAGGTGCTCAGTCGTCCCCATACGTAGAGGCGTTAAGTAAAGGCGAGGGGGACAAGACGAGTTACTGTGGCGCGGGAAGCAGCCTACAGCTGCACGTTCGAGCCACCCTGCGCGGGGTGCCAACAGGGATCCGCGGAGGTGTTACTCCTGCGGGAAGCGCGGACACATACAGAGGGACTGTAAAGTCACTATATAGTACGAAAGCATGAAAGAAGGCTCCTAGTGATGGTAGGCCTACTTTTGAGGTGAAAGTGGAAGGTGTAAGACTGACGGCTTTTGTTGATACAGGAAGCCAGGCAACTGTAATTAAAAAGTCAGCCTTCAGCGATTTTAAGTATGCACGTCTTAAACGTAGCGCAAAGACATTAACAGCGGTCAATGGGGAAAAGATTGAGATCGTAGGTCAAGGTACAGTTAATTTTGAGATTGATAGGGAATTGCAGCCTCACACATGTACGATCGTAGAGAACCTTGATTTTCCTGGTCACATCTTAATGGGGAGTGATTTTCTGTCGCGATTTGATTATTCTTTGTCGGCTCAAAAAGGGGCTAGGAACTGCAAGTTGCAGTTGGGACAGACTTCCTACCCAGTGGAGATGATTGACCATCCCCCAGTTGTAGCTTTAATTACGAGGAAGCAAAAATATAATGCCCACTATCCAAAATTGATTTTTTAAGTCTCTTCCAGACACAAGAGGTCATGTGCATTGCATGCATTGACCAAACAGAGTTGCCCACCACATTCTGTTAAATTTATTAAAGTAGCCATGGGACGTTACATACAACCAGGCACCACCCTTCAGGTGGCTGGGAGATGTGATAGCTTATTAATTCCTCATCACTTAATTGTAGTGCTCGATAAAGGTGCACTCATTCCAGTTGTCAATCTTTCACATAAGACTTATCGCTTTAGGGCAGGTGATAGGATACCTCAGGGAACCATGGTGGAGGACACAGAAATCTTTCACAATGAGTCGGCTGAGACGCCAACCGTCACTGCACAATGTAGTGGTGCATTGAACATGATAGAGAATAAAACACCATCCAAAGTACAGTATGAGACGAGAAATGTTGCACGGAATATAGAAGAGGTAGAAAAATTAATTTCAGCACTTGATTTGCAACATGTTACACAGGCGGATAGGAAGGCACTGAGAGGAGTTTTGCGGAAATTCCCTAAATTATTTGCAACAGAGGATGACCAGATTGGTCTCCTTGATAAGATTGAGCACACCATTCCAACTGGTGATCATTTGCCTGTGTAAACGAGACAGTGGAGGTTGCCGGAACAGGCAAAGAACGTTATCAGGGAGAAGTGCCAGAAAATGTTGAGGCAGGGCATGATAGAGCCTAGTACGTCACCGTTGCTCTCTCCTGTTGTGCTAGTTCGGAAACCGGACAGTAGTTATCGTTTCTGTGTTGACTACCGGAAGGTGAACGAAATAACTATGGGTGATGTTTATGCGTTACCCCGAATATAGGAGATAATAGATCAATTTGGTGCTGCAAAGTATTTTTCAACTCTTGACGCGAAATCAGCGTATTGGGCGATTCCGGTGGCAGAACAGGATAGGGATAAAACAGCATTCTCGGATGGTAGGCACGCTTATCAATTCCGTAGGATGCCGTTTGGTTTAAAGACAGCGCCTTCGTCGTTTCAGAGGGCCATAAACTTCATACTTAGTCCGGTCCTGGGTAGGCATTCCTTAGCGTACCTGGATGATGTTGTGATATATTCCAGGACGTTTGAGGAACACCTACGGGACTTAACAGACTTTGACGTTGTTAGATAAGGCAGGGTTCAAGCTAAGCGTTCAGAAGTGCACCCTGGCGGCCCAGAAATTCAAATTTCTGGGATTCCAGGTGTGCCCAGACGGTATCCGACCTGACCCAGATTCTTGCCGCGCCATTGCTGACATGCCTACTCTAAGGACAGCAAAGGACGTGCGTAGGTTTTTGGGGCGGCCGGATATTTTCGTCGTCATATTGAAGGTTTCGCTGGCATTTCAGCACCTCTGACTGATCTGACAAAGAAAAATGCGAAGTTTGTGTGAAAATCTGAGCATGACGAAGCTTATCGCAAACTGAAGGACCAACTAATCACGACACTGGTATTGGCTATTCCTGATTTTGTTAAAGATTGGGAGGTGCACACTGACGCCAGCGGTATAGCTATTGGCGGGTGCTTAATTCAGCGAGATGTGGATAATTTACCCCATCCGGTAGCCTATTTCAGTAGAAAGGTCAAAGGACCTGAAGTTCGTTATTCAGCTACGGATCGGGAGGCACTGGCTGTAGTAGAATCAGTTAGGTATTTCGAGCCTTACCTATTTCAGCGGCACTTTGTAATTTACACGGACCATCGAGCGTTGACACACATCTTTAAGAAGCTAACAAAATGCCCACGAATGTCACGCTGGTCTCACGAACTTTCGGCCCACTCATTCCAGATTTTGTACAAGCCTGGTCCAGCACATGTTGTGCCAGATACGTTAAGTAGAAACATCGCGTCAGTTAAAGTTAATGAAAATATTGAAACAATTCCCATCAGATAAAATGAGAGAATACTAGATGAGCGAGCCTAGATGGAAAGATATTATTGAGTATTTAGAAGGAGGAAAATACCCGAAAAAGAAAAAGAATTTACCTATTCATGATTTTGAGATGAAACAGGGCGTCCTGTATTACGTTAATAGCCAGAATGATAGGGCAGTATTTCAACTAGTTATTCCAGACGAGTTGCGGTCATCAGCATTAAAGCTTGCGCATGCATCTAAAATTGCAGGGCATCCGGGGGTCTTTAAAACCCACTTAAAGGCAAAGTCTTTATTTTATTTCCCAGGATTACTTTCTGAAGTAATCAATTTCGTGAAGTCGTGCCCTCGTTGCCAGAGGAGGAAAGGCACCCAAGGTACAAGCCCCACTTCAGGAATTTCCTGAAATTCGTGAACCTTTAGATCGGGTGGGGGCCGATTTAATTGATTTACATCACAGTCATTCAGGGAATAGATACGTGTTGGTGCTAGTTGACAATTTGTCTAGGTACACTACACTAGTTGCATTACCTCAGAAGGATTCTCGTACGGTTGCAGATGCGTTCTTGCGTAGGTTCGTTATTGTATCCAAAAGTTTTAGTCTCTGACCGGGGTCAAGAATTCAATGGGAATATATTTAGGAAAGTTTGCAAAATTTTAGAGACAACTTCGGCTTTTACAACAGCCTACCACCCACAAGCAAACGGCATGACGGAACGGACTAATCGTTCAGTCAAGGATATGCTTGCAATCCTTGCTGAACATGACGTGAACTCTTGGGATGAACACCTTCCCTATGTTCAGTTAGCCTTGAATACTGCCATCCACCAATCGATTAACACCCAACCCTTTCATTTGTTTACTGGTAATTCATGCAATTTCCCCTCAGGTCTGCTTAATAGACATAATGTTGCATACAGGGAGGACTATCCTTCAAAGGTCCTTGGAAAGATGAGAAATGCATGGAATATTGCAGCTGAAGCGTCCAAGAAGGCACGGAATCGGTATGCTCATTTTTATGACAAGAAAGTGCGCCCTCTTGAGTTGAAGGAAGGAGGCCTCGTATTGAGAGTGAATGAAGCTGCGCCCGCTAATCAGAGTAGGAAACTAGCCCCAAGGTGGCGAGGCTTGTATAGAGTAGTTAAAAGGGCGGGGCCGGTTAATCTTGTCATAAAAGGAGTATTCGAGGACCAGGTGGAAAGGACAATTCATGTAAATAAATTGAAACAATATCATGCTAGTGAGGAATTAGAACAGCCTTCAGCGGGTCTAGTTCCTGACTCAGCAGTGCTGACTCATTGCTTCACCGACGAGTCAGAGGATGAGGAGGACCCTCTGTCATCGCTCATCAGTAGTCAGGTGCAGTCTCGCCACCCTATGGTGACGAGATCTCGCGCTGTACAGTAAAGTTACTTCCTTAGTTAGTATATTTTAGTATGCATTAGATTTTCCTGAAAAGGCAATGAGGTGCACGATCTCTATACTTAACTCGGGTAGCAACTTTTACCGTGCTCTGGGGTTCCACCTCCACCAAACCCAGAGTATATCTATGCTTCCGCTGTGTTGTGTCTGTCTGTTCCCAGGTCTGATTGGTACACCGACCCAGTTGTTCCAGCCACACGTGAACCCTTGTCTGTAAAGACCGAGGGGGGAGGCACGTTACACAAAGCCCTCCCCCCACCAGACCCAGTAACCCTTACATCAGTTACTTTGAGGATGAGTGACTATCCAAGAGTCACCCGGCTGATGCCTCACGTCACTAAACGTGGTTGTCAGGGCCAGTGAGCTGTCCACATATAGCAGTCACCGGAGGTGCCATACAACACCGGAGTAGCTGTCTCGCGATCACCACCCAGCAAACACAAATCATCTAGAAAACGTTCGTCTATCTCTTCCCATAGGTGTGGGAATGATTTGCATTGAGAATGGTGCAGGAGAGCCTTTGAGAAACTTTTAATCAAAAAATCCAAACACAAAGGTTTTATAATAAATTGTTTTTCTACAACTATTTTGTTCCTAATGTATTACAAATAGTTTTTACATGTTTAAATGTAAAATTTATGGTGTTTTTTGTAAAATTCATTAATAAATTGTGAATGATATTTATTGGCTGAATGAAGCCTTCAAAATCCATTTAGTTATAATATGATCAGAAAAAAGTAGTTTTCCAAATGTTCTAAAAATCACTCTTTTTAACACAATTTTACTCCTTATGCATTCCACTAAACACTAATATCATGTTTAAATATATAATTGATGTATTATTCCCTAAAATTTTATATAAATTATAAATGTTGCTGGAAAGTGGTGTGAAAGAATCTGAAAACGTTTTGTTGTCTTATATATTGGAGGAGAGCAAGGAGGAAGGAGGAGGAGGAGGGCGAGGAGGAGGAGGAGGAGGAGGACGAGGACGAGGAGGAAGGAGGAGGAGGACGAGGAGAGGATGGAGGGCGAGAGAAGAAGAGCGAGGAGGAAGGAGGAATAGGAGGGCGAGGAGGAAGGAGGAGGAGAGCGAGGAGGAAGGAGGAATAGGAGGGCGAGGAGGAAGGAAGAGGAGAGTGAGGAGGAGGAGGGTAAGGAGAAAGGAGGAGGAGGGATAGGAGGAAGGAGGAGGAGGGCGGAGAGGAAGGAGGAGGAGGGCGAGGAGGAAGGAGGAGGAGGACGAGGAGGAAGGAGGGCGAGAGGATGGAGAAGAAGAGCGAGGAGGAAGGAGGAATAGGAGGGCGAGGAGGAAGGAGGAGGAGGACGAGGAGGAAGGAGGATGGTGAGGAGGAAGGAAGAGGGCGAGGAGGATGGAGAAGAGGAGCGAGGAGGAAGGAAGAATAGGAGGGCGAGGAGGAAGGATGAGGAGGGCGAGGAGGAAGGAGGAGGTGGAGGGCAAGGAGGAAGAAGGAAGAGAGGAGGGCGAGGAGGAAGGAGGAGGAGGAGGGCGAGGAGGAAGGAGGAGGAGGAGGGCGAGGAGGGGGAATGGGGTAGAATGAGGAGAATGGGGTAGGGGTAAGAGGAGGGGGAGGGGTAAGGGAAGGGGGATGAGGAGTGGAGAGGGGGTAAGAGAAGGACGGATGTGAAGGAAGGGAAAGAGGAGGAAAGGGAATGAGAAGGAGGAAGGGGAAGAGGGTAGAAGGTAAGAGAGGAAGGTGGGGAGGAGAAGGGGAGGGAGTGTAACGGGACCTGTGTGAGGCCTGGAGCGTATACACTATAGCCT
>WNGS01001312.1:48869247-48960836 GCA_020271785.1 Procambarus virginalis
TCCTTTCTCTCGATCTCCTCCTCCTCGGCCTCATCCTTCTATCTGGAATTTTTCCTCCTTCCTCCTTGACCTCTTCCTCCTCGACCCTCCTCCCTCCTCCTCCTCGACCTTCTCCTCCCTTCTCCTCGACGTCCTCCTCCAACCTTCCTACCTTACCAACTCCTCCTTCCTCTTCGACCTCCTACTCCTCCTTTCTCCTGGCTCTTTCCTCCTTAACCTCCTCTTCAACATCCTCCTCCTTCCTTTTCGCCCTCCTTCCTCCTTCCTTTTTGCTCCTCCTCCTCCTTCTCGCCCTCCTCCTTCCTCCTCGCCCTCCTCCTCCTCTTCCTTGCCCCTCCTCCTTCCTTCTCGCCCTCCTCCTCCTTCCTCGCCCCTCCTCCTCCTCCATCCTCCTCGCTCTCCTCCTTCCTCGCCTTCCTCCTCGATCTCCTATTCCTTCCTTCTCGTCCTCCTCCTCGCTAACCTTCTTCCTACCCTCTTCCTCCTTCCTCCTCTTTCCTCCGTCCTCCTCGCTCTCCTCTCCTCCTCTTCCCTCCTCGCCTTCCTTCTACTTTCTCCTCGTCCTCCTATTCCTTCCTTCTCGCCCTCCTCCTTCCTTTCGCCCTCCTTTTCCTCCTTCCTCCTCGCTCCTCCTCCTCCTTCTTTCCCGCCTTCCTCCTTACTCCTCACCCGCCTCCTCCTCCCTCTCCCCTCCTCCTCCTCCTTCCTCCTCGCTCTCCTCTTCGTCCTTCCTCCTCGCCCTCCTTCTCCTCGCCCTCCTCCTCCTTCCTCGACCTCGTCCTTCCTCCTCGCCCTCCTCCTTCCTCCTCCTCCCTCTTCGCCCTTTTCCTTCCTCCTCCTCCTCCCTCTTCGCCCTTTTCCTTCCTCCTCGCCCTCCTCCTTCCTCCTCGCCCTCCTCCTCCTCCTTCCTCTTCGCTCTCCTCCTCCTTCCTTTTCGCCCTCCTCCTCCTTCCTCCTCGCCCTCCTTCCTCCTCGCCCTCATTCTTCCTCGCCCTACTCCTCCTCCTCCTCAACGTCCTCTTTAACTTCTTCCTCTACCTCATTCTCCTTCCTCCTCTTCCTCGATCTCCTCCTCCTCCTTCCTCCTCTGCCTCGACCTCCTCCTCCTTTTCCCTCCTCTGCCTCGACCTCCTCCTCCTCCTTCCTCCTCGATCTCCTCCTCCTTCCTCCTCGACCTTATCCTCTTACCTGGAATTCTTCCTCCTCGACCTCTTCCTAAGAATATGAGTAAAAATGATGAATTAACCTTTATTATGACCGTGTTTCATTTTACTAAATGTAGAAATATACTTTTATGCTTCTACATTTATATAAATAACGGCAATAAAAAACTATGTTTATGAAACATTTAAGGTTGCCACAAGGTTTCAATTTTTTTTTAGCCAACGTTTCGCGCAATACGTTTTAGAAACTTATTTACATCCACACAAAATTACGCATCTAATGCGTGAAAACAAACGTTGCCAATACTTTCCAACACTTTCCAGATACGTTGTGGCAACCTAAAATTGTTTCCTGGGCACTACCCACCTGCTGCGTCATCAAGACTGCAGCCATTCCAGCAGTGTTGGAGGAGAGGTCAAGAAATGGAAAGCACGTAGCAGTACTCAAGAGTTTCGCCGGAAGATTAATGATTACGTCATCTGAAGCAACAGGAACGTGGAACTAAGGCGGTCACGGGTGGAAGGCACGGTCTCCCTACAGAGTTCCGGGACTCGCCATAGAAGGTAGCAAAATTGCCTCCTTTGGCCTGAAGTCGGCGGTACGAGGGTATACACAGTTGGTGTTTACAGCCTAGTAACCTGGTGACATCAAGAAACGCCTGAGATGACGTGAGCAATGATGGAAGACGAGATTCACCTGTTCTGCAAACAAGCAACCCGCCTCTACGACCCTCTGACACCACTCCTGTTACGAGACAACGTTGGTACATCCAGTCCTGCTCTGCTGTGGTCATCTGCGCCGTCGAGTTTAACATAAAGACTGCCGTGTGAACTGTGATTGATATGAAGGCGTGTGAACTGTCGGGAGCAAGATCAATGGCCGAAGTAACAGCATTCTACAGCTGTCACTTGGCACTCCGCTCTACTACACTCTGTCGTCATTCAAGAGTACCGGATGGGAGTACAAGAGGACCAGGTATCGATGTCTATGCATGGGAGAAGCAAGATCGACAACATCATTCGTCAGCGACTACATTCAGCGTCCATCAGCATCGATTTCTTTTTCGATTACTCAATATGAACAATTGGTACAAAAGATAAAGTTGGCTCTGAACATCTGTATAAAGAATATCTGGACACTTTTGTTTAAATGTTGAAAAACAGATTTAGAATCACAATACTTTATAAATGTTGGAAAACAGATTTAAAATAATTATTCTGTTATAATGATATGGAAATTCTTCTCTATAAATTGGTCAGTAATTAAAATCGAAGTCCCTGTGTAATTGTCTAAGCCTAGAACAAACGGTTATGGTAAATATTGTGTGCTATTTTTTCAGAATGTTTGAACACAGGAGAGGCGGACCAATATAAACATTGACACTCTTACAGTGAGTGCGAACACTTGGCTGTACAAGTCAGCTGAAACCTGTGATATAGTATAGTAGGAATTTTTTTTATATATTTTAGATACATGTAATAAAAATTAGGTGTGTTCCTTAGCATGTCAAGGTTGACATTGATTGGGGAGTGGATAGTACACGGATGTGAACTTAGTAGAGTTCAGTAGTACGCTCCCGGATGACTGAAAGTTCAGTCTGTAGTTATAAATTTTTATGTTTTATGTTGAGCACGATGTGTCCGGCTGTAGAGGACATATGAGGTTGGCTAGTGAAGAGCCAAGAGATTTTAATAGCTAATCTTTGCTGTTAAAGTAGGGACATTTTATTTAGCTATGTCAGTAAGTGTAGGATGTATGTTTCCTGATGTTGGAGGATTGTGTCAGTTGACAGCCGAAACATTTATGTATTTGAACATGTTTACTGTGATGTTGTTGGACAATTTGATGATTGTCGAATATTTTAGTTAGGGTAGCTTTTGTTTGAGGCATGAGTTCGATTTTATTGAGGGTTTGGATACTAAACCTCGTTATTTTGAACAAATTAACAAAGTTTACTAAGTTGCTTGTGTGGGGGGTGGGGGGGGTTGTATCAAACTAGGTTTGTTGTAAGAATTATCCAGTATGGTTGCTCATAGACTACGGGGGTTTGGAAAGTTTGGTGTAAAGTGGTAGTGACCTGACTGGAGCACAAGGTCGCATCCCCCTGGGAATTAGCGGTCTGGGTCACAACATGACTGGCGCCTTTGTCTTAACAACGTATAATGAATTATTTTACAAAATTCACTAATTTAGAGAAACTAGTCTTCATTCAAATTGTATTTGATAGTATTCCTGTTTAAAGTATCAAAAGTATCGTAAATTGTCAAAATACTTCAGTAAGTCACCATCAGTGACGTCATTAGCCGGACTAGTCTGGATCGCAGTGCGATTTTGGCGACACGAGGTCAAGGGTCACCAAATGCATGCCACTTTCAGTAATTGTCAAAGGTTAAATAGCCATTTTGTATTCGGAAATAGCTCTTCCCTAAGATGCTTGGGTAATTAATTTCAGTTAAAATAATTCAACCAATCTGGGTAGTTCAGTGCAACAGAGATTAGTTGTTAAACTTAAGCCTTACTAGTAACTTAGTAAACTAGGCGGAAGAATACCTTGCTCTGGCTTCTCTGTGGAGTAGAGCGAGGGAAGACAGTGTGGTACGAGGAGCGGCCCGGGCAGGTGGCCCCAACCCATTTGCCAAAGACCTAGCACTAACACCGAGCTGGTCGCCTCAAGGTAGAATTTGCTATAAGAGTTGGTATAGGGCATTAGTTCAACTCATTGCTTTTCACATCAGTGAGCGCTCACTTTAGGGAGTGTTTAGATTTTTAGATTTTGTTTAGCTTTGAATAAACCATTTAGCTAGTAAATTGTCTTTTTATTAATTTCCATTTTGTGTAATTTATTTGCATTGTACCGGTCCACGTGGGTAGCATGGCCTAGTTGAGTTGGGCCGCATTCTAACACCAAATAAGAATTCTTTGTCCCTTGATTTTAATTAATTCCACACTTAACGGAAAATCCAATTCATATATTACTAGTGGGGATCAAACCCCAAGTTTATTGATTAGCATGATCGATCCAGACCTCGGTCATTGCTCAGTGGTAATGGTCTGGTAGTGGCAGCGCAAGGCGATTCTAGAGTCGTGCTAGAAGTCTGTTTTCACGTCATAAGGTTGTAGAATCATAAGTCGGTCAACCCTCCCTCCCTGTTCAGCCCGTTGACACCGTGAGGGGGGCTTACTGGGCAGCTGCCAGAGTGTGATGCTCCTTGGGACAGTCCTCTGTCCTTTTGTGGCCTTGTGCTCCTGCTGCTGTCCTCTCTAATTATGCTGAACTACTTTTCCTTTTCCTTCTGTTTCGTTTTTCTCCCCCTCTTCTCCTATCTGCTTGTCATTTCCTGCCGACCTTTTGCTTGTTTTGGTTATTCCTTTGGACTTCTTCTATTTTGACGCCCGGGTGCTTGAGGAGGCATACTCTTGCACCCTTAGAACTGTAGTACCCACCATCTCGAGCGAGGGGAACCTTTTATTGTCAATCCCCCTTTCGTCGCTGAACCCGATCTCGACGAACTGATGGTTCTTTAGGTGGCGTTTGTGGTGCGTATACTCACGACGCACCCCTAGGGGGCCCCGGCATGATTTGCGATAGCTTCCTGTTGGGTGTCCTGCCTCTAATTGTGGCTCCATGGTGGGTATGGGGCACATTCGTGGATGAATTTCTTTCTCTTCATCTTTATGTCGATGAATGTTTCTGTTGTTCCCTCTCAGGCTCGTGGGGTGGTCGACCAAGCCCCCGAGACGGCCTGTATTGGAAGACCAGGCTCTGTAGCCCCCGCTGCGTTGAGCCCCGACCTTGCTCCTCCTTTGACTATCCTGACTTCTTCCCCCAGCTCCCCTCCCTCCGCTGTGGTTGGGTCGAGCCTCCAGCCCCCAGTGGTGACCACTTCGTCCCCTGGTGCGGGTAAGTCTCTCGTTGTGACTACTGCGCCTTTTGACCCGTCTCTCTCAGGGGGTTCTCAACGCCGTCAGCGCCCCGGCAGCACTCGCTCGTTTCCGTTCTGTACTGATGCGTATCAGGCCTTGTTTGGTCCTGCTTCATGGGCCAAATACTTTGATCTCCTCCCTCTTGATTCTGCGCCTCCTGATGATTTCTCCCTCCATCGGCATCTCATTGATTCCGTGGATGCGTCTGTTACTTTCAACCCCACTCGTCTCGGTACACGTGTAGTTGCTGCTCCTTCTCAGGATGCAGCTTCCCGCTTGGCTGCCTTATCCTGCCTTGGCGAGATCCCTGTTCGGGTCTCAAAGAACGCTCGGTTGAATGCCAGTGTTGGCACTATTCTCCTCCCGCCCCATGTTGCAACCGGTGTTCGGAATCTGCAGGACTGCCACGACGATATTCGGCATATCCTTGATGCCCAAGGCCATTCTGTCCTCCAGGTAGACTCGTTTACTCGTCCCCCTCGTGGTCGTCGCCATCAACCCCTTCGAATTGTAAAGATCACCTTTGATGGTAGGACCCTTCCATCCTCTGTCATTCTTGCTGGTGCCAGGTGCTCTGTCCAGGAGTATATTCCTTCTCCTCGGCTTTGTAACAAGTGCTGGAGGTTTGGGCATGGTGCCCTCCTCTGCTCTGGGACTGTCTCTCTCTGTCCTTTGTGTGGGGGTGAAGGTCACTCTAAGCCGGAGTGCACTTCTCCCCAAGCACGCTGCCTCAACTGCGGTGAGGCCCATCCTACCTTCTCCCGTGCCTGTATCCATTACAAGCTTGAGGCAGCTGTCCTCAACTTGAAGCACCGGGAGCGTTTATCTTTTCCCGAGGCGAGGCGCCAGGTTCGCCGGCTCCCGCCTTATGCTAACATCTCTTATGCTCACGTGTTGCGTTCTTCCTCTCCTCGTCCTTCCCACCTTCCTCAGACTCACAACCGTTTCCGGGCCTTGGACCCTGATACGCCCACTGCCCCCTCCTCTGTTCCTTTGAGTTCTGTCCCAAAGGGTCCCCCTCCTGGTCCTCTGTCTGGGGTTCCCCTTCTTTCTACCCGGTCTGTCATGTCTCCTGTGTCTTCTTCCTCGTCTCCCTCCGATCTTCCTTCCCATCCTTCTCCTCCATCTATTGACTCTCCCCGCCGCCTGTCGGTGCAGGCGGATGTCCATCGCTCTCCTAACGGCCGTCGTGTGTGCTCTCGTTCAGCTTCTTCTGTTGAGACACTGGAATCCGTTGCCCGGTATGTAGTTGCTGGGACACCGGTCTCTTTAAGTCAGAAGCGTAAGCCTGGCCCTCTCCTTCCTCCTCCCCAGCGGGTAAGAAGGCTTCACTTTCTTCCTCGGCCCCTACTACTGGCTCTATTGCTCCTTCCCCTCCCATTTCAGTGGTTGCGCCCCCTGTTCCTGCTATGGAGGTTTCTTTGGCCCCTGCTTCCCTCTCGGTTGCTGCCCTTGCTGAGGTGCACTCCCCTCTTTCTACTCCCCCTCTTCCTGCTGCTGCTCTTGGCTGCTCCTCTCCGTTGTCTCCTCCTCCTCCTCCTCCCCTGCCCGCCCACCTCTGGTCTGTTCTCCCGCTTTCTTCCCTCCGTCTTTGCTCAGTTTACCCATGCCCCCTAACCCTGACTTTGATGACCCTGATCCCGACCCTGATATTCTATAACGTGTCATTTTGCTCTTTCGCCTTTGTTTCTTCCTTGTTCTCTGTTGTTGTCCTTTCTCTTCTCGTCGATGTCTATTCTTCAATGGAACGTTCGAGGTTATTACGCCAATTTCCTCGAACTCCACCTTCTGATTTCGCGGTTTTTGCCCCTTTGTGTCTGTCTCCAGGAGCCGATGCTTGCTGTTCGTCCTTGTCGCTTTCGTGTCTATTCCTTTCTCTCCCCCCCCTAGCTGTTGCTGTGGCTCCTAATTCTTCTGCTCTCTTGATTCGCTCTGATGTTCCCTTTGTCCCCTTACTTTTTCCTTCGCCTCTCCATTGTTCTGCTGCTCGTATCTTTGTGGGGAAATGGTACACAGTTTGTTCCATTTATCTTCCCCTGAGTGTCCCGCTTTCTCTTCCTGATTTGAAACACCTCCTGGACTCCTTGCCGGAGCCTGTGCTCCTGCTGGGTGATTTCAATTGTCGCCATTCTCTTTGGGGTGATGTTCTGACGAATACCCGAGGTCGCCTTCTTGAGCCGTTTATCCTCTCTTCTTCCCTGTCTCTTCTGAATTCTGGTGAGCCCACTCATTTGGACTCTCGGACTCGCACCCTTTCCTGTCTTGATCTTTCTCTCTGCTCTTCTTCTCTTTACTTAGATTTCACGTGGCAGGTTCTTGGTGACCTCCATGGCAGTGATCATTTCCCATCCTCGTTTCCTTTTTCTCTTTTCGCCCTTCCCTCTCTTTCCCTAGGTGGCAGTTTGCTAAAGCGGACTGGAACCTATTTACCCTCAGTGCTGCTCTCTCTGACCTCTTCCTTCTGCCTCTCCCTCGCGCTCTCCTCCTTTTTCATGACACTGTCTTCGACGCTGCCCTCGGCTCTATTCCTCGCTCTTCCTCTCGGGGTCCACGGAAGTGCGTTCCCTAGTGGAATGCAGCCTGTGCTCGGGCTGTCCGCTCTAAGCGTGTAGCCTGGAAGAGGTACCGCCGTCGGCAGACGACCGATTCTTTTCTTTTCTTTCGGAAAGCGAGTGCGGTGGCCCGTAGGGCCATCCGTACAGCTAAACGTGAATGTTGGGCTTCTTATGTCTCCACAATTACGTCCGAAACTCCCCTGCCACAGATCTGGAAGCGTATCCGCAAGATAGCGGATAAGTTCATTCCCAATGTTTCCCCGGTCCTTCACCTCCATGGTACTCTTGTGGCAGACCCGTTGCAGGTCGCTACCGAACTGGGTTCCCACTTTTCTTCTGTTAGCTCTGGTCTTCATCTTCCCCAATCTTTCCTTCTTCGTAAACCTGTCCTTGAGTCTCGTCCTTTAGATTTCTGCACTCGTCTTCGACTTTCCTATAATGATCTCTTCTCTCTCTCTGAACTTCGTTCTGCCCTGGCCCTCTGCGGTTCTATGGCGGCGGGCTCCGATGGTATTCATTATGAGATGCTTCGTCATCTCCCTCCGTGCACGTCTCAGTATTTACTGAGTCTGTATAATCGGATCTGGGAGTCGTCGTCAGTCCCTGAGGACTGGCTCGATGCCGTTGTCCTCCCTGTTCGCAAACAGGGACTCTGGGAACTTCCCCTAAGGACTTTTGCCGTATTGCCCTCACAAGTTGTGTCTGCAAACTCTTTGAACGTATGGTTAACGTTCGTCTGATGTGGTTCCTGGAACACCATCACCTCCTCTCCCCTTCCCAATGTGGTTTCCGCAAGTGCCGCAGCACAACAGATGTCCTGGTGAACTTGGAAGTCTATATTCGTACTGCTTTTGCTGCGAAGACCTCCGTTGTTGCTGTCCTTTTTGACCTGGAAAAGGCTTACGACACCACTTGGCGATATCATATTCTATCCCAGCTTCATTCTTTTGGCCTGCGTGGCCGTCTCCCTCTCTTGCTCCGCAGCTTCCTCTCTCGTCGTTCCTTTCGGGTGCGCCTTGGTACCACTCTCTCTGCCTCTTTTCAGCAATACGAAGGTGTGCCCCAGGGTAGTGTTCTGAGCACTACTCTTTTTCTGGTTGCCCTCAATGGTCTTCTTTCCTCTCTTCCTTCAGGCGTCTTCTCCGCTCTCTATGTCGATGATCTTACTCTTTGCTGTCAGGGTTTATGACTCGCCTCTTCTTCAACGTCGGCTTCAACTTGCGATTGATGCCATGTCGTCTTGGGCCACCGATCATGGCTTCAAGTTCTCTTCTACAAAGACTTGTAGAAGAGTCGCTCTTCGTCCCTCTTTGTCACTTTTTGGTCGTCCCCTTGAGTACAAAGATTCCGCGAAGCTTTTGGGGTTATTCTTTGACACTCGTTTGTCTTGGTCTCCCCATATCTCTTACCTCCGTGTTGAGTGCTCTAAGGCCCTTACCCTCCTTCGAGTATTGTCCCATACTTCTTGGGGAGCGGATAGGTGCACTCCCCTTGCTTTACATTCCTTTCTAGTCCTGTCTAAGATCGATTATGGTTGCCCTGCTTACTCGTCTGCTTCTCCTTCTGCTCTTCGCCGTCTTGATGCTTTGCACCATACTGGGTTGTGCCTCAGCTCTTGTGCCTTTCGTTCCACTCCCGTCCTCCAACCCGTTCTCGCACTTTCTTACATATGTGCATATGTGACATACTAATTTGTTGTGAATATTTTAGTTTACCATGAAAAGCTTCATAGAAAACACCGACCTTACCTAACCTTCTTAGTATGTTAAGATAAGCATCTAATTGCTTCGTAATTACAATTATTATTTAACCTATACCTATAATAGGTTAAGTAATAATTGTAATTACGAAGCAATAAGATGCCTATCTTAACTTACTAAGGTTAGGTAAGGTCGGTGTTTTCTATGAAGCTTTTCAAGGTAAACAAAAATATTCACAATAAATTAGTATGTCACATATGCACGTATTTAATAAGTCAATATTGACTATACGAAAGTGCGAGAACGGGTTGCGTCCTCAGCTTGTATGTTGACACTGGCTCCCTATCTCTCCAGGACCGGAGTTGATTGCTACTGTCTTCGCTATCTTGCACGATCCTTTCAACATCCTTCCTATCGCCTCTGTTGTGCTTTAACTTTTACCCCTCCTGCGATTCCTGTTCCTCTTCACCACCTCCCTCTTTCTGTCCAGTTATCTCGCTTACAGGATTCTCTTTCCGTTCGTATTTATAATATTTCTCCTCGTGTTGTTCCTTCTTTGCCCCCAAGGAGTCCCCCCCCTTCCACAGTTTTGTACATCCTTGACCCACATCACTAAAGCTTTTACCTCTCCTACGGTTCTAAAACGCCTTTTCCTTGAGCACTTTCTTCTCACTCGCACTCCGTTTTTGTTCTTCACTGATGGGTCTAAGTCTGTGGACGGTGTTGGCTGCTCTGTTGTTTTTCCTGATCACACTTATATGTGTCACTTACCTCCAGAGACTAGCATCTTCAAAGCAGAGCTTTATGCTATTCTCTATGCTCTTCGTCTCCTGCTCTCTCGTTGCCAATCTTCCTTTGTGGTTGTTGTCGACTCTCGTAGTGCCCTCATGGCTCTCGGGTCCTTTAATCCGGTTCATCCAGTAGTTGTCGAGATCCAGCATTGACTGTTTCTTGTTCACAGTAAATTTAAGTTGGTTGAGTTTTGTTGGGTTCCCAGCCATATTGGTGTCTCTTTAAATGAGCGTGCAGATGCTGCCGCCAGGGAAGCTGTCTGCTCTTGTCCCATCTCTCATAAAGGTATTCCTTATTCCGACTTGAACCCGGTTATCCATTCCTCCATCCTTACCGTTTGGCAGGCTTGTTGGTCGTCTGTTACTGGTAACAAACGACGTTCTCTTAAAGGTTGTGTGTCCTCATGGTTGTCCTCCTGCCACCGTAACCGGCGATAGAAAACGGCTCTGGCGAGGTTTATTATTAGCCATACTCGCTTAACTCATGGTCACTTGATGGAGCACCGCCCTGCTCCTTATTGTCCTAATTGCACTGTCCCTCTTACGGTCGTGCATATCCTTGTTGAATGTCCTGACTTCCGGGACGAGCGTGTGTCTTGTTTTTCAACCATACCCCGCGGTCGCTTGACTGTCGATAGTATTCTCGGTGACTCGGATACTTTTGATATCGTTCACCTTATGCGTTTCTGTTCTCGTATTGGCATCCTTGGTTATATTTAGCGCCCTCTGATTATCCCGCACATTTGATGGTGCTACATAACCTTCCCGGTTTGGTGCCTTCTTTTTGATAATTATTTACTTACTTGTCTCTGTAAGTGCAACGAGCCGTACGTACAGGTATGTAACATATTTTGGGGGCCCTAGGTCCAGGATGTTGTTTCCCAAAAACTTTTTAATCTTTGCTAATCTAACCTTGCCTTCCTAGGAATCTCTGTGCTTTAAGAAACTTTGCAGTGTTACATGCCAGTGAGCTGTCCTGTGTTTTATCATCAATCTACGCTTCACGATTTTGGAGGTAAGTCGTCCTAATTTTTTTGTTTGCGCAGTGAGGCCAAGCAAATTTTCAGTGTCGTGTCAATATAAAGTGAAGTGTGTAGTTCCGTGCGATTCTGTTGAATTATTTTAGTTAGTTAAGTGCCAAGTGTTAGTTAACAATGGAGGATCAAATGGAGTCGTTGTTGGCTAATCCAGATTTAGAGGGAATTAAAAGCCTAAAAAAGTCTGCCTTAATAAATATGGCAACTAAGTTAGAATTAACAGCCAACAATAAAATGAATAAGGCACAAATTCTGAGAGTCATAGTGACCCATTTAGTAGAAAATGGTGAGTTAGAAGAATTTCTGGAGGAGGTACGAGAGGAGACAAGTGAACAGATTGCTTTAAGGCGTCTTGAGTTGGAAGCGCAAGTAGCATATGCTAAGCTTGAGGCTCGAGAGAAAGAATGTGAATTTGAAAAGCAACAGAAAATATTAGAGATTGAAGCTCACAACCAACAGAAAATATTAGAGGCCGAAGCTCAACAGAGAGAGCTTGAAGCTCGACGGTTAGAAATTGAGGCTAAGGCTAGAAAGCAACAGCTAGAAAATGAGGCACAATATAGTAGACTAGTAGCACAATTACAATTACATTACACAATTACAGAGGCAACAAAGAAACAGCAGTTAGAAATTCAAAAACAAATGGCTGAGGCTAATATCCAAATTGAAACACAGCGATTTGCAGCTGGGCATGGTAATACTAGCAATGTTCCTAATAGTAATGATAGTAATCAAATTAGAGTAAATAAATATGAAGAGTTACCAAAGTTCAATGAGGAGGACCCCTGAGGTTTTCTTTTCACATTTCTCTAAAATTGCAGTCAGTATGAACTGGCCAATGGATCAATGGGTAGCGATCATGCAAAGTCAATTAAAAGGGACAAGTCAGGAGGTTTTTGCATCCTTGCCTGATGAAAATAGTTTTGATTACAATTTTGTTAAGAAAAGCATCTTAAATGCTTACCAGTTGAATCCTGAAGCACACAGACAAAAGTTCAGAAATTTAAAGAGGGCAAATGAACAAACAATTGCAGACTTCACCAGTTTAAAAACTAATTACTGTAACAGATGGCTTAAATCACTTTCAATAAATGAGTATGATGCTCTTAAGAATCTTCTTATCACAGAAGAAGTGTTGTCATGTCTCCCAGATAAATTGTCTACTTTTATGGCAGAACAGAAAAATATAAGACATTTATGAGCTGTCTAAGCTCGCTGATGAGCATGAGTTGTTAACTAAGGCACATTTTAAAGCCTAATCACCTAAGTTTAACCGTAAAGTAAATTATAATGCTCATAGAACTCCTTATCAGAACCAATACAGTACTAGTGCTCCAGTTACTCCCATGAACTCTTCTCTTACAAAACCTAATCCTGCTACTTCATTGTCAGGAATATCAAATATTAGTAATGTTAATTCTAAACCTACAGTTGGTTCCACAGGTGTGTCCACTGTAAGGTACTGTACCCATTGTAAGAGAAAAGACCATGTGATTAATTCCTTTTTTATTTTGCACCCTGAGTTACGACCAACTGGCCTCATTTATTGTAGAGGTGTGCAGAATAAATTTACTAATGAACATGTCACTGTAAACCCCAATTGGGTGAAACAGTATTCTCCATATATGTCTTCAGGTGAAGTTTTGTGTTAATGGAAAATGGAAGCCAGTGGTTCTTCTTCATGATACTGGTGCTTCCCAAACCTTAATTTCTGCCAGTATACTTTCTAATGTTGCAAAGAGAGATACTGGAAAGTTTGTAGTTCTTCAGAGTGTTGCAGGATGTAAAACTATACCTCTGATAGATGTTAATTTGAGATCCACCATAACTCCAAGTGTATGGACTGTGGGTGTTAGTACACAGTTGCCCATCCCAGGTGTGGATGATATATTGGGTAATGATGTGGCCATAAATCATGTTGTGGGGGAGATTGATCCCAGTTTGTGTAAACAGCCAGTTGCAGACCATGTTGTGTATTCTGCCTGTGCTGAAGTTAGTTATATGAATGAACAATCTGTTGTAGTAGCTGGTTTTGTCCATCCTACCTGTGCTGATGTCAGTACTATTATTAATCCAGGTGTCAGTTCTGATGTTACTCAAGTAGTTGTTCCAGTAACCAGTACCCCTTCAGAGGAGAAGTGGGATGTGGTTGTTCCAGATTCATGTGTGGCCAACCTAGTTGTTGAGAGTAAGCCTAGTACTATGACTCTGCTTTATTCCAATCCAGTAGGTTATTTGGAAAGGATGTCCATGTACCATTGTCTTGCCCGCTCACTACGAATGTTGTGCCAGGAGCTGAGAGAAACTTAAAAGCCACGACTCTATTGTATTCTAGCCAAGTGAATGGTTTAGGACAAGATGTTGGGTTTGCAAAAGTATTCCCGCTCACTCCAAGTTTAGAATCAGTTGACCAGTTAGGATCAGTTGTCGAGAGTAAGTCTGTTGTAGAGGCCCAGCCTCACCCTAGTCAAGGTGATAGTAAGGGGAGGAGGTCAACTATCTGTTACTTGCCCGCTCGCTTCAGATTCAGAGTCCTTTAGTTTATGTAAGTCGAGTAGAACTGACCCCAAGATTTCAGAGAGAAGCAAGGAGACAGTCTGTTCTGAAAATCCAGTTTTGGAGAGTGTGGGAAAGCAGCCAGAGGATCAGCTTCTGTCGAGTAGATGGAGACCCATTGAGCCTCCCTTTTCAGTTGTCTGTGAGGATGTGACCCAGCTTGGTAGTGTTATTGATTGTGAGCAGACAGTACTCCAAGCAGGTCTAAATATCATGGGAGGAAATTTTGGTAAATCATGTATAACCATTAAGGGTGGTAAAGTATCTTTTGGATTTAAGTTGCAGAGTTTTGTGGACTGTGATTTTTATTCCATGGGGAGTAAGTATTTGTCATTGTGTCAATTGAGTCACAGTGTTTGTAGGATGTTGTTGCATTCTATTTATATTCCGCAGGAGCCATTCTCTCTTGAAGCAATGGACTGTGGGATATCTTTGTCCAGCCTTGTTGTTGAACAGAGAGAGTTTACTCAAGTAGGTTGTGCATCCAGTTGTTCTGAGGAAGTGTTGAGTCATACTAGAGCAGTGTCTCTATTTTCAGATCCAGTTTATTTTGCTGGACGAGTAGTGAACAACATGTATGTTCCACTCAAGTGTGGTGTTGACTTTCAGAGTCAAATTGGTGTTGAAGGAGTTAATCATACTTGGGAGCAGATGTTTCGGCTCCAGGTGTGTGTTTCAAGTTGAGGGACAAGGTTTTCTCCTATTGTAATATTGTGAAGGGTTACAGATTGTCCTTGGGTGGTTCCCTGTTAATCTGCTGTGCATCTTCAAGATGAGGACCCTTAAACCTCTTGTTTGATTGTTTGTCATCAGAAGAAATCACTTGGGAAGTGAAATCCATGGTAAGGGTGGTCAAGGTTTTATCATGTTTTTTAGTTTTTTTGAAGACTAGAATGCTTATGAAAGTGTGGGTTGGGTTCAAGTCCCACACAGAGGGTGTGAACTTGTTTTTGGAGTTGTGATTGAGATATGGTGCCTAGGCATAAACCTGTTTTCTTTCGCTGATCGTCATGACAGAGTTATGAGGAAATTGACTTCTGTGTTCCTTATGGATCATCTGAGTCAGTTCGATCAGGTAGTCTTTGCACTTATCTTGGGTTGTATTTATTAGTTTGGAGGTCAAAGGTTTGCTAGTCGTTGTGTTGTCTTTCTGAAGGTTCTATGAGTGAAGAAGTTTTATATATAATTGTGAGGTTTAACGCTATTTCTCTAATTTTAGTATCCTTGGGCAAGAGTATGTGTTCCACAGAGGATCAAGTCTAATGGGAAGCAGATGTCTTTGCCATAGCATACCCCAGGAGAAGTCCCTAAACTACTTTACATCCAGTCAGCTTCAATTAATCAGTTCAGCTCAGAAAAAGGAGTAATGAAAAATGGAGTCTGTCCTGGAAAATGTCACCATATAGAAAATGGTAATCTGGAAACATGGGACTGATCTCAGATCAGTAGTAGAAACAGATGGAAAGATAAATTGCGGTACTGACTTTGTGAAAGCAATTACCTTTATTGACATTCTATCATGCAAATAATAATATTGTTGCTGATAGGAGTGTGAAATATGATCTGAAAATAAGTGAAATACATGAGATAGTACCCTGGAGAGATAAATTTGCATACTCCAGAGGAACATATGCAGAACATGATAATAAGACTAAACTTTTAATTTTCGTGATCAATAATCTCAAGTGTCACATAATTTTACTTTCAGAAAGAAATGCCATTGATCTTCAATCAACTGCATTTTTTTCTTGGAATGGAAGTGTTACGTATCCTTAGTTTGATACGTATATAAATTCATGATAAAAACTTATTAAGTTCCATTTCATCATTATATGTATATGTACATATATACTTTTATATGTGTCTTCTAGTTGGCAACACAGTGGGGACAGCAGCAGGGGCTTGCTAGTCACAGGTATTAGACCTGTGATATTCGAGTCAATTTCTGCTAGAGTACAGGGAAGCTTGTGTCGTGTAGTTGCCAACACTTTCCTCTTTAGTATATATATGAATAATTGTGATTATTATTAACTATATTACCTCTGTTCATGTATGTAAAGTTAATAATTCTTAATTAAGTTATTTTAATGTTTGCTTTAGCCCAGTTAGTCGCTCATTAAGCAAATTAATTTTATTATAAGTTTACCATTCGTTATGTTGTGAAAGAGAGCGAGTGTGTNTACTGCTGACACATGTAGCTTACAGCTATCAAACGTTACTGGGAACACTAAGAAGATCTCGCACTCCTTAAATCACATGGGTGAGTGATTTATCGACCCCGCAGACCGATAAACACTTCCGAGAATTACGTTACTCGACAGAGCGACGGCTGTCACTGCAGACAGCCTCGTTACTCACCAATTCTACCAAGATTCCGTTAAACTGCAACTACTATATATATATATTTAAATCACACTCGTCACAACCCTGGGAACAATACAAGAAATTAACACACACTCTGGTACACTCCATAATAATCATTGCCAGGAATCACTGACGTTACACACACTAACCTGAGCGCTCAGTGTTGGAATTCCACACCTGCAAGACTACACATGGAATAATATCACTCCGTCCCACGGATGAAAAAAAAATGATTGAAGTACCAGAATGGAATATAAATATTACATGGACATCCTCTCAGTCCTTGGGTAATCTATGTATATTCTCTTCCATGTGTACACACACACACACACACACACACACACACACACACACACACACACACACACACACACACACACTGTACGTCTGCGTACACAAGACGTAAGTCCCTCTGGACTGACAGGATGACAACAAGAGGAGATTATCTCCTCGTCAACACTTCAGTTCACCTCTACAGGTGCTGTGTGACAATGTGACTGAACACCTGACTTCGAATTCAAGCTTTAGAGACTAACTAATCACCAGAAATACACACATAGGTACTTTCTCATTCATATTGCCGGCTTACACACACCATTGCCATACATCAGGCACCCCGCTACGGGTGGCTGGCTCACAGTGGTGGAGATGGCGGTAGGTGGCTTATTAAGCGGAGGCCTCTCCCACCCCTCCCGAGCAAGCGTAGCGCCCCCAACACTTTGGTGCCAAAAATACTGACTCGAGATTTTCCACGAATTTCTATGAGAAAACTGCCCCTGAACACTTGGCACGAATTTCCCCATTTCCATCGACTGCTACATCGACTATAGCAGGAATTATAACGTCTATAATCACTGGTATTGGGACTCACGAGTCTGTTACTGCTCGTATACAAATTTCCCCACTATCCCAGATCACTAAATCTCTACCCACTGTACACAATGTCTTTCTCCACTTCGAGCGACGACTTCGGCCGGATTCTGTGACGACCGCTGTCGTAGATGAAGCAGGAGGTGAAGCAGTTGAGTAGTCAAGCCACTACGACGCCCTATACTCAATTTGGCCGAATGAGTAGAGAGAGCGTCCTGACAAAGTGGCGGCTGTGTTCAGAATGCCGCCTACACCGGCGATTCCTCGAAATAACCAATGAGAGGAAGGCATACAGCGGCCTACACCTCTCAACCAATCAGCGACGGTGTACCGTGGCCCCTAGGGCAATTCCAAGATGGCCGACAAACATGGCGGCTCAAGATGTTTACTAAGATTGCGGCTGTTGCCATGACGACGACTCAAGTGGCTGGCGCGCGGGAGGCCCACAGCTCACCCACGCATGCGGTCTAGCTATTCCCATGTGAACTTGAGTCTCGCTCCAAGTTATACAATAGAATGATGCTATCGGCTCTATCACTGTCCACAGACGTGCTACCCCGGCCAGGGTAACATTTCTGGACTGCTGATGACTGGGGCTCTCACATGAGCCCAAACACTAGATGTTTCGGTTGCTGGTTACCAAACTTAAGTCCGTGCACTTAACAAGTGCTCTTAACAAGTGTACTAGCTCCAATAGGCAGGAGAGCACTATTGTAAGTGAGCTGGTGAACCATCTCCTCACACCCTCCCCGTTCCCACACCCCATGTCCTTCCCCGTTTCTCCAGTCCCAGTATTCCCCAGTATCCCCATCCCTGCTTCCCCCCCCAGGCTCCCCTTTCCTCCCAAACCCTGACCTCCCCCGACCTTTCACATGCCCCTTCTCTTCCCTAATCCCAAGGCCAACCAGACTCTTCTAGCTTCCCTATTCAGGATCCTCTCAGCCCCTTTTCACCCCCGATCCCCCAGGTCCACATTCCTAGGCCCTCCCACCCCGGACACTCCTTGCTCTCCCAATTCCAGTGCAACCAACAGAAACTGAGAATGGGAGGAAGAGTCAGTTTCAAGGTAATGTACTCGAACATGGATGGGGTTACAAGCAAGGCAAGTAAACTTAGGAGAAAGAGCACAAGGGAACCCGGATGTAATTGGGCTCACAGAAACAAAACTCAGGAATTATAATGGATGTGGTGTTCCCCAGGAATACCCTGTAATAGGGAGAGGGAGGTAGGAAGGGGAGAAGGTGGAGTGGCCCCTACTGATAAGAAAGGAGTGGAGTTTCGAGGAGATGGTTATCCCAGGCTGTGAGAGGTTCAGAAACTACATAGCAGGTACCATGACGATAGGAGGTCCAAGAGTAGTTATATCAGTGATATATACTCCTCCACCAAACGACAGAAGTACCCAAGCAAGAGTATGACAAACATAGCAGTCAACACAATAATTGCAAGAGTAGCCACTGCTGCCTGTAAAAATAGATCCCATCTGATTCTCATGGGGGACAATCACGGAAGGATAGACTGGGAAAACTAGGAACTGCATGGAGGTGAGGAAACCTGGAGCTAAACTGCTGGAAGTGGCGACAAGAAACTTTTGGCCAGCATGTCAGGGGACCCACAAGAATGAGTAGAAATGATCAACCAACAAGACTCGATCTAGTCTTCACTCTAAATGACTTCAGTGTAAGGGAAATTAGGTTTCAAAGCCGCTGTGAGAATGAGTGATCACAGTGTACCGATGTTTAAGTATTTGGTCGACGAAGGGATATTGTACAAAAGGGCGTGCCCAGAAAACAAAAGGCTGGCATTTCGAAAGGGAAACTATAAGAAAATTCCTAACAGATATAACTTGGGAAGCAAAGTTCGGAGGAAAGACGGCCCAAGGCATGATGGACTACATCACACAGAAGTGTAAGGAGGCCAGACAAGTTCGTCCCAGTCCAAAGGGGAACAAAAATTTAGTCCAGATGAGAAACCCATGGTTTAATCAGAGATGTAAGCTAGCAAAGCAACAAAGTGCAAGGGCATCTTGAGGTTATCTTGAAATGATTTCGGGGCTTTTTAGTGTCCCCTCGGCCCGGTCCTCGACCAGGCCTCCACCCCCAGGAAGCAGCCCGTGACAGCTGACTAACACCCAGGTACCTATTGTACTGCTAGGTAACAGGGGCATAGGGTGAAAGAAACTCTGCCCATTGTTTCTCGCCGGCGCCTGGGATCGAACCCAGGACCACAGGATCACAAGTCCAGCGTGCTGTCCGCTCGGCCGATCGGCTCCCTATTTTATGTAGCTGACCATACTCCCTATGTTAAGATAAGCATCTTATTGCTTTTTAATTACAATTATTACTTAACCTATACTGTTGATAGGTTAAGTAATAATTGTAAATAAGAAGCAATAAGATGCTTATCTTAACATACTAAGAAGGTTAGGTGAGGTTGGTGTTTTCTATGAAGCTTTTCAAGGTAAACTAAAATATTCACAATCAATTAGTATGTCACATATGCACTTACTAAATAAGCCAATATTGACTGTAAGCAAGTGCGAGAACGGGTTGGGAGACACTATTGAAATAAAAAGATACTAGAGAGCAGAGAAAGTTTGCCAGGAATGAATGTCAGGGTGAGAAAAGAGGCAGAAAGGCAATATGAACATTGCCATTTCTGCCTCTTGAAATTGCAAGCAAAGCAAAGACTCTACCTCCTGATGTGGCTGTGCAGTAATTTAGGTTAACAGTGAAGGAACAGGTAATAAAACTGTCGATGGGGGCAGACAGATTAACTACAAACGACAAGGAAGTGTGTGAGGAACTCGATTAGAAATTCCAGGAGGACTTCACATTAGGGCGAGTAGTAGTCCCAGAGATAAGAGAAGGCATAGATAATCGGGCACTGCTAGAGGCCTTTAGGAATACTTGTGGGGAGGTGAGATAGCTTCTGGAAAAGTTGGATGTGACAGGCTATAGGCCCAGATGGAATCTCACAATGGATACTAAAGGAGCAGAAGCACTGTGCCTGCCACTTTCCATAGTGTATAACAAATCCCTTTTATCAGGGGAGCTGCCAAAAATTGAGAGACTGCTAATATAGTCCCGATATACAACTGCTAATATAGTCCCGATATACAAAGAGGGATAGGCAGGAAGCACTAAACTACAGGCCAGTGTCCCTAACTTGCATCCCATGCAAGTTGATGGAAAAGGTTATACGAAAAAAGCTAGTGGAACATCTGGAGCGAAAGAACTTTGTAACACATCAGTAGCATGGGTTTAGGGATGGCAAATCATGCCTCAAAGGATTAATTGCCTACAATTGATTAAAAGTTGCCTACGACCAGGCATCAGAAATCAGGCAAGGAAGAGAGGAGTGGGCAGACTGCGTATTTTTGGATTGCAAAAAAAAACCTTCATGCAACAGGAGTAAAGAAAGTAAACAGTACCACACAAGACTAGTGCACAAGCTGGAGATGCAGGCAGGAGTGAAGGTACTCGATTGGATAAGGGAGTACCTAAGCAACAGAAGACAGTCACAGGGAAGGGCGTGGTCTCAAATTGACAAAGTACCACCAGTGGAGTCCCACAGGGTTCAGTCCTTGGACTTATACTGTTTGAGGGTTCCCAGCCATGTTGGTGTGTCTTTAAATGAGCGTGCAGATGCTGCCGCCATAGAAGCTGTCCGCTCTTGTCCCATCTCTCGTAAAGGTATTCCATATTCCGACTTTTACCCGGTTATCCATTCCTCCATCCTTACCCGTTGGCAGGCTTCTTGGTCGTCTGTTACTGGTAACAAACTCCGTACTCTTAAATGTTGTGTTTCCTCGTGGCCGTCCTCCTATCACCGTAACCGGCGATGGGAAACTGCTCTGGCGAGGTTGCGTATTGGCCATACTCGCTTAACCCATGGTCACTTGATGGAGCGCCGCCCTGCTCCTTATTGTCCTAATTGCATTGTCCCTCTTACGGTCGTGCATGTCCTTCTTGAATGTCCTGACTTCCGAGCGTTTGTCTTGCTTTCCGACCGCCCCTCGCGGTCACTTGTCCCTCGATAGAATTCTTGGTGACTCAGATACTTTTGATATCGTTCGCCTTATGCGTTTTTGTTTTCGTATTGGCATCCTTGGTGATATTTAGCGCCCTCTGCTTATTCTGCACATTTGATGGTGCTACATAACCTTCCCAGTTTGGTGCCTTCTTTTGATAATTACTTACTTATACTGTTTGATATGTGAATGATCTCCGAGAGGGAATAGAATCGTTCCTCTCAATGTTTGCTGATGCAAAAATTGAGGAGGATTAAGGCAGCGGAGGATAGTACGAGGATAAAAGATGATCTAGACAAACTGAATGAATGGTCCAACAAATGGCTTCTACAGTTCAACCCGAGAAAATGTAAGAATGAAACTAGGCAGTGGAAACAGGAGGCCAGAAACGTCATACCGAATGGGAGATGTGCTCCATGAAACGAAAAGAGAAAGATCTAAGAGTTGATCACACCAAAGCTGCCTCCTGAAGCCCACATAAAAATAACATCGGCGGCGTATGCGAGGCTGGTTAACATCAGAACTGCCTTCAGGAACCTGTGTAAGGAATCAGTCAGAACCTTGTATACCACAGATATAAAACCATTCCTGGAGTATGCGGCCCTAGCATGGAGCCCATACCTTGTCAAGTACAGGACTAACCTGGAAAAAGGTCTAAGGTATGCCCCTATGCTAATCCCAGAACTAAGAGGCATGACTTAAGAGGAAAGGCTGCATGATATGAACCTAATGTAGCTGGAAAATAGGAGAGCTCGGGGAGACATGACCACTACTTTCAAAATTCTAAGAAGAATCGACAGGGTAGATAAAGGTAAATTGTTTAACACGGGGAGGGATTACGCGAACAAGGGGACACAGGTGGAAACTGAGTACCCAAATGAGCCACAAGGACGTTAGAAAGAACTTTTTCAGTGTCAGCATAGTTAACAGACGAAATGCATTAGGCAGTGATGTGGTGGAGACAAACTCCATACACAGTTCCAAATGTAGATATGATAGAGCCTAGTAGGCTCAGGAATCTGTACACCAGTTAAGAGGCGGGACCAAAGAGCCAGAGCTCAACCCCCGCAAGCACAACTAGATGAGTGTACACACACATACCTAGGAAGGGTAGCTCTTTCATGTGTGTGTCTTGATCGTAAATTTCAGGTCTGGGTGAACTTTGCTCATTCATGGACGGATTGAACTGTAGTTAACTGTAGTAAAGCAGTTTGTGTTAATTTCCAAATGAGCGCCAAAGGCTAAATCCTCATTTGCAGCATCCCGGCCTCAGGCCAGGTTCATTAGTTGTGCCGTCCCTACCCTCCACTTAAAGGCATTAATCAGTTTTAACATTTTGTAATTAAAATTGGTTTCGCATAAGAGTTAATACTATAATTTCAATTTCAGTGTAAAGTTAGGTGTAGATTAGATAAGGTATTAAGGTTCTGTTAGCCATTATTTGTATTAGAACTGTCCGATGAAAGTTATATCTTTGGGTCATGAGCTGAGGTCGCCATCGAATCAGTTAAGAGAAATGTTTGAACGTGATATATTGAGTCGTGTAACAGTTCGTCCTCATAAACAAAAGCTAAAGTCCATTCAGTGCACCTGCCCAACTCCGTTTATAACAGCAGCCCGTACCAGCTGTCTAACTCCCAGGTACCTATTTTTACTGCAAGGTGAACAAGACATCAGTGTGAAAGAAACTCTGCCCATTTGTTTCCGCCTCTGCAGTACTGGGTTGTCTTAAACCAATCAGTACTTGCCTATGACTACAGTACTAGGTCATCTCAAATGCATCATTACAGAGTTCCTACTTCCAGTACATACCAAACCATCACAACTGGAACAATATATCATACCATACACATGCAGCAACCCCCCACACATTCAACAACATTTGTCAGTACTAAACAAATGTCTGAACAGAAACTCCTTGTTACTGTAGTTCATAAACAAGATGGATATACACTTCAAAGGTAATTTAAACCACCTGATCATTCTTGATTCTCAGGTTTCCATAATTAAATTTTGGAAATGCACCATAGTTCTACATTAAATTAAGCAGAATACTGAAGTAACTGAATGAAGACAAATGGTTTCCATTGAGTATAGTAAAAAGGAGTATATGAAGATTTGGCTAATATGGAAGGGTGGTGTGTGTTGGTTACCTTAAGAGAACACCGCCTCATATCCCAGCTCTTGAGTTAAACACTGTCTCTGTGGTCCATCACGACACCATCCCATCTTCCTCTACCTTGTTGGCAATGTGTGTGTTTTGCTTCTTATTTTCTGCATGAAGCAAACGATTAACAGGTACATGCAGACTCTTGGAGTCAATTTCCATTTGTTAAAACAAAAATGAAATTGAAATAAATTTGCCTGTCCTATATTGGTTTCATATAATACAATTTGAACATGAATTTAATATTTTTTTATAATTACGTTTGACTTACTGAATTTTTCCAATAAAAATTAAATATAAATGTCCAAGTAAAGCAACATCAGAAGTCAGAATTATTTTAGGAACAGAAGTCTTTCATAAGCACATGGTAAAGCCAATCTCCAAAAATCCCACAAAATAAATCACATTCTATTCCATTATCTCTTGCTGGTAAAAGCCAACCTTGTATCTCTATTGAAGTATTAATTGCACTAAGAGTAATATTCAAATCGTGGCTAACAAGGGGCCGGTTTCTTCCGATGCCCAACGTTACTCTGGTTTATCAACATTTCCATTGCATCCCATATTTAACCTTAAGTTATGACTATAAGACACCGGATACAGAGTCAAGCCAACCCTGATAATAGACTAACTCCACCATTAGCACGGCACTAACCCTACACAGATTATAACAATGCTTGGGATGGAGGATGAGTGTGTGTGTATGGGGGGGGGGGTCCACGGACAGTGATGGCTGTGCTTGGAACTGGAGGTCCAGTGATGAGTGTGGCTGGGACCTGTTGATGCTCTTCGTGATCAACAATATAGTGTAAATTACCTTGACTCTCGGCTTCAGCCAACCGCACAAAACTAGGGGTGAAAGTGTCTCCAAACATATTTTCTCGTTTGTGCATGGCCGCGCATGGGACCGAAGGTTGTCGCGGCGAGCAGCACGATAAGGGGCAAAAAGAACACAACTGTGGGTTCTGTCCAGTGTGCATTCTCAGATGTTGTATTAGCTTTCTGAGTTGCACAGAACGGAACTTGAATATCACAACGATAGTAGTTTCCTACACGATGCTTTTTCCTGTGCGCTTTCATCTCTCCTTCATTTGGTCTGTCTTTGCCACAGATACAACACGACACAATTGATATTGGTCCAAGGTAGCTTGCCTTGTGCGTCTTGAGGTGGCGTCTGAAGGCCTACTCCACAGTACACGCATAGTCACACAGAGGGCAGGTCAACTCTTCTTTATTATACCTGTGGCGTTGAAGCGGATTTTTATTTTTATGTTTTTCCTGTGGGTGTCCAGCCTTCTGCAATGTGGTTGAAGCGGGATGCGTACGAGCTACACATTGCCATAGTTGTAAAAACTGCAGAGTGCATACATATTGCTTGGTGATAATTTCAGCTGGCTCAGGTTCATCGGGTTGGTGTTCCGTAGTTCGAAATTTGCGAAGGCCCACACCCCCTCTTGCGACACGCGACGCCACTCTCTCCACATTCATAACCTTCAAATACTTCACCTGGAATAATGCTTGGGTCTGTACAATGAGTTTCTGCGTCAGTCATTACTTATGCTATCCACCGGTTTTTCCTCATAGCTGGAAACGTTCAAACATTTCTCGAACAGTGATTTGCTGACGACGTTTGTTCGAACCACAATGTTGAAAAATGTTCCACCCACGTACTAAGAATACAAATAATTGCCATCAGAACCTAAACACATAACCTAACCAATGCCTAAATATGCACAGTATGCTAATATATAACAATATTGTTTATTATATTTTATTACTTTATACTGCTTGTTTTTTTATCACATAGACCAACCAGATCATAACACTTACAACAGAGAATCTTCGAAGGAACTAACTCTTTTGTTTGGGACTTTACCACTTTTTGCTGTTGTACCAATATCTTTTTTCCATTGTACCCATAATCGTTGTCTCTTCTGTAGCTTTGGTATCTTCTCTAATTCCTTTATTCGTTGTCAGTCATCAAAATCTAATACTCCTCCAAGACCAATGTTACACTTGGTGGACGATCCTTGGGTTGCCTCAAATTGTGTGGCATCTGTTGATCTGGTTCCCACTTCGGGGGGAGAACCATGGCCTGCTCTGAGGGAAGGGGGAAGGTAGCCCCTGTTATCGAATATCCGTAAGTCATTCCATGATCTCTGTTGTAGATATAACTGCTTTGTTGTAGAGCTGGTCTTGGTGACCAGGCGTCTCCTCTTCTTAGCCTCTTGGTCTTGGCCTGTCGTTGTCTCCGGTCTGTTTGTCATCACTATTTTCTTAGAGCTTTTGTTCTTTCATTCGACAGATATATACCTTTTCTGCAGTATCCTGGGTGCCTTCTGGAAGAATCCTCGACAAGGATACTCTTTGAAATTCTTTGGCAATATCCATAATTTCTCTCTCGGCTCAGAGTACTCGTTACATCACAGAAAAGGTTAGAAGAGAATCCCTGGCTTCAGGTTCTCTCAGTTGATGCCGTTAATGGGTTCTGTCAACTCGGTGACTTGCACGATACTGGCCGGGTAGCCCCTGTCAGTGAAGAAGTCTATCATTTGGTCTAGTGTCCCTTTGTCCAATGATCTTGACAGAATAGACAAATAGCTGACAAACAAATGACTAAACCAATGGCAATTCCATACATAAGTAATCTCTGTCAAGGTTTCATGATGTCGTGGAAAAGTAACATGGGAGGTTAGGAGGCCCGCTTTAACGTGTGAGCGAACCCTACTTACCTGGGAGCACATAACTAACCCTCTACGTTCTCTACCTTTGAATGGAAGCACTGAGTTCCACTGATGACTTTTGCAATTTCCTTCCAGTGATATGGACTTGCAATATCCTTGGCCAGCCCAGCCAGAGTGCTGACCATAGATACCCGGCAAGGCAGACTCTTGGTCCCAGACCAGAGGATACAGGAGAGTGCACAGATGGATATTACTTTCTGATATACATCTGGTCATGCTCACTCGCTCAACTTAAATACAGTCGTGAAATTTCATTCTTTCATACCAAGACAAACTTGTTAACTCTTTACCCTTCTGGGTGATGTAGTCAATCATAACTGTGTAACATTTCCTCTCGAGCTTTGCTACCTATGGAATTTATATTATAAATTTGGTTTCCTCGTAATTTTCCTTTCATTATGCCAGGCTTTAGTTTTATGGTCCCTTCCTTGAGCAAGTTATCCCTACTTTCAATATATATTCAAACATCAATACAGTGATCACTCCTTCCTATGGGGGCTTCGAACTTTATTTCCCATATATGTGAATCTTTTGGTGAATTCTAGGTTAAGTCAGGCTGGTTCATCATTAGTCTTCTGAGGTCCTATTACATATTGGCTTAAAAGTTTCCTTGTTGACACTTCCAATAGTTTTGCTTGCTCTCTCTTCCACCATACGGTTCTTGTATCATGGTTGGAGTCCTCATCATTAGAAGTCGGGATCGATTTCTAACTGGCGACAGAGTCTGTCCTTTCATTATAGTAAGTAGTGCTATGTTTGTCATGATCTTGCCTGGGTCTGTCATTTAATGAAGTTTTATATATCAGTTACTCTCTCTGGTCCTCCCATCGTCATGGTGCCTGTTATGTAGCCTCTGAACTCCTCGCAGCCCGAGATATCCATATCCTCGAAACTCCAGTCGTTTATCAACAGGGCCGCCACTCCTCCCCTTCCTTCAGTCTGTAGTGTGTGGTGTAATGTTGGCGCGAGTACACAGCTTTGTGGCACTCCAGCATTACGGTCCAAGTAGTCAGTGTGTTGTGGAGGAATCTTGCTTTCATTTTGTGGGTGTCAAAGAAATATTTTGTCGGAAGTGGAAAGTCATTAATATTTGTTAAAATATTAGTCAAGCCAGGGTGTCGAAGGCTTTTTCAGATTTCTGACAAGTGTTGTCTTGATATAATGTGCAGCCTTTCAGTATGTTAAGGTCTTGTTCAGGTCCGTTGTGCCCGACTCAGATTTTCAGTAGAGTCGCAGCCTGGAGGTAGTTTTGTGCTGCCCACATACGTAGGTTTCGGATCTTAACAAATCACAGGTGCTTTGTTAAGTCATATTGGTGCTTTCAGACTGTTGGGAGTCGGTAATTTCTCTTTTTGACCTGAGTGTTAGGAACAATAGTCTTGATAGCAAAGATGGGGATACCTAGGTCTAATTCAAATTCATCATTGTTACACGGCAATTTGGCTGCAATGTCTGTCATTATAGGTGGATATTTTTGTGAGATGGTATCCATACAAGAGAAAGTCTAGACCATTTATTCTGTGCAGTGAGCAGATTATTTGTAAATGCAACAATGAGGCTCTTGCTGTTGACTCCTACTGAAAGGTATTTATACTGCCCACATGTTTCTGTTTTGGTTGTTGACTTTGAAAGCTTGAGGGAAATTTGTTCTGTTTTGGGGGGAAGAGCGATGGATTAAATAATAGATAAGACTGAATTCAAAGCTTTTAGCAGTGAGTGAATAAAGTAGAGCTTGCAGTCTAGTTTGGATATTTGAAACAATACAAATCTCGTCGACATAACAGATGACAGCTTCATCAGCTAGTGTTGGAATATCAGTTTTTGTGCATTATGATATTGACCAGTGTTGGGCTAAGCGCACTACTCTGGTGTGTACCCAAATGAAAGGGTGCAAAATGTTTACTTTTGACCACTGTAAAGAACGGACTTTAGCAAAGCTTTTAATACAGTGCCACATGAAAGACTGATTAAAAAGTTAGAGGCTCATGGTATTGGGGGTGCTATGTTAAAATAGATTAGGGCACGGCTATACCAAAGGAAACAGATGTAGTATAAGTGGGGTTAAGTCAGAGTGGGAAAATGTTGTAAGTGGAGTGCCTCAAAGCTCTGTATTGAGACCTCTGTTGTTTATAATATATATAAATGATTTAGATTCAGGTTTGAGTAGCAACATTTGCATATTTGCCGATGATACAAAAATCGGTAGGGAAATTAACACGGAAAACAACTCTCTATCACTTCAAGTTGATCTAAATAGGGGTTTGAAATGGTCAAAAGGTTGGCAGATGCAGTTTGATGCTGATAAATGTAAAGGTCTGAGGCTAGGTAATGATGATAGTTACAAGATACGAGCTAGATGGTGTTGTGATTCCGAAGGGTATCTGGGAGTTATGATTAGTAAGAATTTATAACCAAAGGATCAATGCATGAATGTTCGTAATTAGGTAAATAGGACACTCGGATTTATTAATCGAAGCGTTAGTAAAAAGAAACCTGGTGGTGGTGTTCAGCTCTATCTTGCTCTGGTTAGGCCCCATTTAGATTGTACAGTTCAGTTTTGGTCGCCGCACTATAGAATCGATATAAATTCACTTGGACGTGTCCAGCGTAGGATGACAAAGTTAATTCCCAAAATTAGAAATCTTTGATATTGTAACAAACTAGATTTGTTGTAAGAATTATCCAGTATGGTTGCTCATAGACTACGGGGGTTTAGAAAGTTTGGTGTAAAGTGGTAATGACCTGACTCTGGAGCACAAGGTCGCATCCCCCTGGGAATTAGCGGTCTGGGTCACAACATGACTGGCGCCTTTGTCTTAACAACGTATAATGAATTATTTTACAGAATTCACTAATTTAGAGAAATTAGTCTTCATTCAAATTGTATTCGATAGTATTCCTGTTTAAAGTATCAAGAGTATCGTAAATTGTCAAAATACTTCAGTAAGTCACCATCAGTGACGTCATTAGCCGGACTAGTCTGGGCCGCGGAGCGATTTTGGCGACACGAGGTCAAGGGTCACCAAATGCATGCCACTTTCAGTAATTGTCAAAGGTCAAATAGCCATTTTGTATTCGGAAATAGCTCTTCCCTAAGGTGCTTGGGTAATTAATTTCAGTTAAAATAATTCAACCAATCTGGGTCGTTCAGTGCAACAGAGATTAGTTGTTAAACTTAAGCCTTGCTAGTAACTTAGTAAACTAGGCTGAAGAATACCTTGCTCTGGCTTCTCTGTGGAGCAGAGCGAAGGAAGACAGTGTGGTATGAGGAGCGGCCCGGGCAGGTGGCCCCAACCTATTTACCAAACACCTAGCACTAACACAGAGCTGGTCGCCTCAAGGTAAAGTTTGCTATAAGAGTTGGTATAGGGCATTAGTTCAACTCATTGCTTTTCACATCAGGGAGTGCTCTGTTTAGGGAGTGTTTTGGTTTTTAGATTTTGTTTAGCTTTGAATAAACCATTTAGCTAGTAAATTGTCTTTTTATTAATTTCCATTTTGTGTAATTTATTTGCATTGTCCCAGTCCACGTGGGTAGCATGGCCTAGTTGAGTTGGGCCGCATTCTAACACCGAATAAGAATTCATTGTCCCTTGATTTTAATTAATTCCACACTTAACAGAAAATCCAATTCATATATTACTAGTGGGGATCAAGCCCCCAAGGTTTATTGATTAGCATGATCGATCCAGACCTCGGTCATTGCTCAGTGGTAATGGTCTGGTGGTGGCAGCGCAAGGCGATTCTAGAGTCGTGCTAGAAGTCTGTTTTCACGTCCTAAGGTTGTAGAATCTTAAGACCACGTGGCGTGGGGTCGGCTCAAGTATAGATCTGGGGGTCCCTTGGTATTGAGAAGTGAATAAAGATTAAGATCAGGGTGTAGGTAAAAGAAGATTAAAAGTAAGAAGGAGCACCCGTGTACAATGGTACATCCGTATTACGACACACCCGTGTTACAATGGTGCACAGCGAAGGTTTCAACAATTTTGTGTGAAATTGTTGAAAGGCTCGTGCATCTAGCCATTCGGACACGTGCGTAGGTGCTAGGGAGGACAGCCACAGGCTGTGGGCCAGAATTAGCAGTGCGCCTCACAACAGTGCGGTTGAGTGGGGGTTGGCGAATCTTGGGGTCGTGCGGGCTGATATGATTAATTAATATAAGGGGGCATTACCTCGGTTTAGGAAAAGTTGTTCAGTGTCAACCAATATTTTGTGACTTGTTGTATATGAAAAGGGCTGCAATTGTGCCAAGTTTCAGTACTGCAGCGTAAATAGAAAGGGAGATTTTTTTTTTTCAAAATTTTTTACGCATATTTAAGTGTGAATAAAAAAACACACCTTTCAGATATAATCATTATATGACACTTTTCTGACACATTAGCATATAATAAAGGATCTGGAGTTAGGGAGTTTCTAAAACATCTTTAGTTTTCGTAATACAAATATTCAAAGTTTGCCCAAAAACTTATGCAAATATGTCATGTTTATTGCTATTATAAAATCAATAAATGAACGTAGGAGAAAACGATATGTCGGGGGTTTAGAGACATGCACTTTACACATAAGGTGTACGTTTCATGTAAATTGAATAAAAAATGAAAAAGATATTCAAACATTTATGTTATTTTAAAACATTTTAAATATATAAGAAAATTATAAGTCTAATGTGCTGCCATCTGTGGCTGAGATTGACATCAACCAGTTTTCTCCAAAATTGGCACCCTTACAGATAGGCTTATGTGCAGTCAGGTGTATAAGTACCATGAAAATTGTCCGCTAAAAAAAAAATTGAAAAAATTTTTTTTGGGAAAAAAAAATTTAACTTAAATTTTTTTCTAATAACACTAATTTTATTATTTTTCTAATATATGCTATTGAGATAGCCGAGAGTCATAGATATGATTTCAGTTAACACTTGTGTTTGATAATCGTTTTTGACCATTTTGGAATAATTTTGAAACCTACTTCAATATTTTTTTTCTCCCTTCCTATTTATGCTACGATGCTGAGACTTGGGCCAGATGAAACACTTTTCATGTACAACTCGTCAAAAAAGTTTGATTGAAATCGAACTAGTTTTCATTTATTGCATATTTTGGGCAAATTGGGAGGTAATGCCCAGATTAGTTAGTAAGTTAGGCTGTTAAAATTTATTGAGTAGGACACCGCTCCAAATTGATTGGACTAGGTACCTTACTCGACCCATTGCAATTGATTCAGAGGTGTTGGGAGCCACCATACTCTCAACAGCAGTTCCTTGTGGGCTGTCTGGGCGGATTTATCTGTGGGACGCCAGGAGATTTATCTGAGGGCGTTGGTAGACGACCCAAAATGCTAGGGAAAACGTAAATCCGTGAAGGGTGTTGCGGCCTCCGAGGGACGGACTAGTGAACTACCTAGCAGCGATTCATGGACTAAGTGATCACACACTTAGTGGAGGTTGAGTCGTCTCTAGTCTTAATTGTTGCTGAAAGCTGCGTGTCGCTCTGTTAGAATCTAGATGGTCGAGACCCCTAGGCTAGGCGCAGTACGGCGAGCCGGTAGCAGCGATTATAGGATTAAATCGAGTGTATCTTCGAATTAAGTATAATTAAATTTATGTAAATTAATTCCTTTTAATTGCGTTTTTCTAGAGATTAACAATTTTTTTCCCCCTAAATTCAATCTCCGGTTAAATTTTTTCCAAAGTGTTCAGTAGTTTCTTGTACATTAGGCTAAGTTCGTACATTTATTATTGCTATTGGATTAGTCTAAGTCAGAGGCGTGGTTTTCTAGAGCATAGTTAATCCTCTGGACTAAGGACTGTATGTCGGTCACTATAGTTAATGAAGAAGTTTACGTTAAGGGATAGTGATTTTCGTTGTAAATGCTTGATAGAGCTCGTGGAAATATTTCTAAGTGTTTTGGGATAAGTTTTCGGCTAAGTCAATGTCGGAAAGTCGTTAACTGTAATTAATTGGTATTCGCGGGTCACGTATATGATCTGGGCGTCATTAGCATTCTCCAGTTGATGCGAGTGATATTTTTCTAGTTTTTACCAGTAAGACGGTAGAATTGCGTTTTAGACATAGAATTTTTTTTCGGTAGAAACGTAGGTGGAAAATTTCTAAGTCCAGCTTGGGCTAGAATCGGACTTTTTGGCGAAAATTCGAATTTTCATGTTTAATGTATATTCTAGCGCCAGTATTACCCTCTAGTGCACGCAAGGGACGTAATTCGGTTCTTAAGCATTAAACAGTAATAATTACATTTTTGCCGAATTTAGTTATTTTTCAAGAAAATTGTGTTGTATATTTGTCAGAGTCCAGTTGAGGTGAAAACCTCGGATTTTGACGAAAATTCAGATTAATGAGTGTTGAAACCGCCCGAGGTGTCAGTATTGGTCTGTATACAGCGTCAGTATTAAATAACAGCGTATTTATATCTGTGAACGAAAAAAACATTTTTGCGAATTAAGGGAGTTTTGGGATATTTGGGGTGATAGACTTTTTTTCTGGGTGCAGAAAAATTGGCAGAGTCCAGCATTGAGTAAAAACGCAGTTTTTGGTGAAAATTCAATTTTGGCAAGCATATATATGTCCTGGGTGTCTATATTAATCGCTAGAACGGTTTATTAATGTAAAACTAGTTATTTTCCTTCAGAATAAAAGTTTACATTTTTAAGCGTTTAAGCAGAAAAGCACGGAACTTGTGTTTTTCAGCGCACCTGGTCCCGCTCCATCAGTCATCAGTGGCCACGCTGTTTACTTCAAGTGCGTCTAGTGTTCAAGTATAGTAAATATTCTTTATTAATCCATCACGAGGGCTGCGCGTTAGTTACTTTATCATTTTATTTGTTTTATATAAATTAGATTCTTTAACTTTTAAACGTAAGGACTTGGCTTTCAGTAATAGGACTGCGAGTTATTTTACGGTTGGACACGAGTGCGGGGCAGACGCTCATTCATTAAAATCACTTCAGCGATTCTCTCGATTAATCGGTGTACTTCCTATTTTTGGGAATCCAGTTAGTTTTCTCTTTTGGAACAGAGCTGTGATTTTTTTGTGTTATTTGTGTAAGATCGCGGTTGTAGTGAGAGTCTGGGTCGAGGGTGAATTAAGGGGTAGTTACAAGAGGCATGGCACACCGGGAATCACAGGGAATGTTTAACCCAGACAGTGACCAGTCAGTAGGGACCAATGGGAGTGAAAGTTTAGAGGACAGCACCTCTTCCGACACCACGGGGGACCTGGTGGACCGCTCGGGTAGCTTAGCTGACGTCACAGGTGGAGTCAGTGGGACTGAGGCGACGGGGTCACGGGTTCTGCATAGGACTAGGCAGTTGAGGGTATCTTCCTATTCCGGTACACATACGGTTATAGACATGAGTGGAGAATCTCGCGAGGATTCGTCCCAAGAGTGGGGGAAGCCGTCTTGGGTTCCCCACCTACAACATCGACACCATGCCAACAGGGGATACAGGGATCTGGACAGGGGGCATCAGTTAGTACGGTAGGACGTCCCACTTCGTTCAGTAGAGAACATGACCAGCAACCTGTTCAACGGGAACATGAACAACCACACCAACAGCAGGAACTGCCTCACATAACACCGATACAACAACACATACGTACACCTCACCCATCACTACAACAACCCCAACTCCACCTCCTATACCAACCCCATCCTCAATTCCTATACCAACCCCATCCTCAATTCATATACCATCCCCATCCTCAATTCCTACACCAACCCCATCCTCAATTCCTATACCAACCCTAACCTCAATTCCTATACCAACCCTTCACCCAACCCCAGGCCACACCATACCTACTCCAACCCCAGGCCACCCCATACCCATTCCAACCCGAGGCCACCCACACCATACCTCAACCCCAACCCCAACCTCAATCCATACCCCAACCCGAGGCCACCCAAGCCATACCCCTACCTTTTTCCCAACCCCAGGCCACTCAAGCCATACCCCTACCTTTTTCCCTAACCCGAGGCCACCCACACCATATCCCAACCCCAACCTCAATCCATACCCCTACCTTTTTCCCAACCCCAGGCCACCCACACCATACCTAAACCCCAACCTCAATCCATACCCCAACCCAAGGCCACCCACACCATACCTCAACCCCAACCCTAACCTCAATCCATACCCCAACCCAAGGCCACCCACACCATACCTCAACCCCAACCCTAACCTCAATCCATACCCCAACCCAAGGCCACCCACACCATACCTCAACCCCAACCCTAACCTCAATCCATACCCCAACCCAAGGCCACCCACACCATACCTCAACCCCAACCTTAACCTCAATCCATACCCCAACCCCAGGGCCCACCCACTTCCAGTAGTCCCGTGTCACACAAATCGGGAATTATGAGTCTGATTCCCAAGATGACTCTGCCGACACTCAGAGGTACGGAGTTGCCGCTTAATAAGGTGGAACGCAACAGCCGAGAGGAAGATTGGCTTTGGCAGATTAGTGCGATGCTGGAGGCTGTTCCAGAGGATAGTTTGAAGATTACTCTCGCTATGGGGGCTTGCGTGGACGTACCCAGTCCACTGGCGAGATTGACAGAGTTTCGGCACCTGACGACTTGGCCTCAGTTTGTCCAAGCGATTTGGGACAGGTTTAAGGAAAAGGTGTCAGAAGATGAGGCTCAGATTTACCTGCAGTCACTTAAGAAGGATGACCGCAGCGCCATCAAAGATTTCGGGACGTTATTTAAGAGTAGGGATGACGATCTTACTACAGAACTGGGGTTAGATTCGAGTCAGGCAGAGCAATTAGCCAAACAATTGTTCTGCAGAACGTTACCTTCTGCTATGGGGCCATTTTTAGCTGCGGAGGGAGAGTTTTTGAGTTATAAAGAACTAGTCCAACAGGCCGCCACAGCCTTAGACAGACAGATGCGCACGGAGACGTCAGGCGCTCAGTCGTCCCCATACGTAGAGGCGTTAAGTAAAGGCGAGGGGGACAAGACGAGTTACTGTGGCGCGGGAAGCAGCCTACAGCTGCACGTTCGAGCCACCCTGCGCGGGGTGCCAACAGGGATCCGCGGAGGTGTTACTCCTGCGGGAAGCGCGGACACATACAGAGGGACTGTAAAGTCACTATATAGTACGAAAGCATGAAAGAAGGCTCCTAGTGATGGTAGGCCTACTTTTGAGGTGAAAGTGGAAGGTGTAAGACTGACGGCTTTTGTTGATACAGGAAGCCAGGCAACTGTAATTAAAAAGTCAGCCTTCAGCGATTTTAAGTATGCACGTCTTAAACGTAGCGCAAAGACATTAACAGCGGTCAATGGGGAAAAGATTGAGATCGTAGGTCAAGGTACAGTTAATTTTGAGATTGATAGGGAATTGCAGCCTCACACATGTACAATCGTAGAGAACCTTGATTTTCCTGGTCACATCTTAATGGGGACTGATTTTCTGTTGCGATTTGATTATTCTTTGTCGGCTCAAAAAGGGGCTAGGAACTGCAAGTTGCAGTTGGGACAGACTTCCTACCCAGTGGAGATGATTGACCATCCCCCAGTTGTAGCTTTAATTACGAGGAAGCAAAAATATAATGCGCACTATCCAAAATTGATTTTTAAGTCTCTTCCAGACACAAGAGGTCATGTGCATTGCATGCATTGACCAAACAGCGTTGCCCACCACATTCTGTTAAATTTATTAAAGTAGCCATGGGACGTCACATACAACCAGGTACCACCCTTCAGGTGGCTGGGAGATGTGATAGCTTATTAATTCCTCATCACTTAATTGTTGTGCTCGATAAAGGTGCACTCATTCCAGTTGTCAATCTTTCACATAAGACTTTTCGCTTTAGGGCAGGTGATAGGGTACCTCAGGGAACCATGGTGGAGGACACAGAAATCTTTCACAATGAGTCGGCTGAGACGCCAACCGTCACTGCACAATGTAGTGGTGCATTGAACATGATAGAGAATAAAACACCATCCAAAGTACAGTATGAGACGAGAAATGTTGCACGGAATATAGAAGAGGTAGAAAAATTAATTTCAGCACTTGATTTGCAACATGTTACACAGGCGGATAGGAAGGCACTGAGAGGAGTTTTGCGGAAATTCCCTAAATTATTTGCGACAGAGGATGACCAGATTGGTCTCCTTGATAAGATTGAGCACACCATTCCAACTGGTGATCATTTGCCTGTGTACACGAGACAGTGGAGGTTGCCGGAACAGGCAAAGAACGTTATCAGGGAGAAGTGCCAGAAAATGTTGAGGCAGGGCATGATAGAGCCTAGTACGTCACCGTGGCTCTCTCCTGTTGTGCTAGTTCGGAAACCGGACAGTAGTTATCGTTTCTGTGTTGACTACCGGAAGGTGAACGAAATAACTATGGGTGATGTGTATCCGTTACCCCGAATATAGGAGATAATAGATCAATTTGGTGCTGCAAAGTATTTTTCAACTCTTGACGCGAAATCAGCGTATTGGGCGATTCCGGTGGCAGAACAGGATAGGGATAAAACAGCATTCTCGGATGGTAGGCACACTTATCAATTCCGTAGGATGCCGTTTGGTTTAAAGACAGCGACTTCGTCGTTTCAGAGGGCCATAAACTTCATACTTAGTCCGGTCCTGGGTAGGCATTCCTTAGCGTACCTGGATGATGTTGTGATATATTCCAGGACGTTTGAGGAACACCTACGGGACTTAACAGACTTTGACGTTGTTAGATAAGGCAGGGTTCAAGCTAAGCGTTCAGAAGTGCACCCTGGCGGCCCAGAAATTCAAATTTCTGGGATTCCAGGTGTGCCCAGACGGTATCCGACCTGACCCAGATTCTTGCCGCGCCATTGCTGACATGCCTACTCTAAGGACAGCAAAGGACGTGCGTAGGTTTTTGGGGCGGCCGGATATTTTCGTCGTCATATTGAAGGTTTCGCTGGCATTTCAGCACCTCTGACTGATCTGACAAAGAAAAATGCGAAGTTTGTGTGGAAATCTGAGCATGACGAAGCTTATCGCAAACTGAAGGACCAACTAATCACGACACTGGTATTGGCTATTCCTGATTTTGTTAAAGAGTGGGAGGTGCACACTGACGCCAGCGGTATAGCTATTGGCGGGTGCTTAATTCAGCGAGATGCGGATAATTTACCCCATCCGGTAGCCTATTTCAGTAGAAAGGTCAAAGGACCTGAAGTTCGCTATTCAGCTACGGATCGGGAGGCACTGGCTGTAGTAGAATCAGTTAGGTATTTCGAGCCTTACCTATTTCAGCGGCACTTTGTAATTTACACGGACCATCGAGCGTTGACACACATCTTTAAGAAGCTAACAAAATGCCCACGAATGTCACGCTGGTCTCACGAACTTTCGGCCCACTCATTCCAGATTTTGTACAAGCCTGGTCCAGCACATGTTGTGCCAGATACGTTAAGTAGAAACATCGCGTCAGTTAAAGTTAATGAAAATATTGAAACAATTCCCATCAGATAAAATGAGAGAATACTAGATGAGCGAGCCTAGATGGAAAGATATTATTGAGTATTTAGAAGGAGGAAAATACCCGAAAAAGAAAAAGAATTTACCTATTCATGATTTTGAGATGAAACAGGGCGTCCTGTATTACGTTAATAGCCAGAATGATAGGGCAGTATTTCAACTAGTTATTCCAGACGAGTTGCGGTCATCAGCATTAAAGCTTGCGCATGCATCTAAAATTGCAGGGCATCCGGGGGTCTTTAAAACCCACTTAAAGGCAAAGTCTCTATTTTATTTCCCAGGATTACTTTCTGAAGTAATCAATTTCGTGAAGTCGTGCCCTCGTTGCCAGAGGAGGAAAGGCACCCTTAAGGTACAAGCCCCACTTCAGGAATTTCCTGAAATTCGTGAACCTTTAGATCGGGTGGGGGCCGATTTAATTGATTTACATCACAGTCATTCAGGGAATAGATACGTGTTGGTGCTAGTTGACCATTTGTCTAGGTACACTACACTAGTTGCATTACCTCAGAAGGATTCTCGTACGGTTGCAGATGCGTTCTTGCGTAGGTTCGTTATTGTATCCAAAAGTTTTAGTCTCTGACCGGGGTCAAGAATTCAATGGGAATATATTTAGGAAAGTTTGCAAAATTTTAGAGACAACTTCGGCTTTTACAACAGCCTACCACCCACAAGCAAACGGCATGACGGAACGGACTAATCGTTCAGTCAAGGATATGCTTGCAATCCTTGCTGAACATGACGCGAACTCTTGGGATGAACACCTTCCCTATGTTCAATTAGCCTTGAAGACTGCCATCCACCAATCGATTAACACCCAACCCCTTCATTTGTTTACTGGTAATTCATGCAATTTCCCCTCAGGTCTGCTTAATAGACATAATGTTGCATACGGGGAGGACTATCCTTCAAAGGTCCTTGGAAAGATGAGAAATGCATGGAATATTGCAGCTGAAGCGTCCAAGAAGGCACGGAATCGGTATGCTCATTTTTATGACAAGAAAGTGCGCCCTCTTGAGTTGAAGGAAGGAGGCCTCGTATTGAGAGTGAATGAAGCTGCGCCCGCTAATCAGAGTAGGAAACTAGCCCCAAGGTGGCGAGGCCTGTATAGAGTAGTTAAAAGGGCGGGGCCGGTTAATCTTGTCATAAAAGGAGTATTCGAGGACCAGGTGGAAAGGACAATTCATGTAAATAAATTGAAACAATATCATGCTAGTGAGGAATTAGAACAGCCTTCAGCGGGTCTAGTTCCTGACTCAGCAGTGCTGACTCATTGCTTCACCGACGAGTCAGAGGATGAGGATCCCTCTGTCATTGCTCGTCAGTAGTCAGGTGCAGTCTCCCCACCCTATGGTGACGAGATCTCGCGCTATACAGTAAAGTTACTTCCTTAGTTAGTATATTTTAGTATGCATTAGATTTTCCTGAAAAGGCAATGAGGTGAACTATTAATATACTTAACTCGGGTAGCAGCTTTTACCGTGCTCTGGGGTTCCACCTCCACCAAACCCAGAGTATATCTATGCTTCCGCTGTGTTGTGTCTGTCTGTTCCCAGGTCTGATTGGTACACCGACCCAGTTGTTCCAGCCACACGTGAACCCTTGTCTGTAAAGACCGAGGGGGGAGGCACGTTACACAAAGCCCTCCCCCCACCAGACCCAGTAACCCTTACATCAGTTACTTTGAGGATGAGTGACTATCCAAGAGTCACCCGGCCGATGCCTCACGTCACTAAACGAGGTTGTCAGGGCCAGCGAGCTGAGCTGTCCACATATAGCAGTCACCGGAGGTGCCATACAACACCGGGGTAGCTGTCTCGCGATCACCACCCAGCAAACACAAATCATCTAGAAAACGTTCGTCTATCTCTTCCCATAGGTGTGGGAATGATTTGCATTGAGAATGGTGCAGGAGAGCCTTTGAGAAAATTTTAATAAAAAAATCCAAACACAAAGGTTTTATAATAAATTGTTTTTCTACAACTATTTTGTTCCTAATGTATTACAAATAGTTTTTACATGTTTAAATATAAAATTTATGGTGTTTTTTGTAAAATTCATTAATAAATTGTGAATGATATTTATTGGCTGAATGAAACCTTCAAAATCCATTTAGTTATAATATGATCAGAAAAAAGTAGTTTTCCAAATGTTCTAAAAATCACTCTTTTTAACACAATTTTACTCCTTATGCATTCCACTAAACACTAATATCATGTTTAAATATATAATTTATGTATTATTCCCTAAAATTTTATATAAATTATAAATGTTGCTGGAAAGTGGTGTGAAAGAATCTGAAAACGTTTTGTTGTCTTATATATTGGAGGAGAGCAAGGAGGAAGGAGGAGGAGGAGGGCGAGGAGGAAGGAGGAGGAGGACGAGGACGAGGAGGAAGGAGGAGGAGGACGAGGAGGAGGAGGAGGAGAAAGAGGAGGAGGGAAGGATAGAAGGAGGAGGAGGGCTAGGAGGAAGGAGGAGGAGGAGGAGGGCGGAGAGGAAGGAGGAGGAGGGCGAGGAGGAAGGAGGAGGAGGACGAGGGACGAGGAGGAAGGAGGGCAAGAGGGATGGGAAGAACAGCGAGGAGGAAGGAGGAATAGGAGGCGAGGAGGAGAGAAGGAGGACGAGGAGGAAGGAGGATGGTGAGGAGGAAGGAAGGGCGAGGAGGATGAGAAGAGGAGCGAGGAGGAAGGAAGAATAGGAGGGCGAGGAGGAGGATGAGGAGGGCGAGGAGGAAGGAGGAGTGGAGGGCGAGGAGGAAGGAGGAGGTGGGGCGGGAGGAGGATGAGGAGGGCGAGGAGGAAGGAGGAGGTGGAGGGCGAGGAGGAAGGAGGAGGAGGGGGCGAGGAGGAAGGAGGAGGAGGAGGGCGAGGAGGAAGGAGGANAGTCTTGGCCTTATCTGTTAGATTAAGTAACTGCTCAAGATGGAATGCGTATTTGTGGCTTTCCAAAATATAAGAATAACAACATTATTATTATTATGTGCTCTCAGACCCCACTATACCTTCTTGTTTTTAAATAATTAAATAAATTGAAATAAAACAATATATTTTTATAATGTTTTCATTCTGCTTAATGCAATTAAACTACCATACTATTGCTAGAACTACTGACTCCATAATGTAATAGCCTATGCTTGTCATCTTTAGGTATCACCCTTTACTGGGGGGAGCTCCGTCGGCTCCCCGGAGCTATACCAGGCTGATATGCTAATGTCAGACTTTGGCATCAGTCATGTGTATGGAATTCTAGGGCCTACCGGGACCACGGCCTGAACCTGGCGCCCTCAGAGAGGCAAGGGGAGCAATCGCCTATAGAAACCACCGTGTGGTTGGAAGCATTCTATGTCTGCCATCGACCGGGTCAAGCATCCAGAAAGGTAAACATTCCAAAACAAACCCCTATTCTGGTCAAAATTGCTACCAAAAGCTGAACTAGTGGATAGAACTCCCCAACAGAAAACAAGCAAACTAGTATGACGTCACACGTCATACTAGTTTGCTTGTTTTCCTCAGACCTCTCACGCCGGCTATCCTCCCATCAGTTCTTCGACTGATGCTATAGGCACCGGTTGTGTGCTCCGGCTCCATTAGTTGTTTCAGCACTGTACCTAGTATGGTGTCTGTCTTCTAGGTGGTGCGTGAGTCGGGAGTCTCCAGTACTCTGCAGGCTGCATGCGCCTAGGGTTCCCTTCCCTAGGTGCCCTGTAAGTACTGCACTTGGGGCCACCTTCCATAAGTTCCTTGGTTTCTGCCCCTGCTGGGCCGTTTACTGCTTGGTTTTCGGCCACCCTCGGGTGTTCTGTCTCCCTTGTTCGCCTTCGGGTGAGGGGCAGTTTTGCACTGGTGGGGCGCAAGGTGCTGCGCAGCTTGTTTTCACCTATATGGCAGCCGGGTCTGTTCCGCCTGGGTATGCTGTCCTCTTGCGGGGTTTTCTTTTTATTTTTGTTTATCTACCTGGTGGGGGGTCTGCCTTCATTCTTGCCTCCTGTGTCCCTTGTGTTCCGAGTATTATTCTGGTGGTTCTCCCTGCTAGGTCCCCGTGAGTGTACACGTCCAGGGGGTTCAGTGCTTAGAAAGTTGTTTGGTAGCTTTGGACGCCAGTTAGCAGTACCCTGCCTGGGATTACCTGAGCACGAGTCCTATTATAGTAAACACTCGGAACCCTGGGAATTCCCTGGGGGCGTGCAGGTCCGATGAATGTGACCCCAGAGTCCCCCCCCCCTCGCTTCCAGCGAGTTTGAGGGTTGCTCTCACCCCTTGTCTCAGGGTGACTCTCTGTTTGCCTCCGTCTGCTGCCTGTGGGGTCGGTGACCCCTTCGACCCGGAGTCCTGCAAGTTTTGTTGCTCGTTGTGGCTCGGTTACCCAGTTGTGCTGACTAAGCGGGTGCGGGCAGCAGGGGCGTTGCACTTTGAGCCTTGGTGGTGGCAACGTTCTCGTTTGTTTACTCCCCGGGAGCCTCGGGGCTGCCCCGTTTTGGTTCGTGTTGGGACTTGGGGGTGTTGGTTGCTTCGGTTTCTTCTATGCCCCCTTGTCTTTCCCCTGGATGCCCTCGTCCTGCCTACATCCAGTTCCTTACCGTCTGTGGGTTCGGGGCGGGGTTCGATGGTTTTGAGACTCGGGCAGTCTCGGCCGGGAATTCCCCTTCTCGGGTAGTGACGGGGGCATTTGAGCCTGTTCATCCAGCTGTGTTGTAAGAGTCTTCCAGTGGGCTACCTTCCTTAGTATTTTTTGTAAAAATGCAGCTGCCCCGGTTTTCTGGTACAGCCTGACTTGGGGGCTTTGGCCCCGAAGGACCCCGTGGGGGGTTTTTCTCCCCCTCTAGGTGGGGCTTGTGATTACGCGGAGTGGGGTTTTTCCTCCCCACTCGCCGTACGTGTTGTTGTTGGGCATCAACCCCTCCCCAGGTTCGGTTCCTTGGCCTTTGAGTCGGTTAGCTCCGTCCTGTGGGTGGATGCTCCCCCCTTTTCGGGACGGTGTCTTCATCATGTTTTCCCGTTCTTGGGGTTCTACATGACTTCTGGTCTCGGGTGCAACTGTGCCTTTGTGTCCTTCGAGACTGGTGTTTGCTTCTGAGTTCTCGAGGGTTTGGGAAGGTTTTCGCTACTTCCCGTATTATTGGAACGTCTGTCGGCTCCTAGTCCGGGTCGCCGTTGTTACGTACTCCTAGCTGGATACGTATATAAATTTAAATAAACTTTTCATAATATACGGTAATTAAGCAGTTGGCATTGTACTTATAATTTTTGAAAGTAACTATTATAGTTTATTTGCATCCCTGCGTACTTTGAGAACCAGTGGTGGTTCAATTAGTTTTAACTATTAAAAAGTCTTGATTTTCCATCTCGCATCCGGGATGAGGCAGGAGGGGGGAGAGACTTATGGGTAGAGAGGGAACTAGCGGCAGTCGCTGGCCAGGACTCGGAGGAGAATCTTTGTGGAGTTAAGTCTGGGTTTTTGTTTCTTGTCATTAGTAGTTATTTGTTCTGGGAGAGACAGTATATATTGTTTGTTGTAATAAGTGAAATATAGTGATCATCTGTAAGTACCTATTATTGAATATATATATATATAAATTTATGTATATTTCTTCAGTCCTAAGGGAGAAATACTTTATTCTTGCTTGTGCCAATCATGTGATTACACTGGTGACCCGCTATATATTACAGCAATTTTGTCATGTCCCTAGACTACAAGTTTCTTGCTGCTGTACAAGGTTACGAGCCATGATGAACGATCTGGTAACATAGTTATGGGGGCCTGTGCCGGGAAATATTGTTCCCACTTAAACTTAACTTTGCTAATCTAACCTTGCCTTCCTAGGTACCAGTGTGTTAAAGTGTCTGTGTTTCTGCTAATAACTATTCCGTGTGCCATGCAAGCCTTCCTGTGTGTCAAGTAACAACGTTTCACGATTTTGAGGTAAGTCATCCTAAATATTTGATTGTGCAGTGAGGCCAAGCGAATTTTCAGTGTTGTAAAAATTTTACAGTGAAGTGTAGTGCAGTGCCATTGTGTTAATTATTGTTGTGAATCAAGTGCCAAGTGTTAGTAATGATGGAGGATAAAGTTTCGACGTTGTTGGCTCATCCAGACTTTGAGGGAATTAAGAGCCTAAAAAAGTCTGAGTTAGTGCACATGGCAAATCAATTGGATTTGACCGCCAACAATAGAATGGTTAAAGCCCAAATGGTGAAAGTCATTGTGATGCATTTTGTTGAAAATGGAGAGTTAGACGAAGAAATTCTGGAGGAGTTACGAGAGGAGTCGAGTGATCAGATGACGTTAAAGCGTCTTGAGTTAGAAGCTCGTCAATTAGAGTTTGAAGCTCAAAAGGAACAGAAACTATTAGAGATTGAAGCTCAAAAGCAACAGAAATTATTAGAGCTTGAGACTAGGCATTTAGAGGTTGAGGCACAAAAACAGAGAGTTTTAATTGAGTTGCAACTAGAAGCAACAAAGAAGCAACAAGCCGAAGAACACACTAGGCAATTAGAGATTCTACAACAAATGGCTGACACTAACTTTAGACTTGAAACACAGCGTATGGCAGCTGGGCATGGAAATACTAGTAATGTTTCAATTAATAATGATAATAATCCCATAAGGATGAATAAGTATATAGAATTACCCAAGTTTAATGAGGAGGATCCTGAGGTTTTCTTTGCACATTTTAATAAGATTGCAATCAGTATGAACTGGCCAAGGGATCAATGGGTAGCAATTATGCAGTCTCAATTTAAGGGGCGTAGTCAGGAGGTTTTTACATCCCTACCTGACGCTAATAGTTTTGATTATGAGTTTGTAAAGAAAAGCATCTTAAATGCTTATCAATTAAATCCAGAGGCACACAGGCAAAAGTTTAGGAACCTAAGGAGAGTAAGTGATCAGACAATAGCTGATTTTACTCGTCAAAAGACGAACTATTGCAACAGATGGTTAAAGTCACTTTCAGTAACAGAGTATGATGCTCTAAAGAACCTTCTTATCATGGAAGAAGTATTGTCATGTCTCCCAGACAAATTGTCTACTTTTATGGCAGAACAAAAGAATGTAACAGACATTTATGAGCTGTCAAAGCTCGCTGATGAGCATGAGTTGTTGACTAAGGCACAGTTTACTGCCTATTCACCTAAGTTTAATCGTAAAGTAAATCATAATGCTCACAGAACTCCTTATCAGAACCAATCCAGTCCTAGTGCTCCAGTTACTCCCATGAGCTCTTCTCTTACAAAACCTAACCCTGCTACTTCATTGTCAGGAATGTCAAATATTAATAAGGTTAATTCTAAACCTACAGTTGGTTCTACAGGTGTGTCCACTGTAAGGTCCTGTTCCCATTGTAAGAAAAAAGGCCATGGAATTAATTCCTGTTTTATCTTGCACCCTGAGTTACGACCAACTGGTCTCATTTATTGTAGAGGTGTGCAAAATAAATTTACTGATAAACATGTAACTGTAAACCCCAATTGGGTGAAACAGTATTCACCATATATGTCTTCAGGTGAAGTTTTGTGTGTTGATGGAAAGTGGAAGCCGGTGAATATTCTTCGTGATACTGGTGCTTCCCAAACCTTAATTTCTGCTAGTATACTTTCTAATGTTGAAAAGAGAGATAATACTGGAAGGTTTGTTGTTCTTCAGAGTGTTGCAGGATGTCAAACTGTACCTCTGATAGATGTTACTTTAAGATCCACCATTACACCAAGTGTATGCACTGTGGGTGTTTGTACACAGTTGCCCATCCCAGGTGTGGATGTTATATTGGGTAATGATGTGGCCATAAATCATGTTGTGGGTGAGAATGATCCCCGTTTGTGTAAACAGCCAGTTGCAGACCATGTTTATTCTGCCTGTGCTGAAGTTAGTTCTATGAATGAACCTGTTGTAGTAGAAGGTTTTGTCCATTCTACCTGTGCTGATGTCAGTACTATTATAAATCCAGTTGTCAGTTCTACTGTTGTTACTCAAGCATTTGTTCCAGTAACCAGTACCCCTTCAGTGGAGAAGTGGGATGTGGTTGTTCCAGATTCCTGTGTGGCCAATCTAGTTGTTGAGAGTAAGCCTGATACTATGACTCTGCTTTATTCCAATAAATTGGGAAAGGATGTCCATGTACCAGTGTCTTGCCCGCTCACTACGACAGTTGTGCCAGGAGTTGAGAGAAACTTAAAAGCCACGACTCTATTGTATTCTAGCCAAGTGAATGGTTTAGGACAAGATGTCGGGTTGGCAGAAGTATTCCCGCTCACTCCAAGTTTAGAATCAGTTGTCGAGAGTAAGTCTGTTGTAGAGGCCCCGCCTCACCCTAGTCAAGGTGATAGTATAGGGGAGGAGGTCAAATTACCTGTTACTTGCCCGCTCGCTTCAGATTCCTTTAATTTATGTGCATTGAGTAGAACTGACCCTAAGATTTCAGAGAGAAGCAAGGAGACAGTCTGTGCTGTAGATCCAGTTCTGGAGAGTGTGGGAAATCAGCCCGAGGATCAGTTTCTGTTGAGTAGATGGAGACCCATTGAGCCTCCCTCTTCAGTTGTCTGTGAGGCTGTGACCCCACTTAGTAGTTTTATTGATTGTGAGCAGACAGTACTCCAAGCAGCTCCAGATGTCATGGGAGGAACTTTTGGTAAAACCATTGAGAGTAATAAAGTATCATTCGGATCTAAGTTGCAGAGAGTTGTGAGTTGTGATTCTTATTCCATGTGGAGTAAGTATTTCTCATTGTGTAACATAAGTCAGAGTGTGTGTAGGATGTTGAAATCTACTTTTATTCTGCAGGAGCCATTATCTTGTGAAGTAATGGACTGTGGGACATCTTTGTCCAGCCTTGTGGTTGAGCAGAGAGAGTTTACTCAAGTAGGTTGTGCATCCAGTTGTTCTGAGAAAGTGGTGAGTTATACTAGAGCAGTGTCTCTATATTCAGATCCAGTTTATTTTGATGCAAGAGTAGTGAACAACGTGTATGTTCCACTCAAGTTTGGTGTTGACTTTCAGAGTCATAGTGGTGTTGACTTTCAGAGTCATATTGGTGTTGACTGTCAGAGTCATATTGGTGGTGAAGGATTTAATCATACTTGGGAGCAGGTGTTTGAGGCTCCAGGTGTGTATTTCAAGTTGGGGGATAAGGTTATCCTACATTGTGTTAATCATTGTGAAGGGTTACAGATTGTCCTTGGGTGTTTCCCAGGTAATCTGCTGTGCATCTTCAAGATGTTAAGACCCTTAAACCTCTTGGTTGATTGTTTGTCATCAGACGTAAATCACTTGGGAAGTGATGGTGAGGGTTGTCAAGTTTTCGGCATGTTCTTGTTAGTCTTTTGGAAGACTAGAAGGTTGATGAAAGTGTGTGTTGTGTTCAAGTTCACCCTCAGAAATTGTGAACTTGTCTTCGGAGTTATGATTGAGATATGGTGCCTAGGCATATGCCTGTGCAAGGTAGCTTTTGCACTTATCTTGGGATGTTTATCTTGGTTTGAAGGTCAAAGGTTTGCTAAGTCGGTGTGTTGTGGTTTGGATGGTTCTATGAATGGGAAAGTTTTATACATAATTGTGAGGTTTAATGCTAATTTCTTTAATTTTAGTATCCATTGGGCGAGAGTATGTGTTCCACAGAGGATCAAGAGTGATGAGGAGCCGATGTCTTTGTCAGAGCATTCCCAGGAGAAGTCTCAAATCTACTTTACATCCAGTCAGCTTCAATTAAGCAGTTCAGCTACTGCTTACTCGTCTGCTTCTCCTTCTGCTCTTCGCCGTCTTGATGCTTTGCACCATACTGGGTTGCGCCTCAGTTCTGGTGCCTTTCATTCGACTCCCGTCCTTAGCTTGTATGTTGACACTGGCTTCCTGTCTCTCCAGGACCGCCGTGATCGCTACTGTCTTCGCTGTCTTGCTCGGTCCTTACAACATCCTTCCTCTCGCCTCTGTCGTGCTTTAACTTTTACCCCTCCTGCGGTTTTTGTTCCTCTTCACCACCTCCCTCTTTCTGTCCGGTTATCTCGCTTACAGGATTCTCTTTCCGTTCGTATTTCTCAATGTTCTCCTCGTGTTGTTCCTTCTTTGCCCCTGTGGAGAGGCCCCCCTTCCGCGGTTTTGTGCATCCTTGACCCGCATCACTAAAGCTTTTACCCCTCTTATGGTTCTAAAACGCCTTTTCCTTGAGCACTTTTCTTCTCACTCTCGCTCTGTTTCTCTCTTCACCGATGGGTCTAAGTCTGTGGACGGTGTTGGCTACTCTGTTGTTTTTCCTGATCGCACTTATATGTGTCGCTTACCTACAGAGACTAACATCTTCACAGCGGAGCTTTATGCTATTCTCTATGCTCTTCGTCTCCTGCTTTCTCGTTGTCAGTCTTCCTTTGTAGTTGTTGTTGACTCTCGTAGTGCTCTCATGGCTCTTGGGCCCTTTAATCCGGTTCATCCATTAGTTGTCGAGATCCAGCATTGGCTGTTTCTTGTTCACAGTAAACTTAAGTCGGTTGAGTTTTGTTGGGTTCCCAGCCATATTGGTGTGTCTTTAAGTGAGAGTGCGGATGCTGCCGCCAAGGAAGCTGTCCGCTCTTGTCCCGTCTCTCGTAAAGGTATTCCATATTCCAACTTTTACCCGGTTTTCCATTCCTCCGCCCTTACCCGTTGGCAAGCTTCTTGGTCGTCTGTTACTGGTAACAAATTACGTACTCTTAAATGTTGTGTTTCCTCGTGGCTGTCCTCCTAGCACCGTAACCGGCGATGGGAGACAGCTCTGGCGAGGTTGCGTATTGGCCATATTCACTTAACCCATGGTCACTTGATGGAGCGCTGCCCTGCTCCTTATTGTCCTAATTGCATTGTCCCTCTTACGGTCGTGCATGTCCTTCTTGAATGTCCTGACTTCCAGGACGAGCGTGTGTCTTGCTTTCCGACCGCCCCTCGCGGCCAACTGTCCCTCAATAGAGTTCTTGGTGACTCGGATACTTTTGATATCGTTCGCCTTATGCGTTTTTGTTCTCGTATTGGCATCCTTGGTGATATTTAGCGCCCTCTGATTATTCCGCACATTTGATGGTGCTACATAGCCTTCCCGGTTTGGTGCCTTCTTTTGATAATTACTTACTTACTTTGCAGGAAAGTAAATTAACCCAAACGTATTCTACGTTACTCAAATTGTCAAAGAACAAATTCTCTTAAAGCAATGGGCGTTCCCTTGGTTACGTTATATTAATTGCCTCGCAAATACCTCACTGAATACTGGACATCGATGTCCTACCAGATAAACAGGAGAATATAAAACCCAAGTATTCGTCTACAGCCGAGTTCACCCACGAAAATGACAAATCACACTAACAAATCAGTGATTTACGTTACAATCCGGTTGCATTGACAATACTGCAGAACCTAGTAAAATAATATACAGGACATTAACCCTCTAGAACACTGTCCCACAATGACTTTACTGAACTGCAATCACATACGGTGATTGCTCAACACTAGCAGCAATCACTAACAATGGCAACCCCTTTGCAATAACACACACGGCAAGTACTCTAATTTCCAAGTATTAGAATACTGCACAACACTTACTGTTGCAAATGACCCCAGAGCTCTCATTACCACTTAGAACATAGGTCCACACTTTGCAATCACCACAGTAAATAACGCAATAACATTGGGAACCATGAAACTACGTTCATGCATATATTTAAATCACACTCGTCACAGCCCTGGGAACAATACAAGAAATTAGCACCACACTCTGATACACTCCACAATAATCATTGCCAGGAATCACTGACGTTACACACACTAACCTGAGTGCTCAGTGTTGGAATTCCACACCTGCATGACTACACATGGAATAATATCACTCCGTCCCACGGATGATAAAAAATGATTGAAGTACCAGAATGGAATATAAATATTACATGGACATCCTCTCAGTCCTTGGCTAATCTATGCATACTCTCTTCCCATGTGTACCCCCCCCCCCCACACACACACACACACCACACACACACACCACACACACACACACACACACACACACACACACACACACACACACACAAGAGGTAAGGATGGAGGGAACTGACCAAAGTGTTGAAAAGGTTTTCAGGCTTGGAAAGTTCAACAAGGACAGGGACCGAATGATAAAGGTGTTTTTATGAGCGAAATCACGAAAGAGGAGCTGTTAGCAAAGAAGAGCGGTCTAAAAAATGTTCCGAAGTTCAAAAAAGTATTCCTGCAGAGGGATATGACAATGGAAGAAAGAATACAGGCAGCAGACCGGAGGAAGGAGCGCAGGGAGAGAGAAAGGATTCAGAATACCACAGCCCGGAACCCAACAACCCCAGAGGGAAGTGGAGAACCCTCCTCAAACAGTGCAACAGCCACAGGGATTGGGGCACCACCCTCACATTCTACCTCACAGACAACCAACCTGCCCCATCCCCTGTCAGCCCCCCACGAAGTACCCACCTAGGGCACTCTCCCCCCACCCACCCCCTTCCTCCTACTCACCCCCCTACTCCCACTCACCCCTCTCCCCAGGACCTCCCTTCTCCCCCATCCCCCAAACCCTACCTTCTCCCACATGCCTTCCCGTCTCTCCCACCCCCAAGCCCTCCCTTATCCCCCCGCCCCCCTAAGCCCCCCACTCTCCCCCACCCCACCTAAGTCTCCCCCTCTCCCCACTCCCCTAAACCCTCCCCTCTTCCTCACCCACCTCAGCCCTCCTTTTTCCCCCATGCCCCCCAAGCCCTCCACCCTCTTCTCCCCCCCCCCCAGCCTCCCCATCTCCCCTATCCCCCAAAGCCTCTCCTCCCCCCATGCCTCCCCAACCCTCCCTCTCTCACCCCCCCAACCCTCCCCCTCTCACTCTCCCCCCAACCCTCACCCTCTCACTCTCCCCCCCTACCCTCCCCCTCTTACCCACCCCCCTTACCCTCCCCCTCTTCCCCTCCACCCCCTCTCCCCCACCTCCCCCAAGCCCTCCCTCCTCCACCAATCTCCCCGTGCCAGGTCCCCCAGCTCCCACTCACCCCAGATCCCAATGGTCCCCCCAGAGGAGAAGCAGAACAGAGTCAGTTTCAGGGTGATGTACTCGAACATAGATGGGATCACAAGCAAGACAAGTGAACTAAGGGAAAGAGCACAAGAAGTGAACCCAGATGTAATCGGACTCACTGAAACAAAACTCTCGGGAATCATAACGAATGCCGTGTTTCCCCAGGAGTACACAGTAATAAGGAAAGAGAGGGTAGGTAGGGGAGGAGGCGGAGTGGCCCTACTCATGAGAAAGGAATGGAGTTTTAAGGAGATGGCCATCCCGGGCTGTGAGGAGTTCAGAGACTACATAGCAGGCACCATGACAATGGGAGGACCAAGAATAGTAGTAGCAGTAATATACAACCCTCCACCAAATGACAGAAGACCCAGTCAAGAGTATGAAAACAACAACATGGCAGTTAACACTATAATTGAGAGGGCAGCCTCTGCTGCCTGTAGAAATAGATCCCACCTGCTCATCATGGGCGACTTCAATCACGGAAGGATTGACTGGGAGAACAAGGAACCGCATGGAGGCGAGGATACGTGGAGAGCCAAACTATTGGAAGTGGTGACAAGAAACTTTTTAACCCAGCATGTCGGCGAACCCACAAGGATGAGAGGCAATGACGAACCAGCGAGACTCGACCTAGTCTTCACTCTGAACCACTCCGACATAAGAGAAATCGGTTTTGAGGACCCAGTAGGAATGAGCGACCACAGTGTACTGGTGTTTGAGTACCTGATTGAAGAAGGGTTATTGAACTCGAGGAGGGATACCGAAACCAAAAGGTTAGCATACCGAAAGGGAAACTATGAGGGGATAAGAAAATTTCTGACAGAAATAGCATGGGAAACAGAGCTCAGGGGAAAGACGGCTCAAGATATGATGGATTACATCACGCAGAAGTGCAAGGACGCAGCAAACAAATTTGTCCCAGTCCAAAAGGAAAACAGAGAAATGAAAATGAGAAACCCATGGTTTAATCAGAGATGTAAGCTAGCTAAGCAGCAAAGTAAAAGGGCATGGAGAAACTATAGGAATAACAGGACTCTGGAGAGCAGAGAAAGATACCAGAACGCCAGGAATGAATATGTCAGGATGAGAAGAGAGGCGGAAAGACAATACGAAAATGATATCGCAAGCAAGGCAAAGACTCAGCCTAAATTGTTGCATAGCCACATCAGGAGAAAAACAACAGTAAAGGAACAGGTTATGAAACTGAGGATAGGGGCGGAAGGATTCACTACAAATGACAAGGAAGTGTGTGAGGAGTTGAATAAGAAATTCCAGGAGGTCTTCACCTTCGAGCAAGGAGAAATTCCAGAGGTAAGAGAGGGAATAGCTAACCAGGAACCACTGGAAGACTTTGAGATTACCAGCGGGGAAGTAAGGAAGTGTTTACTAGAGTTGGATGTGACAAAGGCTATAGGCCCAGATGGAATCTCCCCATGGGTTCTAAAGGAAGGAGCAAGAGAACTGTGCCTACCACTCTCCATTGTGTATAACAAGTCACTGGCAACAGGGGAACTGCCAGATATTTGGAAAGCAGCTAACGTAGTCCCGATATACAAGAAAGGGGATAGACAGGAGGCACTGAACTACAGGCCAGTGTCCCTAACCTGCATACCATGCAAGCTGATGGAGAAGATTGTGCGAAAAAAACTAGTGGAGCATCTGGAGCGAAGGAACTTTGTAACACAGCACCAACATGGGTTCAGGGATGGCAGGTCCTGCCTCACAGGGTTACTTGAATTCTACGACCAGGCAACAAAAATAAGGCAAGAAAGAGAAGGGTGGGCAGACTGCATATTTTTGGATTGTCAAAAAGCCTTTGATACAGTGCCACACAAGAGGCTAGTGCGAAAGTTGGAGATGCAGGCTGGAGTGAAAGGGAAGGTACTCCGGTGGATAGAGGAGTACCTAAGCAACAGGAGACAACGAGTCTGTGTGAGGGGTGAAGTCTCAGATTGGCGAGACGTTACAAGTGGAGTCCCGCAGGGGTCAGTCCTTGGACCTATACTGTTTCTGGTATATGTAAATGATCTCCCAGAGGGTATAGATTCGTTCCTCTCAATGTTTGCCGACGATGCAAAAATTATGAGGAGGATTGAAACAGAGGATGATAGTAGGAGGCTACAAGATGACCTAGATAGACTGAGTGAATGGTCCAACAAATGGCTGTTGAAGTTCAACCCAAGTAAATGCAAAGTAATGAAACTAGGCAGTGGATACAGGAGGCCAGACACAGGATACAGAATAGGGGATGAAGTACTTAATGAAACAGACAGAGAGAAAGATCTAGGAGTTGATATCACACCAAACCTGTCTCCTGAAGCCCACATAAAGAGAATAACGTCTGCGGCATATGCGAGGCTGGCTAACATCAGAACGGCGTTCAGGAACCTGTGTAAGGAATCATTCAGAATCTTGTACACCACATATGTAAGACCAATCCTGGAGTACGCGGCCCCAGCATGGAGCCCGTACCTTGTCAAGCACAAGACGAAGCTGGAAAAAGTCCAAAGGTATGCTACTAGACTAGTCCCAGAACTAAGAGGCATGAGTTATGAGGAAAGGCTGCGGGAAATGCAACTTACGACACTGGAAGACAGAAGAGTAAGGGGGGACATGATCACAACCTACAAAATCCTCAGGGGAATTGACCGGGTAAACAAGGATGAACTATTCAACACTGGAGGGGCGCGAACAAGGGGACACAGGTGGAAGCTGAGTACCCAAATGAGCCACAGAGACATTAGAAAGAACTTTTTCAGTGTCAGAGTAGTTAGTAAATGGAATGCACTAGGCAGTGATGTGGTGGAGGCTGACTCCATACACAGTTTCAAATGTAGATATGATAGAGCCCAGTAGGCTCAGGAAACTGTACACCAGTTGATTGACAGTTGAGAGGCGGGACCAAAGAGCCAAAGCTCAACCCCCGCAAGCACAATTAGGTGAGTACAATTAGGCGAGTACACCGTACGTCTACGTACACAAGACGTAAGTCCCTCAGGACTGACAGGATGACAACAAGGGGTGATTATCTCCTCGTCAACACTTCAGTTCACCTCTACAGGTGCTGTATGACAATGCGACGGAACACCTGACTTCGAATTCAAGCTTTAGAGACTAACTAATCACCAGAAACACACACATAGGTACTTTCTCATTCATATTGCCTGCTTACACACACCATACATCAGGCACCCCGCTACGGGTGGCTGGCTCACAGTGGTGGAGATGGCGGTAGGTGGCTTATTAAGCGGAGGCCTCTCCCACCCCTCCCGAGCAAGCGTAGCGCCCCCAACACTTTGGTGCCAAAAATACTGACTCGAGATTTTCCACGAATTTCTATGAGAAAACTGCCCCTGAACACTTGGCACGAATTTCCCCATTTCCATCGACTGCTACATCGACTATAGCAGGAATTATAACGTCTATAATCACTGGTATTGGGACTCACGAGTCTGTTACTGCTCGTATACAAATTTCCCCACTATCCCAGATCACTAAATCTCTACCCACTGTACACAATGTCTTTCTCCCCTTCGAGCGACGACTTCGGCCGGATTCTGTGACGACCGCTGTTGTAGATGAAGCAGGAGGTGAAGCAGTTGAGTAGTCAAGCCACTACGACGCCCTATACTCAATTTGGCCGAATGGGTAGAGAGAGCGTCCTGACAAAGTGGCGGCTGTGTTCAGAATGCCGCCTACACCGGCGATTCCTCGAAATAACCAATGAGAGGAAGGCATACAGCGGCCTATACCTCTCAACCAATCAGCGACGGTGTACCGTGGCCCCTAGGGCAATTCCAAGATAGCCGACAAACATGGCGGCTCAAGATGTTTACTAAGATGGCGGCTGTTGCCATGACGACGACTCAAGTGGCTGGCGCGCGGGAGGCCCACAGCTCACCCACGCATGCGACCTAGCTATTCCCATGTGAACTTGAGTCTCGCTCCAAGTTATACAATAGAATGATGCTATCGGCTTTTTCACTGTCCACAGACGTGCTACCCCGGCCAGGGTAACATTTCTGGACTGCTGATGACTGGGGCTCTCACATGAGCCCAAACACTAGATGTTTCGGTTGCTGGTTACCAAACTTAAGTCCGTGCACTTAACAAGTGCTCTTAACAAGTGTACTAGCTCCCATAGGCAGGAGAGCACTATTGTATGTGCACAGGTGAACCATCTCCTCACACCCTCCCCGTTCCCACACCCCATGTCCTTCCCCGTTTTTCCAGTCCCAGTATTCCCCAGTATCCCCATCCCTGCTTCCCCACCCCAGGCTCCCCTTTCCTCCCAAACCCTGACCTCCCCTTGACCTTTCACATGCCCCTTCTCTTCCCTCATCCCAAGGCCAACCCAGACTCTTCTAGCTTCCCCATTCAGGATCCTCCCAGCCCCTTTTCACCCCCGATCCCCCAGGTCCACATTCCTAGGCCCTCCCACCCCGGACACTCCTTGCTCTCCCAGTTCCAGTGGAACCAACAGAAACTGAGAATGGGAGGAAGAGTCAGTTTCAAGGTAATGTACTCGATGGATGGGGTTACAAGCAAGGCAAGTAAACTTGGGAGAAAGAGCACAAGTGAATCCGGATGTAATTGGGCTCACAGAAACAAAACTCAGGAATTATAATGGATGTGGTGTTCCCCAGGAATACCCTGTAATAGGGAGAGGGAGGGTAGGAAGGGGAGAAGGTGGAGTGGCCCCTACTGATAAGAAAGGAGTGGAGTTTCGAGGAGATGGTTATCCCAGGCTGTGAGAGGTTCAGAAACTACATAGCAGGTACCATGACGATAGGAGGTCCAAGAGTAGTTATATCAGTGATATATACTCCTCCACCAAACGACAGAAGACCCCAAGCAAGAGTATGACAAACATAGCAGTCAACACAATAATTGCAAGAGTAGCCACTGCTGCCTGTAAAAATAGATCCCATCTGCTTCTCATGGGGGACAATCACGGAAGGATAGACTAGGAAAACTAGGAACTGCATGGAGGTGAGGAAATCTGGAGCTAAACTGCTGGAAGTGGCGACAAGAAACTTTTGGCCAGCATGTCAGGGGGCCCACAAGAATGAGTAGAAATGATCAACCAACAAGACTCGATCTAGTCTTCACTCTAAATGACTCCAATGTAAGGGAAATTAGGTTTCAAAGCCGCTGTGAGAATGAGTGATCACTGTGTACCGATGTATCAGTATTTGATCGAAGAAGGGATATTGTACGCAAGGGCGTGCCCAGAAAACAAAAGGCTGGCATTCCGAAAGGGAAATTATAAGAAAATTCCTAACAGATATAACTTGGGAAGCAAAGTTCGGAGGAAAGACGGCCCAAGGCATGATGGACTACATCACACAGAAGTGTAAGGAGGCCAGACAAGTTCGTCCCAGTCCAAAGGGAAAGAAAAATTTAATCCAGATGAGAAACCCATGGTTTAATCAGAGATGTAAGCTAGCAAAGCAACAAAGTGTAAGGGCATGGAGATGCAACCTGTTCTCGCACTTGCTTATAGTCAATATTGACTTATTTAATAAGTGCATATGTGACATACTATTTGGTTGTGAATATTTTAGTTTACCTTGAAAAGCTTCATAGAAAACACCGACCTCACCTAACCTTCTTAGTATGTTAAGATAAGCATCTTATTGCTTCTTATTTACAATTATTACTTAACCTATCAATGGTATAGGTTAAGTAATAATTGTAATTATTATACCTATCAATGGTATAGGTTAAGTAATAATTGTAATTAAAAAGCAATAAGATGCTTATCTAAACATACTAAGAAGGTTAGGTGAGGTCGGTGTTTTCTATGAAGCTTTTCAAGGTAAACTAAAATATTCACAATCAATTAGTATGTCACATATGCACTTATTAAATAAGCCAATATTGACTGTAAGCAAGTGCGAGAACGGGTTGGGAGACACTATTGAAATAAAAAGATACTAGAGAGCAGAGAAAGTTTGCCAGGAATGAATGTCAGGGTGAGAAAAGAGGCAGAAAGGCAATATGAACATGACATTGCAAGCAAAGCAAAGACTCTACCTCCTGATGTGGCTGTGTAGTAATTTAGGTTAACAGTGAAGGAACAGATAATAAAACTGTCGATGGGGGCAGACAGATTAACTACAAACGACAAGGAAGTGTGTGAGGAACTCGATTAGAAATTCCAGGAGGACTTCACATTAGGGCGAGTAGTAGTCCCAGAGATAAGAGAAGGCTTAGATAATCGGGCACTGCTAGAGGCCTTTAGGAATACTTGTGGGGAGGTGAGGTAGCTTCTGGTAAAGTTGGATGTAACAGGCTATAGGCCCAGATGGAATCTCACAATGGATACTAAAGGAGCAGAAGCACTGTGCCTGCCACTTTCCATAGTGTATAACAAATCCCTTTTAACAGGGGAGCTTCCAAAAAATTGAGAGACTGCTAATATAGTCTCAATATACAAAGAGGGATAGGCAGGAAGCACTAAACTACAGGCAAGTGTCCCTAACTTGCATCCCATGCAAGTTGATGGAAAAGATTATACGAAAAAAGCTAGTGGAACATATGGAGCGAAAGAAATTTGTAACACATCAGTAGCATGGGTTCAGGGATGGCAAATCATGCCTCAAAGGATTAATTGCCTACAATTGATTAAAAGTTGCCTATGACCAGGCAACAGAAATCAGGCAAGGAAGAGAGGGGTGGGCAGACTGCGTATTTTTGGATTGCAAAAAAAAAAACCTTCATGCAACAGGAGTAAAGAAAGTAAACAGTATCACACAAGACTAGTGCACAAGCTTGAGATGCAGGCAGGAGTGAAGGTACTCGATTGGATAAGGGAGTACCTAAGCAACAGAAGACAGTCACAGGGAGGGGCGTGGTCTCAAATTGACGAAGTGCCACCAGTTGAGTCCCACAGGGTTCAGTCCTTGGACTTATACTGTTTGAGGGTTCCCAGCCATGTTGGTGTGTCTTTAAATGAGCGTGCAGATGCTGCCGCCAAAGAAGCTGTCCGCTCTTGTCCCAACTCTCGTAAAGGTATTCCATATTCCGACTTTTACCCGGTTATCCATTCCTTCATCCTTACCCGTTGGCAGGCTTCTTGGTCGTCTGATACTGGTAACAAACTCCGTACTCTTAAATGTTGTGTTTCCTTGTGGCCGTCCTCCTATCACCATAACCGGCGATGGGAAACTGCTCTGGCGAGGTTGCGTATTGGCCATACTCGCTTAACCCACGGTCACTTGATGGAGCGCTGCCCTGCTCCTTATTGCCCGAATTGCATTGTCCCTCTTACGGTCGTGCATGTCTTTCTTGAATGTCCTGACTTCCGAGCGTTTGTCTTGCTTTCCGACCGCCCCTCGCGGTCACCTGTCCCTCGATAGAAATCTTGGTGACTCAGATACTTTTGATATCGTTCGCCTTATGCGTTTTTGTTTTCGTATTGGCATCCTTGGTGATATTTAGCACCCTCTGCTTATTCTGCACATTTGATGGTGCTACATAACCTTCCCAGTTTGGTGCCTTCGTTTGATAATTACTTACTTACTTATACTGTTTGATATGTGAATGATCTCCGAGAGGGAATAGAATCGTTCCTCTCAATGTTTGCTGATGCAAAAATTGAGGAGGATTAAGGCAGCGGAGGATAGTATGAGGATAAAAGATGATCTAGACAAACTGACTGAATGGTCCAACAAATGGCTTCTACAGTTCAACCCGAGAAAATGTAAGAATGAAACTAGGCAGTGGAAACAGGTGGCCAGAAACGTCATACCGAATGGGAGATGAAGTGCTTCGTGAAACGAAAAGAGAAAGATCTAAGAGTTGATCACACCAAAGCTGCCTCCTGAAGCCCACATAAAAATAACATCGGCGGCGTATGCGAGGCTGGTTAACATCAGAACTGCCTTCAGGAACCTGTGTAAGGAATCAGTCAGAACCTTGTATACCACAGATATAAAACCATTCCTGGAGTATGCGGCCCTAGCATGGAGCCCATACCTTGTCAAGTACAGGACTAACCTGGAAAAAGGTCTAAGGTATGCCCCTACGCTAATCCCAGAACTAAGAGGCATGACTTAAGAGGAAAGGCTGCATGATATGAACCTAATGTAGCTGGAAAATAGGAGAGCTCGGGGAGACATGACCACTACTTTCAAAATTCTAAGAAGAATCGACAGGGTAGATAAAGGTAAATTGTTTAACACGGGGAGGGAGTACGCGAACAAGGGGACACAGGTGGAAACTGAGTACCCAAATGAGCAACAAGGACGTTAGAAAGAACTTTTTCAGTGTCAGAATAGTTAACAGACGAAATTCATTAGGCAGTGATGTGGTGGAGACAAACTCCATACACAGTTCCAAATGTAGATATGATAGAGCCTAGTAGGCTCAGGAATCTGTACACCAGTTAAGAGGCGGGACCAAAGAGCCAGAGCTCAACCCCCGCAAGCACAACTAGATGAGTGTACACACACATACCTAGGAAGGGTAGCTCTTTCAATTGTGTCTTGATCGTAAATTTCAGGTCTGGGTGAACTTTGCTCATTCATGGACGGATTGAACTGTAGTTAACTGTAGTAAAGAAGTTTGTGTTAATTTTCAAATGAGCGCCAAAGGCTAAATGCTCATTTGCAGCATCCCGTCCTCAGGCCAGGCTCGTTAGTTGTGCCGTCCCTACCCTCCACTTAAAGGCATTAATCAGTTTTAACATTTTGTAATTAATATTGGTTTAGCATAAGAGTAAATATTATAATTTCAATTTCAGTGTAAAGTTAGATGTAGATTAGATAAGGTATTAAGGTTCTGTTAGCCATTATTTGTATTAGAACTGTCCGATGAAAGTTATATCTTTGGGTCATGAGCTGAGGTCGCCATCGAATCAGTTAAGAGAAATGTTTGAACGAGATATATAGTCGTGTAACAGTTCGTCCTCATAAACAAAAGCTAAAGTCCATTCAATGCACCAGCCCAACTCCGTTTATAAAGGAAACAAAAGTTTTCACACGTCCCACAACTGATGACGTTATCTTGAGATGATTTCGAGGCTCAGCGTACCCGCGGCCCGGTTCTCTACCAGGCCTCCTTTTTGTTACACATCCCAGGAAGCAGCCCGCACCAGCTGTCTAACTCCCAGGTACCTATTTTTACTGCTTGGTGAACAAGACATCAGTGTGAAAGAAACTCTGCCCATTTGTTTCCGCCTCTGCAGTACTGGGTTGTCTTAAACCAATCAGTACTTACCTATGACTACAGTACTAGGTCATCTCAAATGCATCATTACAGAGTTCCTACTTCCAGTACATACCAAACCATCACAACTGGAACAATATATCATACCATACACATGCAGCAACCCCCCACACATTCAACAACACTTATCAGTACTAAACAAATGTCTGAACAGAAACTCCTTGTTACTGTAGTTCATAAACAAGATGGATATACACTTCAAAGGTAATTTAAACCACCTGATCATTCTTGATTCTTAGGTTTCCATAATTAAATTTTGGAAATGCACCATAGTTCTACATTAAATTAAGCAGAATACTGAAGTAACTGAATGAAGACAAATGGTTTCCATTGAATATAGTAAAAAGGAGTATATGAAGATTTGGCTAATATGGAAGGGTGGCGTGTGTTGGTTACCTTAAGAGAACACCGCCTCATATCCCAGCTCTTGAGTTAAACACTGTCTCTGTGGTCCATCACGACACCATCCCATCTTCCTCTACCTTGTTGGCAATGTGTGTGTTTTGCTTCTTATTTTCTGCATGAAGCAAACGATTAACAGGTACATGCAGACTCTTGGAGTCAATTTCCATTTCTTAAAACAAAAATGAAATTGAAATAAATTTGCCTGTCCTATATTGGTTTCATATAATACAATTTGAACATGAATTTAATATTTTTTGATAATAACGTTTCACTTACTGAATTTTTCCAATAAAAATTAAATATAAATGTCCAAGTAAAGCAACATCAGAAGCCAGAATTTTTTTAGGAAAAAAGTCTTTCATAAGCACATGGTAAAGCCAATCTCCAAAAATCCCACAAAATAAATCACATTCTATTCCATTATCTCTTGCTGGTAAAACCCAACCTTGTATCTCTATTGAAGTATTAATTGCACTAAGAGTAATTTTCAAATCTATTCCATTATCTCTTGATGGTAAAACCCAACCTTGTATCTCTATTGAAGTATTAATTGCACTACGAGTAATTTTCAAATCGTGGCTAACAAGGGGCCGGTTTCTTCCGAGGCCCAACGTTACTCTGGTTTATCAACATTTCCATTGCATGCCATATTTAACTTTAAGTTATGACTATAAGACACCGGATACAGAGTCAAGCCAACCCTGATAATAGACTAATTCCACCATTAGCACGGCACTAACCCTACACAGATTATAACAATGCTTGGGATGGAGGATGAGTGTGTGTGTATGGGGGGGGGGGGTGTCCACGCACAATGATGGCTGTGCCTGGAACTGGAGGTCCAGTGATGAGTGTGGCTGGGACCTGTTGATGCTCTTCATGATCAACAATATAGTGTAAATTACCTTGACTCTCGGCTTCAGCCAACCGCACAAAACTAGGGGTGAAAGTGTCTCCAAACATATTTTCTCGTTTGTGCATGCGCCGCGCATGGGACCAAAGGTTGTCGCGGCGAGCAGCACGATAAGGGGCAAAAGGAACACAACTGTGGGTTCTCTCCAGTGTGCATTCTCAGATGTTGTATTAGCTTTCTGAGTTGCACAGAACGGTACTTGCATATCACAACGATAGTAGTTTCCTACACGATGCTTTTTCCTGTGCGCTTTCATCTCTCCTTCATTTGGTCTGTTTTTGCCACAGATATAACACGACGCAATTGATATTGGTCCAAGGTAGCTTGCCTTGTGCGTCTTGAGGTGGCGTCTGAAGACCTACTTCACAGTACACGCATAGTCACACAGAGGGCAGGTCAACTCTTCTTTATTATACCTGTGGCGTTGAAGCGGATTTTTATTTCTATGTTTTTCCTGTGGGTGTCCAGCCTTCTGCAATGTGGTTGAAGCGGGATGCATACGACCTACACATTGCCATAGTTGTAAAAACTGCAGAGTGCATACATATTGCTTGGTGATAATTTCAGCTGGCTCAGGTTCATCGGGTTGGTGTTCCGTAGTTAGAAATTTGCGAAGGCCCACACCCCCTCTTGTGACACGCGACGCCACTCTCTCCACATTCATAACCTTCAAATACTTCACCTGGAATAATGCTTGGGTCTGTAAAATGAGTTTCTGCGTCAGTCATTACTTATCCTATCCACCGGTTTTTCCTCATAGCTGGAAACGTTCAAAACATTTCTCGGACGTTTGTTCGAACCACAATGTTGAAAAATGTTCCACCCACGTACTAAGAATACAAATAATTGCCATCAGAACCTAAACACACACAACCTAACCAATGCCTAAATATGCACAGTATGCTAATATATAACTATATTGTTTATTATATTTTATTACTTTATACTGCTTGTTTTTTATCACATAGACCAACCAGATCATAACACTTACAACAGAGAATCTTCGAAGGAACTAACTCTTTTGTTTGGGACTTTACCACTTTTTGCTGTTGTACCAATATCTTTTTTTCATTGTACCCATAATCGTTGTCTCTTCTGTAGCTTTGGTATCTTCTCTAATTCCTTTATTCGTTGTCAGTCATCAAAATCTAATACTCCTCCAAGACCAATGTTACACTTGGTGGACGATCCTTGGGTTGCCTCAAATTGTGTGGCATCTGTTGATCTGGTTCCCACTTCGGGGGGAGAACCATGGCCTGCTCTGAGGGAAGGGGGAAGGTAGCCCCTGTTATCGAATATCCGTAAGTCATTCCATGATCTCTGTTGTAGATATAACTGCTTTGTTGTAGAGCTGGTCTTGGTGACCAGGCGTCTCCTCTTCTTAGCCTCTTGGTCTTGGCCTGTCGTTGTCTCCGGTCTGTTTGTCATCACTATTTTCTTAAAGCTTTTGTTCTTTCATTCGACAGATATATACCTTTTCTGCAATATCCTGGGTGCCTTCTGGAAGAATCCTCGACAATGGTACTCTTTGAAATTCTTTGGCAATATCCATAATTTCTCTCTCGGCTCAGAGTACTCGTTACACAGCAGAAAAGGTTAGAAGAGAATCCCTGGCTTCAGGTTCTCTCAGTTGATGCCGTTAATGGGTTCTGTCAACTCGGTGACTTGCACGATATTGGCCGGGTAGCCCCTGTCAGTGAAGAAGTCTATCATTTGGTCTAGTGTCCAATGATCTTGACAGAATAGACAAATAGCTGACAAACAAATGACTAAACCAATGGCAATTCCATACATAAGTAATCTCTGTCAAGGTTTCATGATGTCGTGGAAAAGTAACATGGGAGGTTAGGAGACCCGCTTTAACGTGTGAGCGAACCCTACTTACCTGGGAGCACATAACTAACCCTCTACGTTCTCTACCTTTGAATGGAAGCACTGAGTTCCACTGATGACTTTTGCAATTTCCTTCCAGTGATATGGACTTGCAATATCCTTGGCCAGCCCAGCCAGAGTGCTGATCATAGATACCCGGCAAGGCAGACTCTTGGTCCCAGACCAGAGGATACAGGAGAGTGCACAGATGGATATTACTTTCTGATATACATCTGGTCATGCTCACTCGCTCAACTTAAAGTCGTGAAATTTCATTCTTTCATACCAGGACAAACTTGTTAACTCTTTACCCTTCTGGGTGATGTAGTCAATCATAACTGTGTAGCGTTTCCTCTCGAGCTTTGCTACCTATGGAATTTATATTATAAATTTGGTTTCCTCGTAATTTTCCTTTCGCTATGCCAGGCTTTAGTTTTCTGGTCCCTTCCTTGAGCAAGTTATCCCTACTTTCAATATATATTCAAACATCAATACAGTGATCACTCCTTCCCATGGGGACTTCGAACTTTATTTCCCATATATGTGAATCTTTTGGTGAATTCTAGGTTAAGTCAGGCTGGTTCATCATTAGTCTTCTGAGGTCCTATTACATATGGCTTAAAAGTTTCCTTGTTGACACTTCCATAGTTTTGCTTGCTCTCTCTTCCACCATACGGTTCTTGTATCATGGTTGGAGTCCTCATCATTAGAAGTCGGGATCGATTTCTAGCTGGCGACAGAGTCTGTACTTTCATTATAGTAAGTAGTGCTATGTTTGTCATGATCTTGCCTGGGTCTGTCATTTAATGAAGTTTTATATATCAGTTACTCTCTCTGGTCCTCCCATCGTCATGGTGCCTGTTATGTAGCCTCTGAACTCCTCGCAGCCCGAGATATCCATATCCTCGAAACTCCAGTCGTTTATCAACAGGGCCGCCACTCCTCCCCTTCCTTCCCTCTGTAGTATGTGGTGTAATGTTGGAATGTTGGCGCGAGTACACAGCTTTGTGGCACTCCAGTATTACGGTCCAAGTAGTCAGTGTGTTGTGGAGGAATCTTGCTTTCATTTTGTGGGTGTCAAAGAAATATTTTGTCGGAAGTGGAAAGTCATTAAATTTGTTAAAATATTAGTCAAGCCAGGGTGTCGAAGGCTTTTTCAGATTTCTGACAAGTGTTGTCTTGATATAATGTGCAGCCATTCAGTATGTTAAGGTCTTGTTCAGGTCAGTTGTGCCCGACTCAGATTTTCAATAGAGTCGCAGTCTGGAGGTAGTTTTGTGCTGCCCACATACGTAGGTTTCGGATCTTAACAAATCACAGGTGCTTTGTTAAGTCATATTGGTGCTTTCAGACTGTTGGGAGTCGGTAATTTCTCTATTTGACCTGAGTGTTAGGAACAATAGTCTTGATAGCAAAGATGGGGATACCTAGGTCTAATTCAAATTCATCATTGTTACACAGCAATTTGGCTGTAATGTCTGTCATTATAGGTGGATATTTTTGTGAGATGGTATCCATACCAGAGAAAGTCTAGACNCCTTCCTTTCCGTCTCTTGACTCTCCCCGTCGCCTGTCGGTGCGGGCTGGTGTCTATAGCTCTCCAAACAGCCATCGTGTGCGCTCTTGTTCAGCTTCTCCTGTTGAGACACTAGAATCCGTTGCCCGGTACGTAGTTGCTGGGACTCCTGTCTCTTTAAGTCAGAAGCGTAAGCCTGGCTCCTCTCCTTCCTCCTCCCTGGCGGGTAAGAGGTTTCACTTTCTTCCTCGGCCCCTACTTTTGCCTCTATCACTCTTTCCCCTCCCATTTCAGTGGTTGCGCCCCCTGTTCCTGCTATGGAGGTTTCTTTGGCCCCCGCTTCCCTCTCGGTTGCTGCCCTTTTTGAGGTGCACTCCCCTCTTTCTCCTCCCCCTCTTCCTGCTGCTGTCCTTACTGCTCCTCTCGTTTGCCTCCTCCTCCTCCTCCGGACCCCGCCCGTCCACCTCTGATCTGTTCTCCGGCTTCCTTCCCTCCGTCTTTGCTCAGTTTACCCATGCCCTCTAACCCAGACTTTGCTGACCCTGATCCCGACCCTGACATTCTTTAACGTGCTGTGTTGCTCTTTCGCCTTTGTTTCTTCCTTGTTCTCTGTTGTTGTCCTTTCTCTTCTTGTCGATGTCTATTCTTCAATGGAACGTTCTAGGTTATTACGCCAATTTCCTTGAACGCCAACTTCTGATTTCGCGGTTTTCGCCCCTTTGTGTCTGTCTCCAAGAGCCGATGCTTGGTGCTCGTCCTGGTCGCTTTCGTGGCTATTCCTTTCTCTCCCCCCCCCCCCCTGGACTCTAACTCTTCTGCTCTCTTGATTCGCTCTGATGTTCCCTTTGTCCCCTTACTTTTTCCTTCGTCTCTCCATTCTTCTGCTGCTCGTATCTTTGTGGGGAAATGGTACACTGTTCCATTTATCTCCCCCCGAGTGTCCCGCTTTCTCTTCCTGATCTGAAACACTTACTGGACTCCTTGTCGGAGCCTGTGCTCCTGCTGGGTGATTTCAATTGTCATCATTCCCTTTGGGTGATGTTCTGACGATCACCCAGGGTCGCCTTCTTGAGATGTTTATCCTCTCTTCTTCCCTGTCTCTTCTGAATTCTGGTGAGCCCATGCATTTGGACTCTCGACTCACACCCTTTCCTGTCTTGATTTTTCTCTTAGCTCTTCTTCTCTTTACTTAGATTTCAAGTGATTTCAATTGATTTCAAGTGATTTCAAGATTTCAAGTTCTTGATGACCTCCATGGCAGTGACCATTTCCCCATCCTTGTTTCCTTTTTCTCTTTTCGCCCTCCCCTCTCTTTCCCTAGGTGGCAAATTGCGAAAGCGGACTGGAACCTCTTTACCCTCATTGCTACTGTCTCTGTCATGAAAAAGGAGGAGAGAGCTGGGGAGAGGCAGAAGGGAGAGGTCACTGTCTTCGATGCTGCCCTCTGCTCTATTCCTCGCTCTTCCTCTCAGGGTACATGGAAGTGCGTTGCCTGGTGGAATGCAGACTGTGCTCGGGCTGTCCGCTGTAAGCGTGCAGCCTGGAAGAACCACCGCCGTCAGCAGATGGCCGATTCGTTTCTTTTCTTTCAGAAGGTGAGTGCGGTGGCCCATAGGGCCATCCGTACGAGTCTCTGTACGGTACGGGCAAACTAGTACGGTACGGGCAAACTAGTACGGTACGGGCAAACTAGGGTCTCTGGGAACATCCCCTAAGGACTTTCGCCCTATTGCCCTCACAAGTTGTGTCTGCAAACTCTTTGAACGTATGGTTAACGTTTGTCTGATGTGGTTCCTGGAACACCATCACCTCCTCTCCCCTTCTCAATTTGGTTTCCGCAAGTGCCGCAGCACGACTGATGTCCTGGTGAACTCGGAGGTCTATATTCGCACTGCTTTTGCTGCGAAGACCTCCGTTGTTGCCGTCCTTTTTGACCTGGAAAAGGCTTACAACACCACTTGGCGATATCATATTCTATCCCAGTTTCATTCTTTTGGCCTTCGTGGTCATCTCCCTCTCTTTCTCCGCAGCTTCCTCTCTCGTTGTTCCTTTCGGGTGCGGCTTGGTACAGCTCTCTCTGCCTCTTTTCAGCAATACGAAGGTGTGCCCCAGGGTAGTGTTCTGAGCACTACTCTTTTTCTGGTTGCCCTCAATGGTCTTCTTTCCTCTCTTCCTCCAGGCGTCTTCTCCGCTCTCTATATCAATGATCTTACCCTTTGCTGTCAGGGTGATGACTCGCCTCTCCTTCAACGTCGGCTTCAACTTGCGATTGATGCCGTGTAGTCTTGGGCCACTGATCATAGCTTCAAGTTCTCTACTACTAAGACTTGTGCCCTGACCTTTACTCGGAAACGGGTCGTTCTTCGTCCCTCTTTTTCACTTTATGGTCATCCCTTTGAGTACAAAGATTTCGCGAAGCTTTTGGGGTTATTCCTTGACACTCGTTTGTCTTGGTCTCCCCATATCTCTTACCTCCGTGTTGAGTGCTCTAAAGCCCTTGCCCTTCTTCGGGTATTGTCCCATACTTCTTGGGGAGTGGATAGGCGTGCATTCCTTGCTTTACAGTCCTCTCTCGTCCTGTCTAAGCTCGATTATGGTTGCCCTGCTTACTCGTCTGCTTCTCCTTCTATTCTTCGCCGTCTTGATGCTTTGCACCATACTGGGCTGCGCCTCAGCTCTGGTGCCTTTCGTTCGACTCCCGTCCTCAGCTTGTATGTTGACACTGGCTTCCTGTATCTCCGGGACCGCCGTGATCGCTACTGTCTTCACTATCTTGCACGGTCCTTGCAACATCCCTCCTCTTGCCTCTGTCGTGCTTTAACTTTTACCCCTCCTGCGGTTCCTGTTCCTCATCACCACCTCCCTCTTTCTGTCTGGTTATCTCGCTTACAGGCTTCTCTTTCCGTTCGTATTTCTAATGTTTCTCCTCATGTTGTTCCTTCTTTGCCCCCATGGAGAGTCCCCCTTCTGCAGTTTTGTACATCCTTGACCCGCATCACTAAAGCTTTTACCCCTCCTACAGTTCTAAAACGCCTTTTCCTTGAGCACTTTTCTTCTCACTCCCACTCCGTTTTCTTCGCCGATGGGTCTAAGTCTGCGGACGGTGTTGGCTACTCTGTTGTTTTTCCTGATCGCACTTATATGTGTCGTTTACCTCTGGAGACTAGCATCTTCATAGCAGAGCTTTATGCTATTCTCTATGCTCTTCGTCTCCTGCTTTCTTGTTGTCAGTCTTCCTTTGTAATTGTTGTTGTCTCTCGTCTTATGGTCGGGCATATCCTTCTTGAATGTCCTGACTTCCAGGACGAGCGTGTCTTGCTTTCCGACCGCCCCTCGCGGTCACCTGTTCCTCAATAGAATTCATGGTGACTCAGATACTTTTGATATCGTTTGCCTTATGCGTTTTTGTTCTCGTATTGGCATCCTTGGTGATATTTATCGCCCTCTGATTATTCCGCACATTTGTTGGTACTACATAGATAGCCTTCCCGGTTTGGTGCCTTCTTTTGATAATTACTTACTTTGCAAGCTTGGCTACATACAACCTACAAGTACTAAAGCCAAGGATGTACATGAGTACATTTCATAAGAAATGTACATAAGAAACAGGAAGCTAAAATTTATTTGTACCTGGTGCACTGAGAGCGAAGTCGCGCTGTGTACCATGGACTACTTCGTTGATTATTACTCACTTCCGAAGTACTGAGTGTGTAATACAGTATGTTACTGTGTAAATAGTGTGTGAAACTGTACATATTGTAATTTTAGTGAATTTTTAACAGGTAATATTGCGACAATAAACATTTACTGTGGACACATTACTGACACATGTATCACAGTTCCATGGAACATTATGAACGTTTTACTGTATACATGTTGTAAAGGACACAAATATGCATCATATACAATAAAACAAATTAAAACCGCATTGGTTTACATAAAACTAATAATTGAAAATATATTTGTGGCAACACCCGGTGCTTGAATGGCCCGCGCGACTGTGTCTGGGCGATTCACGCACGGGCGACCATGCAGGTCCTGATGATGTCACAGCGTACCTTGTCCACATCCCCACAGCCAAAGTAAGTGGAATTTGGTATTTATTTTTACATAGATATGTTGAGGGAAAGGAATTTATCATTTTACGAAAAAATAATTTTTTGGGAACACTTTATTTCATGCGCATCGCACCGGGGGAATTTCACAATACTGTAAACTCGGCGCAGCACGGTGGTTAACGTGCAGGCACTTAATAGAGCACCACCCTGTTCCTTATTGTCCAAAATGCATTGTGGCTTTTACGGTCGTGTATATCACTGTAGAATGTCCTGACTTCGAGTATGTGTATGTGCGTCTTGCTTCCTGACAGTCTCTTGCCATCACCTATCCCTTGATACAATCTTTGATGAATCGGATGCCTTTGACGTTGTTCACCTTATGTGCTTTTGTTTTTGTATTGGCATCCTTAGTGATATTTAGCGCTTTTTGAATATCCCGCACTTTTGAAGGTGCTACATAACCTCCCCGGCTATATTCCGTCTTTTGATATTTACTTAAGTACTAAACTGGGTGAGTGAGGTAGCATGAGACATTCAACTTCAACAATACTTTTACCAGAGTTTACCCGGTAAATATATTGTTTATAATCAATTATATCAGTTTGTAATAAAGTTATAATGATTAATTCCGTTACCTCGAGCACCTGCCCAAAATGCTATGCATGATAGTGGCTTTGCAAGAATTTTATACTTAAACTCCAATGTATGCACTTTCTTGACGCAATATACCTTCTTGTATATAAATAAACTAATGACAGAGCTTAAATAAATATATTTATTTTAATTGTTAATTGATTAAGGTGTAATACTTGGCTCATACTTATGACTTGGTAATTATTATATACAACTTGCTTGACAATTGTCTGAACTTTCAAGGTCACTGTCCACTACTAACTGTAACTAAGAGTATTAAAGCATTTTAGTACTTAAGACATGCAACTTCACCGGTGTTATCAATACCTTCAATTTATATTGTAGTTATTATGATGAACTCAAATTTTGCTACAATGTACCTATTGATAGTCTTGGCCTTATCTGTTAGATTAAGTAACTGCTCAAGATGGAATGCGTATTTGTGGCTTTCCAAAAATATAAGAATAACAACATTATTATTATTATGTGCTCTCAGACCCCACTATACCTTCTTGTTTTTAAATAAATAAATAAATTGAAATAAAACAATATATTTTATAATGTTTTCATTCTGCTTAATGCAATTAAACTACCATACTATTGCTAGAACTACTGACTCCATAATGTAATAGTCTATGCTTGTCATCTTTAGGTATCACCCTTTACTGGGGGGAGCTCCGTCGGCTCCCCGGAGCTATACCAGGCTGATATGCTAATGTCAGACTTTGGCATCAGTCATGTGTATGGAATTCTAGGGCCTACCGGGGACCACGGCCTGAACCTGGCGCCCTCAGAGAGGCAAGGGGAGCAATGGCCTATAGAAACCCCCGTGTGGTTGGAAGCATTCTATGTCTGCCATCGACCGGGTCAAGCATCCAGAAAGGTAAACATTCCAAAACAAACCCCTATTCTGGTCAAAATTGCTACCAAAAGCTGAACTAGTGGATAGAACTCCCCAACAGAAAACAAGCAAACGTTGTGCTTGTTTTCCTCAGACCTCTCACGCCGGCTATCCACCCATCAGTTCTTCGACTGATGCTATAGGCACCGGTTGTGTGCTCCGGCTCCATTAGTTGTTTCAGCACTGTACCTAGTATGGTGTCTGTCTTCTAGGTGGTGCGTGAGTCGGGAGTCTCCAGTACTCTGCAGGCTGCATGCGCCTAGGGTTCCCTTCCCTAGGTGCCCTGTAAGTACTGCCCTTGGGGCCACCTTCCATAAGTTCCTTGGTTTCTGCCCCTGCTGGGCCGTTTACTGCTTGGTTTTCGGCCACCCTCGGGTGTTCTGTCTCCCTTGTTCGCCTTCGGGTAAGGGGCAGTTTTGCACTGGTGGGGCGCAAGGTGCTGCGCAGCTTGTTTTCACCTATATGGCAGCCGGGTCTGTTCCGCCTGGGTATGCTGTCCTCTTGCGGGGTTTTCTTTTTATTTTTGTTTATCTACCTGGTGGGGGGTCTGCCTTCATTCTTGCCTCCTGTGTCCCTTGTGTTCCGAGTATTATTCTGGTGGTTCTCCCTGCTAGGTCCCCGTGAGTGTACACGTCCAGGGGGTTCAGTGCTTAGAAAGTTGTTTGGTAGCTTTGGACGCCAGTTAGCAGTACCCTGCCTGGGATTACCTGAGCACGAGTCCTATTATAGTAAACACTCGGAACCCTGGGAATTCCCTGGGGGCGTGCAGGTCCGATGAATGTGACCCCAGAGTCCCCCCCCCCTCGCTTCCAGCGAGTTTGAGGGTTGCTCTCACCCCTTGTCTCAGGGTGACTCTCTGTTTGCCTCCGTCTGCTGCCTGTGGGGTCGGTGACCCCTTCGACCCGGAGTCCTGCAAGTTTTGTTGCTCGTTGTGGCTCGGTTACCCAGTTGTGCTGACTAAGCGGGTGCGGGCAGCAGGGGCGTTGCACTTTGAGCCTTGGTGGTGGCAACGTTCTCGTTTGTTTACTCCCCGGGAGCCTCGGGGCTGCCCCGTTTTGGTTCGTGTTGGGACTTGGGGGTGTTGGTTGCTTCGGTTTCTTCTATGCCCCCTTGTCTTTCCCCTGGATGCCCTCGTCCTGCCTACATCCAGTTCCTTACCGTCTGTGGGTTCGGGGCGGGGTTCGATGGTTTTGAGACTCGGGCAGTCTCGGGGAATTCCCCTTCTCGGGTAGTGACGGGGGCATTTGAGCCTGTTCATCCAGCTGTGTTGTAAGAGTCTTCCAGTGGGCTGCCTTCCTTAGTATTTTTTGTAAAAATGCAGCTGCCCCGGTTTTCTGGTACAGCCCTTTGGGGCCTGACTTGGGGGCTTTGGCCCCGAAGGACCCCGTGGGGGGTTTTTCTCCCCCTCTAGGTGGGGCTTGTGATTACGCGGAGTGGGGTTTTCCTCCCCACTCGCCGTACGTGTTGGGCATCAACCCCTCCCCAGGTTCGGTTCCTTGGCCTTTGAGTCGGTTAGCTCCGTCCTGTGGGTGGATGCTCCCCCCTTTTCGGGACGGTGTCTTCATCATGTTTTCCCGTTCTTGGGGTTCTACATGACTTCTGGTCTCGGGTGCAACTGTGCCTTTGTGTCCTTCGAGACTGGTGTTTGCTTCTGAGTTCTCGAGGGTTTGGGAAGGTTTTCGCTACTTCCCGTATTATTGGAACGTCTGTCGGCTCCTAGTCCGGGTCGCCGTTGTTACGTACTCCTAGCTGGATACGTATATAAATTTAAATAAACTTTTCATAATATACGGTAATTAAGCAGTTGGCATTGTACTTATAATTTTTGAAAGTAACTATTATAGTTTATTTGCATCCCTGCGTACTTTGAGAACCAGTGGTGGTTCAATTAGTTTTAACTATTAAAAAGTCTTGATTTTCCATCTCGCATCCGGGATGAGGCAGGAGGGGGGAGAGACTTATGGGTAGAGAGGGAACTAGCGTCAGTCGCTGGCCAGGACTCGGAGGAGAATCTTTGTGGAGTTAAGTCTGGGTTTTTGTTTCTTGTCATTAGTAGTTATTTGTTCTGGGAGAGACAGTATATATTGTTTGTTGTAATAAGTGAAATATAGTGATCATCTGTAAGTACCTATTATTGAATATATATATATATATTTATGTATATTTCTTCAGTCCTAAGGGAGAAATACTTTATTCTTGCTTGTGCCAATCATGTGATTACACTGGTGACCCGCTATATATTACAGCAATTTTGTCATGTCCCTAGACTACAAGTTTCTTGCTGCTGTACAAGGTTACGAGCCATGATGAACGATCTGGTAACATAGTTATGGGGGCCTGTGCCGGGAAATATTGTTCCCACTTAAACTTAACTTTGCTAATCTAACCTTGCCTTCCTAGGTACCAGTGTGTTAAAGTGTCTGTGTTTCTGCTAATAACTATTCCGTGTGCCATGCAAGCCTTCCTGTGTGTCAAGTAACAACGTTTCACGATTTTGAGGTAAGTCATCCTAAATATTTGATTGTGCAGTGAGGCCAAGCGAATTTTCAGTGTTGTAAAAATTTTACAGTGAAGTGTAGTGCAGTGCCATTGTGTTAATTATTGTTGTGAATCAAGTGCCAAGTGTTAGTAATGATGGAGGATAAAGTTTCGACGTTGTTGGCTCATCCAGACTTTGAGGGAATTAAGAGCCTAAAAAAGTCTGAGTTAGTGCACATGGCAAATCAATTGGATTTGACCGCCAACAATAGAATGGTTAAAGCCCAAATGGTGAAAGTCATTGTGATGCATTTTGTTGAAAATGGAGAGTTAGACGAAGAAATTCTGGAGGAGTTACGAGAGGAGTCGAGTGATCAGATGACGTTAAAGCGTCTTGAGTTAGAAGCTCGTCAATTAGAGTTTGAAGCTCAAAAGCAACAGAAATTATTAGAGCTTGAGACTAGGCGTTTAGAGGTTGAGGCACAAAAACAGAGAGTTTCAATTGAGTTGCAACTAGAAGCAACAAAGAAGCAACAAGCCGAAGAACACACTAGGCAATTAGAGATTCAACAACAAATGGCTGACACTAACTTTAGACTTGAAACACAGCGTATGGCAGCTGGGCATGGAAATACTAGTAATGTTTCAATTAATAATGATAATAATCCCATAAGGATGAATAAGTATATAGAATTACCCAAGTTTAATGAGGAGGATCCTGAGGTTTTCTTTGCACATTTTAATAAGATTGCAATCAGTATGAACTGGCCAAGGGATCAATGGGTAGCAATTATGCAGTCTCAATTTAAGGGGCGTAGTCAGGAGGTTTTTACATCCCTACCTGACGCTAATAGTTTTGATTATGAGTTTGTAAAGAAAAGCATCTTAAATGCTTATCAATTAAATCCAGAGGCACACAGGCAAAAGTTTAGGAACCTAAGGAGAGTAAGTGATCAGACAATAGCTGATTTTACTCGTCAAAAGACGAACTATTGCAACAGATGGTTAAAGTCACTTTCAGTAACAGAGTATGATGCTCTAAAGAACCTTCTTATCATGGAAGAAGTATTGTCATGTCTCCCAGACAAATTGTCTACTTTTATGGCAGAACAAAAGAATGTAACAGACATTTATGAGCTGTCAAAGCTCGCTGATGAGCATGAGTTGTTGACTAAGGCACAGTTTACTGCCTATTCACCTAAGTTTAATCGTAAAGTAAATCATAATGCTCACAGAACTCCTTATCAGAACCAATCCAGTCCTAGTGCTCCAGTTACTCCCATGAGCTCTTCTCTTACAAAACCTAACCCTGCTACTTCATTGTCAGGAATGTCAAATATTAATAAGGTTAATTCTAAACCTACAGTTGGTTCTACAGGTGTGTCCACTGTAAGGTCATGTTCCCATTGTAAGAAAAAAGGCCATGGAATTAATTCCTGTTTTATCTTGCACCCTGAGTTACGACCAACTGGTCTCATTTATTGTAGAGGTGTGCAAAATAAATTTACTGATAAACATGTAACTGTAAACCCCAATTGGGTGAAACAGTATTCACCATATATGTCTTCAGGTGAAGTTTTGTGTGTTGATGGAAAGTGGAAGCCGGTGAATATTCTTCGTGATACTGGTGCTTCCCAAACCTTAATTTCTGCTAGTATACTTTCTAATGTTGAAAAGAGAGATAATACTGGAAGGTTTGTTGTTCTTCAGAGTGTTGCAGGATGTCAAACTGTACCTCTGATAGATGTTACTTTAAGATCCACCATTACACCAAGTGTATGCACTGTGGGTGTTTGTACACAGTTGCCCATCCCAGGTGTGGATGTTATATTGGGTAATGATGTGGCCATAAATCATGTTGTGGGTGAGAATGATCCCCGTTTGTGTAAACAGCCAGTTGCAGACCATGTTTATTCTGCCTGTGCTGAAGTTAGTTCTATGAATGAACCTGTTGTAGTAGAAGGTTTTGTCCATTCTACCTGTGCTGATGTCAGTACTATTATAAATCCAGTTGTCAGTTCTACTGTTGTTACTCAAGCATTTGTTCCAGTAACCAGTACCCCTTCAGTGGAGAAGTGGGATGTGGTTGTTCCAGATTCCTGTGTGGCCAATCTAGTTGTTGAGAGTAAGCCTGATACTATGACTCTGCTTTATTCCAATAAATTGGGAAAGGATGTCCATGTACCAGTGTCTTGCCCGCTCACTACGACAGTTGTGCCAGGAGTTGAGAGAAACTTAAAAGCCACGACTCTATTGTATTCTAGCCAAGTGAATGGTTTAGGACAAGATGTCGGGTTGGCAGAAGTATTCCCGCTCACTCCAAGTTTAGAATCAGTTGTCGAGAGTAAGTCTGTTGTAGAGGCCCCGCCTCACCCTAGTCAAGGTGATAGTATAGGGGAGGAGGTCAAATTACCTGTTACTTGCCCGCTCGCTTCAGATTCCTTTAATTTATGTGCATTGAGTAGAACTGACCCTAAGATTTCAGAGAGAAGCAAGGAGACAGTCTGTGCTGTAGATCCAGTTCTGGAGAGTGTGGGAAATCAGCCAGAGGATCAGCTTCTGTCGAGTAGATGGAGACCCATTGAGCCTCCCTCTTCAGTTGTCTGTGAGGCTGTGACCCCACTTGGTAGTTTTATTGATTGTGAGCAGACAGTACTCCAAGCAGCTCCAGATGTCATGGGAGGAACTTTTGGTAAAACCATTGAGAGTAGTAAAGTATCATTCGGATCTAAGTTGCAGAGAGTTGTGAGTTGTGATTCTTATTCCATGTGGAGTAAGTATTTCTCATTGTGTAACATAAGTCAGAGTGTGTGTAGGATGTTGAAATCTACTTTTATTCTGCAGGAGCCATTATCTTGTGAAGTAATGGACTGTGGGACATCTTTGTCCAGCCTTGTGGTTGAGCAGAGAGAGTTTACTCAAGTAGGTTGTGCATCCAGTTGTTCTGAGAAAGTGGTGAGTTATACTAGAGCAGTGTCTCTATATTCAGATCCAGTTTATTTTGATGCAAGAGTAGTGAACAACGTGTATGTTCCACTCAAGTTTGGTGTTGACTTTCAGAGTCATAGTGGTGTTGACTTTCAGAGTCATATTGGTGTTGACTTTCAGAGTCATATTGGTGTTGACTTTCAGAGTCATATTGGTGTTGACTGTCAGAGTCATATTGGTGGTGAAGGATTTAATCATACTTGGGAGCAGGTGTTTGAGGCTCCAGGTGTGTATTTCAAGTTGGGGGATAAGGTTATCCTACATTATGTTAATCATTGTGAAGGGTTACAGATTGTCCTTGGGTGTTTCCCAGGTAATCTGCTGTGCATCTTCAAGATGTTAAGACCCTTAAACCTCTTGGTTGATTGTTTGTCATCAGACGTAAATCACTTGGGAAGTGATGGTGAGGGTTGTCAAGTTTTCGGCATGTTCTTGTTAGTCTTTTGGAAGACTAGAAGGTTGATGAAAGTGTGTGTTGTGTTCAAGTTCACCCTCAGAAATTGTGAACTTGTCTTCGGAGTTATGATTGAGATATGGTGTCTAGGCATATGCCTGTGCAAGGTAGCTTTTGCACTTATCTAGGGTTGTTTTTCTTGGTTTGAAGGTCAAAGGTTTGCTAAGTCGGTGTGTTGTGGTTCGGAAGGTTCTATGAATGGGAAAGTTTTATACATAATTGTGAGGTTTAATGCTAATTTCTTTAATTTTAGTATCCATTGGGCGAGAGTATGTGTTCCACAGAGGATCAAGAGTGATGAGGAGCCGATGTCTTTGTCAGAGCATTCCCAGGAGAAGTCTCAAATCTACTTTACATCCAGTCAGCTTCAATTAAGCAGTTCAGCTACAGAAAAATGGAGTCGTGGAAAATGGAGTCTGTCTTGGAAAATTCCACCATGTAGGAAATGGATCATATGGAAATATGGGACTGATCTCGGAGAAATAGTAGAAACAGATGTAGAAAATAATTGCAGTGATGACTGTGTGAAAGCAGCTACCTTTATTGACAGTTCTATTCATGCTAATGATGATAATGTTGATAGGAGTGTGAAATATGATCTGAAACAAAGTGAAATAAATGAGATAGTACCCTGGAGAGATAAATTTGCATACTCCAGTGAAACATATGTAGAACATAGTCATAAGACTGAAATTTCTGAGTTTCATGTAAGAATATATTTGGAGTGTTTCATTTTTGTCCAGAAATGTGTTCTTATTACTTTTACATGTTTGGTGTAATTAATACCATAAATCAAGTGTCATGCATTTTACTTTCAGAAAAAGTGCCATTGATCTTCATCCATTGCATTTTTTTCTTGGAGGTGGAATGTTACGTACTCCTAGCTGGATACGTATATAAATTTAAATAAACTTTTGTTCTATTAACTGTATATGTATATATATATATATTATAAGTATCGTGTGGTGTGCAGTGTCAGTGGCGCCATTGAAACCTTGCAAAATACCGATATGTGATAAATACATTGATCACAATGTCCTATCATTAATGCCAAACACTCAACGACAAGGCCGAGGGGTCCTTCTCAACTGGGTGCCAAGTCATGTGGGACTCATGGGATGACATTGCAGATGAAGCTGCAAAACTTGCAACTACGAGAAGAACTGTAGACATTTGCATACCCAGAGTGTCACAGATTAAGAGAGTAATTCAAAAACAGAGCAATGCAAAAGTTGACAGTGACCACAACTCAGCTGTTGCAACATCTCGNACCAACCCCCGAGTCTGTCCGTGTTGGCTCTGTAGCCTCTGCTGCATTGGGCCCTGACCTTGCTCCTCCTTTGGACTCTCTGACTCCTTCCCCTCGGCTCCCCTTCCTCCCTCTGTGGTTGGGCGAGCCCCAAGCCCCCAGTGGTGACTACCTCGTCCCCTGGCACGGCTCCGTCTCTATTGTAACTACTGCTCCTTTTAACCCCCCCTCTTTCTCTGGGGGTTCTCAATGCCGTCCACGACACGGCCGCCCTCGCCCGATTCCTTCCCGTTCTGATACCTATCAAGCCTGTTTGGTCCGCTTCGTGGGCCAAATATTTTGATCTCCTCCCTCTTGATTCTGTACCTCCTGATGATTTCTCCCTCCATCGACATCTCGTTGATTCCTTGGATGCCTCTGTTACCTTCAACCCCACTCGTCTCGGTACACGTATCGTTGCTGCTCCTTCTCAGATGCAGCTTCCCGCTTGGCTGCCTTATCCTGCCTTGGCGAGACCCCTGTTCGGGTCTCAAAGAACGCTCAGTGAATGCCAGTGTTGGCACTATTCTCCTCTCGCCCCATGTTGCGACCGGTGTTCGGAATCTGCGGGACTGCCACGACGATATTTGACATATCCTTGATGCCCAGGGCCATTGTATTCTCCAGGCGGACACGTTTACTCGTCCCCCTCGTGGTAGTCGCCGTGAACCCCTTCGGGTGTGAAGATTACCACTGATGGTCGGACCCTTCCACCCTCTGTCCTTCTTGCTGGTGCCAGGTGCTCTGTCCAGAAGTACATTCCTTCTAGGCTCTGTAACAAGTGCTGGAGGTTTGGGCATGATGCCCTCCGCTGCTCTGGGACTGTCTCTCTGTCCTTTGTGTGGTGGCGAAGGTTACTTTAAGTCGGAGTGCACTTCTCCCCGGGCTCGTTGCCTCAACTGCGGTGAGGCCCATCCTACCTTCTCCCGTGCGTGTGTCCATTACAAGCTTGAGGCAGCCATCCTCAACTTGAAGCACCGGGAGCGTTTATCTTTTCCTGAGGCGAGGCGCCAGGTTCGCCGGCTCCCACCTTATGCTAATATCTCTTATGCTTGTGTGTTGCACTCTTCCTCTCCTCATCCTTCCCACCTTCCTCAGACTCACAACCGTTTCCGGGCCTTTGGACCCCGATACGCCCACTGCCCCCTTCTCTGTTCCTTTCATTTCTGTCCCGAAGGGTCCACCTTCTGGTCCTCTGTCTGGGGTTCCCCTTCTTTCTACCCAGTCTGTCTTGTCTCCTGTGTCTTCCTCGTCTCCCTCCGATCCTCCTTCCCATCCTTCCCCTCCGTCTCTTGACTCTCCCCGTCGCCTGTCAGTGCGGGCTGGTGTCTATAGCTCTCCAAACAGCCATCGTGTGCGCTCTTGTTCAGCTTCTCCTGTTGAGACACTAAAATCCGTTGCCCGGTACGTAGTTGCTGGGACTCCTGTCTCTTTAAGTCAGAAGCTCCTCTCCTTCCTCCTCCCTGGCGGGTAATAAGGTTTCGCTTTCTTCCTCGGCCCCTACTTTTGCCTCTATCACTCCTTCCCCTCCCATTTCGGTGGTTGCGCCCCCTGTTCCTGCTATGGAGGTTTCTTTGGCCCCCGCTTCCCTCTCGGTTGCTGCCCTTTTTGAGGTGCACTCCCCTCTTTCTCCTCCCCCTCTTCCTGCTGCTGTCCTTGACTGCTCCTCTCGGTTGCCTCCTCCTCCTCCGGACCCCGCCCGTCCACCTCTGATCTGTTCTCCGGCTTCCTTCCCTCCGTCTTTGCTCAGTTTACCCATGCCCTCTAACCCAGACTTTGCTGACCCTGATCCCGACCCTGACATTCTTTAACGTGCTGTGTTGCTCTTTCGCCTTTGTTTCTTCTTGTTCTCTGTTGTTGTCCTTTCTCTTCTTGTCGATGTCTATTCTTCAATGGAACGTTCTAGGTTATTACGCCAATTTCCTTGAACGCCAACTCTGATTTCGCGGTTTTCGCCCCTTTGTGTCTGTCTCCAAGAGCCGATGCTTGGTGCTCGTCCTGGTCGCTTTCGTGGCTATTCCTTCTCTCCCCCCCCCCCCCAACTCTTCTGCTCTCTTGATTCGCTCTGATGTTCCCTTTGTCCCCTTACTTTTTCCTTCGTCTCTCCATTCTTCTGCTGCTCGTATCTTTGTGGGGAAATGGTACACTGTTCCATTTATCTCCCCCCGAGTGTCCCGCTTTCTCTTCCTGATCTGAAACACTTACTGGACTCCTTGTCGGAGCCTGTGCTCCTGCTGGGTGATTTCAATTGTCATCATTCTCTTTGGGGTGATGTTCTGACGATCACCCAGGGTCGCCTTCTTGAGATGTTTATCCTCTCTTCTTCCCTGTCTCTTCTGAATTCTGGTGAGCCCATGCATTTGGACTCTTGGACTCACACCCTTTCCTGTCTTGATTTTTCTCTTAGCTCTTCTTCTCTTTACTTAGATTTCAAGTGATTTCAATTGATTTCAAGTGATTTCAAGATTTCAAGTTCTTGATGACCTCCATGGCAGTGACCATTTCCCCATCCTTGTTTCCTTTTTCTCTTTTCGCCCTCCCCTCTCTTTCCCTAGGTGGCAAATTGCGAAAGCGGACTGGAACCTCTTTACCCTCAGTGCTACTGTCTCTGTCATGAAAAAGGAGGAGAGAGCTAGGGAGAGGCAGAAGGGAGAGGTCACTGTCTTCGATGCTGCCCTCTGCTCTATTCCTCGCTCTTCCTCTCAGGGTACATGGAAGTGCGTTGCCTGGTGGAATGCAGACTGTGCTCGGGCTGTCCGCTGTAAGCGTGCAGCCTGGAAGAACCACCGCCGTCAGCAGATGGCCGATTCGTTTCTTTTCTTTCAGAAGGTGAGTGCGGTGGCCCATAGGGCCATCCGTACGGGTCTCTGTACGGTACGGGCAAACTAGGGTCTCTGGGAACATCCCCTAAGGACTTTCGCCCTATTGCCCTCACAAGTTGTGTCTGCAAACTCTTTGAACGTATGGTTAACGTTTGTCTGATGTGGTTCCTGGAACACCATCACCTCCTCTCCCCTTCTCAATTTGGTTTCCAGTCGTGCCGCAGCACGACTGATGTCCTGGTGAACTCGGAGGTCTATATTCGCACTGTTTTTGCTGCGAAGACCTCCGTTGTTGCCGTCCTTTTTGACCTGGAAAAGGCTTACAACACCACTTGGCGATATCATATTCTATCCCAGTTTCATTCTTTTGGCCTTCGTGGTCATCTCCCTCTCTTTCTCCGCAGCTTCCTCTCTCGTTGTTCCTTTCGGGTGCGGCTTGGTACAGCTCTCTCTGCCTCTTTTCAGCAATACGAAGGTGTGCCCCAGGGTAGTGTTCTGAGCACTACTCTTTTTCTGGTTGCCCTCAATGGTCTTCTTTCCTCTCTTCCTTCGGGCGTCTTCTCCGCTCTCTATATCAATGATCTTACCCTTTGCTGTCAGGGTGATGACTCGCCTCTCCTTCAACGTCGGCTTCAACTTGTGATTGATGCCGTGTAGTCTTGGGCCACTGATCATAGCTTCAAGTTCTCTACTACTAAGACTTGTGCCCTGACCTTTACTCGGAAACGGGTCGTTCTTCGTCCCTCTTTTTCACTTTATGGTCATCCCTTTGTGTACAAAGATTTCGCGAAGCTTTTGGGATTATTCCTTGACACTCGTTTGTCTTGGTCTCCCCATATCTCTTACCTCCGTGTTGAGTGCTCTAAAGCCCTTGCCCTTCTTCGGGTATTGTCCCATACTTCTTGGGGAGTGGATAGGCACGCATTCCTTGCTTTACAGTCCTCTCTCGTCCTGTCTAAGCTCGATTATGGTTGCCCTGCTTACTCGTCTGCTTCTCCTTCTATTCTTCGCCGTCTTGATGCTTTGCACCATACTGGGCTGCGCCTCAGCTCTGGTGCCTTTCGTTCGACTCCCGTCCTCAGCTTGTATGTTGACACTGGCTTCCTGTCTCTCCGGGACCGCCGTGATCGCTACTGTCTTCACTATCTTGCACGGTCCTTGCAACATCCCTCCTCTTGCCTCTGTTGTGCTTTAACTTTTACCCCTCCTGCGGTTCCTGTTCCTCATCACCACCTCCCTCTTTCTGTCTGGTTATCTCGCTTACAGGCTTCTCTTTCCGTTCGTATTTCTAATGTTTCTCCTCATGTTGTTCCTTCTTTGCCCCCATGGAGAGTCCCCCTTCTGCAGTTTTGTACATCCTTGACCCACATCACTAAAGCTTTTATCCCTCCTACGGTTCTAAAACGCCTTTTCCTTGAGCACTCTTCTTCTCACTCCCACTCCGTTTTCTTCGCCGATGGGTCTAAGTCTGCGGACGGTGTTGGCTACTCTGTTGTTTTTCCTGATCGCACTTATATGTGTCGTTTACCTCTGGAGACTAGCATCTTCATAGCAGAGCTTTATGCTATTCTCTATGCTCTTCGTCTCCTGCTTTCTTGTTGTCAGTCTTCCTTTGTAATTGTTGTTGTCTCTCGTAGTGCCCTCATGGCTCTCGGGTCCTTTAATCCAGTTCATCCAGTAGTTGCCGAGATCCAACATTGGCTGTTTCTTGTTCACAGTAAATTTAAGTCAGTTGAGTTTTGTTGGGTTCCCAGCCATATTGGTGTCTCTTTAACCCTCAAACCGCTAGGGGCCCAAATGGAATTCACACCCACAGGCGCAACAAAAAAAAAATCCAAAAAATTCTTTCGTCTTATAGAAGTGTTCATTTTTGTTCCCTGATCACGGAAAAAATAACAAAAAAATCGTAGGTGGCATATTTTAGCCGCAATAGGGTAGGGAAGTGTGGCAAAAAAGGGGCGTTGGCAGAGCCTTCGTCAGACGAGGTCTGCTCCGCCCGAGCTGTCAGACGCCACAAATATATTATTACCTAATTATTTCAATGTCTCTGATTGATTTTTTCTTAGTTTTTTTGCAGTAATATTATTCCATACAGTGAATTGTGGTATATTTATATTATAAAATGTGTGAACCATCGCTGTACTCAAAATTATGGTCTGCATATAAGTGATTCTATTATTATGTTCATAAAACAATAAACAAATAGTTTTGCTGTTGTTACACTATATACACAGGTTATATATAAGTATCTGCATGTTTTGTTCACCATAACGAACTACTAAGTTGGTCTTGTGAGTCAAAAAGCAATGAGGAGTGGCCGCCAAACACCAGCGAGCCACTCACTGCCACTCCCTCCCTCAACACCACCTCACTCACCCTCATTCTCCTCCCACAATACTGTTTTTGCATTTATTCACTATACACAGACGTTATATATACGCATTTACATGTTTTGTTCACCATAACTGTACATCTAAGTTAGTATGGTGAGTAAAGCCACAAAGACGTAGCTACTCACACAGTCAGCTGATCGGCGGCCGCCCTCAAGGCCACACGCACTAATATTTCTCCTCCAACAATATTGGTTGTGGTGTTATTACGCTATATACACACATTATATATAAGTATCTACCTGTTTTATTCACCATACCTGTACAAATAAGCTGGTATGGTGCCCAAAGACGATAGTAGCCATCAGTAAACAACATGCCAAGTCGTGCAGACTTGGCTCCTCCTTCACCAAAATGGCGGCTCCCAACCTACTCCTCTCGCTGTTATCTCACACTATACACACGTTATATATAAGTATCTACATTTGTGTTCACCATAGCGAACCACTAAGCTGGTATGGTGAGTGCAGTCAATAAATCGTGGCCACACACAGTCAGAAGACGACGCCCACAACCCTCCCTCCACTGCTGTACTCCTCCCTCCATCGAGCACAGCACTAAATATCTCCACAATCAAGCTGTTATCAGAATCCTGGTCAGTTTTATCAAATTCAGGGGGGCTTCAGTAATACTATCACTGCTAAATAATAGCAGTATCACTTATATTTTGGCATTTGTAGGCGATGCTGTGGTCACAAGCTGAACAGCGGTGTTGTGAGCTCGTGCTGCGTGCGCCAGCCTTGGTGGCTGGCGCAATACTGACGCTCTCACTCCCAAGAATGTTGGGCTGGATTTTTTTTCTAGGTGGCATCTGGCAACTATCAGTCGTGGCTGTACTATAGCTGCCCCTATCCCAGGCGGGGCGTTTAAATTATACCGCTAGACACAAAATCATTTATAAATGATGTGCGCGGTTTCGGTTTTGTCACTGATATCATTTATATATGATATGCGTGGTTTGAGGGTTAAATGAGCGTGTGGATGCTGCTACCAAGGAAGCTGTCCGCTCTTGTCCCATCTCTCGTAAAGGTATTCCATATTCCGACTTTTACCTGGTTATCCATTCTTCCATCCTTACCCGTTGGCAGGCTTCTTGGTCGTCTGTTACTGGTAACAAACTATGTACTCTTAAATGTTGTGTTTCCTCGTGGCTATCCTCCTACCACTGTAACCGGCGATGGGAAACGGCTCTGGCGAGGTTGCATATTGGCCATACTCGCTTAACCCATGGTCACTTGATGGAGCACCGCCCTACTCCTTATTGTCCTAATTGCATTGTCCCTCTTATGGTCGGGCATATCCTTCTTGAATGTCCTGACTTCCAGGACGAGCGTGTCTTGCTTTCCGACCGCCCCTCGCGGTCACCTGTCCCTCAATAGAATTCATGGTGACTCAGATACTTTTGATATCGTTTGCCTTATGCGTTTTTGTTCTCGTATTGGCATCCTTGGTGATATTTATCGCCCTCTGATTATTCCGCACATTTGTTGGTACTACATAGATAGCCTTCCCGGTTTGGTGCCTTCTTTTGATAATTACTTACTTTGCAAGCTTGGCTACATACAACCTACAAGTACTAAAGCCAAGTATGTACATGAGTACATTTCATAAGAAATGTACATAAGAAACAGGAAGCGAAAATTTATTTGTACCTGGTGCACTGAGAGCGAAGTCGCGCTGTGTACCATGGACTACTTCGTTGATTATTACTCACTTCCGAAGTACTGAGTGTGTAATACAGTATGTTACTGTGTAAATAGTGTGTGAAACTGTACATATTGTAATTTTAGTGAATTTTTAACAGGTAATATTGCGACAATAAACATTTACTGTGGACACATTACTGACACACGTATCACAGTTCCATGGAACATTATGAACGTTTTACTGTATACATGTTGTAAAGGACACAAATATGCATCATATACAATAAAAAAAATTAAAACCGCATTGGTTTACATAAAACTAATAATTGAAAATATATTTGTGGCAACACCCGGTGCTTGAATGGCCCGCGCGACTGTGTCTGGGCGATTCACGCACGGGCGACCATGCAGGTCCTGATGATGTCACAGCGTACCTTGTCCACATCCCCACAGCCAAAGTAAGTGGAATTTGGTATTTATTTTTACATAGATATGTTGAGGGAAAGGAATTTATCATTTTACGAAAAAATAATTTTTTGGGAACACTTTATTTCATGCGCATCGCACCGGGGGAATTTCACAATACTGTAAACTCGGCGCAGCACGGTGGTTAACGTGCAGGCACTTAATAGAGCGCCACCCTGTTCCTTATTGTCCAAAATGCATTGTGGCTTTTATGGTCGTGCATATCACTGTAGAATGTCCTGACTTCGAGAATGTGTATGTGCGTCTTGCTTCCTGACAGTCTCTTGCCATCACCTATCCCTTGATACAATCTTTGATGAATCGGATGCCTTTGACGTTGTTCACCTTATGTGCTTTTGTTTTTGTATTGGCATCCTTAGTGATATTTAGCGCTTTTTGAATATCCCGCACTTTTGAAGGTGCTACATAACCTCCCCGGCTATATTCCGTCTTTTGATATTTACTTAAGTACTAAACTGGGTGAGTGAGGTAGCATGAGACATTCAACTTCAACAATACTTTTACCAGAGTTTACCCGGTAAATATATTGTTTATAATCAATTATATCAGTTTGTAATAAAGTTATAATGATTAATTCCGTTACCTCGAGCACCTGCCCAAAATGCTATGCATGATAGTGGCTTTGCAAGAATTTTATACTTAAACTCCAATGTATGCACTTTCTTGACGCAATATACCTTCTTGTATATAAATAAACTAATGACAGAGCTTAAATAAATATATTTATTTTAATTGTTAATTGATTAAGGTGTAATACTTGGCTCATACTTATGACTTGGTAATTATTATATACAACTTGCTTGACAATTGTCTGAACTTTCAAGGTCACTGTCCACTACTAACTGTAACTAAGAGTATTAAAGCATTTTAGTACTTAAGACATGCAACTTCACCGGTGTTATCAATACCTTCAATTTATATTGTAGTTATTATGATGAACTCAAATTTTGCTACAATGTACCTATTGATAGTCTTGGCCTTATCTGTTAGATTAAGTAACTGCTCAAGATGGAATGCGTATTTGTGGCTTTCCAAAAATATAAGAATAACAACATTATTATTATTATGTGCTCTCAGACCCCACTATACCTTCTTGTTTTTAAATAAATAAATAAATTGAAATAAAACAATATATTTTTATAATGTTTTCATTCTGCTTAATGCAATTAAACTACCATACTATTGCTAGAACTACTGACTCCATAATGTAATAGCCTATGCTTGTCATCTTTAGGTATCACCCTTTACTGGGGGGAGCTCCGTCGGCTCCCCGGAGCTATACCAGGCTGATATGCTAATGTCAGACTTTGGCATCAGTCATGTGTATGGAATTCTAGGGCCTACCGGGGACCACGGCCTGAACCTGGCGCCCTCAGAGAGGCAAGGGGAGCAATCGCCTATAGAAACCCCCGTGTGGTTGGAAGCATTCTATGTCTGCCATCGACCGGGTCAAGCATCCAGAAAGGTAAACATTCCAAAACAAACCCCTATTCTGGTCAAAATTGCTACCAAAAGCTGAACTAGTGGATAGAACTCCCCAACAGAAAACAAGCAAACTAGTATGACGTCACACGTCATACTAGTTTGCTTGTTTTCCTCAGACCTCTCACGCCGGCTATCCACCCATCAGTTCTTCGACTGATGCTATAGGCACCGGTTGTGTGCTCCGGCTCCATTAGTTGTTTCAGCACTGTACCTAGTATGGTGTCTGTCTTCTAGGTGGTGCGTGAGTCGGGAGTCTCCAGTACTCTGCAGGCTGCATGCGCCTAGGGTTCCCTTCCCTAGGTGCCCTGTAAGTACTGCCCTTGGGGCCACCTTCCATAAGTTCCTTGGTTTCTGCCCCTGCTGGGCCGTTTACTGCTTGGTTTTCGGCCACCCTCGGGTGTTCTGTCTCCCTTGTTCGCCTTCGGGAGGGGCAGTTTTGCACTGGTGGGGCGCAAGGTGCTGCGCAGCTTGTTTTCACCTATATGGCAGCCGGGTCTGTTCCGCCTGGGTATGCTGTCCTCTTGCGGGGTTTTCTTTTTATTTTTGTTTATCTACCTGGTGGGGGGTCTGCCTTCATTCTTGCCTCCTGTGTCCCTTGTGTTCCGAGTATTATTCTGGTGGTTCTCCCTGCTAGGTCCCCGTGAGTGTACACGTCCAGGGGGTTCAGTGCTTAGAAAGTTGTTTGGTAGCTTTGGACGCCAGTTAGCAGTACCCTGCCTGGGATTACCTGAGCACGAGTCCTATTATAGTAAACACTCGGAACCCTGGGAATTCCCTGGGGGCGTGCAGGTCCGATGAATGTGACCCCAGAGTCCCCCCCCCCCTCGCTTCCAGCGAGTTTGAGGGTTGCTCTCACCCCTTGTCTCAGGGTGACTCTCTGTTTGCCTCCGTCTGCTGCCTGTGGGGTCGGTGACCCCTTCGACCCGGAGTCCTGCAAGTTTTGTTGCTCGTTGTGGCTCGGTTACCCAGTTGTGCTGACTAAGCGGGTGCGGGCAGCAGGGGCGTTGCACTTTGAGCCTTGGTGGTGGCAACGTTCTCGTTTGTTTACTCCCCGGGAGCCTCGGGGCTGCCCCGTTTTGGTTCGTGTTGGGACTTGGGGGTGTTGGTTGCTTCGGTTTCTTCTATGCCCCCTTGTCTTTCCCCTGGATGCCCTCGTCCTGCCTACATCCAGTTCCTTACCGTCTGTGGGTTCGGGGCGGGGTTCGATGGTTTTGAGACTCGGGCAGTCTCGCCGGGAATTCCCCTTCTCGGGTAGTGACGGGGGCATTTGAGCCTGTTCCTCCAGCTGTGTTGTAAGAGTCTTCCAGTGGGCTGCCTTCCTTAGTATTTTTTGTAAAAATGCAGCTGCCCCGGTTTTCTGGTACAGCCTGACTTGGGGGCTTTGGCCCCGAAGGACCCCGTGGGGGTTTTTCTCCCCCTCTAGGTGGGGCTTGTGATTACGCGGAGTGGGGTTTTTCCTCCCCACTCGCCGTACGTGTTGTTGTTGGGCATCAACCCCTCCCCAGGTTCGGTTCCTTGGCCTTTGAGTCGGTTAGCTCCGTCCTGTGGGTGGATGCTCCCCCCTTTTCGGGACGGTGTCTTCATCATGTTTTCCCGTTCTTGGGGTTCTACATGACTTCTGGTCTCGGGTGCAACTGTGCCTTTGTGTCCTTCGAGACTGGTGTTTGCTTCTGAGTTCTCGAGGGTTTGGGAAGGTTTTCGCTACTTCCCGTATTATTGGAACGTCTGTCGGCTCCTAGTCCGGGTCGCCGTTGTTACGTACTCCTAGCTGGATACGTATATAAATTTAAATAAACTTTTCATAATATACGGTAATTAAGCAGTTGGCATTGTACTTATAATTTTTGAAAGTAACTATTATAGTTTATTTGCATCCCTGCGTACTTTGAGAACCAGTGGTGGTTCAATTAGTTTTAACTATTAAAAAGTCTTGATTTTCCATCTCGCATCCGGGATGAGGCAGGAGGGGGGAGAGACTTATGGGTAGAGAGGGAACTAGCGGCAGTCGCTGGCCAGGACTCGGAGGAGAATCTTTGTGGAGTTAAGTCTGGGTTTTTGTTTCTTGTCATTAGTAGTTATTTGTTCTGGGAGAGACAGTATATATTGTTTGTTGTAATAAGTGAAATATAGTGATCATCTGTAAGTACCTATTATTGAATATATATATATATAAATTTATGTATATTTCTTCAGTCCTAAGGGAGAAATACTTTATTCTTGCTTGTGCCAATCATGTGATTACACTGGTGACCCGCTATATATTACAGCAATTTTGTCATGTCCCTAGACTACAAGTTTCTTGCTGCTGTACAAGGTTACGAGCCATGATGAACGATCTGGTAACATAGTTATGGGGGCCTGTGCCGGGAAATATTGTTCCCACTTAAACTTAACTTTGCTAATCTAACCTTGCCTTCCTAGGTACCAGTGTGTTAAAGTGTCTGTGTTTCTGCTAATAACTATTCCGTGTGCCATGCAAGCCTTCCTGTGTGTCAAGTAACAACGTTTCACGATTTTGAGGTAAGTCATCCTAAATATTTGATTGTGCAGTGAGGCCAAGCGAATTTTCAGTGTTGTAAAAATTTTACAGTGAAGTGTAGTGCAGTGCCATTGTGTTAATTATTGTTGTGAATCAAGTGCCAAGTGTTAGTAATGATGGAGGATAAAGTTTCGACGTTGTTGGCTCATCCAGACTTTGAGGGAATTAAGAGCCTAAAAAAGTCTGAGTTAGTGCACATGGCAAATCAATTGGATTTGACCGCCAACAATAGAATGGTTAAAGCCCAAATGGTGAAAGTCATTGTGATGCATTTTGTTGAAAATGGAGAGTTAGACGAAGAAATTCTGGAGGAGTTACGAGAGGAGTCGAGTGATCAGATGACGTTAAAGCGTCTTGAGTTAGAAGCTCGTCAATTAGAGTTTGAAGCTCAAAAGGAACAGAAACTATTAGAGATTGAAGCTCAAAAGCAACAGAAATTATTAGAGCTTGAGACTAGGCATTTAGAGGTTGAGGCACAAAACAGAGAGTTTTAATTGAGTTGCAACTAGAAGCAACAAAGAAGCAACAAGCCGAAGAACACACTAGGCAATTAGAGATTCTACAACAAATGGCTGACACTAACTTTAGACTTGAAACACAGCGTATGGCAGCTGGGCATGGAAATACTAGTAATGTTTCAATTAATAATGATAATAATCCCATAAGGATGAATAAGTATATAGAATTACCCAAGTTTAATGAGGAGGATCCTGAGGTTTTCTTTGCACATTTTAATAAGATTGCAATCAGTATGAACTGGCCAAGGGATCAATGGGTAGCAATTATGCAGTCTCAATTTAAGGGGCGTAGTCAGGAGGTTTTTACATCCCTACCTGACGCTAATAGTTTTGATTATGAGTTTGTAAAGAAAAGCATCTTAAATGCTTATCAATTAAATCCAGAGGCACACAGGCAAAAGTTTAGGAACCTAAGGAGAGTAAGTGATCAGACAATAGCTGATTTTACTCGTCAAAAGACGAACTATTGCAACAGATGGTTAAAGTCACTTTCAGTAACAGAGTATGATGCTCTAAAGAACCTTCTTATCATGGAAGAAGTATTGTCATGTCTCCCAGACAAATTGTCTACTTTTATGGCAGAACAAAGAATGTAACAGACATTTATGAGCTGTCAAAGCTCGCTGATGAGCATGAGTTGTTGACTAAGGCACAGTTTACTGCCTATTCACCTAAGTTTAATCGTAAAGTAAATCATAATGCTCACAGAACTCCTTATCAGAACCAATCCAGTCCTAGTGCTCCAGTTACTCCCATGAGCTCTTCTCTTACAAAACCTAACCCTGCTACTTCATTGTCAGGAATGTCAAATATTAATAAGGTTAATTCTAAACCTACAGTTGGTTCTAGGTGTGTCCACTGTAAGGTCATGTTCCCATTGTAAGAAAAAGGCCATGGAATTAATTCCTGTTTATCTTGCACCCTGAGTTACGACCAACTGGTCTCATTTATTGTAGAGGTGTGCAAATAAATTTACTGATAAACATGTAACTGTAAACCCCAATTGGGTGAAACAGTATTCACCATATATGTCTTCAGGTGAAGTTTTGTGTGTTGATGGAAAGTGGAAGCCGGTGAATATTCTTCGTGATACTGGTGCTTCCCAAACCTTAATTTCTGCTAGTATACTTTCTAATGTTGAAAAGAGAGATAATACTGGAAGGTTTGTTGTTCTTCAGAGTGTTGCAGGATGTCAAACTGTACCTCTGATAGATGTTACTTTAAGATCCACCATTACACCAAGTGTATGCACTGTGGGTGTTTGTACACAGTTGCCCATCCCAGGTGTGGATGTTATATTGGGTAATGATGTGGCATAAATCATGTTGTGGGTGAGAATGATCCCCGTTTGTGTAAACAGCCAGTTGCAGACCATGTTTATTCTGCCTGTGCTGAAGTTAGTTCTATGAATGAACCTTGTAGTAGAAGGTTTTGTCCATTCTACCTGTGCTGATGTCAGTACTATTATAAATCCAGTTGTCAGTTCTACTGTTGTTACTCAAGCATTTGTTCCAGTAACCAGTACCCCTTCAGTGGAGAAGTGGGATGTGGTTGTTCCAGATTCCTGTGTGGCCAATCTAGTTGTTGAGAGTAAGCCTGATACTATGACTCTGCTTTATTCCAATAAATTGGAAAGGATGTCCATGTACCAGTGTCTTGCCCGCTCACTACGACAGTTGTGCCAGGAGTTGAGAGAAACTTAAAAGCCACGACTCTATTGTATTCTAGCCAAGTGAATGGTTTAGGACAAGATGTCGGGTTGGCAGAAGTATTCCCGCTCACTCCAAGTTTAGAATCAGTTGTCGAGAGTAAGTCTGTTGTAGAGGCCCCGCCTCACCCTAGTCAAGGTGATAGTATAGGGGAGGAGGTCAAATTACCTGTTACTTGCCCGCTCGCTTCAGATTCCTTTAATTTATGTGCATTGAGTAGAACTGACCCTAAGATTTCAGAGAGAAGCAAGGAGACAGTCTGTGCTGTAGATCCAGTTCTGGAGAGTGTGGGAAATCAGCCAGAGGATCAGCTTCTGTCGAGTAGATGGAGACCCATTGAGCCTCCCTCTTCAGTTGTCTGTGAGGCTGTGACCCCACTTGGTAGTTTTATTGATTGTGAGCAGACAGTACTCCAAGCAGCTCCAGATGTCATGGAGGAACTTTGGTAAAACCATTGAGAGTAATAAAGTATCATTCGGATCTAAGTTGCAGAGAGTTGTGAGTTGTGATTCTTATTCCATGTGGAGTAAGTATTTCTCATTGTGTACATAAGTCAGAGTGTGTGTAGGATGTTGAAATCTACTTTTATTCTGCAGGAGCCATTATCTTGTGAAGTAATGGACTGTGGGACATCTTTGTCCAGCCTGTGGTTGAGCAGAGAGAGTTTACTCAAGTAGGTGTGCATCCAGTTGTTCTGAGAAGTGGTGAGTTATACTAGAGCAGTGTCTCTATATTCAGTCCAGTTTATTTTGATGCAAGAGTAGTGAACACGTGTATGTTCCACTCAAGTTTGGTGTTGACTTTCAGAGTCATAGTGGGTGTTGA